>CM053769.1:564755107-564778414 GCA_028658325.1 Potorous gilbertii | reverse complement strand
GGTAAGGGAAGGGAGGGATGATAGAAGAGAGGGCAGATTGGTGATATGGGTAATTAGAATGCCCAGTGTATTGGGGAGGGAGGAGGGGACAAATGGGGAGAAAATTTTGGAACCCAAAATCTTGTGAAAATGATGTAAAAAATTAAATAAATTTATTTTTTAAAAAAAACAATAAGGTATGAGCAGAGCGGAGAAAACTTGAATCTCATTTTCATCCCAACTCATCAAATGAAGGAATACACAGAGAGAATTGACTGTAGAAATATACTGAACTCAGCAAGGAAATTAGAGGGACTGGAAGAAAGGAGGACAGGAATAAGAGTGAGGATAGATTCAGGGAAGTATAAGCAAAACAAATTCTAATCAGGGAGACTAACTCCTTAAAGGGGAAGAGTATAACAACATATGACTGGGGTGTGGGCAAGGGAATGAGAAAAGGGACAGGAGAGCAGAAAATGACTACATCAAGCACAGAGCATGGGTGGTAACTGTACTCCTCTCTTGTCACCCAATTTTTTACCAAAAAGTATGAGAACAAGATGGAGGGAAACTCACAAGAAATGATCATATCTGTGAATATGAATTATATGAAGTCACCTATAAAATCAAGGAGGATAGCAGAATCCAACAGTATTATTTAAAACACATTTGAAACATAAAGATTCACAAAGAATTTAAAGGGAGGAAGTTGGAGAAGCATCTATTATGTTTCAGATGAACTCAAAAAGTATTATGTGTAGCAGCTGTGATGTCATTCAAGGAAATAGCAAAAAATAGACTTGATTAATGGAGAAAAGTAAAACTACATTGAGTTGAAAGTCACCATAGACATTAAATTACTAGCACTGTTTGTCACATATATGAGAAATGGTATATTATTTAATATTTAAAACTAAATTAGATGAGGGAGAAATCGCAAAACAATGATTGTGAGGGACCTGAAGGTACCCATTCAGAATTAGACAAATCACATAAAAAAAAAGAACAAGAAAAAAGTTAATGAACTGAATGGAACATTAGAAAAGTCAGAGTCTGAATCATAAACATTTACTAAGCACCTATCATGTGTCAGGAGCTATCTGCTAAGTGCTTCGGATACAAAGAATGGAGCAAGATAATTCCTTTCCTCAAGAATCTTATAACTTGATGGGTATATAAAGTAGTTGAAAAATAAGCTGAAAAAGGAGAGGAGAGGAGGGAGGGCAACTGGTAGAAGACTAACAGCAGGGTGGGCAATGATATGTGGAGATGTAAGTTACAAAACTGATTTCATATTTCAGGATGATGAATTTCTGGAGATCAGAAAGTTCATGAGACCAACCATGGAGGAAGTGTTGATTCCCTGAATAATTTCCTTAAATGATAGGGGATTAGAGAAGAGATGTGTGTCCTTTGGTGAATGGGAATAGAAAGGAATATACTTATTTCTCATCTGTATGCAATATCTTTACAAAAACTACTATGTATTAGGGCATAAAATGCTCATGAAGAAATGCCCAAAAGGAAAAAAAATTAAACACTCTTTTACTGATTATAATATAATAAAAATTTTTATTCAATAAAGTACCCCTAAAGAGTTAAAATTATTTGACAACTAAATAAATTAATCCTAAAATATTGATATATATATATATATATACATATATATATAACTGAAACAAAACTTTCATTAAAAGTAATTACAATAATAAAGTTGAAATACAATATCTGTTACATTCAGTCAAAGTCATTTTAAAGGAAAATTTACATATCTAAACACTTTCATTAACAATTAAGGGAGAGAAAAGATTAGTAAATTATGTATACAACTAAAAAAATTAGAAAATTGACAAATTAATGATTTCTACTTAAAAATTAAATCAGAAGGAGTACTGAGGCTGTAGCCACATTGCAGAATTGTGGGCATATCATCCCAGGATGGGTGTCTGGTGGAAGTGGGGGAGAGAGAGCTGCAGAGCTCCAGGTAACTGCAGCAGCCATTCCTAAGACTATCAGTCTGCAGATTAAATGTCTGCAAGTCACCTACTTGAAATTTAGGGAGCCAAGATGGTGGAGAGATTGGCAAATGCTCTACTCCTCCCCTTGTTGACCTTGAAAAACTGATAGAATATTTCCCCAGGAAAATTCCTGGAACAGTGGGATCAGCTGAAGGAGCAAACAGTCTCTTAGCCTATGAGGCTAGGAAAATCATAAAGGGGAGTCCCTCTTACTGTGGCTAAGGGGGACCAATGAAGGACTGGAGTTGTCCTAGACAGTCCCACCTCAGAGAACTAGGAGGAGATCCTGAGCCCCGGGGGAGATGGAGTCCACAATCATCAACACCAGGACCTCAGGCATGCCTCAGCACAGCCAGAGGAATAGGGAAGACACTAGTGCAAACACTAGTTCACCAGTCACTGAGACTACCTGTGCTCAGGAGGGGAGACCTTCTGTGGCTAAATCACCCTTCCCCCACACTTAATGAAGCTATCTCCAGGGTAAATCTGGGGAATCTCAGAAAGACTTCAATCTGGCCTCTGCTTTGGTACATCAGTCAGCTCAGCACCTGGTAAGCTACAGCAGTCTAGCCTCTAGCTGAAAGAACCAGATACCATAATACACAAAGCCTCAGGTTTTATACCCAAGAATGATGGAACAGAGACTTCTGTGCCCCGGAAGCAGAGATCCACTTTAAAAAACAGGAAAAGGACTTGCATGAACAAGAAGCAAACCAGAAAAGATAAGACCATAGTATCTTTCTATGAGGATAAGGAACAAAACATGAATACCAAAGAGGGCAATTTTGAGACTGTACTCCCATCTGAAACTTCAGAAGGTTAATATGAATTGTTCTCAAATTCAAAGAACATTCTTGGAAAAGCTCAAGAAGGATTTTAGAAGTCAAATTAGGGAAGTAGAAGAAAAACTGGCCAATGATTTAAAAAATATGAAAAAATAAATCATGGAAGAATTTATAAGGAAGATTTTACTAATGGAAAAGGAAGAACAAAAGCTAACTGGGAAAATTGGACAAATGGAAAAGGAAGTACAAAAACTAACTGGAGAAAATAACTCCTAAAAATGAAAAATTAGACAGATAAAAAAGGAAATGCAAAAGTTAACTGAATAAAACAACTTGATAAAAATTAAAATTGAGCAAGTAGAAGCTAATGACCCTATGAGACATCACGAATCAGTCAAACAGAATCTAAAGAATGAAAAGATAGAAGAAAATGTAAAATATCTACTTGGAAAAACAACTGACCTGGAAAATAGATCCAGGAGAGAAAAATCTAAGAATTATTGGTCTACCAGAAAACCATGATGAAAAAAGACTCTGGACAATACCTTCCAAGAAATCATCAAGGAAAACTGCCCAGAAGTCCTAGATCCAGAGGGCAAAATAGTCATCGAAAGAATCCACCATTCGCCTCCTGAAAGGGATCCCAAACTAAAAACACCAAGAAATATCATTACAAAATTCCAGAACTATCTGAAGAAGAAAATACTGCAGGTAGGCAGAAAGAAATAATTCAAATATGAAGGAGATTTAGTCAGGATCACATAGGACCTTGCAAATTCTACATTAAAAGGTCAAAGAGAATGTAATATGATCTTCCATAAGACAAAGGAGCTGGAACTACAACCAAGGATCAATTACCCAGCAAAATTGAGCATAATATTTCAGAAAAGGAGATGGACATTCAATGAAATAAGAGATTTCCAGACCTTCCTGATGAAAAGGCCAGAGCTCAATAGAAAATTCTGTCTTCAAACACCAGTCTCAAGAGAGGCATAAAAAGGTAAACAGGGGGGAAAAACAAACAAACAAAGAAAACCTCGTTATTCAATATGAACAGACTGCTTACTTCCATATAAGGGAAGATGATACTGATTAATCTCGAGAATTTTATATTTATTATGATATATAAAAGGGATATAGAGAGAGGGAGCAGGTATAAATGATACAATGATAAAAATATGATTTAAGGGTACAAAGTGATTGGAAGGGAAAATGTGAAAACAAAGAGGCAGAAAAAGGTAAATTACATCACAGGAAGAGGCACAAAAATATATTACAGTAGAGGGAAAGAGGGGAGAGAGATGAGTATTGTTTGAAATTTATTCTCTTCTGATTTGGTTCAAGGAGGGAACAACAAATAGTTAAGTATAGAAATCTAAATAATTCTATAGGCAATAGGAGGGGAAAGGGGAAAAAGAGGGAAGGGAGGTTAAAAAGGAGGGAAAAAGTGGTAAAGAAAAAGGAGATTAAAAAGGAGGGGGCTAAAAGAAGGGAGGAAGACTGAGGGAGACAGTGATCAAAAATTAAAACTTTACTGTGGAAGGGAAAAGAGAACTAAAAGCTTAAATAGGGGGAAAGAAGATGGAAAAAAAAGACACAGATAGTGATCATAATTGTGAATGTGAATAGGATGAACTCTCCCATAAAGCAGAGATGGATTAAGAGCCATCATTCAATAATATGTTGCTTACAAGATACAAATTTGAAATGGGGGGGGAGGTGGGATATACACAGGGTAAAGGTAAAAGGTTGGAGCAGAATATATTGTGCTTTAGCTGATGTAAAAAAAAAAGCAGAGGTAGCAATCCTAATCGCAAATAAAGAAAAAGCAGAAATACATCTAATGGAAAGAGATAAGGAAGAAAACTATAGCCTGCCAAAAGGCACCATAGCAATGAAGCAATATCATTAATAAAACATAGATGCTCCAAGGGGTATAGCATCCAAATTCTTAGAGGGAGTTACAGGATGAAATAAACCAGCAAAGCCATATTAGTGGGATCCTCAAATTCCCCCTCTATGAACTTGATTAATCTAACTTCAAAATAAACAAGAAAGAAGATAAGGAAGTTAATAAAACTCTTGATAAGAGACATACAATAGATCTCTGCAGAAAACTGAATGGAGATAGAAAGGAATATACATTTTTCTCAGTGGTCCATGGCACATATACAAAAATTGACCATGTACTAGGGCATAAAAACCTCACAATGCAGTGCAGAAAGGCAGAGATAGTTAATGTATTCTTCTCAGAATTATAAGGCAATAAAATTATACGTCATGAAAGGCCACAGAAAGATAAACCAAAAATTAATTGGAAACTAAATAATCTAATTGTAAAGAATGAGTGACTTAAACAACAAATCACAGAAACAATCAAAAATTTCATTCAAGAGAATGATAATAAGGAGCTGACCTACCAAATCTTACGGGACACTGCAAAAGCAGTTCTTAGGGGAAGTGTTATATCTTTGAATGCTTACATGAATGAAATAGAGAAAAAAGAGATCAGTGAATTGGGCATGCAGCTGAAAAAGCTAGAAAAAGAGCAAATGGAAAATCTCAAAATAAATACCAAATTAGAAATGCTGAAAACCAAAGGAAAGATTAATAAAATTGAAATTAAGAAAACTATTGAACTAATAAATAAATCTAAGAGTTGGTTTTATGGGAAAAAAACAATAAAATTGATAAACCTTTGGTCAATTTGATTTTAAAAAGAAAGAAGAAAACCAAATCACCAATATCAAGAATGAAAAAGAATGAGGAGGAAATTAAAACATTAATTAGACATTACTTTGTCCAACTTTATGCCCAGAAATTCAACAATCTAAATAAGATGGATGATTATTTTAAAAAATATAAATTACCCAGATTAATAGAAGAGGAAATTGAATACTTAAATAACATAATCTCAGAAAAAGAAATTGATCAAGCCATCAATGAACTCCTTAGAATTTTTCCTAAGGAGTTCTCCAGGGCCAGATGGATTTACAAGTGAATTCTATCAAACATTTAAAGAACAGTTAATTCTAATACTATATAGACTATTTGGGAAAATTGGGGAAGAAGGAGTCCTACCAAATTCTTTTAATGATTCAAATATAGTTCTGATACCTAAATCAATAGGAGTCAAAACAGAGAAAGAAAATTATAGACCAATTTCTCTAATGAATGTAGATGGAAAAATTTTAAATAAGATATTAGCACAAAGAATACAGCAACTTGTCACAAGAATAATACATTATGATCAGGTAGGACTTATACCAGGAATGCAGGACTGATTCAATATTAGGAAAAGTATTAGCATTATTGATCATATCAACAACAAAATGAACAGAAGCTACATGATTATCTCAATAGATGCAGAAAAAGCTTTTGATAAGCTATAACACCCATTCCTATCAAAAACACTGGAGAGCATAGGAATAAATGGAACTTTTCATAAAATAATGAGCAGTATCTACCTGAAATAATCAGTAAATATTATATGCAACTTGGATAAGCTAGATGCATTTCCCATAAGATCAGGGTGAAACAAGGATGTCCATTATCATCACTATTATTCAATGTAGTACTAGAAATGTTAAGCTGTAGCAATAAGAGAAGAAAAAGAAATTGAAAGAAATAGAATAAGCAAAAGAAGAAACTAAGCTATCACTCTTTGCAGAGGATATGATGATACACTTAGAGAATCCCAGAGAATCAAGTAAAAAACTGCTTGAAATAATAAACAACTTTGGCAAAGTTGCAGGTTACAAAATAAACTCACATAAATAATCAACATTTCTATATATTACTAACAAAGCTCAACCATGAGAGATGGAAAGAGAAATCCTATTTAAAGCTATGGTAGACACTATAAAATATCTAGGAGTCTACCTGCCAAAACAAACCCAGGGAATATATGAACACAATTACAAAACACTTTTCACACAAATAAAGTCAAATCTAAGTAAGTGGAAAATCATCAGTTGCTCGTGGGAAGGCCAAGACAATATAATAAAAATGACAATTCTACCTAGATTAATTTACTTATTCAGTGCCATACCAATCAAACTACCAGATAATTATTTTCTAGAGCTAGAAAAAATAATATCAAAATTCATCTGGAAGGAAAAAGCTCCAGAATATCAAGGGAACTAATGAAAAGAAATGCTAGGGAAGGTGGCCACGCCCTACCAGACCTCAGATTGTATTATAAAGCAGCAATCATCAAAACCACTTGGTCCTGGCTAAGAAATAGAGTGGAATAGGTTAGGCACTCAAGATACAGTAGTCAGTGAATATAGCAATATACTGTTTGATAAACTCAAAGACCCCAGCTTTTGGGCTAAGAACTCACTGTTGGACAAAAATTCTGGGAAAACTGGATAACAATGTGACAGAAGACAGTAGACCAATGTCTGCTACTGTACACAAGAGTAAATGGATATTCAAATGGATACATGACTTAGGTATAAAGATTGATAGTATAAACAAATTAGCTGAGCAAAGAATAGTATATTTATCAGATTTATGGAGAATGGAGAAATTTTTGACCCAACAAAAGATAGAGAACAATATGAAATATAAAGTGGATAATTTTGATTACATTAAATTGAAAAGTTTTTGTACAAACAAACCCAATGCAACCAAGATTAGGAGGAAAGCAGAAAATTGGGCAAGAATTTTTGCAACTAGTGTCTATGATAAAGGCCTCATTTCTAAACTATATAGAGAATTGAGCTAAATTTACAAGAATACTAGTCATTCCTCAGTTGATAAATGGTCAAAGGATATGAACAGGCAATTTTCAGAGGGAGGAAAATAAAGCTATCTATAGTCATATGAAAAAATGTTTTAAATCACTATTGATTAGAGATGCAAATCAAAACAACTCTGAGGTACCACACACATCACACCTATCAGATTGGCTAACATGACAGAATAGGAAGATAGTAAATGTTGCAGAAGATGTGGGAGAGTTGAAACGCTAATTCATGCATAGTTCCAAATTGCTTTCCAGAATGGTTACATCAGCTCACAGGTCCACCAACAATGAATGTGTTCCAACTCTCCCACATCTTCTCCAACATTTATCATCTAACAATTATTGGTTTAATTGCCCAGTCCCAAAAACAGAAACTGAACATTTCATAAATGATCTCTGAAAGAAAAAGTCTCCAGGATGAGATGAATTCACAATAGATTTTTACCAAAACTTCAATGAAGAACTAACTCCAGTGTTTTAAAAATTCTATGAAAATCTGAAAATAATAGAACTTATCAGATTCCTTCTATGATGCAAATATTACAAAATATTATTACAAATATTACACAAATATTACAAACAATATCTCTAATGTATATTGACACACCCCTAAATTTAAATAAAACATTAACAAAGAGCCTACAGAAATATATCCCAAAGATTATACATTGACCAGCTTGGAATTATAACAGAAATGAGGAGTTGGCTCAATAATCAGAAAACTATCAATTGATATATTACTTTAAAAACAAGAACGAACATCAAGTGATAATATCAATAAATGCAAAAAAAAATCCTTTTGATAACATACCCACTGCTATATAAAATCCCACTGGAAAACATTGAGATAGATGAATGTCTCCTTAATGCGATAAGTAGTTGTGATGGCAGGCAAAGTAGGATCTTTTACTGTTTTTGTTTTAGTATAATCAAGTTCCTCTGATTGAATCTTTCCTTTATCAACCAAGAGAACTGAAGAAGAGAAAGAAGTTTTTTTTAAGCTAGAAACAGTATATGTATTTGTATTATTAATTATTTTAATGTGATTAAAGAAGATCTTCCCCACCCATTAATTGGTCTGCTCCCTAAGGGGAGTTTCTTTAGTGAAGGTTTGTAGGAAGGCCCACACCTTTTAAGTTTCTAATGAGGCTTTGGTTCTCAAGGGTTGTGATGCCCTCTGGCTCTAAAAAATGTATAAAGATTCTGAGATCAAGTTTTACTTTGGGGCTTAGTTTTGGAAGAAAGTTTTCATTCCAGGTGAGAGTCTGAGAAGCTGCTAAGCAGTTCCCCGGCTTGGAAAACCCAGATGTTGGTGCTTCCACCTCTGGCAACTCCCTATGTATAATCAGACAGTTGATCTGTATATACAGATCTGTATAACAGATCTATTGATCTGTTATGTATGTCAGACAGTGGGAAGCCTTTATTGATTTTAATTTCTCTATATTTTCTATAAAGTTCAGGGTGCTAACTTGCCTCCCTGAGCTAAGTGAACTTATTAAAGCAATTTGACCCCTTAAAAGTACCTTTCCTTTTAGAAATGCTAAGAACTTGTGATAGTAGGTCCTCCTACCTATGTCAGGATGCTTACTGTTAGAGTAGTATATAAAACCCAGACTTAGTATCAAACATAATGGTGATAAGCTAAAGGTCTTCTCTTCACAGGGTAAACAGTCTTCATTCTTCCAAGTGATCAGAAGTTGGATTTGAACCCAGGCTTTTTGACTTCAGTAAGAGTATTCCTTCCTCTCTACTGTACTGCAAAAGAAAACAGAAATAAGAGTTGTGTTCAACCTTCGTTATCCTGTTTACTTTAAACTAATTTCAACATATCACTATTATGTTCACAAATCTGTAATGGTTCTCCAGAATATTATGATACCTCCATGGCTTGGCATTTCAGTTCTTTCATAAACTGACTCCAGCCCACCTTTCTAGCTTTCTTTTCCATCACCTCTGTTCATGTAACTGACATTCCAGTTAAACAACTACTAGCTGCTTCTCAAATTCACCCTTCTAATTCCTATGGCTTGCCATTCATAAAAGGGAATTTGCCATGACTGGAATATATGCTTTCTTTATCTCTTCATTTCAGAATCTTCTCTTTCTTCAAGCTTTACCTTCCTTGAACTTCTCAGGTGAAATAGCACTTTTGCTGAATCTTTCATTTACCCCCATAGTTTTCTAACTTGTATTAAATTTAAAGGTGTTTATTTCTTAAATTCTCTGCCCTAGAGGAATGTAATCGTATGTTATCTTCATAACCCCAGTACCTGGCACAGTGCCATATACATGGAATTTGCTTTATAAACATTTATTTATTGAATGGACACCAAAACCACCTCTTTTTCTAGGCAATTATGTCCTCATTTTTTTTACTGTATTTCTTGCATACAAACCACCAAAAATGCCATATAACTTGTTCTCACTCCCATCATGGCTCTTCCCCTTTCCACTTGAGTTTTCTGCATTTTTCATTTTTTTAAAACTGAATATATAGTTTTATGCTCAGTGGTAAATTGTCTTCAAATTGATATTTGGCCTTTTCTTACGTGGATTTAAGGAGAGTATCTCAAAGGATATCTCGAATTTCAAAGATTGCAAACTTCTAAAGGCCAGGACTAACTTTGCCCCACTTTTGTATCCTGGAATGGAATGGAATGGAATTTTATAGGGATTTTTGCTCTTTTTAATCCTCCAAACTTATTTTGTGTCCTACTACCTGACATGGATATATTCTTAAAGAGAAAGTTGAGTATGATGAAATTGCTGTAATATCTATATAACTTATATGTATCATAAAAACTTTCACCAAAAATACTAAGATAAATGACTGGCTTAAAATAAGTTTGGTTCATCAGCATTTAAAGTATCTTCCTGAAATGTTCTTGCACAAAATCCATACTGGGTCAATAAAGTTCTCACTATAGGTTTGTGCACATTTTTAGGGACATATCTGTTTAACTAAATACAAATGGTAATATATTCATTCACTCACTATCAAAGAATTCCTAGCCTAAGTCCATTTGTGTTGGGTCATTTCCATTTGGGAAATTTGGAAATTTCCATTTGAGGTCTGTTTTGTCAGAATTGCAACTTATCTTTCAGAAGCAATTACACTTAGGTGTCAAAATAGTAGAATTAGGAAACAAAAGTTCAGTCTTATGAAGGTGACATTATGAAATACCCTGCCTAGTGTATAGCCTGCATTACTGAACCACAGAGCCTGCTTTAATGCATGAAACCTTATTTTGTCTACCAGATTCCAAAGTCTAGAAAGGTGTGTTTTTATGCAGCACTTTCATATTTCCCTGGAAATTCAAGGACCTCAACCTACTCCCCAAATTATATGAAGATGTATATATGCCTTGATTATAGGCAACTAAGGAGAACAAAGAAAAGCTCAGGCATCAGGGGTATGAAAGAAAATTCCCAATTCTGAGTCTACATTACTTTTTATAAAGGACTGGAGACCTGTAATATTTAGGATTTTACATATAACAAAAAATTCAAATCACTTAAATCATTGATTTCTTTCCCATGCTGAGAATCAGAGAGAGAATGTTCAGGGAGAAGTGGAGGGAAAGAGTGTGTTTCAATATTACCTAAAACATTTAGACTACATAGGTAACTAGAAAGTGGGGGAAGATAGGGGAGGAGAGGAGAAAGGGACTTTGGAAAATATTTCCATTAAATTCTGTGTGTGAAGTATATCACTCAGGGAATATGTTCTCTCAAAGTGAAAATTTTAAACTCTTTCTACACTCCCCATGCTGCTTGTCAGCAGAGAAAGAAAGGGAAAAATATAACCCTTGGGGTTTCACAGCTTTGCACTTTGAAGAAATCGGCAGTCCTACTCTACTTACCAAAACCCAACATTTCTTGTAGTGATGGATGCAGTATCCCTTGGACTTCTGCTTGTGGAAGTAGTCAATGCAGGAGTAAGTTACTTATTGAAACCATTTTATATTGGAAGATTTTTTTTCTTTGAGGGAAAAGCATATAAAGTATTTCAAAAGCCTTTTGGTTCTTCCCTTAAGTCTTCTTTCTCATTCATAGCAACTTAATCATCCAATTTACTTTTAACTATTCACCATTGCTTTCACTTTGGAATTTTGTTTAGTATTGTGGTTAAGATTTTTTTTTTTACCTGAATAGACTTGCCACTGGAAAGGACTGGTTTCTCAAAACACTTCTTTCCATTAACACAACATTTTTTGCTATCTGCTCATTAGTTTAGTTTAGGTGGAACAACCACAGGAACAACCACAAAAATATTTGTATTAGGACATAGCATTATACGACATTATGAAGAGATGGATTCTCACAGAAATGTGGGAAGACTTTTATGAATTGATGTGTGAAATAATACTAACTAGGAAGATCTATTTATATAACAACTACCATACTCCAAAGGAAAAGAAAATCTTTGAAAGACTTAAGAACTCTAATATATTTAATGACTAATTACAATTCCAGAAAATGTATGCAACCTACCTTCTGATAGAGAGGTGGTGGGCAGGAGTCATAGAATGAGGCAGACATTTTCAACCATGGCCAGTGAGTAAATTGGTTTTGTTTGATCATGCTTATGCATAAAGAAGTTTTAACTATTGCATGTAAGAGAATAAGGTAAGTGGTAGGAAAACCAAAAAAGAAAGAAGAATATAATTAAAGTATTTTGTTACGATGCAGAAGAAACAAAGGGAGGATTTTCAGACCGAAATTCAGTCATGTAGGACAATTTCAAAACGAATATGTTGAATTCATTATCTATTTTAAACAAATACAAACTATGAGATTTGTATGTGGTAGACAATCATTGTTTTCTGTTCTTTGTATGGGAAAGGCAACTTGGCATAGTGAATAGAAAGAAGCCAGCAAATTCTGAATTCAAGTCCTTTCTCTAAAACAGAATGATTGTGGACATGTTCAGGCAAACCATTTAACCTTTGAATAACTAGGCAACTTACTAATACTATAATTTGTAGACAGGAATTGGTAGATAGAATTTCCTAACTTAGAAGTTCCCATACCAATGAAATGTCAGGTCTAGATCTCATTCCTTCATATAGGGAAATGGATATGTTTCTCAGTGTTTTTCAAGTTTAGAAAAAAATTAAAAATTGAGTACAGTTTCTGTAATTCTCAATCTAGTCTTTATTCTTTCTGCAGTATACCATACTGTTTGTGTTGTCATCTCTATTTCTGTGAAGAGATCATGGTGACTGATGCTGATGACAGTAGATAGTATGTACATTTGCATAGTAAATTTCCTTCTCTCTCTGTCTCTGTCTCTAGCTCTCTCTTTCACACACACACACACACACACACACACAAACATGCGGGCGCACATACACACACACACACACACACACACACACACACACACACACACTCTTAGAAGATCCAAGGAACAAAAGAGTTCAACTTGAAAAATATATATATATTAGTTGCTAGAAATCTATTGGAGAGGAGCAGGAAAAGTCAGATTCCTTATATGCAAAAAGGGATCTAGAGCAGGTATTTATGTGACTCAACTGCCCATTCATGGATAAGCAAGCCATGTTTCATAGGCAGCATGTGTTCAATAAAACCTTTGTACCCTTGCCAGAAATTGGCCTGCCAGAGTGATTTCCATGGATTGTGTCAGCAAATGTTATTAGCAAATTGTGTAGTTAACATAATGTAAGATTTTTATTGCCTCTGTATACACAGTGCTTACATATCAGAAAGTTTTTGATACTTACCCCCTACAAGTCCTCTGAGAAAGGAAACAGAATTTTTAAAAGCATGTTTACAGCTAATCAGGATTGTTTCTAACCCTGTAAACTCTAGGTGGGAGAGGGAGTCCATCAGCTTCAGTTTTAATTAGTTGTGGCAATTAGTTTTTTTTTTTAACTCCCTTCCCCCAGGAAGGACCATGAACATGGACCAGAAGGCTTTTCAATCCATTATTCCGCTTCAAAAATGTGCTTCTTCTCTCATTTCTGAGAAACCTCAAACCATCTTTTCCTTTCTCCACTCCTCAAAAACTCTAATAGTAAAGTGCAATGATATGAAGACATCTCCACTCTTATATCTGGTATTAAGCTAAATTCATAAAATAGCCAAGGAGAAATGAGAAGGAACTGATGCCAATACAAGAGAATATTTTATTTCTGTGAGTGACTAGGAGCAAAAGAATAAAGTACTAAGTCCACAGAATCTGGGCTTCTCCAGACTGCATGTCTTTGCAAATTGCCCTTCCTGTAACCATTAGGAAGGCAGAGATTCATTATTTATTTTCCTAAAGCCTGGATATATAATAATGGCTTTCACATTTTACAACTAGCAACATGTTATGTTCAAAGAATTGCAACTTGCTGCTCAGTTTTTGTATGAGCTAACTTTTGGTGGGAGAAACTTGAAAAGATAGAAAATCAAAGCCTGGTTCCGATTAAGAATCAAATTTGGGTTCTCCCCCTCTGGTATTAGCCAGCCCATTGTGGTCTCAAAAAACTGCAAAATCGAGCTAGATATCTTGGAAGCTTTGGCCTTGTAGTAGATTTTCTGGTTTTGATCAGCCAATAAGTTCAGGGTAGTTCAGAAATATAATATATTGTGGAAATTGGTAGACAAAACATTTATGCCCTTCTAACCAGCTTGGAGCAGGGTTAAATAAACATGTTTGCTTTTCCCTCCTGAAGATGTTCATTTAAAATCATATGGAATATGCATGATCTACTTGTGGAAACAAGCAGAGCCAAGAGTTACATTTTCATAGGGAAAATATACTACTATTAAGGATCTTAGACTCTAACCAGGTGTCCAAAACCTAAACTCATTCATAAAAATTTGTTTAGCCAATATTCATCTAAAAATTTCAAAGCTTTGAAGATATAGGTTGTATAAACAAAATGACAGACAACCATTTTAGTCAAAAGCTAAATGAAGCTAGTAAAAAGATGCTAGTCACATACACAGAAATCTCAAAAATAAAAATTCAAGGCCTGAAAGTAAAACAAGTTATACATTTAAAATTATTTGATTTATTCATTCTATCCATACATAGAAATGACTAGAGATGGATAGATTATATAGCGCATTTATTAAGAATTTTCTATGTGCCCGGCACTAGAAATAGTAGTATAGCTCCATTTTGACCAAGTTGTTAAGAGATATTGGTATGATAACTCTGTAATAAGGTCCTTGAGAGCAGGGACTATTTCTATATCCTTTAAGATTATGCAGTGACTGACACATAGCAAGAGTTCAATAGTACTTATTTCCCATAATTGTTACAAGGCTCCAACGCAATTACATATTTAACATATTTTACAAACTTTAATATACTACATAAATACCAACTGCAGTATTAATGATAACAGTTATTACTATTCAGCGAATCATTCACCATTCTATTAATTCAACAAAGAGTGAATGTAAGACTGTGCTTGGTTTTAGGTGGCGGGGTGTGAGAGTGTGTTTGTGTGATACAAAGATAAATATAATATGGTCCTTGCATACAAGTAATTTATAATCTATCAAGAATTAGATATATATAAGATGACCACAATTACAGCGATGTATTTTTATTACTGTAAAAAATATGATACAAATACATTGTTTTTTTGTATCTTATCTAAGACTCTTGGAAGCGAATAGTGTCTCACTGGAAGATATCATCTACAACTCTGAATATCTTGTTATTAATATTTAATCTTTTAAATAGTTATCTATTTTCTTTACAAATCTTTGTTGCAGCAAGGTTTTTTAAATCTGTTTGTCAGTTCCACAGACCAATCACAAAACAGACATAGATGCCAAACCAAGGAAAATAAACAAAATAGTCAAAATGATGTGATCTATTAATATGACTACTCTATTATTAGTAAATACAAACAGAAAAACCAAAACACTTTTTATCACCAAATTACTGACCACCATTCACATCTCCCTCTATCTCCTTTTAAAATGCTTCAGCATTGTGAATTCAGACTGTGACATTTTCGCTGCTTACCCTATTAGATTAATCATGTTAGACCCATTTTACTGATAGGAAAAAGGAAATAGAAAGAGGGCACATATAATTACCCAAGACTGTGTAATGAAAAGACTGGACAAAGAGAAGAATCTAAAATTGCTGGTATCTAAGTGTATTTGTGTGTTTGTTTGTTTGTTTTTGCCTAAATATATAGAGTTCTTTTACATGCATCAAGACTAAGTTTTCTAGTCAGTTACACAAAGTAAAGAAACACAAACATTTGTATTTTCCTAATAGAACTACACTGGGGAAACAAGAAGAGGTAGTCCAGATATGTCCAAGCCACAGTGCAAATACTGCTTCAGCAGTATGATTTATCAATTTGTATAGGTTTTTTATTGCAGTAATTTTTCCATCTCTGTTTTGGTTTCTGACCCTACCACTTCTGAAATGGAACCTTATCCTCTGATTTAATTGCTGAATGGGAAGTTCCTGCAGTTAGTAAGGTTCTTTATGTAAATGGAATAAATCTTGCAATACCCTAAGGCTTTCAAATTCCAAAGAGAAAGAAAATACGACAATGGCCATATCTAGTACAATCTTTACACAGCTTCAGAGTATTTTTTTATTGTGAAATGGTTAATAGTGCTGCTGCCAAGAGTTTTAACCTCAAAAAGCAGATAGATAGATAGATGATAGATAGAAGAATAAATAAATAAAGCCAAGATGCCCATCACCCATCCAAAAATAAAAAATAAAAAAGCTTTCCAACTCTGTTAGACATTTAATCATATTACTGCTCCCAAAGCCATCAGAGCCAATTTAATCAAATTGTATCATAGCCACGGTGTTATTGTTTTCCAAGCCTATTAGAAAAATAAAAGTTGGCACTTATTAAATGAGTATTCTCTTGCATGTTGATTGCTTTGCTAATTTCTTGTTTATAATCTCTTGTTTTGTCTTTAGAGAGACGGGTGAATTTCAGTCTAGTTTAGTCAGTAAACAGAGAGATGCTACTCCAACTTGAAACATGTCAGCTGCAAACAGCTGAAAACTATGTCTATTTTTCCCAGACTGAATATGCTTTCCCCTTTAGGAAAGATCAGTGAATGAAGGAGGATGAAGGTCCATCAAATGGGATGGAATTTAATTTGAAGTCAGACAGATTATTAGCCTATTTATCGAGGAAAAAGAGAGCAAAATTAGTGGGTACAGCTATCCATAGCTTTATTTCCAGATCAAAGTTGATTGAAGGATGTCTTGCTCTAAAATAATTGACTTACAATTGGGTGTGGATCCTTTTGGGCAAGTGGTTCTCTGTCATAGGTGGTAAAATCACAGAACATTCAGTGCTACCATAAATAAAGCCTTATGTAATAGGTGGGTAGAATTTTACATTGGCCATGAAATAATTTGGCTTCTACTCTCTGATTTGCTTCTGACTTTGTGATCTTAAGTCACTGAATCTCTACATTTTTAAAGAAAGAATGGGTAAAAAAAGATAGAAATGGATCTCTGATCCAGATATAGGGTCTAGAAAAGGTAAATCTTTAAATCTAAGTTTCTTCAACTGAACTGTCTAAACTTGCTTTATTTTGGGGAGGAAATGAGAGGACTACTTTAATATACTTGGTTCTCTTTGGAATTGTGTCAAAATCATTTTGAGAAGGCATCCATAGGCTTCACCAAACTGTTAAAGGGGTCTATGATATAGAAATATTTAAGAACTTTAGAACTTAATTGTCCATCATTTTACAACTGATGAAACTGAGGTTCAGGGGTTTACATGACTTTTCCAGGATCATACAAGTAATATCTCCTGAGATTATCTTTTTTTTTCTTTATTTTTCGATTAGGACATTTATTTTAAAAAAATTTTTGAGTTCCAATTTTTCTCAGCAACTCTCCCCTCCCCCCATCCCATAATACACTGCATTCTGATTATCCCTACCCTCAATGTGCCCTCCCTTCTATCACATCTTACCCTTCTCTTCTCCCTATCTTCTCCTTTTCGTTGTAGGGTGAGATAGATTTCTATACCAAATTACTTATATTTCTTATTTCCCAGTTATATGCAATAACAATTCTCGACATTTGTTTCCAATACTTTGAATTCCAACTTCTCTCCCTTCCTCCATCCCCACCCATCTCCACTAAGAAGGCAAGCAATTCAATATAGGATACATATGTGTTGTTTTGCAAAAGACTTCCCTAACAGTCATGCTGTATAAGACTATATTTCCCTCCATCCTACCCTGCCCCCCCTTTATTCTATTCTCTCATTTGACCTTCTCCCTTCCCAAAAGTTTTTACTTCTTACTCCCTTCTCCCATTTGCCCTCCTTTCTATCACCTCCTCACCCCACTTGTCCCTTTCTCCCCTACTTTCCTGTACTGTAAGATAGATTTTCAGACCACATTTAGTGAGCATGTTATTCCCCTCTTAAGCCATATGTGAAAACAGTAAGCTTCATTTTTCTCCTCTCACCTCCTCCCTTTTCTCTTCCATTGAAAAGATTTTTCTTATCTCTTTTATGAGATAATTTGCCCCATTCCATTTTCTCCCTTTCTCCTCCCAATATATTCTACTCTCACCCTTTAATTTTATTTTTTTTATAGATATCATCCCATCTGATTCAACACAACCTGTGTCCTCTGTCTATATGTATGTGTGTGTATGTATATGTATGTGTATAATCCCTCTACCTACCCAAATACTGAGAAAAGTATCAAGAGTTACAAATAGTATCTTTTCATGTAGGAATGTAAAAAGTTCAGCTTTAGAAAATCCTTTATGATTTCTCTTTCCTCTTTACCTTTTCATGTGTCTCTTGATCCTTGCGTTTGAAAGTCTAATTTTCTCTTCAGTTCTGGTCTTTTCATCAAGAATGCTTGAAAGTACACTAGATCATTGAATGACCATTTTTTTCCCTTGAAGTATTATACTCAGTTTTCCTGGAAAGGTGATTCTTGGTTTTCGACCTAGTTCCTTTACCTTCTGGAATATCCTAATCCACGCCCTTCGATCCCTTAATGTAGAAGCTACTAGATCTTGTGTTATCCTGATTGTATTTCCACAATACTGGAATTGTTTCTTTCTAGCTGCTTGCAATATTTTCTCCTTGACCTGGGAATTCTAGAATTTGGCCACAATGTTCCTAAGAGTTTCTCTTTTAGGGTCTCTTTCAGGAGGTGATCGGTGGAGTCGTTCAATATGTATTTTGCCCTCTGCTTCTAGAGTATCAGGGCAGTTTTCCTTGATAATTTCATGAAAGATGATGTCTAGGCTCTTTTTTTTTTATTTCAGGTAGTCCTATAATTTTTAAATTGTCTCTCCTGGATCTATTTTCCAGGTCAGTTGTTTTTCCAATGAGATATTTCACATTTTCTTCTATTTTTTTTCATTCTTTTGATTTTGTTTTGTAATTTCTTGCTTTATCATAAAGTTATTAACTTCCCTCAGCTCCACTCTCATTTTTAAAGACCTTTAAAGACCTTTCTTCAGTGAGCTTTTGAACCTTCTTTTCCATTTGGCTAATTCTGCTTTTTAAAGCCTTCGTCTCCTCATTGACTTTTTGGATCTCTTTTTTCCAATTGAGTTAGCCTATTTTTAAAGGTGTTATTTTCTTCAGCATTTTTTAGGTCTCCTTTAGCAAGCTGTTGACTCTCTTTTCAAGCTCTTCCATGGCTTGAGCCCATTGCACATTCATTCTGGAGGTACTAGATGCAGAAGTCTTGACTTCCTCTGACAGTATCCATTGTCCTTCCTCATTCAAAAGGATGGAAGGAAATACCTGTTCACCAAGAAGGTAACCTCCTATGGTCTTATCTTTTTCCCTTTTGGGGGGCATTTTCCCAGCCAGTTACTTGACTTGTGAATCCTTTGTCAAGAAGAAGGTCCTAGTGCTCCTCCTCACTGCAGGACTGTGCTCTGGGCTGAGATTCAGATCAGCTGCTCAATTCCTCCTAGGGAATTGATTCACTGATGGATGCTACCACTGTCACCACCTGGGGCCAGGGGTGGGAGTGGACCCTGTTCTCCTCTCACACAGTTGGGAAAACCCTAAAGTTTGAAGCTTTCTTTGGCACTTGTGGGTTGAGGAATATGAGACCCTCCCTTCTGGGGATTCTTCCCCAGAGGCCTGTTCTTGTCCTGTTCCTTCTGTGCTTCACAGTTAGAGCTGGGCTTCGCTCTGCTCAGCATCCCATGGGATAGATGTTTCCTGTTGGCCTTTCAGCTTACCTTTGGCTGGAAATCTCTTTCACTCTGTTGTTCTGTGGCTTCTACTGCTCTAGAATTTGTTGAAAGTCATTTTCTACAGGTATTTTATGGGCTGTGGGGGAAGAGCTAGAGTATGTGCATCTTTCTACTCTGCCATTTTAGCTCTGCCCCCATCTCCTGAGAGTATCAAGATAATAAAGTTAATTTTTGAGTTTCCATTTAATTTTTCAAAGTAGCCTAAAATCTTAGGGAAGAATCTTAAAAATCATCTAGTTCATTGCTCCCCCTCCCATCTATAGTTTCCTTTGAGCATTTTTGGTGTCCAGGTTGATAAGCTGACCTCTTCCATTGGAGAACAGCTTTAAAAAGGTTAAATCCAAATTGCAGAAATATGAATTCATGTTTTTCTGTCATTCTTCCTTATCTTATTTTTCTTTTTCCCACCTAGAGTTTAATATGATGGATAGGGCCTTCCTTGGTCATAGTTAGGGCATTGGAGTGAGAAGACGCCTTCCTCTTACTTTTTTTTTATTACCACCAAGGAGCTAGGTGGCATGGTGGATCGAATGTTGCACCCAGAATCAAGAAGGCCTGGGTTGAAATCCCACCATATACATGTACCAGCTGCATGTCCCTCAGCAAATCACTTAACATATTTTTGCCTCA
This sequence comes from Potorous gilbertii, assembly GCA_028658325.1. Lineage (NCBI taxonomy): Eukaryota > Metazoa > Chordata > Mammalia > Diprotodontia > Potoroidae > Potorous > Potorous gilbertii. The sequence goes on along the minus strand of CM053769.1, from coordinate 564,758,026 downwards.
GTTTGTTCACTTGCAAAAGGAAGATAATACTAGTATCCCACTCACGGGGTTGTTGTGAAAATAAAATAAGATAATACTTATAAAAGACTTTGATGCCAGTTATTACTGTTGCCACCACCAAGTGAATAGCCAACTCTTAGCTACTTCAATGTACACAAGTTTGATACACTAATATTCATTCATTAGGACAAATGTCATTGCTCAAATAGATAAGCTTTTAGGTTAATAATAAAATATTAACAAGGGTGGAGTAGGGGCAGGAAGTTTGACACCTGTGATGTCCTTGATTCTGGTAAGGAAGCCCCTTCTAAGACAATAGAGAGCTGCCTAAGGTACTGAAGAAGTCACATATATCTGGGGATGAACTTAAACACAGATCATCCTGTCTTCAAGGCTGGTGTTCTCTATATCACAAAGTTGATTTTCTGTTTACCATTAAATCTATTCATTTTCTTGCCATGGGTGGTTATTAATACAACTAAATGTTCCAGTACAGATATAGCAGATTATGATTGATCATGAGTGAAGTTCCTAGCTTTATGTACCACTCTCTTCCTCTATTCACACATCTTTTCACAAACCCTTGCCCTATGTCATTTCAAAAATACGTAGAAAATTGAGTCAGATTTGTAAGAATACAATTCATTCTCCAATTGATAAACAGTCAAAAGATATAAACGGTTAGTTTTCAGACGAAGAAATTAAAGCTATCTATAATCATTTGAAAAAATGATCTAAAATTGATCAGAGAAATGAAAATTAAAATAACTCTGAGGTACCACATCACACTTATAAGATTAGCTAATATGACAAAAAAGGAAAATGATAAATGTTGGAGAAAATGTAGGAAAATTGGAACACTAATGTATTTTTGGTGGAGTTGTGAACTGATCTGACCATTCTGGAGAACAATTTGGAACTATGCCTAAAGGGTTATAAAACTGCATACCCTTTGATACAGCAATATTGCTACAGGTCTATATCCCAAAGAGATCATTTAAAAAAAGGAAAAAGGACCCAGAGATAGAAAAATATTTATAGCAGCTCTTTTTATAGTGCCAAAGAATTAAAAATGGAGGGGATGTTCATTATTTGGAGAATGACTTAACAATTTGTGGTATATAAATGCAATACAATACTATTGTTCCACTAGAAATGATGAGTGGTTGGTTTTCAGAAAAACCCCGGAAGCTGAACCAGGAAAATACAGTACCCAATAACAGCCGAATTGCGCAATGACCAACAATGATAGACTTAGCTCTTCTTGCAATATGATGATCCAAGACAATTCCAAAATATTTATGATGGAAAATGTTATCCACATCCACAGAAAGAACTATGCAGTCTGAAAGCACATCGAAGTATACTATTTTCTCTCTTTTTTCATTTCTCAGGGTTTTTCCCTTTTGATTCCTCTTTCACACCATGACTAACATGGAAATATGTTTAATATGATTGTATATGTATAGCCTAGGTCAGATTGCATGCCATGTTGTGGATGTGGGAAAGAAGAGAGGGAGAAACATTTTGGAATGCAAAATCTTATAAAAGTTAATGTTGAAAAAAATTTTAGGGGGTTGAAGCCAAGATGGTGGAGTAGAAAGACATACATATACTAACTCTTCCCACACAGCACATAAAATATCTGTTAAGAAAGACTCTCAACAAATTCTAGAGCAGCAGAAGTGGAGAACAACAGAGTAGAGGAGATTTTCAGCCCAGGGTGACCTGAAAGGTCAATTAGAAACATCTGTCCCACCAGACTTGGAGTAGTGCCGAGCCCAGCCTTGGCTGAGAGCAGGCCTTGGGGGCAGAATCCCCAGTCACAGTAGCAGCAGTTCAAAGATCCCTTAATGCACAGGTGCCAAAGGTCAGTGACAGGGTTTTTTTAGCAGACTGAGAAGGGAGAAGGGCCTTCCCATAGATCCGGCCTCAGGCGGTGGCCCACGGAGGCCACCTCAAGCAGGCAGCAGCAGTTCCCACAGCAGCCCCTACATCAGCCTGCATCCATTGTTGGATTGTAGAACCCCTGGAAGCACTGAGGAGTTGATTATTACCTCAGCCCTGTGTAGAGGGCCTGAGGGAGATGATCTTTACTTCACACTGAATGGCAACCCTACCCATGCAGCTTATCTGAATCTCAGCCTCCAGTGCTGGCTTGGCAGAACTGGAGGCCAAGTGGCTGTGGAGAGGAAAGTCTGATAAGATTCTGGGCATAGAAATCTCTCTCTCTGCTCCCAGATCAGTGTACTCACTTGATTGTGCCACCTTGGAGGAACTGAGATCTGACAGGTCCCCAGAGTATACCCTACACTTGACAAAGGACCCAAAAGTCAAGTAATTGATTGGGAAAATGCCCAAAAAAGGGAAAAAAATAAGACGATAGAAGGTTACTTTCTTGGTGAACAGATATCTTTTCTCATCATTTCACATGAGGAAGAACAATGCTTATAATCAGAGAAAGACAGAAAAGTCAAGGCTACTTTTTCCCAAACATCAAAATTAAATGTTCAATGGTCTCAGGCCATGAAAGAGCTGAAAAAGGATTTTGAAAATCAAGTAAGAGAGGTGGAGGAAAAATTGGGAAGAGAAATGAGAGAGATGAAAAGAAATCATGAAAAACAGGTCAACACCTTGCTACAGGAAACTCAAAAACATGCTGATGAAAATAACACCTTTAAAAATAGAATAACTCAATTAGCAAAAGTGGTTCAAAAATGAGGAGAAGAAGGCTTTAAAAGCAGAATTAGTCAAATGGAAAAGGAGGTTCAAAAGCTTACTGAAGAAAATAGGTCTTTAAAAATGAGAATGGAACAGATGGAGGCTAATGACTTTATGAGAAACCAAGAAATCATAAAACAAAACCAAAAGAATGATAAAATGGAAGATAATACGAAATATCTCATTGGAAAAACAACT
>CM053769.1:564735897-564755007 GCA_028658325.1 Potorous gilbertii | reverse complement strand
CAAAATAAGTATTCAAGGAATCCACTGATCACCTCTTGAAAGAGATCCAAAAAGAGAAATTCCTAGGAGCATTGTAGCCAAATTCCAGAGTTCCCAGGTCAATGAGAAAATATTGCAAGCAGCTAGAAAGAACAATTTGAGTATTGTGGAAATACAATCAGGATAACACAAGATCTAGCAGCTTCTACATTAAGGGATTGCAAGGTATGGAATATAATATTCCAGAAGTCAAAGGAACTAGGACTAAAACCAAGAATCACCTACCCAGCAAAACTGAGTATAATACTTCAGGGGAAAAAGTAGTCTTTCAATGAAATAGAGAACTTTGAAATATTCTTGATGAAATGATCAGAGCTGAAAAGAAAATTTGACTTTCAAACACAAGAATCAAGAGACGCATGGAAAAGTAAACAGGAAAGAGAAATCATAAGGGACTTACTAAAACTGAACTGTTTACATTTCTATATGGAAAGACAATATTTGTAACTCTTGAAACTTTTTTTGTCATCTGAGTAGTTGATGGGGTTACAAACACACACACACACACACACACACACACACATACACAGACAGAGAGCATAGGGTGAGTTGAATAGGATGGGATCATATCTAAAAAATTGAAATTAAGAGGTGAGAGAGGAATATATTGGAAGGAGAAGAGGAGAAATGGAATGGGGGAAATTATCTCTCATAGAAGAGGCAGGCAGGAGACTTTTTAGTGGAGGGAAAAGGAGGGGAGCTGAAAGAAAAACATGAAGTTTACTCTCATCACATTTGACTAAAGGAAGGAATAAAATGCACACTCATTTTTGTATGAAAACGTATCTTATAATACAGAAAAGTGGAGGAGAAGGGAATAAGCAGAGGAGGGGATGATGAAAGGGAGGACAATGGGAGGAGGGAGCAATTGGAAGTCAACACTCTTGGGGAGGGACAGGATCAAAAAAGAGAATAGAAGAAATGGAGGGCAGGATAGGATGGAGGGAAATATAGTAGTCTTATACAAGGTGACTATTATGGAACTCATTTGTAAAACCACACACACACACACACACACACATATATATATAGCCTACATTGAATTGCTTGCCTTCCCAATGGAGATGGGTGGGGAGGAAGGAAGGAAGAGAAGTTGGCACTCAAAGTTTTAGTGTTGAGTATTGTTCTTGCATACAACTAGGAAATAAGAAATACAGGTAATGGGGTATAGAAACTTACCTTGCCCTACAAGACAAAAGAGATGTGGATAAGGGAAGGGAGGGATGTTAGAAGGGAGGACTGATTGGTGATAGGGGTAATTAGAATGTTAGGAGTTTGGGGGTAGGGGAGGGGAGAGATGGGGAGAAAATTTGGAACTCAAAATTTTGTGGAAATGAATGTTGAAAACTTAAATAAAAAAATTTAAAAGAGAAAAAAAACAAATTCTTGCTCTAGACAGAAGTATCTGGCAGTAAAACCAGCATTTTGTAGTAGTAGTAGGACTATAAATGAGATAAAATATAGTTAGTAGTAGAAAAGTAGTTTGAGGCTGATGAAAATGATTGTTCAACTCCTAGGGCTTTAGTTTCTCCATCTCTCTGGCAGTTCTGACATTCACAAATTTTATCTTTCTGGAATTAAATTGGAAGGTAGGGTTAGTGTTTACCTTTTAAGTAGAATCAATGTTTGGACTATTATTATTTTACCAGAAAAATACTGTCCTTTAACATGTAATTTTGAGTTACTACATTTTCAAACACCATTTTATTATGAAATCCATAGCCCAAACATTTTTGTAGAATGGCAGCTTTCCTTATTCAATGACAAGTGTGAGATTACCATAACTAACATTTTATTTTATATCAAGCCATACTATAATGTTTTTCTCCCTTTAAGCAAATGAATGCTGTAATGAGTTTTGTACCTAGGCCAAAACGTATCCTCATATATGAGCAATTAGAGAAATATAATCTAAATTCTACTGATAGGATGATGGGTTTCAAGCTATCAATTAGCTATGGCCCAGAAAAATGGAATGATAGTAATTATATACAGTTCCTCTGAAGAGAGCAGTCTAATATCTATAGTGACTTAAAAAGCCAACAAAATATTGGAAAGGCATAGTAGATAGAGCACTGAACAGGGAGTGAGAAGATCTAATTAAAGTCTTGCTTTTGTCCACTGAGCACCAGTAACTTAACTTTTAGATCTTGATGGTCCCATCTGTAAAATATAGGTCATTATACTTAGCTACCTTACAGCTATAGCTAATACAATGAGTGCATCACATAATATGACAGAGACATAGCTATGTTACAGGTATAGATACTGATGACACAGATGATGTTGTAGATGTATATTAATAGATGTAGACAATAGAGATATGCAAAGAGGCTGTGTAGAGTAACAGATAGAGCACTGCTTCTGAACCAGGAAGACGGAGGTCCAAATTCCTCTTCTGACATGTACTATCTATGTGGCCTGGGGGTACAGGAAGGGGCAGGAGTCGGGGGAGGTATAACCCCTTAGTATTCTAAGCCAGTTGTATCAAACACAAATAGAAAGTTAGAAAACCACATATTAACATTATCTATATTCTATTCATTTCTTTTGTTGAATATTTCCCAATTACACTTTAATCTGATTTAGGACACACACGAGTGTTGTAGACCATATGTGGTTCACAGGTCTAGTGTTTGACATCTCTCCTTTAGGCAACTCTTTTAAGACTTGTTTTAGAGAAGGTATGAACTGCTTTGGTAGAGAGTTTAATGTTCCTGGAGTTCCTTATATCAATGAAATCACAAATCTAGCCGTTATTCTTATACATACATGTACATGTGTACATCTGTGAATGTTTGTGCATATGTATATGTGTGTATATACCCATAAAACATATATATGTAAGTACATATAGGGTTTTCCTGGCAAAGTATTGGAGTGGTTTCCCATTTCCTCCTCCAGTTCATTTTATAGATGGAAAAACAGAGGCAAATAAAGTTAAGTGACTTTTCAGGGTCATACAAACAGTTAGCATCTGAGGCCAGATTTGAACTCAGAAGGATGAGTCTTCCTGATTTCAGGTACAGCACTCCATCTACTGTAACACCTATTTAACACACACTCATACATAGTTACATATACATATATATGTATATATATGTATATATACATATACATACTTATATGCATAATCTATGTGTAAATTTTCTCCATTTTTATAGAAAGGAGGTATAATGGACTTTGTCATCAGAAAGTTAGCATTACAATCAAAATTGGAGATACTTCCCCAACCTGGTACAAAGCCTTGGGTACTCGTACCTGGACTTAATGGTGGTTAAAACTCAAAATTTTCCCAAGGATTAGTAAAGGAGATAGGGAGGGCACCAGAGGACATCAGACAGAAAAAAATTAGGAATCTTCAGTCTGAAAAATGATTAAATTGTAAATATGTTTAAAATTTATAAGATGGTTAGCTTGATTAAAAACAAAAAGACCAAGATTAGATAAATGAACAAATGAGATAAGTCCTCAAGCGGTGGGACCTGGTGACAAGAACATGGCAGAGGAATTTAATCTCAACTCTTCTACTTACTGTTGAACCTCAGACAAGTTATTTAACCTTTTGCCCCAGTTTCTTTCATTTGTAAAATGAAAAGGAAGGGTTTGTACTAAAAGATTCCTAAAATCCCTTGTCACTCTAAATCTATTTAGGAACTGGCGAATACTTTGGTGTGCATCTTGTAAAAATTAAGAAAATTAATTAGAATGTCCTACTGTAACCTTTTGTGAAATGATTGCAATAAATATTACTGTACAACTAAGGTGGGATGACTGGTGATTCGCCCAGTGGTGGAAAATTTAGAGTAAACCAACATCACCCTGCAAGTACTTCCTCCTCTGTGTGAGGAGCACTGACAGCACCTATAGTATTGGAAGCATAATGTCCTTTTTAGTTTCTTAGAAACTTTGTGGTAGCCCAGATTATAAATCTGAATTACCTAACCTGTCACCCACCCCATCATTTCCTCTAGGTATAGCAATCACTAATTATGGAGCTTTACAACTTATCTCTTCGTAAATACATCAGTCAGGAGAGTGCTATGGATGGGGTAGGTAATAGTTCCACAGAAATAGTGCTATGATTTGAAACTGGGCCCATGCACTGAATATTACTTGGAGGTTTCACCATGCTATGAGAGTTTGAATATAATCAGAGATTGCCTTCATCTTTGCTTTTCTGTTTCTTAAGCTCACTGACAAGTAGAAGGAGAAAATGGAGTATAATTAAAAGAATGCTGAATTTGATGTCAGATGAAGTGACTTCCAGGTTTCCTTGTTATTATGACCTTTGGAAAAGTGATTTAACCCCTTTTCTACAGTTTCTCCCTCCATAATGTTTAGTGAGAATTAGACTACGTGATTTGTAAGGTCTCTTTCAACCACAAATCTATGGTTAGCAGGTTCCGTTTGAGAGTTATCAGTGAGATGACCTGTGTTAGGCTTACATATGGAAATAGAGGAAGGATTGGTGATTTAATCAGTAGGGAGATTTCTCCATGAATGAGAAATCTAGCTACTATTACAGATTGCAACCTCTATTATAAAAAGTAATTATATGATTCAGCTACAAGATCCTATAAGAAAGCTGTGCTAAATTCAAAGAGAAATGGATGCCTTCAGGTTGCATATTGACTTAGAAAACTACAAATTAACAATCATCTATGTTGTATTGTATTTTTATTTATGTTGTTTAAAAACATTCCCAATTACATATTAATTTAATTCTGCATGAACTAGGGAGTATTAAGGCCTCCCTGTGGCCTGCTGGTGAATTTGACACCTTCATTGTAAGAGCTCTATGCCTGCTATTCACATATATGCAAATTTTCTATATGGGCTGTATGTTACTTGTCAATCTCCTCGTACAATGTATAATGATAAATGGGTGGAATAGCTAACATGAAATGACAGAAAAATCTACAAAATTTAGCATGTAGGATATATATATAGAGAGAGATTTCTATTTATTTAAGCTTTGAGGGAAAGAAAGGTATTTTATGTATTAATAGATGCAGAGATTTCACCACATGCCAAGAAAGAATGGTGACTCAGGAAAAGAAAAATTTTGAAGTCATTCAGGAGAAAAGTAGAAAGCTTATATACTCATGTGAACACATTTTATTAACTACAATTGCATATATGTATGTATATTTATGTGCATGTGTGTGTGAATGTGCGTATGTATGAAAGGGATTTATCACTTGCATCTTCTCTGAATAACTACAAGGAGGTTAAGAATTTTAGTCACTTTTTCCTTGGGATGTACCTTTCTATTCTCTTCTCCTCACCCCATTTTCTCCTTGAACCCAAATCTAATGTAAAGTTGAGAGAAGTTTCCCAGCAAAGGATCAAGACAAAGGACTACTTTCATCCTGCACCCAAATAAAATGGTTCATTTCAGCTTAACGTAATATCATGTAATAGAACAGATTGAAATGCTTTGTTTAGAGTTGTGTTTTTGTATGTGCTTTTTAATTGTACAGATACTGCTGAATGAGCAGTTAAACAGCACATGTTTCCAAATGGCAGATATGAAACTATAAAATATGATTTAAACCATATGCTTTCATTCTTTACTTGGGAAAAAAAGAATTCATATATTATATAAGATAAATTGGGGCATGGATTAAGAAAAGCTTATATAATTTTATTTTCTAAATTAAATGTAAACTAGCCATGTGGCACCTGAAATTGGGACTCAAATATGAGACCCAGGTTTGATTTAGACGGTTAGAGTCTGGTCTTACCAGCCCTGAGGCTAGGAACTATGGCGTATGCCAGCTGGCGACCAGGTATGGTATTAACATGGACTCACACAATTAACTGAATTTCCCATTTAAAGGCTAGACGTGAAGTCTGGATATCTTGGATTATATCTACATGGGCAATGTGAAATGGAAAACAGAGGCAAGCATCTGGGCAATTCCTGCAAAAACCAATGGGAAAAAGAATTGGCTTTATTGTTTGTTTTTATCTGATTTATTAGGCAAATAGAGAGATCAGTGGGGAGATCATCATCATCATGAAGGATGGATAGATAGATAGAGAGATAGATAGATATAGATGAAAACATTTATTAAGCACTTATTCTTTGCCAGGCACCATCATCACTATCTAAGGATAAAGAACAGATTCTATTTCTCTCAATACCACTAGGTACACATTTTATGGAAAATAAATGGTGGTTCATATCTTTAACTTCATCACTATAGGGAACTCATGGTGTAGAAAGTCCCTCCACTTACACAAATTGGCAACCTCCTATAACATAAGGTTTTAGAGCACCTCCTGGTGCTGTGAAAAACTAAGTAAGTTACTAAAGGTTGCCCTGCCAGGATGTGTTAGAGTCAAGACTGGACCTACAATCTAATTCTTTCTGAATAAAAGGTCATCTGCTCTGCCCTACTATCTCACATAAATAATAGTAATTCTTAGGTTGAGGGTTGCATCTCCAACATCCTCATTTTGCATATGTGTGCCTTTGATCATAGGGAAACTCAGGGTAAGACAGCAGATAGAGTCGTCCAAATTCATTACCACTGCTGGAAAAATTAATGAGACATATATATTCCTGGGATACCATGGGATTGCCTGACTCACTCACTGCCTTTGCCTGAAGCCTCAGGTCTAAGTGATAAGACCCTTCCTTCCATTCTTCTTTTCATGAACCATGATGTTCATGGAGTTTTCATGGCAAAGATATAGGAGTGGTTTCCATTTTCTTCTCCAGTGGATTAAGACAAGCAGAGGTTAACTGACTTGCCCAGAACCACATAGCTAGTAAGTATCTGGAGCCACATTTGATGTTTTCCTGCCTACTGGCCCTGCACTCTATCCACTGAAACATCTAGCTGTCCCAACCACATATGAGTTGGCAATTAAAGATATACACCACTGATACAAATAGAATGGATACAGAGAATCCAGCTTTATCCAATGCTATAATAAAGAGGTCTTAAAAAGATCCCATTATATAGAGAATTCTAAGAAGCTGAGTAACGTATCATCCTATTTGTGGGTCTTTCTGTTTTGTGCCCCAAGGAATTTACAAAGTAAGGTTGTACTATTTGTCATTTTTTTACTTCATTATCAATTCCTAGGGCCAGAAGATATCTCAAAGAGTCCTAATCCGAGACTATTAATGACCCCATGGTCCTAAGTACAGCTTGGGAAGTCTTCCTATCCTGTCTGTTGTCCTCTTCTTCAGGAATACAACTACGTTACTCAATGAATACTCATTATATTTCCATTCTATTTCCCACTAGCTTCAGTGTTTGGTCATAGATATTAAAATTCAAAGTTGATGGCCTCAGAACCAATCTGATCGAAATCTAACATTTTACAGATGAAGAAATAGGTTCATAGATGTTGTGAATTACCTAAAGTCACACAGCTAAGAAGTCATAGGGACAGGGTGCAAACCCCAGGTCCTTTGACTATATCTAGAGCTCCTTCCACTACATCATAATTCCTTTCTCCCCCAAGGAGAGAAATCTTACTACCCACAAAACATGGTTCTTCTGGTCCCTGAATGTAAGTAACTAATCTAAACTAAGAATTAGTTACTTTAAAAGTTTCTTAATTGCCAAGAAGATAGTTATTAAAATATTAACTTTTTAAGAACTAGTATTTGTATATCACCTAAAGATTTGAAAAGCAGTTTAAATGTCATTTGATCCTCACAAAAACCATATATCAGAGGTGCTGTCATAATCTTCCATTTTACAGATGAAAAAATTGAGGCTGAGAGAGGTTTAGTGACATATTCAAGTCACACATCTAGTAGGTGTTTGATCCTGGATTTGAACACCAACTCGCTCAATCCAAATCCAAAACTTTGTCTACTTTACCACCAAGATGTATCTACTAACCTACTGATTGTGCTACTTTGTTTAAGTGAGAAGCTTATCTTTTCTGGTCCTTGGGTTCTACCTAACAAAATAAACCTTTATTTCTCCTTGACTATCCACCACGTCCTGTCTCAAATTCCTTGGTTGTACTTTGATCTGTTATCCTCTAATACTTTTAGGGTTGTAGGTCATCGATTTAGAGCCAAAAGGGTCCTGAGAAGTTATTTAGTTTAACAACCCTAATTTTATAGATGGGGAGCTGTGATCCACAGAGGTTAAATGATTTGCCCATGGTCGTTCAGGTGATGAATGAATGTCAGAGCGAGGAATCAAACAGAGGTCTATAGATTCCAAATTCAACATTTTTGATACTGTATCACAGTGCCTTTCAACTCATGGACATTTTTTTCCTCTGGAGGAAGCTAAAGAATCATTGTTTGTTTGTCCAATTAAAATAATGTTTAAAGGGAGTCATGATAGGATGTAGAAGAGCCCAAATTTTCTACAAACTCTCCAGTAAAGCTCAAAATGTACTAAAGGGGAAAATGATAAAGAAACAAAAAGAGAAACATCTTTAATTTACTCAGTCCAGTTTGGTATCGTACAACAAAACCTGACAGAATCTTCCAAATATCTTGAGCAGAGACTAGCCAGTATAGGTAGAAGGCAATACCAACTAGGAAGACAGACACAGGACAGGTGACAAGGTCAGATCTGTGACTACTTCAGGGCTTAGACATCTGGAAGAGGCACAGTCCAAGACATTACCAAAGTAGAAAAAAGTCAGGCTATCAACAACCATATGTAAAAATGCTGTAAATCACTAGAAATTGAGAAATGCAAATGAAAGCAAAATGAGGTCCCTTTCATTGGCATAAGATTATCACCAATGACAAAAAATGGAAAATGATAATTGATGGAGGGGCTAGAAGAAAATAGACACATGAATTTACTCTTGGTGGAACTGTGAATTTGTACAGCTATTCTGGAAGAGCAGTTTTAAATATACTCCCAAGTTACTAATGTACATGCCCTTTGACCCAGCTATACCAATAGTGAGATCCACAAGAGGTAAAACATCCATATATACAACAAAAATACTTACAGTAGTTTCTCTGTTACAGCAAAAAAAAGGAAACCAAAAGATTGTCCTTCACTTGGGTAATGGCTAAATCAATTACGCTATATAAATGTAATGAAATATTATTGAATCATAAAAATCTATAATTGTACAGAAACCTGGGAAGACTTGCATGAGCTGATACAAAGTAATGTGAGAAGAATCAAGAGAACAAGGAATACAACATCGTAAAAAAAAGACTTAAAAAAGCTCTAATCAATGAAATGACCAATCACAACTCCAGAGAATAACTGAAAAAACACGTTACCTATCACTTCCTGAGAGCAAATCTTTGAAAGCAAAATATTGAATATTTTTTCAGTTATAAGTTTATATATGTAAATATACACATGAAGGAAATAGTATATAATAAAGATTATACCTTTATGATATTAATAATAGCTTTTATTTATAAAGTGCTTACTATGTGCCAGGTGCAGTACTGAGGGCTCTACAAATATTATCTCATTTGGTCCTTACCACAACTCTGGAAGATAGGTGTTGTTATCCCCATTTTACAAATGAAGAAACTGAGGCTAACAGAGGTATCTAAGTGACTTGCCCAGGGTCACACAGCTAGTGAGTACTTGAATCCAAATTTGACCTCTAGCCTAGTCACCCCTTCTTGCACAATACTCTTTTTCTATTCGGCTATTTATGTGGACATACTTATTATATTTGGCTTCCGTTAAGTAAAGAATAAACGTATTTTAATTCATTTATATAGATCTCAAAAAAGTTCACGTTTAACAGAAAAACATCATGCCAATTCACTCATAGCAAAGGTGGTGCTAAGGAGGATGAAGTGATTTAACATATTCACTGACGGCTCCATAGACAATCAATTAGATTGACTTTGTGATTTAAGCAAATTCCCTATAAAATTACCCACTTCTCAACTTGCCTTACAATCCTTTGTTTCCTGGCTATGGGTTTTGCACATATTAGTTCAGGAGTCATTGCTACTGGATCATCTCTAGCCTATGGAGGACAAGGTCTTGGATCACTAACTTTCCTTGTGAATAAATGTTTGATGCATTTAGAGTAAGTTCTGGTTCAATATTTGGAGTTTTAACATAAATCTTCAAGAGTTCATCACTTTAAGTCCCTTTCTTCACCAGGGCAAACCCAAGTAATACAGTGATATGAGGTCCAATGAGAGAAGGCTAAGTAAGAGAATCTCATTTCAGCAGGTTCTCATCTCTAAAAGGCCCTGGTATTTTTCAGTTTAGCTGAGGTTGAAAAGAAGAGAGAAGAGCTGGAAGGAGGAAAAAAGATGGAAGGATCCATGAACAAGGAAATAAGGAGTGGTATATAACAGCTACCTGCGACCACTTCTGAACCGTACTCTAATGTGGGACTGAACTGATGCCTTGGTGTATGACATCAGGAAGCCTAAAACATGTGTATTGTGTCTTTTCACATACAAAAAGTATCTCCCGGCCTAGAACGTATACTCCTAAAATTTAACAATTAGAGTTTCATTCCTTTGGCTTTATATGAACGGAAACTATAAAAATGTAACTGTTCCTGGGAGAGATAATGTATTTAATATTTTTAGTCAGTAAGAGAATGCGTGACCTATTTCCAGTACTGCACCTTCTCTTATCTTTCCTTCTACCTCTAGACTATATAAGCCCAACTTGAGTTACATCTTGCTCTAGAAAAATAACTCATTTTATATAACCCTTTATAGTTTACAAAGCACTTTCCTCACAACATCCATGTGGGCTAAGCAATAATCCCTTGCATTTATATAGCAGCTTAAGCTTTGCAAAGTACTTCATACACACTATTTCCTTGGTTCTCAACACTGCTCTGTGAGGGAGGTAATGTATTACTCTCATCACATTACAAAAGCTGGAACTGAGAGATATTGACAAGGTACCACTGCTAGTAAGCAGGAGAATTGGGTCTTAACCCAGAGCTCTTTCTACCACACTACACAGCCTCTTGTGCTCCGGTTGCCAAATAGGGATAGACAGTGATAAACAAGTTCTTTCTCAGAGCCAGACATCAAGTTAGAGAATTTATTTTGTCTACAACCTACACAGTTTTGATCTTCTATCAGGGTTTCTTAATCTTATTGTGTCATGGACACTTTTGGCAATCTGATGAAGTTTATGGATCCCTTCTCAGAAGAATGTTTTTAAATGGCTAAAATAAAATACAAAATAAAGAAAGGAAAAAAAATCAAAGGGAACTGATTATAGTGAAATATAGTTATCAGAATTTTTAAAAATTAAGATGGAAGTGTTCTAAATGTTTTTTCTTTATTGGTTAATTTATTAAGGAAAGGAATAATTTTAAAAGGAGGAAAGTTGTATTTTTTTTTCCTTTTCTCTGAATAGTTTTTGCAAAACAAAATCACAGTGATATTCTGTTGAGGAAGAAAAGAAAATGTCTAAAGAAACCAATATAAACTGTAGAGTGCTATATAAATGAGTTAATTTTACAGAGCGGTCATGTGAAAGAGGGATTAGATTTGTTCTACTTAGTCCCAGAGGGCATAACTAGTAGCAATGAGGGGGAGTTGCAAAGAGATAGAACTCAGCTGGATGGAGGAAAAATCTCCTAGTAATTAGAATAGGTTAAATCAGGATCTTCATTGGACATCTAGTAGAAGCTAGATCACCACTTCTCTAAGATGTTGTAGAAGAGATTTCTGTTCACATATGAGTTGAACTAAGCAGCTTCTGAAGTTCTTCCCTACTCCTTAGAAGATATTAATCTGTGAATAACTTCCAATATTTTTACTACATATTTATACTCCTGTATATAGCATTTAGATGACTTCTGAGTGCATAATAAATGCTCAGGAAACAATTATTTGATGTATCATACATCACAGTTCCACATTCTATCACATCTCAGAACTAGAACTCACATTATAGGAATCATATAAGACTTCCTTTTGGGGGAAATGAGATTTTTCTGGGTAATGAGATTTTCTAGTTAACTTTTCTAGTTAATTTTTCTCATTAATGTTCAGTAGATGTCTTCAACTCACTACATCTGAAATGGAACTCATTACCTTTCCCCCTAAACCCAATCCTTTGCTATTACTTTCCCTATTACCGCACAACGCAACACCATCCTCTCAGTTCCACAGTCCTGCTTCAAGTCTCTCCCCGCTCCAGTCTATCCACCAGTAGGCTATTAAAATGATATTCTTGAAGCTCAGGTCTGATCACGTCAAACCCCCTACTCCCACTCCCACCTCTTCTCAGTGAACTATAATTACTACCTAATGACTGCAGGGTGAAATACAAAATGCTATTTGACATTCAAAACCTTTTTAACCTACCCCAGGGACTCCCTGCATTCCTGCCCAAGCTCCATCAATGGTTGTTTTGGGGACCCTCCTGGCAAAGAGTGAATGTCAACAATAACTGTTTCTCTTAGAAACAACAACCCTGAAGTCCTGCGCCTCCCAGGATACTTCATTCATTCATTCATTCATTTATTCATTTATTTTCCTTTTAAAGGGGCCATCGCCTGACTACTTTTTAAAGAGACCTATTCCCTGAATGGGCATTACCTCCCTTTAAGTGAGTACATGAAAAAGTCTTAGCCTAAAAGGCCAAGGTCTCCCATTGCATGCTGGGCCATGTCCAGTCATCCTGATGAATATCTGGTCACTGGATCCACTCAGGAGGAGAAGTGAGGCTGGTGACCTGCACAGCCCTGCCTCACTCAAAACAAAGTCAAGTGCAAGTCATGTTATCATTTCTCTGATGTCATGGTCCTCTTTGAAAACACAGGACGAACACTACAACAATAAGTTACCCAGCTCCTACCTTTCCAGTCTTCTTACACCTGACTTTCTACCCCATACTCTTCAATCCTGTGACACTGGTCCATAAAAATATGCTTTTTTTTCTCAGCTCTGGGCATTTTCTCTGGCTTTCCTCCATACCTAGAATGTTCCTCCTCCTCTGCTTTGGCTACTGACCTCCCTAGCTTCTTGTAGGCTCCAAATAATCCTGTCTTTTACTACAAGTCATCCTCAACCCCACTTAGTTCTAATGCCTTCCCTCTCTAAATTATTTCCTATTTTTCCCATATATAACTTGTTTTGTATATATTGGTTTGCATGTTGTTTCCCCCATTAGACTGTAAATTCTTTGAAGTCAGGAACTGTGTTTAATAGTATAGTTTCTGGCACATAGTAGGCATTTCATAAAAGTTTATTGAATGATTGAATTAGAGATTAATATGAAAGCCAATTTTTTTCTTTAGCCCTTTTGCTGTTGAAAATATTACTGACATGTTAGTTTAGTTTCTTGCCTAAATAATGTGCAAACATACTTAGCAAATCTGTAAATCTATGAACAAAGAATTCTTTTCACTGATGGAGATTGCACAACTTGGTAGAGAGTCTTCAAGAATTATGGTGATCATAAATATGTCATCCCAGCTTGAGATAAGGCACTATTTTTGTCTTTTTTTATATCCCCAGAGCCCAGCACAGTACCTGGCACATAGTAGGACCTTAACAAATGTCCAGTTGACTCCAATATTACTATGTTAATAAGTCTTTATGAACTTCAGGTAGCATGTGTAAAATAAAACAAATGCATATCAGAGCAAAAGTAGAGATTAACTGATGATGCTTTGGGCAACTCCACAGTTTCTATAAAACCAGAAATCTTTCTCACTCTATGTTAACATTTTTCAAAACTTTTTCTCTGTTCCTGAAGGCTGAAATTCTTATAAATTATCACAGCTCATGATAAATACATGACATATTTTCTCTTCTTGATAATTAGAATCACTGCCTCTTAGGACTGGAAAGGATCTTAGAGATCATCTGCTCTACACCATTGCTTTAAGCTTAAGGAAATGAAAGTCCATTAATATTAGATAACTGATCAATGATTACATAACTAGCACAAGAGCTGGAAGAATCTAAATCTTTATGATATAGTCTTGTGTTCGCTGCTTAAGTTCTTAAAATTTTAAAAACTTCGATGGGATTTGGGTTCTGTCGTTGTTTTCATGTTCCTATTTAAAGCAATGTGGTACAGTGGATCTGGAATCAGAGAAGGCTGCCACTGGTATGACCAGTGTGACCTTAGGAAAGTAATTTAACCTTTTAGGTCCTCTGAATTCTCATCTAGAAAATGAGGAGGTTGAACTAGATGACCTTTGAGGTCTTTTTCTAATTTTAAGAATACCATCTTAAGACTGGTAGAATTTTGACATTTTTTTTTAAATATCAACTGGTCAACTGGTCTTCCTTTTATCTTCCAGTCACATAATTTCCCAACATTATCCCCTCTCTCACATGATGAACCCTTATAACAAAGAAAAACTGTGACACAAAACCGACCACAGCAACTGCGTCAAACAGCGGTATACAATATTCCACACTTGTAAACCTACCATCTCTGTATCAAGAGGACGGAAATGTGCTTCTTCGGTCCTTTGGAATCAAGATGGCTCATGGTATTTGATCTGAATTCTAAGTTCTTTAAGTATTGTGTATCCCATTCTCCTGGTTCTTTTTCTATGCATTGTTTTTGTTGTTCTCCGGGTGTGTCCAACTCTTGGTAACCCCATTTGGGGTTTTCTTGGCAAAGACACAGGAGTGTTTTACCTTTTCCTTCTCCAGCTCATTTTAATAATGAGGAAATGGAGGCCAAAAGAGCTGAGCGTCTTGCCTAAGGTTGCACAGCTAGTAAGTGTCTGAGGCCAGATTTGACCTCAGGGAGATGAATCTTCCTGACTCCAGGCCTGGCATTCTACCCACTGTGCCATGCCACCTAGCTGCATTAGTTCATACAAATCTTCCCATCTTTCTTTGAATTCCTTATTTGTCCTTGCTTATGGCATAATAGCATTCCAAATCCATTCATATATTAAAATTTGTTCAGTCATTCCCTGATTCTTGTCCTTCTCTCTTTAATCTCCATTGAGTTTTCTGAGATTTGCTTCCACAATCATGTTTCTGTGAATGTTTTGGTATAGATAAGCAATAGTAGGGTCACTGGGTCAAAGAGTATAAATAGTAATAACTTTTCTCAAGTAATTCCAAATCCATAAGTCATTTTTTTAAACATGAATTGTTTTCTAGTTCCAGCTTCCCTATCTTATATTCATGGAATCAACAGAATTTTGACATTTTAATAATGAATATACAGGAAGGAGCCTTTACAAATATAATATATATGTGTGTGTATGTGTGTGTGTGTGTGTGTGTGCATATATATATATATTTTTTCCAGCAAGAAAATCATCATGCTTTTCAAAACTTTTCATTTGAAGACATTTATTGGGTTGGTAAAATATCTTAATAGAACTTATCTGAAAATATTGTGCAGCATGAAATTTGAAACTTTCCTCCTGTCTAGAAAGTGCAGGGTTTTTGGTTTATTTTTAAAAATATTTTCCTTTTTCCCCCTGATTTTGCAAATAGGCCTGAATTCTAATACTGATAGGTACTGGAATTTTGATTTATTTCTTACCTAACTGCTTCTTCCCTCTACAGACAACTTTCTGACTCCCCTATATAATTACCAGACATAGTATGGACATTCTTGACTGGTATAACCCACTGGGGCTCAGAAGATTTACCACTTTCAATGTCTCCTTTAGCAGGGGCTATGGGTGTTCACCACCAAAACCATCTTAAAGTGTTGAAAACAAAGTAAACAAAGTAGAACAGATTTATTCTATGATTAGATTTGTCAGAACTTATGCAGAATTGGCATTGATGGAAATACATAGGAACACGGTTTTCTTCTACACAAAGGGGAAATCTGTGAATATTTCAGTGCATCCAATTGAAAACTTCCCATTTTTTTACATTAGAGGGGGCAGGAGATATTCTACTTATTTCCAACTAGTCTTTTCCTTTGCTATAGCCCCTTATTTCCTTCTGAGAACTCATTGCCTTTGTTTATAGTTTGGGTGACAAGACACAAACCAGAAATTGGAAGGAGTGAGAGGAATGAAATTGACTTAAAGTTGTCTATTTGGAAATGTGCTATAATTCCATCACTTTCATCTGGTCTCCTGAAGCATGTCTTCTTTTCAGTCGTGTGTGTGTGTGTGTGTGTGTGTGTGTGTGTGTGTGTGTGTGTGTGTGAATTCCAGTGGGGTGATTCATTCTGATATGGGAGTTCTTTGCCATCTTTTACGCCACAAAATGTGTGAGAGAAAAAGGCAAGAAAAGGTCTCATTCCTTCTGAATATTCTGAACAATCTTTTTTTCTCCTCAGAGTCAGAGATTTTCCTATGAGAAAATTTCCAGTTATGACTTAACAATTCCATGTTTCGCAATCCAAACCTCCCTTCTTGTCTATTTCTCCCCCCTTCCCCAAACTTCTCACAATTCAGAATGAGTTGTGTGAGATTACCAGTACAATTAAGGCTCTGGGAAGAGGAAAACTTGTATTATGGCTTTGATAACCCTTCAGGGAGAAAGAGACGCTCCTCTGCCACAAATTCCAATTTTAGTGCCGGAGACAAAAATAATGACGAACAGAAGAAACACAGGAAAGCAGACACGTGATTTAAAATCATCCATAACCAGAAGTGTTTATCTAGAAACATGAGACTCTGGCAAGATGTCTATCATTCTCTCTTTGCATATATTCCATTTTGGGGAGAATAGTTCTTATCTAATATCTAAGTGCTTTTACAACCTTATTTTGGAAAGGTCTCCTTGGTCACACGTACCTTAAACTAGAGAGGAAAGCAACTGATTGCACTTTTTTTTTAAGTGGCGGCTTCTGTAAAACAATGCACAATACATTTATACCATTGCTTGCAAAGATTAAGATAAATGGAACAGTTATATCCACTGGGATTAGGATTGCACGTTTCTTTGTCTCTTCCATGTGCAACAAACACACTCATTCTCCAGAAAAGTCATGGAAGAAAAATAATGAATTGTTAGAGTTAATGAGACTCTTAGGAAGACATGTATTTGAGGAGATGCCTCTGGATTACCACACCACCTAAAGAAAATATAATTTCAATCTAGCCCCCCCAAAAATGTTTTTTGTTTACCTAATAATAATACATTATACTTAAAATATGTAGGTATTGTAACAGATTAATATTAAGAGGACACGTGTTTAGAATTGTCTTTTTAGTAGTGGCTATGTGTACCATGATTTATCCATACTTTCTTTTCTACTTCTCCCTATCCAATCTAAATTCAACAAACATTTATTAAATGCCTACTGTCTGAAGAGAATTGTGCCACACCTTTATAACAAGTAGTAGTACTCCTTTACCAAACAAACTTGTCAAGGAAAATCATAGATAGTGCAAAGCTTTTCAGCCAGCTTGGGAATTGAACTCATGTTGGGTCTCTTTAGTGAAACACTTTATTTCCCATCACCATTACTGTTAGTTCTATTTTTATAATACCTTAAGGTTTGAAAAGTACTTGAAATGCATTATATGACTTGATCATTTGATTTCCACAACAGCCCTCTAAGAGAGGTGCTATTATTCTGATTTTACAGGTGAATGAATTAAGGCTCAGAGAGGGTAAAAGATCTGCATAAGGTAATACAAGTAATAGATAACTGAAGAGTTTGAGATGTTTGTCACATGCTTTATAAATATAATCTCATTTAATGTTCACAACCTTATAAAGCAGATATCATTGTTATCCTCATTTTACAGAGGAGGAAACTGAGACAGATAGAGGTGAGGCAACTTGCTTACGACCACATAGCTAGAAAATATTTGAAGGAGGATTTGAACTCAGGTCTTCATGATTCCAAGTCCAGCAACCTATGCACTGTGCCATCTAGCTGCCTTTTGACTTCTGACACTTTTTTCTTATCTATGAAGTTTATAAAATGTAATGGCAGGATGATTGCTTTTGAACCTTACCAAATATATCAGTACCAGATTATCCCATATACCAATATTTTCTCCTCCCACCCCCAAGAATATTTGGGGAGTTTAGAAATTTGTGCGTGCTTGTGTTGTTTTCTTTTTCTAATTAAAACCATCAAAGATTAGAGTTTCTGGCAGTGCTCCATATTCAGACTGGGACGGAGAAGTGGAATATTCCATAACACAGCATTGTCTCTGAACATATTAAACAGCATACTTTGATACTGTGTCTCTCTCAAACAAACTTTTAATGACCATTTTTTTTCACTCAAAGGTTTTATAAGTAAAAGCAGCTGGTTCAATTCAATTGATTTCATTTGTCTTGAATACAGAATCACTACAGAGACTGAAATATAAGGACACCCTTTGGTTTAGAAAAGAGATGAATTTGTATATTTACCTCTCTGTATGTATACGTATGCATGTATTTATAGGAGGGTGATAGAAGACACAAGAAGACAGACAGGAAGAGACAGAAAGAGACATGAAGACAGAGAGACAAAAAAAAAGATGAAACAGGTAAAGCTGTAAATGTGCACAGTCCTCACAGCATCTTCACCAAATAAACGTCTGTCCGTAGGACTGGAGTAATGTGCTATATCACATTGACTTTTACTATATTCTGTATTTCCATTGACTGGTCATAATCACCCCTTTCTACAGGTTAATGAGGCTGTAAGCCATGATATGAGAAAGACAGGCTAAACCAATCAAAATACCAAATACTGTCTGAGTATGTTATACAATTCACAGCCTTTAAGAAATGCGTCATTTAGCTTGAGGTCCATTGTAGAAATAATAGTTTTGGGGTAGTGGGTGGAAACATCTCAATAATGGATAGGATGAAATAGCATTGCCCTAATCCCCATTCAAATAGTCAACAGATGTTTTGCTCCTAACTATGACATTGATTACAAGGAACAGTGGAGCTGGAGGGTATTTTGTAATGATCTGCCATTGGTGGGCTGATGTTACCCATCAACTTCTTAATCACATTACCCCGTGTGTGCGTGTGTGTGTATGTGTGTGTGTGTATGTGTGTGTGTGTATGTGTGTGCGTGTGTGTGTGTATGTGTGTGTGTATGTGTGTGTGCGTGTGTGTGTATGTGTGTGTGCGCGTGTGTGTATGTGTGTGCGCGTGTGTGTATGTGTGTGTGTGCGTGTGTGTGTATGTGTGTGTGCGTGCGTGTGTGTATGTGTGTATGTGTGTGTGCGCGTGTGTGTATGTGTGTG
>CM053769.1:564685677-564733177 GCA_028658325.1 Potorous gilbertii | reverse complement strand
TACAAAAATATTTATAGCAGTTCTTTTTGTGGTGGCCAAGAACTGGAAATCAAGGGAATGCCCATCCATTGGGGAATGACTGAACAAGTTGTGGTATATGATTGTAATGGAATACTACTGTGCTATAAGAAAAGATGAACAAGCAGACTTCAGAAAAACCTGGAAAGACTTAACATGAAATGATGCAGAGTGAAATGAGCAGAACCAGGAGAACATTTTACATAGTTAACAGTCACAGTGTGTGAGGATTGTTTCTGATAGACTAAGTCCTTCACAGCAATGTAAAGATCTAAAACATTATCAAAGTACTCTTGAGGCAAAATGTCATCCAGATCCAGAGAAAGAACTATGGAATTAGAATGCAGAATGAAACAGACTACTCTCTCTTGTATTATGTATTGGTTTGGTTTTTCTCATGGTTTCTCCTGTTTGTTTTAATTCTTCTATGCAACACGGCTAATGTGAAAATGTTTTTAATAAGAATGTATATGTAGAACCCACATAAGATTGCAAGCCATCTCAGGGAAAGAGGGGAGAGGGAGGAAGAGAAAATTTAGATTTTTGGAAGTGATTGTTGAAAATTGAAAACAAATTAATTAAAATTAAAAAAAATAAAATCTGAAAGAACTATAATTTTATAGTTTAATAATTTTTAATATTATAATTTCAGCATATAAATAAATAAATCTTATTTTGTCAAATGTCAAATCAGTTAGCTCTAAATCCAATCTCTAATACTTCTCAACTCCTATACTTTGTCAATCACCCTCTTCTTCCAGATACTTTGTCCTTTCTGGGTTTTCACAACATCATTCTCTCCTGATTCTCCTCCTGTGATCCTCAGTCTCCTTTTGCAAGTTCTTTACCTATGTTATGCCTGCGAAACATGAATGTTTCCCAACTCTCTCTGTCTTTTCATCTCTATCTGTCTCTGCCTCCCCCCCCCTCTCTCTCTCTCTCCCTCTCCCTCTCCCTCTCCCTCTCTCCTTCTCCCTTCCTCCCTCCCTCCCTCCTTCCCTCCTTCCCTCCTATCACTTAGTGATCTCATCAGCTTCTGTGGATTTAATTGTTATCTCTATACAGATATTCCTCAGATCTATACATCCAGCCCTATTCTCTCCTGAGCTATAGTCACTGCCTTTTGCACATCTTCAACTGGATGTCTTACAGATATCTAAACTCATCCATCCAAAATTATACTAATTATTTTTTTTTCTTCCACATACTCCCCTCTTCTGAACTCTCTATTAATGTTGAGAATCTCACCATCCTTCCAGTCTTGCAGCCTTGGAGCAATGCTTGAGTCTTCAGTTGTTTTCCAATGTCCATACATTCTTTTGCCAAATATTCTGACAGTTTCTATTTTCAAAATATCTCTTTTTGCTAACAGCCCCTTCTCTTCACTTACACAACCAAAACATTCATCATCTCTTACCTGGACTATTGTGACAGACTTCTAAATATCCTCTCTGTCTGAAATCTCTCCACACCCCCAGCTCTCTTCCTTTTAATTTCCACTATGATTTTTGAAAGTATAGGTCAGACCATATCACCTCTATGCTCAATGAACTTCAGTGATTCCCTGCTATATCCAGGATCATATGTATATTTCTCTGATAGACATTCAAAGATCTTCATAAACTCTTCCTATCTTTCAAATCTTCCCCACACACTCCCCAAATGCCACAGTTAGCAATGTCAGCCAACTACCGACTCCAACTACTTGGAGTTCTTTGTACTAATTTATATTCTCCTATTTCCTATTCCTATTTATATGTCTCCTATTTCTATGCACTTGCATTAGCTGTCTCCAATGCTTAGAATAGTCTTCACCTTTATCTCTACCTCTTAATTTATTTGGCTTTCCTCTAGATTCAACTAAAATCTCACCTTGTGCAAGAAGTCTTTCTCATTTCCCTCAGTTACTAATACCTTTTCCTTTCGGATTACTTTCCACCTTCTCTCTCTTTCCCTCTTTTTCTTTCTCTCTCTTCCTTTTATATATGTATGTATATACATGTATGTATGTATATATACACATATGTATACATATAAATATATGTAGAGTTAGATTGGATAGAGATATATACATATACATATGCACATTTTATGTACCTAGTGATTTACATAGAGTTTCCTATATTAGGATGTGAGCTCTTTGAGGGTAGGAACTGGGTTTCCTTTTCTCCTCCCCCCTCTTAACTTCCCCATTTGCACTGTACATGACACAAAAGAATGCTAACTGACCTATTCCTACCACATGCATATTATACCCAACAACCCAATAAATAGTTGATAAATTGTCATTTAAAATGACTAGTTAATTTAGTAAAAATGGTTAAACCAGTAGAGAAGTTGACTTTCAAGAAGATGAACTGAATCCCTATCATCCAAGGAGAAAATCATGACCAAAGGACTGGCTACCAGGTAATGGGATTTCTTAGCTACAAAAACCCTTTAAGATGATATTTTACAGCAGTGATATCAAACTCATAGAGAAACACCAAGAACTACTAATATGTATGTAATGATCCCTTCAGGCTCCATATTGACTTAGTTTTAAAATCTAATATTATCTATGTAGCTATATTTTATTAATAAACTCCAAAATGTTATAGTAATCCAACTCAGGCCACACTTGTGGGTATGGCAGGACACATGTGCCCTTTAGACTGTGCCTTTGACACATCTGTATTACAGTATAGAAAGATTTAAAGTGTGCATTTAGTGGTAGTATAGCAGCAGCAGCAGCAGTTACTAGTAGTAGTACTAGCAGTAGTAGTACACTAGTACTAATGGATCCTTAAAGTGTTTAAATGTTTAATAGTACCTTTCATTTAGAACAAAATACCTGACATTTATACCTATAAAGCCCTTCAGTGTATATTATGACACAAGTCAGTAGAGGCAAAACACTTTTTAATCATTAAAGTGAGACCTCTTTGGGTCTCAGACCATTGGGTGTGGGATCATACTTTTCATCAAAGAGATCAGGATCTGAGTTCCTGTTTTAGTGACTTTTTTTTATCTGACAGAATTTCTATGAAAAAAAGCTGTTTATAGAGTTTAAAGCACTATAAAGAAGTGATAACAATGATGATTATGATGACTTCTTTTCTCATTATTAAAATGCCATCTATTGCTAATATCGCATTTGAGTCTGAAAACAACCATGAGAAGCAATATGTTATAATGGAGAAAATACGGGATTTTATAAAGGCATCAAATCCTGCATTGGCACTTCCTTTGCGAATTGACATTTCTGTACTCAGTTTTCTTATCTATAAAATGAAGGAGTAACTGAGGTAATCTTTGAGGGTTTTAGAGATCTAAATACATAACTCAGTTTTAGCCTCATTTTTATAGATAAGGAGTAGAAAGGTGGAGGGATGTTCTGAGAGGTACTGGAGCTTGGATTTCACCTCCGCGGTACTCATGTCTTTCTCCGTGCTCTTTCCACAACATTATGTATTAACTTTTAAAAGGCTCAGTCTCTAGCAGCTCCTAGCTATTTCAGTCTTAAAATTCCTGAGTCACAGAATAAAATTTGTGACTCTTTTCCAATGTCTTGAGAAGTAGGATATTAAACCACGTTATGGGTCATCTACTTAGCTACAGCCTAATTCAATCCCATGTGCTTCATTTACATAAATTTTCCATATATCTATGTACTATAATTTAGTTTCTATTCTTTTAAGTCATACTTAGAATATTTTATCACATTTCCATGCTTCAATTATTTTCTTTCATTCTTCCATTTCCTGTACTTTTCATTTTTCCAGTTATAAAGTGAACCAGATCAAACACCATCCCACTACTTATTACCTGTATCCACTGTTTTGAATTAGGTTGAAGTACAGGGATGTCTTTATATCCTCAGCACCTGGCACAGTATCTTTGTACATGGTAGGCACTTAATAAATATTTGTTGACTTGAATGGCTAAATTGATTATTTTGAACAAATCAGTGAATGCATATAAGATTTTCCAACCAAATACCTCAAAACAATTTGGGGAAGTCAGGGATACAGTTACATAGTGATCTTGGATTCTTGTATTAATACCTCGAGATTTTTAAATGCATATAAGGGAATAATCACACAACTTCACAGTTTTTCTTATGCTACATGGAGCTTTCGTAAATATGATGTAGTAAGTTACAGGTCACGAAAATGAGACACAGTCACAGTCATTCTGTGAGGCACCTTCAGTTTTCAACCAGTCCAACACATATTCCCTTTACAGCATACCTTCTCTTACATACCTGAAAAGTAGTCAGGCAACCTTTGCTCAAAGATCTCCAGTAATAGGGTGCCTGCTACCACCAAATGCACTTTGGATAATTCTAATGGTTAACATGTTTTCCTATTGACTCTGAGCTCATCTCTCAATCTTGGTACCAGGATCCACTACTTCAAACATCACTGGGACAAAATAGTGAAGGTCAGAGTCAATGGGTTTAGCCATATTCAACTCCTGATGACCAGGACTGCATTCACTTCAGGCAGGGTAGATATTGTGACCAACAATGACTTCTTAACTGACCTCAACTATATGGATTCTATGTTCCAATATGATTCTATTTATGGCAAATTCAAGGGCACTGTCAAGGGAAAGCTGATAATCAATGGAAAAGCCAGTATCATCTTCCTGGAGCATGATCCCACAAATCAGTTTTGTCCTTCACTTTCAAAGAGGACCACAATGACTCATGATATGAGGGTCAATGTACAGTGTGTCCAACTGTAGCTGATAAGACCAATATGCGGCCAGAAGGTCACAGGTTGGGAACAAATATCAAATGTGGAGATGCTAAACTTGAATATGTAGTAGAGTTGATTGGTTTCTTTCTCATCATGGAAAAAGTCAAGACTCACTTGAGAGGAGGAACTAAGCATGCTATTATCTCTGTCCATTCTATTGATGTCCCTGTGTTTGTGATAGTTGTGAACCATGAAAAATATGATAATTACCTTAAGATTGCTAGTAATGTCCCTTATACTACCAATTGCTGCACTCCTTTTCCCATTCCAGCTAAGGTCACTCATGGCAACTTTAGCATTGTGGAAAAACTCATGACCACAAACCATGACACTACTGATTCCAAGAAGATGATAGATGAACCCCATCCGGCAAGCTGTAGCATGTTGGGCATGGTACTACCCAAAGCATCATCCCTGCTTCCACTGGTACTGCTAAGGCTATGAGCAAGGTCATATTTAAGCTGAATGGGAAGCACATAGGCATGATCTTCCATGTTTCTATGCCTAATGCATCACTTATTCCTGGATAAACCTGCCATATATGATAACAAGAAAATTGTAAAGTAAATATCAGGAGTATCCTTCAAGATCATTTTGGGCTACACAGAGGACCAGATTATATATCATAACTGTAATAGCAACATTCACTCTTCCAACTTTGATGCTAGCACTGGTATTGCCTTCAATGACTTTTTTGCCAAGTGAATTTCTTAGTAACATAATGAGTACAGTTATAGCAACCATGTAGTAGACCTCATGGGTCAAGTGCCAGGACTGGAATCCAGAAGACCCGAGTTCAAATCTGAATTTAGGCTGTTAGTAACTGTGGGATCTTGGGCCAGTTTCTTAACCCTGTTTGTCTCAGTTCCTCTTCCATAAAATGAGCTGGAGAAGAAAATGATGAACTACTCCACTATCTTTGCCAAAAAAAAAAATTCCAAATGAACTCACAAATACAACTGACACTATTGAGCATCAATAACAGTAACAAAGTAGACTTAATGGTCTAAATGGTCTCTAAGGAGTAAGGTAGAAAGTCGTGGATCTTCATTCTCAGCCAAAAGAGGAGTTCCACCACTGGTGAGCCCACATTCCTAACCTATTTTCTTATACTGGAGACTCCAAACCCATTGACAGCCCTTATCTCAAAGCATCCTTGTAGTAAGGAGGGAGAAGCATAGAGTCCTATCTTGTTTACCTAAAAAATCCTCACATGTTTAGCACAAAAAATTTCCTATCAACCCACTCAACCTCAAATTAAATCAACTTTCCTCTTTGCAACTTTTCTCCACCAATGTGATATCTGTCTCCTTATTTTAGGCAGAATTAATTCACTCTTTCAGGTGAGGCTCATCAAATACTTGAAGATTATTTAAGTACTTTATGTAGAATCAGTCAATAAGTAATGAGAGTCAGAAAGATGACTTCCCATGAAACTTTCTTGTGACCACTAGACCAAGAAATCTTGTTTTCAGTATATTACTCATAAATAGTATCTTTTCTAGAGTTGTCACTAAATTTATACCTGATATTATCTGAACACATCAAGCAAATGATTGTGTTGCCTAATAAAATGCAGAGCTATTCATAAAGAGAAATTTTCTACTAGCCCTAAATAACCTTCCGGGGAAAGATGAATTATGTGGTCTCACCATCCTCTTCCCTTTGTTACTATAAACCCAGCCTTGTCTGAAACATTAGTCTACCACAAGGGTTAGTATGGAAGTCAGGAGACTGACAGTACTTGAAGAATGCAGTTTCATTATTGGCATATTTAGCCAAAGTGAGATTTATATCTCTAGTCAATAGGTGTCTACATCAAGCAGCAGGTTCATTCTTCTTACTGGTTTCCTTTAAACAGAGAGAGGAGGGGAAAGTGTATGGAGAAACAGCCTGAAGCTTCTTCATTTTGGATAAATGGCAACTATTAGAACTTTGGCAAACAGATATGGCAGTAAGCCTGACCTGCATGGCTAGCAAACAAGCTTTCTTGTTCACTCATGGGCTCTTGGAGTGTAAATGTGGGGAAATGAAGGAGAAAGGTGAAAGTTAACAGCTCTTCAAATGTTAATGACTCTTTAACACCTTGGAGAGAACTTCAAGGAGCTTTTGAAAGAGAAGGAATTTCCTCTATGTAGTTTTCCAAATCCCAGAATAAATAAGAACTCATAGTTACCATAGCACTGGAGGATGAGAAAGGGAGCAATAGTGGTGAGGGTGATTTTAAATTTAATTTTAAGACTATTACCTAGAACAATTCCCAGTGAATTTTGTCCATGTGAAGTTCATTAATGATAAACCAAGGTTGGCTAATACCAATTTACCCAAGAATGAATATTAGTCTGTTATTCTTGCTTTGTTTGAAACATAATCTTTCTTTCTAGTAGGAGAAATCCATCCAGTAATGCATATGTGTAAGTATAGCCTTAGGGAGCTGTTTAGGGCACAGAGAAGTAGGATGATTTGTCTACGGATGAGAACCTGGTATCAGAAAGAAAACTTGCACTGGGGTCTTTTGTTTGTCAGAGATAGCCTATTAGTTACTACATGACTTGCTATCTTTTATGAAATATAAGTTAAACAACTTGAGTAAGATTTAACCCCAACTCAAATTTTCTTTTGACTGTGATTAAGTCCCTCCCATATTTCTGTTTTTACAAATACATACAATGCCTCAATTTCCTCTAAATGAAATTTATGATAGCGTGTGGAGAAAAAAATTCACTCAGCTCCTAGTCAGGTCCTAGTGTTGACATATTGGAATGTAAATTGTAAAGGTAATTAAACCTACCTTTAAAAAAATGGCTGCCCAGCATGATGGTGATTCAACTGGTCAATTCAAATCACTTTAGCTGAAGCACAAATCAAACTAGTAACAAATTCAACCACATGGATTGGACACAATTCAATCACTTTAGTCAAAAAGGGTTCATCTCTTTGGTAGTAGCACCCAAAGGTGAAAAAGCCTGCATTTGCTTGAACGTAGAAAGTTTCTCAAAATTTTTGACTAGAATAAGGAAAAAAAATCTTTGGAAAAATAAAGAATGGGGTAGCCCCAGAAGAGTTAGATAGAAGACTTTCTTATAGAAAATAGGCAGGAACTATAAATTGTCTTGTTTGACAACATACCAAGGGACATAATGGCCAAAGCACAAAAAGTAGTGGAAAAAAGGAAACGAATTTATTGAACACCTGCAATGTGCCAGATGCTTTACAAAGCCCTCTTTTTAACTCATTTGAAGCTCACAACAACTCTGGGAGATAGGTCCTGTTGTTGTCCCATTTTACAGTTGAGGAAACTGAGGCAGTCAGAGGTTCAATAACTTGTCCAAGGTCATACAGCTAGTAAGCATCTGAGGATAGATTTGAATGTAGGTTTTTTCTGACTTCAGGTTCAGCCTTCTATCCATTTTTCCACCTTGCTGCCTCTATTAGAAACTTGCCTTCTTCAGAGTCTGCCCCTACTGCACTCCCTAACAACTGCTAATCAATTTGGTCAAATTGACTTGAAATTGGGAGAAGAAGCGAAAGAAAAAAAGAACATAGGAATGATGAAGTTATCCTAACCTTCTGGTTTCTTCTTCTTTTAATTTTGTGAGGACCTTCCAAAAATCTAATTCTGAGTTATATGAGATTAAAAACAGACCATCAAGATCTAGAGAGAATTCTCACTTTGGAGGAACATCAAAATTAAATATTTACTTTCATAGTGACTCAGTCTGCATCTGTTCTAAGGCGAAGGTATAACGACTACTTCTCTTCACAACTCTATGATGACTACTTTGGTGACCTTGTGAATTTTGCTTGTTGATTTTGTTGACTAAATTGAATTATATTAACATGAATACTTTTCTAATGATTATTTCCTAATTATGTGTGAAAGGAGAAAATGATCATTGTAGCATCTCTAATCCCTGTAATCTAGAATGTTTTGCTGAATCTAAGTGAAATTTATGAGCTGAGTGGATACTCTAATTTAATTGAAAAACAATCTCAAAAGTATGCCCTACCATTACTTAATATGACTTTTTTCTCCAGTAGACCTCATTTTTGAGCTGGACATACCTCATCCATTATAATTATTTTTTACATTATTAACTATAAAATGTCCAGGATGATCTATAAAATATAGTTCTATTGGATCATGGATTGTGTTTATTTATTTGATTTAATTATTTATTTGTTACAACTTTTTAAATATGCATAATTTAAATGAGATCCGATGGAAGTTTGTTTTCAACTTATTTCAATTTTTCAATAATGCATACTTTTATCAGGGGGCCCACCAACTTAAAATCCCACTGCCCACAGTGTCCTCTAGCTGTTGCATCTATAATCATTCTCTTTTTCAGTCTCTCTCCATCTACTGTCCTTCCCTGCTACCCAGACCTGCCTAAGACTTCCACATCCTAAAAATAAAATAAGCTGACCCCTCAAGTTTTCTTCCTATATTTCTTTTCCCTTTTTTAGTCAAGTTCCCAGAAGAGTCTATCTATATATTTTACTTCTATTTTCTTCTCTTCTTGCTTTTCAACTCCTTTTAAAATGGCTTCTGATCTTATCATTCAACTAAAAGTATATTCTCTCAAACTTGACTTAATTTCTTAATTGGAGAATCCAATGGCCTCCTTTCAGTTCTCATTCTTATTTATTTCTATTTAGCATTTGATAGAGGTAACCACCCTCTTTCCGCCTAAATACTGTTTTCTCTTGGTTTTTATGACGCTACTTAATTCTAATCCTACCTATCTAGCCACTGCTTCCTATGCCTTGCTGGGTTATTATCCTTGCTCCTTACGTTGGGCATCCTCAGAAGCTCTTCATTTGGCGCTCTTTTTTTCTATATGACTGCTATGCCTTTCAGTGATCTCATCAACTATCGTAGATTCAATAATCACTTCTATGGAGAAGGATGACTCCTAGTACTCTATATATAAGCCTAAACTATCCTGAGAAAGGAACAATTTACATTTTTGTATTGTGATGAAATTCACAATACCAACTAGGTATTGCATATTTCAAATTGGATGAGGGAAAAAAGATTAAAAAATCCAGATGTCCAGACTCTTTAGAAATATGTTTCTTGAAGAGAAAGCATATAAAATGAAAAAAATTAACACTTCACTTTTCCCTTGGATATCATATGGTCACAGGTATGAAAACTGGTTTTTAAGAATTACTCTTTTCATTCTCTACAAAAGGCTACCCAAAGTTGAAAACAACTGTACTCCATATTCCTACCTGGCAAATAGCCATTTGATTTAGAGACATCTGAGCTTATTCTAGTATTCTTGAACACAACAAATGCCAGGGAATTAATCTTCCACAATTGGCTATGCCAATGAGAGAATGTCTTTATGCCCTCCCACTCCTCCCACCCTACCCCATAAAAAAGTAACAGAAGGAAGGTTAAACATCTATAAGAGATGATAACTGATCATTTGTGAGTCCAAACACTAAGCTCTAGGGAAAGGGAGAGAAATGGAGATGAAGCCTCCTAAGCGTGCATTCTCTGGTAAATTGTTTGGCAAAGTTTGTCAGGAGGTGTTGGCAGCTCTTTAGTGGGTGCTAAAGAGAAGAGACTTGGATGATTTGAGTTTCTGAGCTCCGAACAACATTATTTACAAAGACTTTGACTCAGAAGAACATGGGAATCAGAGGTCAAAATTACATCTCTTCCAAAGTAAAATGTTAAGGACTTGCCTCCTTTTTCACTCATTTATTTGAATATAAAAATAAAAATAAAAGCAAACACTGATGTGTAAGTGGGAGCTAAAAAGGAAACAAGAATTGAAACACTATTTAAAAACATAAATATGGGACAGAGGAATTAAAATGCTTAGGAGAAGTTTATGAACTCCACGTTCAGTGCAAGCAGGCTGCAAAAGAGTTTAGCTGTCCTTCTAGAAAACAAAAATTAATTTGCTTTGGCCAAATTAAAATTAATTAAAATTATGCAATGTTGCCCTTGTGTTAATTTTAACGGTGAGGGTGTTGTGATTTAAGGCTACAATTAGTTCTAGTGTTTGAAAGAGAAGCACTGTAATCGAGACAGGACATTTTAATAATCCTGGTTATAAACATTTAATACATCATCTTTAGGGACTCACAAACACATTGTAATTAACTTTTACAACTGAAATAAATCAGATTGCATTAGCATATTGCAAAGGAAAAAATCATTTGCATGATTGAAAACAGCTTCCGAAAATTATGTCTTACAGGCTCTATGCAATCCCCATCACAACTTTTACCAGTTTTTATTGGGGAATTATTTTTAAACCAACTACAATTTAGGATTTTCCCCCTAATTGAGACTTTTTCCATGTAAGGATATGTCAGATACGCTCATGTCCATTCCTATTTCAGTATATTCAGCCAAATTCTGTTTATGTTTATCATGCATATATACTTTATTCTGTTGCCTCCCCCAGTGCTGACCTAAAATAATTCACAACAAGTTTTCACATATTTTGTTTCATTTGAGGCACTAGATATTTCTGATATTAATATCCCAACTTTCAAATGAAAAAGCTACTGTTCATTCAAGGTTACACAGCTTAGTAAGCAGTGAAGCCAGGATCAAAACAGAGGTCTTCTGAATTCTAGTCCTATATTGCTACACTTCTTTATTTCTCTTCAGCATTGGATACAGTTGATCACCCTCTCTCCAACAGGTTACTCCCCCCGAGTTTTTGTGACATTGTCTGTTTCTTATCCCATCTATCTAGCCACTCCTCATTATACTTTACTGGATTGTTATCTGTGCCCCTTACCTTGGGTATCCCCAAATATTCAGTACTGGGCCATCTTTCCTTTTCTCCATCTATTCACTCAGGGGGTGAAAGAGAATGTTGAGTCTTCGTATCCTGAATTAACTGAGAATATAGAAAGGGTATTGAACTTGGAGTCATGGGACCAGAGTTCTCAGATTCCAGATCTGCTCCTCAATATCTAAGTGATCTTTTCTGAAAAGACAGTTGACCTCTATTGGTCTCAGTTTCTTTATCTTTGAAAAATGCAGGATGGATGAAATGACCACTAAAATCCTTTCCAGCTCTACTTCTGCAATATTATGAATATTAATGCTGAAAGGAATCTTTCCTCAAAATGTTTTCCCATACAGCACTTTAGTAGTGCTTTGACAATCACGTTTTGATTTGTATGACATATCTATCTGTATGTTCGTCATCCCCTAGTAGATGGTAAGACCCTTCAAGGAAGGGAGTAGGGCATTTTTCATCATGGTATCCCCAATGCCCAAAATAATGCCTTGTACATACTCACTTCAAGGATTCATGGTTTCATTAGTGTAATTTTCTCCCTAACAATATGAAATAATTGCTCTATGACTTACTTAGTAGGGGGTCTTTAAGACCTTTTATAGGCAAATAATTCAATACCATGAGGCCAACAGATGATACATTTCTTCAAACTTTAGCTAACCTGATCCTTCTTTAGCATACATAGTTCATTGGCATGCACTGTCCATTGCCAGGGGCATATTCAAATTCTTTCCAGCTTGATAGGACTGGCCAGTGCTAAATGTGTACTAATAGTACTCTTGAAAAGCCAAAGTGAACTCCATGCCACAATTAGGAATCAAAATAGAACTTCAGTGGCCTTGCATATGTATTACATGTCTAATAAATATTTATTGAATTTAAATAAAACAAGAGAAAAATTATATATTTATGTGTTGTGGTATTTTTTATATAAAAATTCATGGGAAAAATATTTTCCTTTCAAGTTGAAAACAATTCCAGTACGTGGTGAAAGGCCCTTTTCTCTAGGATTTTCCCTTACAACAATATTTATAAATAATTAGAGAGAAAATAATATGTCCTCATACAGTAAGTTAGATAAGGCACTGATAGGAAGGGATACCGAGGGTCCTTCACAAAAAAAGCAACCCATTCTAAAAGGGAATGGAAGTCAGACTGCTATATAGATAAATGAATCACTGTGGTTTTGTGACTATTCTTTGTGAATGAATATTACTGACTTGAAAGGCTATGTATGAAAGATGAGGGGGCAGGACTGGAAGGGAAATGGTCCCAGAGCCACCTGTAATTCAGTTTCACTAGTGGCCTGTATAGGAAAGTCAGGATAGTCAACACTGGTAATTCGTACAACGAGATATGCAGAAGTGGATCTCTGAATAACATGGATCAGAGAAGAAAGTCTAGGTTGAAAGCAATAATTTTGTTAATGCAAACATATGTATGTGTGAATGTGTGTGTGTGTGTATCTGTGTGTGAATGCAGTTAAATAGCTTCTTAGAGAACCTCTAAATTTCATTCCATGTCTGAACAGTAATATCCAATAATGGTCATCCAAACTTTATAGGAAACTTCCAAGTGAGGAGAACCTACAGTACTGCCTTCCTGGGGTACTATTTCACTTTTGGACAGGTATAATTATTAGGATTTTCCCCCCTTACGTTGAGCTAAATAGACCTCTTTGAATCTTCCACCTATTCCTTGTAGCTTAGGCATCTAGGTTGGTCAGTGGATAGAATATAGGAAGACCCGACGTCAGATCTAGCCTCAGACACTAGCTATTTGAAATCATAAATGCAAATTATTTCACTTGTCTGCCTCAGTTTCTGCATCTGGAAATGATAAAAGAACATACCATGCAAGGATACTTTAAGAATAAAAAGAGACAATACTTGGGAAAAAACTTTGCGAATCTTAAAGCACTACATAAATACTAGCTATTATGGACCAAGTAAAATGTCAATTAGTTCTCTACCTGACAGCCCTGAGAATACTTGAAGGCAACAATTATGCCTTTATAAAGTCATTTCTTCTGTGGTAAACATCTCCATTCCCTTAGACTGATGAGCCACAGGCATCATAATTCTGCCATGCTTGACCCACATTATTATATATATTATATATATTTATAATATATATTATATATATTTATAACATATATATATTATTTATGATGTGTCCCAATCCCCTATTAGAGCATAAACCATATGAGGCCAGAGCTAGTATCTTAGCTAAATGTTTCATCTTCTTCAGAGATTATCACTGTGGTCTGTACACATAATATTTGTGGAACTGAATGGATCAATATAATAGAAAAGTCAAGCAATAATTTTATTTGCCCTCTTTGGACTCTGGTTATAGCCTAGGAGCTGTATAAAGGGTCATAAATTGTTCCTATAGCCTGTTTGCAAAATGACCCTCAGATAACCACCTTGAATGTTAGGGATGGAATAGTACAATGGATTCAGAAGACTTGGTCTCATAATTGATCTTCATCATTTATACCTGTGTGACAACTGGATACTTTACCTAATCTCCCTCAGTTTACTTAGCTTAAAATAAGTAAATTACATTAGAGAGTCCCTAAAATCCCTTCTACTTCTAGCTCTATGATTCTAGGCATGAGACAGAAGAACATAGAACTCAGCCAGAAGACACTGCAGAACTCTTGCAGTAGAATGACTTTATTTCACAAATGAGGAAATTGAGGGTCAGAGAAATTAAGTCTATAACAAAGGTATATTTGATAATTAGTAGTCAGAACTTCAATCAAGGTCGTGTAATTTAAATTAAGTGTTGTCTCTGCCATAACAACTTTCTTTCTTAAATATTTCTCATATTCTTAAGACTTCTTTTTGAAGAAGGAGGGAAAATAAGTAATAGTCTGCCTCTTTGAGTCTTCTTGGAAGTCATTTGTGGGGAGTCTTGTTTCTCTTGAGAATATAGTTTATTGACTCAAAAGAGCAGTAACTTAATTAACAGGAGAAGTGAAGCCTACTGCATAATTAACAAGGCATTTACCTAAAATCAATAATCTAATTGCCCCACCTAGGTAGGGGACAGTGTTTATCCTATTGAAAACAATTCATTTCTATCTACATGTTAACAAGGTGATTGGTGGTTTGTTTAAGACACTAACCTGATCTGTAAAGTGATAATTTATTGAGTAATCAATTAATCTTTTTAGCATTGCAAATGGAAGTGGGTAATGAATACTTACAAGTAGAGATCTGCATATGAAAGTTCAAAGGTAGCTGGTTCCTCTTTCTAAAAATGGAGATTATACTCAAACCTCCATTAAACCCAGAAAGGAGATAGGAAAATCCACTTTTATTATACCCCAGGAACAAACAAGAATTTGGAGCATTCTAATTTAGAAATATTTCATGTTTTTACAAAGAATTCATTATCTAAAATGATTTTCCCTTTTTTCACAGATTGGAATAAGTCCATTCCAAAATTATATACCCATATAGTCTCCTAATGGTCTTAAAATACTTGAAAATGTTTCAGGTTAAAAAGTATAAATAAATAATTTCATCTGGGGTCTTGGGTCAATGTCAAAAGATTTAACAATTAGGCTTAATTAAGATAAGGATACCCAAGTTTAGATGGTTAACCAAAGTTTATTCATTCTCTTGAGCCTTACAATTTGGGCATGAGATTTCACAGATCATATTAAACTTCCTATTAGATCATTCTTATGGTATTCCTTACATGAATATATTCTCATGATACAGTGTGACTTCTGCAGCTCCTACTCATGGGAATTTGTCATTTGAAGCAGACAAAAATATGCCAGCTGACTAATGATAAGGAAGCTGTAACTACTTCTACTTCTCTCTAGCCTTCTCGCCTTTCTCTCCCTCTCCTAACCTTCCTTCACCTCTTCCTCCTCTCCTTCCTTCTTTTTTTCTTTTTTCTTCCTTTCTTTCTTCTGTCATCATCATCATGTATGAAAACTGGCCATCAGATGAGTTTACTAAAAACATAATCTAGTTCTGGAATCTTTTATAAGTTTTATAAATTTATAAGCATCATTTTAATAGAGACATTTAAAGACCATATCACAGGACACAGGAAGGGGAGAGGTGGAAGCAGGAGGGAGGAGATAGTAGGGTTGGAAGGATTAAGGGCAGTGAAGGAAAGGCTCAAAGCAAAGTTAGAAAGAACTTGATCCATATTATCTCATTTCATCCTCAAATGATTTGGGGAGCTGTTTACAAATATCATCTCCATTTTCCAGATAAGAAAACTAAGGTACAGAAAGATTTAAGAAAATACTGTCATATGGGGGCTGAAAGGGGAAGGTAAGACACCCACAAAGATCATGGTTGCAGGGGCAGGTCACCTAGAAGGAATTCACAGACTCAAGCATTGTTGAGGTCAAGGTAAAGATTTATTGCACTTTTCAGTGGGCAAGAGTTCTTAGGGAACCAGCAACCTTAGAGAGTTACAGGCAAAGTTTATACAGGATGTTCTATAGGAAATATGGACCAAATACACTAACTAGGTGTTTGGAGGTGGGAATAGGGAGTGGTTAAGAAGTGATCAGTTCTTAAAGGAACATCCACTTTTGGTATTTTAACCAGAATTCATTGGGAAATAGCCCAAAGTAGAGCTACATGGAGATGTGGTCTTAGGCCTGAAAAGTTGCTAAGTCAACTAACAGACAGGGCTGGCTCAGAAATACCAGGTTGCTCTCATCAATATCTTGTTAGACAAGATAAATGTAAGGAAGTATACATATGTCTAAGTCTAGGATACATATGATTGGTCAGTGAGTAGTAAATCTCATTATGACCCAGTTCATAGCCAGTTCAGTCAGAGCACAGCTTGTTCAGACTAATAAGTTCTATAGATGCAGCTGGCTGCTGTAGCAGGAAGGGAGATAACGGTTGTTACTGGGACAGGCTGTGTCCTTGAGATGGGGAGAAAATGCCTGGGATAGTATTTTGAGGGTAGGGAGAAATGTGACCTTTAAAGAGAAATGTGATTTTAGAATTGGGGCTCAAGCACATGCCCCCAAGCATCCCATCAACACCACTATTAAGTGATAGTTAGAAGATTAAAACTGAGGTATCCTCTCTCTAGGTTAGAGGCAGGAGAAGCAGAAATATCTATGTAGTGAATGGGGTTTTTTATTTGCTGGTGTTAAGCTATTACAATTACCATATGTATAACTAACAGCCACATAAGCTGATTAATCTCTACATGGCATTAGAAAAAAAAGAAAATTATGTATTTTATGGGTACAAAAGTTAGACTTTAAAAGATTACATGATACAAATGTTCCAAAAGTCTTAATGCAATTTAAAACTAGTGCTTAGATTTAAATTTAAACTAATGCTTAAAACTGCACTAAGACTTTAGGGACATGCCATCTATTGCAATATTCCAGGTTTATTATGAGGAAAAGTCTTTATAAATCTAAAAGTATTCTAGAGATGGGATTAATCATCATTGTTATATCCTCACCTTCTTAATGGGTTTCAGAGAGAAATACTCCTAAAATGAAATTTGCTATCATTATTTTATAATTTATTTTTTTGATGTTAATATTTTATATTATACATTCTATTCATATTCATGTGTTCTATCAGCTATTAAACAGACAAATAGATTGTGACTTTTATAGTTAAATAAAAATATTAGGATACAAACTTGTCTTCTATAGGCTCATTGAAAGCATCTTTGGCAGAATTCAGACAAGAAGACAGTGTGATACCCGCTTCATTCTTCCAACCTCACTTTTATCTAATAATTTCTTTATCTCTATCTTCTACTATTTCTCTATAATTTGAAAATTTTTGTTCCATATCTTCTACCATTTGTCTATAATTTAAAAGTTTTTGTTACGTGTAATTCAGAGATTATGGGTTTTTGGCAATATTATTTTAAAAATATGATTCTTTGAAGTTTGATGGTTTGTTATTTATCTGTCCAACAAAGATAGCAAGTTTCGGATTCATAACTCTGGACAACAGGTCATATCTTGCTAGTTGTTTTGCAGGTGCCTAATTTTTAAAGCTAGAAGTAATATGATACAGTTTCTAATGTATTCTTGTATCCATACTGATCACTAACTCTGGTCTTGTTAAGGATAACTGTCTATAATTTATTTTGGTAATAACATGGTCTGGTATTGCCATCATAATGCCATTTCCACAAACAAATCTATTTTATCCTGTCATTTGGTTGACATTTCTTTGTCAATATGTCATTGGCTGAATTCATCCTGAATCGTCTTCATCTTTGAAGATCACTTAATCCCTGGAATTCACATCCAGGAAGTATCATGTGCTCTCCCTCTGATAAGGTGGATCTCCCAGAACCTCCATTTAAGGAAGGTATCTAGGCAAGTCCTACCTCTTCATTTCTCACTAGGCTGAACTCCAGACTCCATTGGCATGACACACCCCAGCCCTTGCTAGATAGCTTCTGTATCCTCCCCTTTTGAGCTTTCTTTTAGAATGTAAGTTCCTTGTGGGTAGAAATTGTCTTCCTTTTTGTATTATCTGTATCAGTATTCCCAACACTTAGCACAGTGCCTGGAACATAATAAGCTCTTAGTCCATGCTATTGATTGACTGACACTGATAATGTTTTGGAAAGATAATATTGCACAACAGAAAGTATAATAAATTACTATTACTACTATAAAACTTGTTCTTATTTAAATAAAATCCTCACATGCCAGCATACAAAAGAGCAGGAGAGAATTAAGATGGAAATCTATGGTGTTCATGATAGAAATGAAATTATAATTTTAACCTGATAGCTTTTTTTGATAATTGTTCTAATGTAGAAAAACTCTGTGCTGTGTGTACATATAAACACATATACCAATTATGAATAATAATAGCTTTCACTTGTTTAGCACTCGTATGGCTACAGAGTACTATCATTTACCTTATTTAATTTGATTTTCAAAACATATTCAATTCAATTCAACAAGCATTTAAATGTGTCTGTGTGCCAGTCACTGGACTAGGTACTGGATAGGCAAAATCAAAGCAGTGCCTATCCTCTGGGAAGAGAAATTACAAATATTTTACAAAGGAAGAAATAGCCTCACTGACCAAGGTCAAACCACTAGAAATTATAGACATAGGACTTCTGCCTCCAAATTCATAAGGGAGTTCCCCCCCCCCCCCATTATACCATACTGTCTATGATCTATTCAGTCTTTAATGAAATCAATAAGTCTAGAGAACAGTCGCCAGAAATCCTCATAGATTTTTTCACTTATGTTAGCATTACTAAAGAAAGAAAAAAAAAAACATGGATACTTTACATTGAACAAGCTGTCACTTAGCCAATTTTAGGAGCCTGTGGAAACTTTAGACAACTATAAGCCACAGTCCCTAATGATGTAATGGGCATTTAAGTGAAGACTATGTGCTCCTTTTCAAAGTTAAGTTCTTACAAATTTATTTTTATATACACTGGGAAAACTTTTAAGTATGAGGTTGGGGTAAAGAGAAGCCACTGCAAGTTTTTTGATGTTTTTTAAGTTGTCCCACACATCATACTTGTTGCAGAAAGAACAATGAAGATTAAAATTGGGTTCGTTCTTAAAACTCAGCCTGTTTCTTAAGAGATTTCTTCTCAGATCATCAAGAGAGGTGCTCCTGACATATTTCATGCTGTTTTCTAACATTATTTAAAATATTTAAACAGTGGAACCAGAGTGTGATTTCCTAGCTATGCAGAAGGTCCCTTGCTATCTCATTGGATTTTGAATGCACTTCCTTTAAAGCAATTGCTACAATTATTCACTCTATGATTTTACCTTATTTTAAAATATGTGCTAAATGGAATACACTAATGGTGTGAGGCATAGTTTCTCACTTAAGAGAGTGGGTTAGCAGTTCAGAATTTTCCACGTGGTCAGGAGTGACATCTTTGCTTGGGATACTAATGGAACCAAAAATGATCAGACATTATCTCAGGAAATAGAATGAAGCCTGGTTTATTTATGTCAGGAAAAAAACTATCCTTTAAAATAGCTCTTTGAAAATATATTGAAATGCCATTGCAACAACTCCAATTTCATTCCCTTTGACCTTCCCTGATAGAAAAACACTGGGAATCTCCTTGAAATCCTTCAAACTCACCCCTGACACTATTGTGTCACTGATATTATAACTTTGGGTGGGGGGGGGAGTTTGGGGACTGGGGGTGGGAAGAGTGGTCCATGAAAGTGAAACACCTTAAGTGATATTGGGAGTTATTCCAAATTATTTCCTTATTATTTAAAAAAAAAATGTTACTATGGACAAAATAGAATTTTAATTTCACCCTGCTTAATTGCTAATGTTCTGTTTCTAATGATATACCTAGTATCAATTCTTTTTGCCTTGGGTATTCTGGTATATTTGTGCAGTTTTGTCTTTAACCCTTTGCAGGTTTGGGTTCTTCTTCTCTCCACATTCTTTTCACTTCACAGGACTTTAACCATTTGCACACACACAAAAATCCCAGCTAATCTTTTCAAATTAGCACAGCCCTAACTCTGGAGATTCTCATTAGATGTGCGGCTGAGATTGATCAGATCTCATTTGCCTAATATGGGGCCTAACTTTGGGCGTCTGGCCCTTGCAGTAGGGGGTAAGAGAGAATGGGAAGATGTCTTTTGTCATTGCTATGCAGGCTCACTAATTTGCTCCGCCTAATAAAATTACAAATGAACACAGCTTTGCTCGCATTGCCTTTATAGGTTATAATAACCTTGGTCCCCCATAACCTCCCGCTAGCTGAATTAATCAGATCATATTAATATTTCTTCTTACTTTCTTTTAACTGGTTCTTCTCTTAATTAAAGGGGCCAAAGATGTAAACAGGGTAGGTGACTAGAAACATGGCGTCAGGTTATAAACAAGGCTCATTAAAAAGATGGATGTGCCGGCAGACTGCAAAAATTGCTTACTCCGCAAGTGTACATTTTGTAATTTCCTGACGACTAAAAGGAATAATGCCAGATTCTACCCCCCCTGCTTTTTTTTACATGTATAAAAGATGATAATTTTTGAATACTGGGGGTGGGGATGGCAACCCTGAGCAATCTATTCATCAACCAGAATAAGGTCACTCAAGTTACAAGCTTCTCTCCCCTTTTCCCACAAACCTCCAAATGTAAAACATATCTATAAAATGAACCCCCTCAAAAGGGAGATAAAAACATAGGAAATGTGCTACATAAAATGAAAACCTATGTTTTATGTCTAATGACACATGGCTAAGAAAGAAATTATATCATTAAGTTCAATATTAAAGTAAAAATACATCTAATTCTTATACTTTTTATGTGTATTCAAGGACACACTAACTGCATACTCATGTTCATGCCTATGTAGTAGATAGAATGTAGACCCAAAGAGATATGTAACTGATCTCAAACGGTAAACACAGGCAGCCCATCCAAGGGAAAGTTTCAGTTGATGATTCATGAAGTTCTAAGAGCAACATAGCGTAGCACCAAACAGGAACATTTATACAGTTTAATTTCCACATGTGCTACATCTATGTAAATATTTGAATCAACCCATACATTGACTACATTGAATGCATGTATAATAATGCAAAACATGTGTAGATATAGACACATGTATACATACAATCTGGTGATCTATTTGTATACTTTTTAGGCACTTCAGTTCATGTTCTAATCTATTATAGAAACTTTCATCAACATTCATTTAAAGAGAAGAAAACAAAGGCAATTCTTACCCCCACCCCCTTTACCAATTACTAGTGAAGACCAAATCCCTGATTTCCCATCTTTCTTTATCCCATCTTAACAAGAGGGAAAGTCATTCTGACAGGATGATGCACAGCATGACCAGGCAAGACCTCTCTCCTTCATGAATAAATTAGAGATGAAAATTTAACTGATCCCCTTGCATTTTTATGGAGGGACTTCATCCTAATTTACCTAAATGCTTTGAACAGAATGTAAGA
This sequence comes from Potorous gilbertii, assembly GCA_028658325.1. Lineage (NCBI taxonomy): Eukaryota > Metazoa > Chordata > Mammalia > Diprotodontia > Potoroidae > Potorous > Potorous gilbertii. The sequence goes on along the minus strand of CM053769.1, from coordinate 564,711,669 downwards.
AAAATGTTAAGAGCCTAAGATGGAAAGGTTAAAATCTGTGTTTAAATGGAAGGTTATTTTAACAAGCACAACACATGGGTACTTACAACTGATCAGAACATATACGTACACACATACGTATACACACATACATATATACACATATCAGAATACATATGTGTGTATTACATATAAACACATTATACAAGTATGCCTCATATGCTGATTGCATATAACATATATCATAATGTGATGATCACGATTATATGGTATTAATCACAGATTACTTCTGTATGGTAGTGGGCTGTACTTTTTTTAGTTTAAACATTTATGGCATAAACTGGCTTTTCCCTTAGCTGTTGCTCCTCATATGGACCACGGCAGGTGTGAACAAGAATTCTGTAGCCAAATCGTCCCGTCTACTTCTTGACTTTTTTTAAAGTTGTGATTATAGTCCCTGAAAGAGCTCTGTTTAAGATATCATTTTTCTTATTGGGGCTCACTTTTGGTGGGAATGGTATTTTTCCAGAACTGTTTTGTGATTCGGTTCAGCGAACAACCTCTTTCAATGTGTTCTTCACTAGCAAGTTTTTAGAGCTTGGCAAACATGTCGCAAGACATATAATTAGATTTTTTTCATATCAAATCAAAACAATTGTCTAAAGAAGCTTGGACTCCTACTACTGGCATGTGTCCTTCTACCTGATATTTCAAAAGCCAAAGATGGTTTTTCATGGCTCGAGACTTTAATAAGATACCCTCCTACAAGAAAATAAAACCAGTAAGTTGGCATATGGAATTGCTTTATGGGTGCTTCAGATCTGTCATGTTTGTAAAGCTTTGATTTCAGTAATGTGATTGACAATGCCACCCATGTATGAACTACTAACTACTCATTTTGAAATAATGCATTTTATCAGAAGTGATCCAGGGAGTAACATCTACTGCTCATTGCTAATCAATGGATAGTCTTTAAGCACATCCATTTAAGGAAAGAAGAGATGAGGAGAAAAGATTGCTAAACACCATTGATGATCCTAGTGTCCAATGGGTAAAAGAGTAAAAAGTAAATTAAATTCTGGTATGGAATACTTTGAAAACATGGTCAACATTTAGGAAAACCAAGCATTTCAATTATGTTTGCTAGAAATTTAACATTATGAAAGTATGAATGAGAAGGTGACAAGGAAAGGATGGGGGCAAGTGGTTCTTCTAATTCCAGAGAAACCTTGATTGCTACTTCTGTCCTAAAGGTTTGAAGGACATTGAGATTATAAATATGGGAGTTTATTTTCCCCTACTAGAATATCTTTCAGGTTAGCTTATATTTTCCATGAACTTCATGTTAATATGATAAAGTCATAAATCAAGGACATTACTTGGATTTTAAAGATCCTGATTTCAACAATTTTTTTTAAATTGGAATGGAGAGGAATAAATTCCAAGACTCCATTTTCAAGGTAGCTTTGGTCTGCCAACTCCTTGTTTGTTGAAACCTTTTCATTTTACTTTTCGGGATGTGTTTTTGTGCTGAGAAGACAGAAGTTTTTTGTCATTTTAGCAACAACCCACAATAAATGCTTTGATAAATGTTCTAAAAAATTAACAAATTGTGTATACAGTACACCATTTATATTAATCTGAGGCATAGTGTTTTCATATAGTTCAATAGGCTGACAAAGTATATTTTGTTTCAGGGCTAAAACTCTTTTCCTTCTCTTTGGATCATTTTTCTAAAATGAACTGGCTCCCTCTTCCCCTCCCACCATTTGTTGTCAAAGGAGTGTAATTTCACGACCCTTTTCTTCTGCTTACAACTTCCTTCAAACAAAAGGACACAATAAATAAACAGAGGAGATAAGGAAGCCCCTTTTTCCACTTATTTTTTTTGCTTCCCTTGAACAGCTAAAAATACTTAGCCCTTCAAATATTCTTCTGCATTAGTATCCACATCGATGCTTTGAAGCTAGCGTACAACATAATAATAAATACTGAATCAGGTCCAAACAGCAATATGTGTATTGATATATGTATTTTCTCAGTTTTTTGGCGAACATATCTTGCTGACTATACTGATGAAGGTTGCAAGTAATTGTGTACGCATTTCTGTGAAAGATAAATGGCTCGCCTTCCCAAGGACACTTGGCCAGGCCGTATTCATGAATGTGTGTGAGTGTGTGCATGTGTGTGTGTGTGTGTGTGTGTGTGTGTGTGTGTGTGAGTAAGCGTGTGTGTATAACTGTTTTTTGAAGACCTGACAAGGCATCTTGATCATTTCCTCATTTTGAGGCCTATCCACAGCCTCGCACATGGCCCCCCTCTCAAAAATGTTATTATTCTGTCATGAACTCTTCTTCGGTCAGGATGTTACTTCATTTCCACCTTTTGTCTCGGCCTGAATGTGAATGATGCTCTTTCAGCAATATACAGCCGCTTAAACTCCCTGCTGCAGCCTTACATAAATATACAACACCCGTCTCGGTCTATAACTCACTTCAGGCCTGGAAAAATAGTGACTTCCTTTATTGGTCAGATTCTCTTGCAATTCCCAACAGCTGTACGTTCTCACCTCTGAGGATCCTTATCTTCAAGTTTCCATTTGTCTCAGCACTATTCCAGTGGATTGCCAATAAAAATAATTCCCATTTTTATAACCCCTGAGAACACAGGAGCTTGCTTTCCAAAGGAACCCATCCCCCTCAGATCAACAAATAAACAAAGCCCCCTATACAACTTACTCAAAGACATGCTTTGCCTTCAGAAGACACATCAGAGGGAGAGGGAGGGAAAGGGAGGGAGGGAGAGAGAGAGAGAGAGAGAGAGAGAGAGAGAGAGAGAGAGAGAGAGAGAGAGAGATCTCTAAACTCATTACTCATTGACTCTTCAAGAAGACCAATATCTTATTTTAAACAAAACGAAAAGGAAGATATGATGAACTCCACTGAATACTATATAAATGTGTATGTATTCAGCCCCTATCTCAGATATACACATTCACGTTAGATGATCCATACCTCATACAAATCCATGATGCATATGTACAAAGCATCCTTTTTGGCTTCTCTTTCATTTAATTTCATTCCCCACATCTTTGAGTTGAGGGTGATTTTAAAATATAGGTATCTTACATTGAATTCCATTTCCTTACCCTCAAGCCTTCATGGTAGACATGTGGCTAGGAAAAGGCTTTTAAACAACAATTCTCTAAAGAACAGAAGCAAGGTTGGGCGGAATTGGTGTCATGGGCATGTGTGTCTCCTTTACTGGATACTGAATGAAAAGATGGGGACATTAAATATTCATGTGATGAATCTATACTTAAAAAAAAAAAAGATGTAAACACTAGGAATAGGGAAATTTGCCAGGTAAAAGCCAGCTATATCATTTGATTTTATTACCACACAACTATTTACTGAGAAAAGACAGATATATACAGTATATGTTATCATAAGGGCTTGCTTGGGACCTTTTCATGTAGGCAAGACTGACAATAGCTGCAATCCTATGCAAAACTTTGGCTTGGGGAGCTGTTTTCCTTTTCTTCTAACTCCGTCCATCATACTGAAGCATTAACAAATCTTTTGGAAAAGTAAACTGGCAGAGTCAGTATATTAGAACTATCCCTGAAGACAGCAACTAAGTAAATTCAAATGGTTCATTCAACATTTAAGCTTTTATCCAGGGTCCAAAACCTGAGTCATTTGCAGTCTCTTTCCATCCTCCTCTTTCACTACTTGGACTTGGGCTCAGATGTAACTAACTTTCTCTGTCTTTCTCTCTCTGTCTGTCTCTCTCTCTTTCCCTACCCCTCTCTCCCCCACCCACTACACACACACAGACACACACACACACACGCACACATACACATGCAGCATGCACATACACATTTTTTCTTTTACTGTTTCAACTAGGAGAGAAATCCCTGAGAAGGTCCATTTGACTGGGAGACAATTCACATCTAACTGCCAACACTTTTGAAGGAAGCCAGGAGTCTTTTTTTGCCCATTACCTCAAGCAGCTGTTGGGAAAATGCAACATTTTCTTGGGGTCAAATGTTCTACTTGTCAGCAGCAAAATTTTTCTTCTTGATGGACTCATGCTCTAAATGAAATGTTACAAAATATTTTTTTAAAAAAAAGCTTTTAGAAAAGAGACTTGAAGCTGTTTTATTTATCTGACGATTATGAGCGCTGTAAAACATGTTGTTTCACATTGTAACATAAGCTCCCTTTTAAAAGTATGCTCAGATTATTTGTAATTGTTATCAGGCCCAGATGTATCTGAGTGGCAGCGTGAAACACTATGAATTTGCTCAGATGTACAGAATGTAATTAGCTCAAAGCTCTGTGAGCAAAGGTTGTAGTGGCAGCACAGGCTGATAGTAAAGGCCCCCATCAATACCCCTCCAAATGTCCCCACAAAATAAAGACAGAGGACTAAACCTCTTAAAAGTGCTAAAGTTGTTTTTGGTGAAGTACACAAAGTTACTCCATGTTAAAAATGCCTAGATTTTAAATGAGAGAAATCCTATTCCAAAGCTAGTTAGAAAGCTAAAGCAATAGACAGCCAATTAGGTGGCTTCGTGGACAGAGAACTGAGCCTAGGGTCAAGAACTGAGTTCTGCACCACTCCAGTATCTTTGCTGAGAAAACCCCAAATAGGGTCAACTGAAATGAATGAACCACAAATGTAGGTTATATGGGACCAAAATCTGAATAGTCCTAAATGGCCCACTGAACCCCAAATGGATTTTTTTCACATTTTCCCCTCAGCTTTCCCCCTCTTCTTTTTTCTATCATTCTGGATTTTGATGTTTAATAATTTTCAGATGTAGATTTTCTACTTTACATACTACAGATTATTAAGAAGAATATTCTTCCTTGATGCTCTAATGTATTGGCTGCCATATCTCTATACAGTAGAGTATAGACACTCCCTACAGTGGTGCAGATCTCAACCCATCACACCCTCTCATCCTGTGGAATGTCTCCATTTCTCCACTTAATCTTTCACTCTTACATCCTGACCAAGCTATACTCTCGATTTCTCCATTAGACTCAGAGATCTTCTCTGAAATACCTTCTGTCCCTATGGCCCTTCCCTCTGTTTGGATGACTCTTCCCAGAATCTTTATTTTAGAAGGATGCTCAGGTTAGCCATTTCTTCATTTCTTACAAGGCTACATTCTGCACTTCCCCATCATGCCTCCCATACTGGGTGCCTTTTTACCTTGCCACTACTTTTTGACTTCCTTTAATTTATTATCTCCCCCATTAGAATATCTGCTCCTTGTGGGCAGACTGACATTCGTACAGACATACCTTGTTCTGTTGGACTTCACTTCATTGTACTTTACAGATACTGCTGGGTTTCTGTTTGAAGATCTGTGACAACTCTGCATTAAGTCTAGCAGTCTCATTTTTCCAGCAGCATGTGCTCACATGTCTCTCTGTCACATTTTAGTAATTCTCACAATATTTGAAACTCTTTCATTATTACTATACACTGACATGTTCTGTGATCTGTGGTCACATGATCTGTGATCAATGATCTTTGATATTACTCTTGTCATTGTTTTGGGGCATCATGAACCACAACCACATAAGACAGAGAACTTAATCGATAAATGTTGTATGCGTTCAGACTGCTCCACTGACTGGCAGTTTCACCCATCTCTCTCCTTTTTCTCTAGCATTTCTATTCACAATAATACTGAAGAATATCACATAAACTTAGTTGATAAAGGATGGGCAGGGTTTGAAAGGATTGAATCCAGTTTTGAAAGAAGTTCTACGGTAGGTAAAATACTATCAAACAGCATCACATGCTACAGAGAAATTTTGTGAATGGAATAGTCAGTCAAAGTGACAAACTTCATTGTTATCTCATTTTAAGAAATTTCCAGCCACCCAATCTTTGAGCAACAACCACCCTGATCAGTCAGCAACCAACAATATTGAGGCAAGACCCTCTATCAGCAAAGATTACGATGTCCTAAAGGCTCAGAGGATGGTTAACATTATTTTTTAGCAATAAAGTATTTTTAAATTATGGTATGTACATTCTTAGACATAATACTATTGCATACTTAATAGATCACAATATAGTATAAACATAACTTTTATATTCACTAGGAAACCAAAAAATTAATCACTCACTTTATTGTAATATTCACTTTATTATGGCGATCTGGAGCCAAACCTGCAATATATCGGAGGTAGTCCTGTGTTTGTATTCCCAGTGTTTAGCACAGCAATTGGCTCATAGTAAGTACTTAATAATGCTTGTTGACTGACTGACTGAGAATCCTCTCAATGCATTGAAATCGAAGCAACCCTTGGGCTGTCCATATGTCCTTTTTCACACGTATTTCAAAACCAGCCCATCTCTACTTCTTCATTACATGTATTCTTCCTGGTAACTTTTAAATCACCTCTCATATCTGAAACATCATTGGGTGATATAAGGCAGCCTGCTTGTGCAGATATGAAGATATAAAGAGATATGGCAATGTTTTTCTCCATCCCTCTCTGAATCACCTCAATGGTGATTTTGTTATTGTGTTTGTTTTTTTTTTTTTTACAGAGAATGTACTCTTCCATAATTTGGATCCATAGAGTTTCATTGATAGCATATTGATTTTATAAAGATGTCTTTGTGTCAGAGAGTATCATTGAGGTTATTGAAAGAAAATTTTCAATTTTCCAAATATCATTTAGGGTATTCTCTTATTCAATTTTAGATTTGAAACATTGTCCATTTGTAATACCCTTCCAACATATGTACTGATGGGTTGCCCATCCAGTTGAATATGGGAAATATATATTCTTTTATTCATTGTGCTTTCCTATGTGTGTGACTAAATCAATTTCTCTTGAGTGACGAAAGTTTATTTAAAAGGTCCTATAATCTTTCAGTACAATCAGCATGAGTATCTGTATACCAAGGGGAACATCCATTGAATTCCTCTGTCAGTAGGGAATCCCTCTTCCCTTTTGACTTGGCCCAGGGAATCCTCTATATCACCTATAAATTTCTATGAAGAGTCATAGAGGCTTTAGCAAGTTGACAAGCATTAATTTAATTGATGGAGCTCTAAATATAGGATTCAGTTCAATTTACCAAACATTCAACAAGCTTGAACTACATGCAAATCACTGTATTAGGCTTAGGTTACAAATACAAAAATAAGTCTTTGCTCTCAAAGAGTTTATGTTGTCCTGGAATGATATACAGATAAATGTATACAAATAAAATATAAAGTAATTTCTGGGTTTCAGAGGAGATCCTTGGGTGATACCTGAGCTGAGTCTTGATAAAAGCACAGGATTTTAAGAGGTAGAGGTAAGGTTGGTTGGGAGGGTAAGGCATGGCAGGCAATTTCTCTAAAGGTACAAATGTAGGCAGTAGAATGTTTAGTATGGGGAAGTAGCAAGTGAACTGATTTGTCTGGCACATAGAGTATGTGACATTTGTCTCATGATAAACAAGTGACTCCTTTCAAAAACAAAATGAAACGTATAAAATTAGGCCAAAGAAACGTAGAATTCATTGAGAAAGCAGAGATAGGTTGAAATTATAAACCAAAGAGCCAAAGGAAGTTAATTCAATTCAATTAAGTAAATACTTGTTAAATTTTAAATACAAATGTACCATTCCTCTTCCATGGCCCCGCCTTCATGGGTTCACTTTCCAACCCTCACTTTCACAGAATGGATGGGTTCTCAAAGGGTAATTGTCTACTTTCCCCCAAAGGGCTCCATCATCAGGGTGAAGACTGGGGGGCTTATGTCCCTTCCTGGGGAGAATGGACTCAAATTTGAAATACAAAGATGTAGAAATAATATGCAGGGAACATGTAGAGCTGAACCATTTCTTAAATTCCTGACACCAGGTATATTTCCCCAAAAAAAGTCTCCATAAAGTTTGCTTCAGGCCAAGACTCTCCTTTGCTCATTTGAGCTAGCTCCTTATAGTGCATACTGCCTTGCATGATGGGCTAACACTGGTGAGCAATATCAAGCAGGTAATTTGGAAATAAAGTGAATTCCTCATTGGTGAAATGGAACTATCCATATACTTTGTTGTTAACTGAAGCTGCTGAACCTCCAATGGCTCTTTTCTCCCTTCAAAGCTGTGCAGCTTGGTCTTTTCATACAATCACCTATAGCGGGAATGAATAAATAAGAGATGAAGTACAGGCACCATGGATTCATGGACACATGGTTGTGGGGTGGAAGAGAGCCACATGTGTGGTTCCCTCACTTAGTGATCCATAATAACCCTCACTTGAAAACTTTTAGGAAACAAAAGAGTGCCAAAAAAATGCCACAGAAGGCATTTAATTAATTAACTATTCTGGCTCTGTCACAAGTCTTTCTAGCTCTGAAGACAACTATTAAGTTTGTTTTCTCCATACAACAACAGCCTGTCTGCATACACAGCTAAAAGAAGGCTCTCCAGAGTTCCACATGTTGGTCTGAAACTCGGTATCAAATATCCTCTGTGCTCTAAAGACTGGATCCTCATTGAGCAGTCCCCCACGCGCAAGCAACGTACTGTGCCAAACACTATGAGGAATACAAGAATTCTAAGCCCAATGTCCTTTCTTCAGTAGGCATTCTTTTTATCCCTCAGAAGTATATACCACTGTTAATCAGATATCACCTTCTTCTGGATCACTTCCTTAGCCTTCAGAGTTCTTCTTCTCTAATCACTCATTTGTTCTCTCTTACTGGATCCTTTCTTCTTCCTGATCTTTTAATCTAAGTTAAACTTTCTCCTTTGGTAATCCTGCAGCTTTTGTGACCACCTCTGTGCAAATCCCCCCATAGCTTCACTTCAGCAGTGACATCTCTTTTCAGCTGCCTATACTATATAACTACCTAGATGTCCCACTACTAAACCAGACTTACACATGTTCAGAATTGAGCTGATTCTCTTTATTCCAATACCTTCTTTTTCTTCAATCTCTATTATTTTTGTATGTGGTATATCTTTGTCCAGTCTCCCATGCTGGAAATCTTGTATTCATTTCTGTTTCTTTATTCTTACATCTCTCATATTCAATTAGTTACTAGTTCCTCTTGATTCCAACACTACCCCATCTCTCAATCTGCTTTCTCTTCTCCATTCCTATGATTTCTACTCAACTATAAGCCTACCTAGACTACCATCTGCCTAGATTAAGGTAGTCTCTTATCTAAACATTACATCTTTACCACTGAATATCACAATGAAGTGCTCATAGAAGGTGTTTAATAAATGCCATTTGGAAGAATTAAGTAATGAATGATGGAAAAAGATCATTTCCACTTTCAAGGAATTTACCATCTAATAGAAGAGATAAGAAATGTAACAAATCTGATCACATGATGGATGCCTATGAGACACACAACAAGAGTTTGGGTTGAGGAAACTGTCGAGAGGAGGCAGCTGCGGAGTAGTTTTTGAGTTGAGCCTTGAAGAAAAGTAAGAATTTTAAAAGGTAGAAGGGAAGGATAGAGTGGGTAAAAAAATGGGAAATACATTTTAAAACAAAACTTATAGTACAAACATCAGTAGAAAGGAAGGGAAGAATTTCAAAGCCTGGTGAATAATTCAATTCAACTATAGCACAGCATACATAAAAAAAGACAAATGTAAGAATCCTTGAATGTCAGGCTGACTTTTTTACTTTATTTGTAAGCAGTGGGTAGTCTACAAGAATTTGGGGCTGAGAAGTGGGTAAGACACGTGTAGGGAGACACTGGAGGTTGGGAGGAGATAGGTTAGGGTGCAATTGTAATAGTGGTCCAGAAATAAGGAAATAAAGGCCTAAACTGTGAAAGTTTAGGGGATGGAAAGCATGGGACAATTTTAAGACACAATATGTAGTCGGAATCCATAGGACTAAGCAGCATTTTAGAGGTAGACAAGGTCAAGAGGGAATCATAGAGGACTCTTATGTCTCAATCCTAGGTGACTGGGAGGATAATACTGTTAACCAAAATAGGAATAACAATATGAATACATTTACTAGATCTGGTTGTATAGCTTTTAAGGGGACAGACTCAAGTTTTCTATTCATAAAAAAAGGAAAAGCCAAAATAAAAGTATATTGGTCATTTATACAACATAGTACACATTGGATGAGACCAGAATAATTCCTTCCTGACCCTTGCAGGAAATCAGTTTATGCCCTGAAGCATGAAATTTGATTGTAATTATTTTAGCTTGCACAGCTACATATGTTATTGATGATCTTTCCTAAAAACCACCAGCCTTTTAAAAAATCCTGCCACAGTACTTGACTCAATGACCTGTAAGGTATACATAATAGAAAATAAATCATGCAGGGCTTCTCTATTGATTGTTCCTTAGAAACCCCCTTTTCTTGAGCAGCTAAGCACCTACGTGTTATGTAATAAAAGTATGTGAAAGTGGATCATATCTATTAGTTCTTAAACATTTGTAAAGTCCAAGTGTAAACACACTAAATTGTATGCAGTGAAGTCTTAAGCTTAAGGGAAAACTATAAGTTAAATTAGACCATTTTTCCAACACATTCCACCTAAATCTATATAGACACAGTGAAGAAGGAATTGAGATCATTGTCAATCATCTTGAAAATATCCAAAGTTGCTAATAAGAATCAAAGTTATGCTGAAGATTTTAATTGCTTAACAATTTAAATATTATTTAAATTGATGAATTAATTAATAATATTATATTTTATTTATTTTTGTTGCATAGATATGGCCCTACTGTGTGAAGAGAATGTGGCATGATTTTATGGAGGACAGAGCTCATTTGCCTTTATATTTCCTGATATTTGGGGATCTACTTGGGCATGCTTTTTCCACATTATTTAAATATTTAAAATAAATCTATTACTTATTATTTCTGTTGACCACCATTCTTTCAGTTAGCCAAACTCTTTAACTTCCTTTTCTGATATCGACTCAGTAGTGGTATTGATGCCTATAGATTCTACAATCTGCAACATTGTTCACATTCATATTACTTCTGTCCCTAGTACCACCATCCATGCTTAGGCATTAAGTGCCTCTCATCTGTACTTGTGCAATAACCTCCAGACTGATATCTCTCTATCCAGTTTCTTCCTTTCCTACATATCTTCCTTTCTGTTCACAGATTAAAATTCCCCTTTCCCTAATACTTAGCTCCAATCACATAACTCAGATGATCAAAAGTCCATGACTCCCCATTTACTGAACTGATCTAAAATTCTTAAGTTTGATATACCACAAACTAGTTCCACCTAACCTTTCCAATCATACCTCATACTGTGTCATAGGCATCCCTGTCAAATATGTCTATCAATTGTTTGTTCTTTTTCATGGCAGATTTTCATGACTCCTTTTGGGGATTTTCTTAGCAAAAATACTAGAATGGATCATCATTTCCTTCTCTAGTTCATTTTACAGAAAAGGAAACTGAGGCACAGTGTTAAGTGACTTGCCCAGACTCACAAAGTTAGTAAGTGTCTGAGAACAGAGTTGAAATCAGAAAGAGGAGTCTTTGTGACTCCAGACCTGCACTCTATCCACTGCACCCACCTAACTGGTACCACACTATTCTCCAAATAACTCTTCTCATCTCTACCAATTCATGCCATACATATGCTTCAAAATATGACTTCTTCCACAAAATCTTACATAGTCTTATTAGCTAGGATTAATTTCTCTCCCTTCATTGAACTCACAGCGATAGCAATGTGAACTTCTTTTATGGTATTAACAAATTATAATTATTTGTGTACATATCATCTTTCCTATTAAAATTATAAATGCTTCAAAGGTGAGAAACAAGTTTTATTACCTTCTGGTCTTTCAGGGTCTAGGACAATACCCTGCATGTGGTAACTACTCAATACATGATCAACTGGTGGAATAGAACTCCTTTCTTTGTTCATCCATAGCACAAATATCCAAAGCATATTCAAACGTTTTTAAGTCGTGGTCCAACAAATCCAGTCAATATGTCACAAAAAGGAATGTCAGCATTTATCTGTCTTTTCTATGATTTTTCCAAGAGAATTTCATTCCCATAACTCTGTATTGACTACACATGAAAATCTCATATACATATTCTGTTATCATGTCGAGGCAGAGTGAAAAGTGAACTGGATTTAGAGCCCGAGAATGTAGAGTGGTGTCTCAGTTCTGCCATTTAACATCTCTGCTATCTTTTCCAAGTCATTAATTTTCTTGGTCCTCAGTTTCCTCACTTTTCCCTATCATAAAATGAGGAGATTATACAAGATGATAGGGATTTCTAAATTTTTATGGTACAATAATTTTTTTAAATACTAGCACTCTACCCTCTGTAGTACTTAGCTGCCTCAAGAACCCAATATTCATGTTAGATGGTTATTTATAAACATGCTTTAAAAAGGTATCCAGATATATTTCATGCACTATTGCAACACAGAGATAACAAAACATATAATATACTCATAATGACATAGTGGAATATATATATATATATATATATATAAGCTTATATTAATATATATTCACATAGTGAAAACCTGCTTTGCCTATATTATACAAATGACTAAAATTTAAGCCATGTTCATGAAATGATTTTGTGAAGATTATGAAGTATTTTGTCTAAAATCTTATTTTAAAAAAGCTACTATCATACCTTCCATGCTTAAAATGATATTTTGTGGAGGTGACTGTCATATGCTAATTTTTCCCTTTTTTCCCATTGTCCTATATAGTGAATATACAAGACCAATAATTAGTGAAAATATAAAATAGTGTTGGATAGTGCAGCATTTCAGCTGTCATGATTCTGTAGTGGGAAAAAAGTTATTTTGTAAAATGAGAGCCCCATGCTGCAGTTGTATTGACTTTTATGTCATGTTTGTTTCAGTTTGCTAGTCAAAACAAGTTTCAGAGCTCTTCCTGGTCCAGAAGGTTCAGTTTGCCTTATGAAAATGAAGCTGTCTTGTTTTCTGGTTCATAAATCATTGTCAAACTGAGCTAGATAACAGAAACAAGTCCAGATTCTCAAGTGATTATTCTTGGAGATGATCTATTAAATATACAGAATACAACTTGATTTTCATAAACCATGTTGACTTCGCAGAACTGAGACTGGAGGAGAAAAAATTATCTCATAAGTGGAGGTATGAGAACTTCCAAAAAAATGGTACTCGGAAGGAATTTGGGATGGGGGAAGGGAGAAAGAATGGGAGAGAACATTTTGGGGGAAGCCATGACAATATTGTTTACATAAAGATGTGTGCTGCCTTATATACATCTCCTTTGATCTGAGATTTCAATTATTACATTGAGCACAGAGATACCTCTCCTTTCCCCACCTCAGGGATGATAGGGAGGGTATCGAGAAGAGGATAATTTGATTGTCTCCCATCAGAGGTCTGTAACTTCTCTTTTCTTCCATCAGCAAGGCCTTTTCTTATACCTTTAATTTCCTTTGTTGCTGTTATTATCAGTACATAGTATGTACTATGTAAATTCATATTCTCTCACCTTCTTACCAAAGACTTGTTATTCATTACAGAGTTCTGAAAATTCCATTTTAATGAATAATTTAACTTTTTAAATCAAGCACTTCATGGGGATATCACATAGAATTTTTCTTTTCTAAAATTCATGAAGATAAAAACTCTATTAATAAAATTTTGCTTTTGTTAATGTCCTGCTACTATTTCTTTAATTGTATGAGAGAAATGAACAACTTAAGGTTTCTGTGATAGAAATCAGCTTACAATGCATGATGCCAGCAACCATAAAAGTGTATTATTAAAAAGTATGAGAAAAATGTTTTTATTTCCTCTTAAATGTTTATTTTATTTGGGGAAAATCAATTTAAAATGTGAAAAGAGTCTGTAAGAATGAACACTTTACTAATTCAGTTACTACTTGTGATGTTTAGATAAATGATTTTAAAATTAGAAGTGAACAAAATACGTGTAGGGTAAGTCTTAAGCATATGTGAAAATCATCTTGGAATACATTTAGTCTAAAAATCCCATGTCTAATTTTGATTTGAAATGGATCTATTGTAATGTTAGATTCATATCTGTGAAATGCAAAAAATCTTCCAATATTATTTTAGTTGCTGAATATTGTAGAGTCACTGACTGATAAGAATGGCAGTTATTGTGATTGGCATGCAAGCAAAAAATCATTGAGGCATTTTTATTTATGTGATTAACTCAATCAGAATTTTACCTTAAATATATGTGTATATGCATACATATACACATACATTTTCATATCTATACAAATTAATGTTTTCCTTAAATAAAATTTGAAAATGATTAAAATTAAGTACCAATCTAATTAGGCAATAACTACAAAAATATAGTTGACCAGTTTAATTTGAAAATTAAACCAACTACAAGTAGAAATAATTTTTTCAAAGAAGTATTTAATCCTCTCATTTGCATAATATACAACTGCGCATAGATGTGCTTGCACAGATTCCAGTTGTAAAATGGATTTATGATTCAGAGCTAGATTGAGGCTTGACAGCTTTCCACAAAATTAGAAAATACAAACTGTTGATCTGAGCTCAGAAGTTTGTCTTCACTTGTTATTGCACTTAATGTACATTACAGTGAGCTAAATTAATGACCCTTGATAACTGTAGCACACATGCATATTGAGATAATATAAAAGCATAAACTTTAACTTTTATATTTTATGTATAAATATATTATGTGTATTATCATTATATTATAATATTTCATATTATCACAAATACATTTTACATGTCTATATTTTTAAAACATTTTGAATATTTAGATAAATTTTAATAAGACTTCGCAAAACTATATTTAACTCGATAATCTTTTAAAATACTTGCATTAGTACAACTGCTAGTATATTGGCAGAAGACTTTAAAAGATTCTTCATATTCATATTAGGAATAAAAGGCACTTTGCAGCAACTCTGTTGATGGTCAGTAGGCATTACAATGGGACTAGGGCACTTATTATCTTTGAAGCATGTATTTCCATATTTGCGACTCTCCAACCTTCATTCTTTTCAATCAATCAATCAACATTTATTAAATACCTACTATGTGCCAGAAACTGTACTAAGCATGGGGGATACAAAAAGAGACAAAAGACAGTTTCTGTCCTCAAGGAGCTTATAAGACAATGGGGAGCTTATCAATGAAATACAAGGAAGAAGAGAAAAAAGGAATTTTCTGTGGTTGTGACATAGTCTCATCCATTAGGACTGGAAAGACCTTAGAGGACCTTGAGCCCAAACTTCACACTTCAAATATTAGAAACTGAGATCCAAAGGAGGAAAATGACTACTTGTTTAACTTTGGGCAAATTAATATATTTTTTCTGATTTGGCTGATTACTTTGGCATAATGGGTTTAAATCTTAGCTTAAAACTAAAAAACAGATATTGGTCTGAACACCAAAATAAGTAGTTGAGGAAATATTTAAAGTGTCAACCTGCTGTCTACATCCTGTAGACAAAGACATTAATGAGCTACAGAAATGAATTCAGTTGTTCTAACTTAAAAGAAATGTGGGAAAATGAATGAAGTGAAAGTCAGAAGATGTGGGTCTTGGTTTTGCTTCTGCTACTAATAAGTCATGTGACCAGATAATTCATTTAATCTTACTGAACTTTGGTTTTCTCGCCATATATGTATATATGTTCTCATTCTATAGAGCACCAGCATAAGTTGAAAGTAAATATTTCAAATACGTAACCAGTTAAGTCTAGAAACCAATAGTCCACAACTCTTATTTTTCTTACTGAATTTTATCAACTTTAAAAGTAAGCCACCTGCACATTTTTGTACTAGCAAAGAAGTAGACAAAAATGTGCCCATTGATTTGGGAACAAACTGCAGTAAGTAAATGAATGTAATGGGAAATGATTATTGCACCATAGGAAATGATGAATATGAAGAAACTTAAAAGGATTAATAGGAACTGATGAAGGGTAAAGTGTAGTAGTAGAATAATTTCTATAATTACCAGAAAAGTCTTAAAAAAAAACATCATAAGACTTCAGAACTCTGATCATTGCAGTGACCAATCAGGATAGTAAATATGATGATGAAATTTGCCCAGTGTCTCTCAGCAGAGAGGAAAGTTGACTATAGGTGTGAAATGAGACAGACATTTTCAGGCATGGATTATTTATTGATCTTTCAATTTTGGCTGTACATTTTTTTGGTATGAGAGAGTCCTATAAGAGGAGAAAGACCAATAAAAAGTGGCACTGATGTTAAAAAATAAAGCATCAATAAATCAGTTTCAAAAAATAGTCAAGCAGTTCAATTATTTTTAAAAATAAACACTCCTGCTGAGTTTGTGTCTTGAGCTATATAATCCACCAGTCCAATTGGAGTTATTTATGCAAAAGTAAGGACTTTTTTTTTAGTATTTCACATTGACTAGAAAATTCCTCAGTGTGACCCATCAATTTTACATGCTAAAAGAAGGTATAAGGAAATAACAAGAAGAAACCACAATCAGATCTATGTATAACTTTTGAATTGGACTATTAAAAAACTCTAGTTTGAACATTTGAGATGTTCTTATAGATTACTTAATAACTGACCGGGCAGTTGCAACCATCATCCTGTATGAAAAAAACACATGAATGGGTGCAACCCTATCAAAGTCTGGCTGGCTAATATGGTATATTAATAATGCAAGGGGACCAAAAAGCAGTGAAGTAAACCAGTTGGGTAAAGGCAGTAGTAACATGAGATTTAGGAGAATTTATGGATTATTCCACAGTAGAAAAGGCAAACCAATTGATAATTATGGAATAACTTTAATGAATGAAATATATATTGGGAATAATATATTATTAATAATAAGCTAATATATATATATATATTGTTTTAAGGTTTTCAAAATATTTTACATGTCTCATCTCATTTGATCTGCACAACAACCTTGCGGTATAGAAATTGTCGTTATATCTATTCTACAAATGAAAAATCTGAGACTAAGAGGTTAAGTGTTTTATTAAGGACTACACAGCTAGAAAGTGTTAGAGGCTGGATGGAACCTAGGTCCTCTTGCCTCCAACTCTGGCACTCACTCCAATAAGCCATACTTCCTTCTTCACAATAAATGAACCAAACATAACCTCTTATCTACAACCCAATTCTAATTTGAGAGATAATCTTGGAGAATTACTGTAGACTCCCAATTCATCCCCTTGTAAACCATCTAATAATGAGCCTGAGAGACATGGGACCATAAAGAAAAAAAAGAATGAATGGACCCCTAGTCTCAGGGATCAAGAGTGGGAAGGGATAACCTATGCCATCTATTCCTACAACCTCATTTTACAGTTGAGGGAACTGAGACCCAAAAAGTTTATGTGATTTCCTCAATATCACTCAGGTTATAAACATATAAGGTCATAGGTGGATGCCCTCATTTGACAGACTTGTTTTTGTTTGTTTTCTCCCCCATTAGATTGTGAGTTCCTTAAGGGCAGGGACTGTCTTTTCCCTCTTTGTGTATTTCTAACACAGAACATAGTTGGTACATAATTTTTTTTTTTAAAAAAAGAGGTTCATTGACTGACTGAATGAATGATGAGGAAACTGAGACCCAAGGAGTTTAAATGACTTGGCACACAGGTAGCAAACATCAGAGATCCATATTTGAACCATGATTTGTTAGAGTAATGCATTTGAAAATATAGAAAAATGAGCAAAGAAACATGCATATAATGTAGGCTCCAAGATGAGGAAACCGGGGCATAGAGAAGAAAAAATGACTTGCCTAAGTTGACATAGAAAGAAAGTTGCAGAACCAGGGTTTAAACCTTGGTCTTTGGATTGTGAATCAGTAGTAACTTTTTTTCACACTGACTCCTAGCATTAGTCTACATGAAGACATTGTATTTGATTCAACCTAGTTCTAAAATTTTTCTGTCTGTATTCCAGGAAAATCAGGCATGAGTCATTTAATGACTCTCCAAAAAATTATCACTATAATAATCCCCAGATTCAATATTTGTCTTCCTCCCTATCCAGGGAGAGAGGTTTCTCTTAGGGACCTATTCTTGGATGAAGTTGTTCAATTGCCCAGGTCCTTGATCTAGTTTGGCAAACAACAAATGGGCAGTGTCTGGAAGAGGTTAATAGTGAGGGGGTGTTTATTTATATAAAGGTAAAGAACAATGAAGAAATAGGGTTATCATATGGATGGCATAGGACAAATCTAAACCTTGCTGACAAAGAAGAAATGAGAATCATCCTTTTTCATCTGGTTTGAGTATAAACATTGATCAAATTCCCCAGATATCTGGTCAGCTCTCTACCATACTTGCTTTTGCTTGCATGGAGATGACTTTTAGCTCAGCGTCTTGCAGCTTCTGGGATCCTGATGTCTCTTTTTGTTTCCTATAGGTAATAGTGACTATTGGAGACCAGGGACAGGAAATCCTGACCTGAGATGATAAGGAAGTATAGCAACTTCTTAATCATCCATTCAATGGTATCCATAAGTTAAAAGGAGGTGGAGGGAAAGCGGGGTGGGGTGAGGGAAGAACCCTTGTATTTCCTGATTCCTTATTTGGCATAGCAATTAAAACAAAACTAAAATCCAGAAAAAAATTAAATAACACCATATAGGAGTATATAGTTCTGGAGTCGCTATAGTTAAATCATTCAGTTATTGGCCAAATGAGCCCTGATGTTTTAGTCTGAACTCTAGCACAGTACTAAATTGTGTGCTTGACTCTAACAATGTTCTAAGATATAAGGCCATTTGACTGAGGTCATACTTAAGATAATAAAATTCTTTCTGATGAGGTTCATTTACATATTTGTTTTCCTTGCCCTGATTCCATTTTTTTTTTAGTGTAGATTTAGTGCAGTTGTTTACAGTGGTGGAATTTTTATGATCCAGGGTCACGCATGAGAATATTTACAATGTCAGGGATAAATGTGACCCCTATTTAAGTAGTGTATCCTGTTTCCAAATGGGATCCAAACCACATTTATGATTTTAATACATTTACAAAGCACTTAATAAATGTTTATTTTCTGAAATAAGAAATATATAAACAGCTCTTGTATTATTGAAACAGTGAACAGGCTTATTGTCTCCATGCCCACATTAGCATTGTAGATGGATATTCATTTGTCAATATCCTTATCTTTGAAAGGAAGTACAGTCCTTATAGGATTTCTGTATTTCCAATCCAGTTTGAGATCTTTTGAAAGCAGCAAAGAAAGCAAATAATGTTGTAAATAATACCTTAGTGAAAACATGGAGTGGGGGAGAATGTGAAAAGGGGAAGGAATAATTTCAAAGAAATCAGATTTTTCTTGCCCATACTCAGAGAGTGATGATGCTCCTTATAAGAACTGTACATACCATATGGTTAGGGGGGGCATATGGATCACGTGAGAGGAGAGGAAGTCCCACACTCTCATTCCTTTGCAAGTGGATTCCATAGATACCTTGGTGAGGAGGGCAAGATGGAAAGATCTCTTGAAACACAACAGGAAGATGTAATACATATGTGTGGCAATTATGTGAGAAAGTCATTAATTATGTTGTTTTCAATATCCTCTAAAAGGGTTGCCCACCCTTAACTACATATTTATACATATTTACTTGATAATCAATAAAGGAAAATGGCTGCATTATTTTGATTAAAATATCAACCCTCGATGTTACAATAAAATGAAATTTAAGAAGCTAGAAGAGGGGAGACAGCAGCTCCTGCTACCCTCCAGTCTATGATATATGATATTTTCAGGCTGCTAGGAGAGCAGACACATTAAGAAAATAGTGCTAATGATATTAAAGTACTTTACAAGGCTTGTTACTAAGAGCTGACAAACCTGTCAAGTGTATAATGTAGGAGGCTATCGTAACATTCTCAGAAAACCATACCTCTACCCCATTTCACTGCAATCTCCTAATAATGGAGCTGCTATAAATTCTAGCCAGCAATGGGACAGAGCCATGGCTTCTCACCCCAACGTGAAGACATGATAAATATAAAAGAAAATGGCTGTCAGTTTTGGCGCCCGAACCTTATTACAAAGTCTTAATCTTACTGGCCTCAGCACCTTTTATCACCGCCTTGTTATGAGCTGATGGCTTTTTTATTTGCTGGGAGATGGAGGATGTGTCATTTGATGTCCTTTTATGTAGCCACTGCTCTGTCCTCTCATGAAAAAAAATTTTATATGTTTATTACAGTAACCGATTAAATGCAAGACTCTTGCTCTAGGTACAGGTACTTTGCTCTTAGGATTTAACAGAGACTGTATTTAAATAAGTCATTAAGAGTATTTATGGGAATGAGCCTTAAATAGGAAATTAATTTTTTCTGCTCTTGAGATGTATTTGCAATATTCATTGTTTATGATCTTTATTGCTATTTTTTTTGGTGATTCTTCTTCCAAGGTCAGATGGAAAGCCCTGCTCTTGCATTTATTCTTTCTTTAAACACCGAGCTTTGAGGAAGGAGGCCCTGTAAACAAAGCCTGGCTCAAACTCGGCTCGGGTTCAGTCAGTTTGATCCTTAAGATGAGATAAATCACAATTATCCAAATGTTATTTTGAAATCTCACAGCTGACTTCCCATCTTCTTAATTTATGGCAAATAAGAGCCTGAACTTCACTTGAAACAATGACCCTGACAGAACCTCTATCCTCCCCGGAACCGCAGCAAAGTGCTGGCATCAGGTACTTAACGAAACACGACATTGATGGGGTTGGCTTCAAGCTGTGGCCAGAGACTCCATCACTAGATCTTATCCTCAATTTGTGTCCATAAAAAGGGATGGCCCAGTGGGTTGACATGGAGAGCTTCACCCTTTTAGTTGTGTTTGCCAGCTGTGAGCTAGACTCTAAGAGTAGGAAATAACTAATTTCCAGGCTGTTATTGAGTTGTTGGACCTGCTCTGCCTGGGAGTGTGTGCCTGTTGTGTACATTTCCGAAGCTGAATATCCACCCAAGGTCTTTGAATCCTCGAGTGTGCCACAGAGATTTATTTCTCTATTACTGGTCGGAAATGAGCTAAGTTCAGCCACATGGCTAGCCACTCTGCATATCTCCAGATCTCTATAGTATGATGTCCTAGAAGCTCTATATAATACATGAAACCAGAAAAATTGTTTGAAAAAATAACATTTCAGTCACATTGTTATGTGTGACTAATAATTAACTTGTATAGTAACAAATGCTTGAATTAATATTTGGACTGATGACTTTGGTTTTTGACCAAATTAATTAATTCTTTGTCATCAGGACATAAGTTGTTGTTCAGTCATTTCAGTCATATCCAAACTCCTCGTGATCCCATTTGGGGTTATCTTCGGAAAGATACTAGAGTGTTTTGTCATTTCCTTCTCCAGCTCATTTGACAGATGAGGAGCTGAGGCAAACAGGGTTAGGTGACTTGCCCAAGATCACACAATTAGTAAATATCTGAGGTCAGATCTTCCTGACTGCAGGCCCAGTTCTCTAGCTGACCCATCATTAACATAGCAACAGATTTATTTTCCACATCATGCTCACTATGAAAAATTATGTGATATTAAGTTAATACATTGATCAGTGATGCCTTACTTCTGTGCCATCGGGAAAAATATTCAAAATCTTTTTTTGTCCTCTCAAAATGTAGGTATTTCTGTGTCTTGTAAACTATTAAGCAGATGACTGAAACCATGGAGTTAAAATCTCCCTTTGAGTCCTTTTAACACCTTGACTTTTAACTTGAAGTCTTTTACTGATGTGCTTCATACACTTAAAATGCAGACTTTGGGGTGAGTGGGCAATGGAACATCCCCTTGTGTGAGTGTTACTGTAATAAGCCATTCGTGATTTGCCACTGCACAGGAAAAAAAACAGCTGATGAAAAACCCAATACATTGGAAAAGGCAAATTGCTTGTCTGGAAATTTAATTAGAAAGGAAATAGCCCTCCCCATATAAAGGGTGGCAGCCCCTATCACAATCTTCCTTTCACGCCTCCTGTTCCCTCCCCTCACCAAGTACAAAAAGGACTTACTAGTGAAATCCACACTGATGCATATTAACAGGAAAAAGCAGCCAATCAAAAAACTCCAGAAGCTACAGGCCCCCAAAGAAGTAGAGACAAGGGTAATGAGTAAGGCAGCCTGGGTTACCTCAGCCCCTCTTCTCACTACTCTGAGGACACCGCTCTGCTTGCAGGAGGAGCTATTAGTTTTACATTTCTGCTTCTGTTTTTGAAAAAGTGATTAAACTCTAAGAAAATACATAACAAAGGCAGAGAAGTTTAGCTCCCAATCACATATGCCCATGCATTTTGCATGTTTGTGTTTGTTACTTTCTGCGTTCCTTGGCAATCTCATAGCCTGAATGAAAACCTTGGCAGAAGGTTATCCATTGACATCCAGTGTTATGCTGGAATGTCAGACCTTCCTGAATAAACGGTTGACATGAGATCCGATCTCTAAGTGCATCCTCAGAAAACCGCCATTGCCCTTTGCTGAGGACAGTTAACATCATAAAGTGAGGCCTGCCTCTGACCAAATGGGAATGACATTGCAGATTAAGGGCTCTTTAAATTATGCATTTACTTCAGACTCCTGGGGAGAGAGTACGTGAGACAAAGCAATGGCAGCAGTCTTAATATGTGTGGAGTTGTGAAAGCCTAAAGATGTTTTCAGGAAAACTTTTGCAGACCAAAAAAAGCGTTGTAGCAATAAATGTATGGGAACTTACATTGTTGTTATATATATTATCCAAGAATTGGAGGGAAAAGGTGAGAAGGAAAATGAACTTTAAAAAAAAAATGTTTCCAGTGTTTTTTTTTTTTACATCTGTTGAACATCTGCATAGAATGAAAGATTTGGGAACTTTATTTCTCTCAACATTTAGCTCTATAAAAGCTTTCCTTTTATAGATTCTCTAAGTTACCAGACAATATAGACACATTCAGTATATGTGGTTACTTGGCTATCAACCTTTGTCTAAATTATCCATCCTGTCCCTCAGCGTCTGATTCACCAGTTTACTAGTCAGAAGCATGAAGGGTTGTTTTAACATAAAAAAAAAGACTTATTAAGCTATCAGTGTTTTCTCAATGGATTGTTTTTTCTTTTAAAAATTTTAACATCTTTTAGTAACTTACATTTACACAACACATTCGGATTTTCAAAGGACTTTCAGATACAACTATATGAGTTTAGCATTGTAAATGTCATTTTCCTCACTTTACAGATAAGGCAACCGAGTCTTAAAGAGGTGTTAGAGTTAGAATTGAGATCCAGATCTTCCCTGACCTTGAGTCCTACACTCTTGTTACTAATAATAACTAACATTTATATAGTGCTTTAGTTTTGCAAAACACTTTACAAATATTCTCTAATTTGTTCCTTACAAAAATCTCATGAGCTAAGTGCTGTGAAATTAATACCTCCATTTTATAGATGAGAAAACTGAGATAGTCACATAGCTAGTAAATGTCTGAGACTGGTGTGTACTCAGAACAAGCACTCTATCCTTTGTGCCTCCTAATGACCACTACACTATGATGCGTGTTCTCATTATATTTTTCCAATCTTATTCATGCACAAGTGATATTTAGGAAACTTCTGGAGAACAAACTTTCCATTTCACTGATTATTCTCCTCACTATTTTTTGTCTTAAGCATTAATCTAAATTCATATCTCTGTACTTTCTTTTCTTAAAATCTGAATCATCCAATGAGAAACAAGATCTGGACAATGCTTTTCTTTTCTTTATCAAAGAATATCAGAGTGATAAGAGAAATCAATGAACATAGAATCCTACCCACCCCACTTATTGAATGAATGAATGAATCAAGCATGCAAGCATTTATTAAATACCTGCTGAGACCTAAAGAGATTATGAATTGTCTAAGGTCATATGGCAAAATTTCAAGTGATAAACTATAAAAGCTGGCAACCCACCAACATGCTAGCACTTTAATGTAAAAGAAAACAACACTCCAATAACATGCCAACACTTTAACATGAAAGTAAGCAAAGTGCCAATTACACTACAACAATGCACTAACATTATATCATAAAAGTACGCCACAAGCTAATTATATACCACCATATGTCAATTACACACCAACACACTAATGACATACTAAAACTTTAATGGGAAAACTGGCACACCAATTATATGCTAACAGCAGCCAACAACATGCTAACGCTTTACTTGGAAAGATTTTAACATACAAATTACATACAAATAGCATGGAAACAGTTTACCATGCCAGCTGGCAACCCACCAATTATAAACCTACAACATGCTAACACTTTAACATGAAAGTAGGCAACATGACAATTACATGTCAACAACCACACATCAACAACACACTAATTCTATTCTAACCCTATCATTCTACCAAAAAAGATAGTGATTGCTGAAAGTGACTGACTCTTTAAAACTCCCAGAAAGGAGAAGGTGTTTACTTGTAAATTATATGCATGCACTACTGCACTAATAATTATGTGCATTTTAAACATAGAACTTTAGAAATTAAAAAAGGACACCCACCTTGTGGTGTTATGAGGATCCAAAGAGATAATATATGTAAAGTGCTTTTACAAGTTTGAAAGTGCTATATAAATGTTTAATTTGTTTTTGTTGTTGTTGTTAGACAACTATCTTATCCTTCTTGACAACCTTTCCCTACTTTAAGCTAAACACCCGTAGTTTCTTCATCTAATCTGAGGTGTTGCCGTGAAGTTCTTCCCAACCACACTTATTGCCCTGTGGTTGCTTTCCTGATCACATCAGTGTACTTGCTAAAATGTGGTAACTGACTGATACACTTGTTGTGGTCTGATAGGAGGAAAAGATGGCTTATATCAGACCTGGTCTGATCAGAGGAGAAGCCAGAAGAACTATCATCTTGCCAGTCTTGAATATTATGTTTTTCTTAATGCAACCTGTGATTGCTTTAGTGTTCATGGCTGTCCTATGACCCTATTGACTCATAATGAGCTACTACAACTTCAAGATCTTCTTCCAGGGGAGGAGCCAAGATGGCAGAATAGAAAGACTCACATAAGCTAGTTCTGAACCCACAGCCCATGGATTTCCTCTAAAAAGAACTCCCAACAAATTCTGGAACAGTAGAAGCCGCACAACAACACAGTGAAGGAGATTTCCGTTCCGGAGAGCCCTGAAAAACCGATCCCAAAGGTCCATCACACACTGGAGGAGAGCAGAGCCCTGCCCTGCCCTGGCCACGTGGCACTGAGAGGAGAGAGCAGATCCGAGCAGGCTTCAGGGACAGAATCTCCAATGGCCGCGAAGGTTCCTCCACCCACAGACACTACAGGTCAGTGAGAGAGACGTCTGGACAGGCTGAGAGGGGAGCGGGGTGTCTCCATAACTCACGCCCCCTCAGGAGGCAGCAGAAGGCAGTGGCAGAGGCAGCAGGTGGCCAGAGGCTCCCAGAGCAGGCAGGAGCTCAGCAGGAGCTCCATTACAGAAGGTCTCTGCATAAACCCCCTGAGGGAACTGAGCCTGGGAGGTGGCCCTGCCCCCACCTGAGAATCTGATTTAATCTTACTCTGAATAGCAGTCTGCCAAAGAAAGCCCTGAGGCTGGGGAGCAGCATTTGAATCTCAGACCACAGGCACTAGCTGGGCAGATCTAGGCCAGGGGTGGAGAGGACTCTCAGAAGTCAAGTAACTGGCTGGGAAAATGCCCAGAAAAGGGAAAAAAATAAAATCATAGAAGGTTATTTTCTTGGTGACCAAACGATTCCAACCATCCTCTCTGATGAGGAACAAAACTGCTTACCATCAGGTAAAGACATAAGAGTCAAGGCCTCTGTATCCCAAACATCTGAAATAGATATCCAATGGGCTCAGGCCATGAAAGAGCTCAAAAAGGATTTTGAAAATCAAGTTAGACAGGTGGAGGAAAAACGGGGAAAAGAAATGAGAGAGATGCAAGAAAAGCATGAAAAACAGGTCAATACCTTAATAAATGAGACCCAAAAAAATGCTGAAGAAAATAACAC
>CM053769.1:564642787-564685177 GCA_028658325.1 Potorous gilbertii | reverse complement strand
ATCAGAGCTGAAAAGAAAATTTGACTTTCAAACACAAGAATGAGAAGAAGCATGAAAAAGTAAAGAGAAGTCATAAGGGACTTACTAAAGTTGAACTGTTCACATTCTTATATGGAAAGACAATATATGTAACTCCTGAAATTTTTCAGTATCTGGGTAGTTGGTGGGACTACACACACACACACACACACACACACATGCGCACACACATGTACACACATACACATACACACATGTACACATGTGCATGCGCACATACACACATGCATGCACACACAGAGACAGAGAGCACAGAGTGAATTGAATAGGAAAGGATCATATCTTAAAAGAAATCAAGGTAAATGGTGAGAGAGAACTGTAGTGGGAGGAGAGAGGGTGAAATGGAATGGGGTAAATTATCTCTCATAAAAGAGGAACGCAGGAGACTTCTTAGTGGAGGGAAAAAGAGGAGAGCTGAGAAAAAAAACATGAAGTTTACTCTCATCACATTCGACTAAAGGAAGGAATAAAATGCACACTCACTGTGGTATGAAAACCCATCTTACAATACAGGAAAGTGGGGGAGAAGGAGATAAGCAGGGTAGGGGGTGGATGATGGAAGGGAGGGCAATGGGAGGAGGGAGCAATTTGAAGTCAACACTTGGGGAGGGACAAGATCAAAAGAGAGAATAGCAACAATGGGAGGCAGCATAGGATGGAGGGAAATATAGTTAGTCCTATACCACAGGACTATTATGGAAGTCACTTGCAAAACTACACAGATATGGCCTATATTGAGTTGCCTGCCTTCCCAAAGGGAATGGGTGGGGAGGGAGGGATGAAGAGAAGTTGGAACTCAGAGTTTTAGGAAAAACTGTTGAGTATTGTTCTTGCTACTAGGGAATAAGAAATACAGGTAATGAGGAATAGCAAGTTATCTGGCCCTACAGGACAAAAGAGAAGATGGGGACAAGGAAAGGAACGGATGATAGAAGAGAGGGCAGATTGGTGATAGAGGAAATTAGAATGCTCAGTGTACTGGGGTGGGGGAAGGGACAAATGGGGAGAAAATTTTGGAACCCAAAATCTTGTGAAAATGAATGTAAAAAGTTAAATAAATAAATTTTTATTACAAAAAAAAGATCTTCTTCAAAGGAAATACTGTCTAGCTACACTCTCCTATCTTGTATTTGTGAGACTTTTGAAGGCAAGTATAAGATTGTGCAATCAATCTAATTCAGCAAATGTTATTGTATTGTACAAATAATATGTATTAAGCAACAACCAGAGTCTAGTTGCTTTGCTAAGCATTAATGATACAGTAATAATTATTTTTTTAAAAAAGAGTTCTTATACTCAGGGAGCTTATTTTATGCTATAGGGACATAGCTCATGTGTAGATAAATAATGACAGTAATTTGATGATAGAAATTTCAACTGAGTGAATCAGAAAAGGCGGGACTGAGTTGAAACTTACCGGAACGTAGCACTTGTACCAGAAGAAGAGAAAGATAGTTCACTAAAAATGAGGAAGAGCCTATACTAAGATACTGATCTGAGACATGGATAGTGAAATTCTAGGAAAAGCTAGCAAGTAGGCTTTGGGCTAGATACAGAGTGCACGAAATGAACTGTACAATAGTCAAGCAACATACCATGCTTCATTCATTTCTCTTTTATCTGCTAAAATGAATGAGAAGCATGACATAACATATATATGCAAACAGACTTGAAACTTGCTACCTTGGTCTTATTACAATATCTACTTATCTCTTATTAAATTTCATCTCAATAAACTCAGCCTAATAGTACTGGCTATGTAAAACTTACTGGATCCAATTCTACCATCCAATATGCTAGCTGTACATCTCATTTTTGTGCCATCAGGAAATCTGATAAGCATGACATCTATGCTTATGTGCAAGTCATTGATAAAACTTGTAAACAGCCCAAGGCTATTTATATAAGCATAAATTCCTTCCCCAAACCCTCCACTAGAGGCCCCTTTCAAAGCTGACATTGAACCGTCATTGATTACTTCTTGGATTTAGACATTCAGTAAGTCCTGAATTCACCTTATTAACTACTGTCTTGCCCTTATCTCTCCATCTTTTTCACAAGAATAGCATTAGAGACTTTGCCAAATGCTATGCTACAGTTACATAAAATGTACATTAACATTCTATTGAGGAACCTGCAAGAAGTGAAATGTGAATTGTCTAGAATGACCTTTTTTTTTTAAAGGAAGAATATAAAACTATTTATTGACCACTGCTCACCAGTATTTGCGATAAAATAAACAATATGCATTTGTATAACATTTCAATGACTACAACGTTATTTGCTTTTCTTCCTGACTCTCATGGAGCCAAGGGAACCAAATACTCAAAAGACTAGTCAGTCCTACATGTTGAAACTGTAGATTGGGATAAAGAAGGAAAAAATGTACATCAAGATTATAGAAGCCTACGCAACACAGGTATGTTTGCTTCCCCATTTATGTTCATAGTTAAGAAATTTCAATCCCCACCTTCTTACCCCACTACCACCACCACCAAATACCTGCCCTTTGGGCAGAATATTTAAGTTCCAACAGATGGAAATGTAACTGCATGATTAAGAGAGGAAACTTTGGTTAGTGAAAGAAGATGGGATACTCCTACTTTTTGAAGTGGGAAGTCCAAAGTTTTCTCTTTGAAAATCAAGGCCAAAATGGTTCTGTTTTAACATTTTAGGTAAATATTCAAAAGAGTTCTGGCAGCATTTATCCATGCACATTTCTAACCTTGGATAGGGCAAAATCAACAATCAAGACGTCACACCCATGGAGAGGCTGAAAACAAACAGGGTCACTCTTCCATAAGTCCTGGCACGTGTGGCTCTTGTCCACTCATTTCTGACCAACAAGACTTTGGGGAGAGGATTCCTTTTGGAAAAATGTGGAGTTGTCATCTCCTGTGTGTATTTGGGGTCACATTTGCATCCACAAGGAAGATGCCCACCACCACCTTAAGTGGACCCAGTGTAATGTTAATGTAAAGTTATTAGTGGGTGGGGAGAAGACTTAAAGATCTTCCCCACCCATTAATAGACCTCAATACCTTTTGTTAATTTCTATTGCAGCACTGGGTCAGAGAGTCTTCCAGCTCAGACAAGTGTATAAATACTCTGACATGAGGTTTTACATAGATGCTTACTCGCTGGAAGTGTTTGTTTGGCCAGACTAGACTCTGGGCAGCTGTTAAGGAGCCCTTAGCTTTTGAAAACCCAGATATTGGTGCTTCTGTTTCTGGTAACTATGTATTGCTTATGGTCAGACCATCAGAAACCCTGTCTGTTGGTCTTCATTTCTGTTTGCATTTTTTCAGAAGTTCAGGGTGTTGACTTTTCCCCTGAACTAAGTGAAAGATATATGTGCTTGACTAAAGTGATTGTTGATCCTTCAAAAGTTGCTTTCCTTTTAGAAAAGCAGACCTAAGAACCTGTCCAGCAGGCCCTCCTGTGTAGGCTGGGGTCCTTGCTGTTACACCCGGACACTGAGGATTACCATACACACTACAGCAAGGTTGCAAAGTGCCTTCAAAATAACTGTTTTGTTTAAAAACAATTAGTGCTTGGAAAAGTGAAGTCATCACGTTTTCTGTCAGTTAGGAGGAAAAGGCTCTTGGGCTCCCCAGAAGTGAGCAATAATGGGAAATGGCTGCTAGAAGAAACCTTTCAATGGATTTATCCCTAAGTGTAAAATGTAGCTTTTATTAAGTTGGATTTCAAGTGAATGTCAAAATTCTACATGAATACAACATTTTCTTGGTCAGCTAACCTTAGGTAAACATAGGACCTAAATATTTCTTGGGATTCAGAACAGTGATTATAGAAGGCATTTTATCAGTATTTATAAAAGTTTTTTTTCCTCTACTGTGAAGGAAGTTAATAATTCCATACGTATCAAATGTTCTCTTTTGTGATAAATGTTAAGTACAGAAAACTTGTATTAACTTGTTCAGAGTCACCAATGCTGTTGATGCAAATTAAAAACCAGCCCAAATGAAAAACAAACCAAACAGAAATATAAACCTATTTTAAAACCTGCCTACTCAGTTCTCATTAGATGTAGATGGTGCTCACGCTGCTAACAAATGAAAGAATTGAATCAAGATTCAGATCTATCTGTCTATCTTTCTAGATATAGATATGTGTTTATGTGTGTATATATGTATATAGATATGGGTACATGTGTATATTTGCATGTATATGTATATGTATATAGCAATGCAAGCAATTATTGTGCTTCATCTTCAGGACAGGAGTACCAGGTCAACTGCTCCTCATAAAAGTCAATAACTATCTGGTAACTACCTCATGTTTGTTTCTTTGGCCAAAGCTAAGTTGGCCTCATCAGAATCTTTCCATGTCATGAGAAACATCAGCTCTCCACTGCTTTTGGTAGCACCAATGATTCTGTCTGGACCAAGGCCCCTTGCAAATCCCTGCTTGTCAGCAGACTTGAATTTCATCTTTGACTTGTTATCATCTGACTCACTGTTGGATAAAGACTTTTTCTTGGCTCCATCTTTTTCCTTACCAGTCTTCTGAGAATTCGGAAATGCTTCAAGAACTCTGGATAGTCTAAGTTTTCCTTGGGTTCCCATGTGTTGTCAGCATCTGTAAATCATTTCTGTTTTAAGAAAGACTCCACTTTTCCATTCACCCACTCACTGATGCAACACCTTCTCCATCACAAACTCCTCAGACTTCATCTGCTTCTTCGACTTTCGTACTCTTGCCATTCTGTTTCTTTCCCATGTTTTGCAATGTAGTTTTATTAGAGGCCATGTTTCTTGCAGACTTAAAGAGTTTTAACTAGAAAAATGCCTGACAGTTAAAAGGAAGTTTTCATGAAATACAAGCTCAAATACAAGTTCAAAAATATGGAATGTTTCATGGATTTGTGTATCATTCTTTCACAGGGGCATCATTCCAACTACAGCATATGTAATATCCTGCAGAAGTGAGCACTGGATTTACCTATTTTTGATGAAGAGTAGAGTAGAACTTGATGAACTCATGCTAACTCTTCGTAACCATTGCTTCCTTTACAGAACACTCATTAACCATTCCTTCAATAATACGTTCCAAAATTTGCCAGACATCAAGTACAAGCTTACTGTATATTGTACATGTTTTGTGGACTCCATTTTCTTCCCTTTTTTGAAAATGGCATTTCATTTTCTGCATCTCTGTGGCAGGTTCTTCATGATATTTTGAAAATAATTGACAATGGCTCAGCATTCACGTATCAATACCCAAGAACATTGCACATTTGGACCAAGAAATTTAAACTCATCATAGGTCCTCTCTTACTGACTCCCTATTTATCTTGTGAATCAGTCCACTATTAGCCATTAAAACTGACAAGTGGAGAGCTGTAAGATTGGAAGGGTAATCCTAATTAAGGATTTAAGAATCAAATGATGAAGAAGAATCCAGAACAGATTAAAACAGGAGGTAGGGGGAAAGGGGTCACTTGAGGACCTGGACCATTAAAATGGAGATTGGGAATGACAAGTGGAGAAGCAGTGGGATAGAAGTTTAATAGGCTGTCAGGATCTGACAGCCATGGAGCATATTGCAAAGAACTTTTAGGGATAGGGGGTAACAACAAATGAAAATTTCATCATTATCCTCATAACTAGTTTTGATATCATCCTTTAAGGTTTGCTAAACATTTTACATGTTATCTCATCTGATCCTCAGAAAAACCCTATATTATGATTCCAATTTTACACTTGAGAAAACTGAGGTTGAAAGGTTAATTGACTTGTCTAGGGTTGCACAGCTGTTAAGTGTCAGAAGCAGGATTCCAACCAGAATCCAAAACCAACTTCCTACCCACCGTGGGACCTAACTGACTCTAGGTAACATTCCCTGAAGAAGTTTTTCTGTCCTTGACTATGATAAAAGTGGGTCTTCATATACCCTAAATTAAGTTATTCTCTCTCTCTCTCTCTCTCTCTCTCTCTCACTCTCTCTCTCTCTCTCTCCTCTCCCTCTCCTATCTACTATAGCAATAACAGTATAAGAATTTTCTCAGTTGATGCTTCTTCCTCTTTTCTAATGAATTGTACCTGATCTATTGCCTCTATTTGATCCACCACTCTCTTTTAAACCTTTTCTAGATGAAGAAGCAAGGTATCCCTAAGGGAGAGACAGGAGGAAGCATGTGCTAGGCAAGTGAAAGCATTACCACCACTACCTTGCCTCAATTTTCAATGGATATAGACCAGAACACTGATAGAGCATCAGTGCAGAAGTCAGGAGGACCTGAGTTCAAATCTCACCTCAGACACTTGACACACTAGTTGTGTGACCTTGGCCAAGTCATTTAACCCCAATTGCCTCATCCTGGGTCATCTCCAGTCATCCTGATGAATATCTGGTCACTGGATTCAGATGGCTCTGGAGGAGAAGTGAGGCTAGTGACCTGCACAGCCATCCCTCACTCTAAACAAAGTCAAGTGCAAGTCATGTCATTATTTCTCTGATGGCATGGTCTTCTTTGGCAACGAAGGATGAACACACACACACACACACACACACACACACACACACACACACACAAAAGGACTGAGAATATCAAATCTCTCTCCCCCTACCCCATACTCTGAATACTAGTCCTAATTCTACTCTGGCCCACATAGTCACTATTGAGGGAAATAATACCTGTAAAGGAAGGATCCATCTTCTTTGCAACCACCAATAAGTAACTCTAAGAGTTCTGGAAATTCAGTGCCCCCTAGATCACTAAGCCCCTTCCCAGCACTGTCTCTACACCAATTATCCTGGGTCTCAATAATTATATAGTTCCTGGCCTGGCAAGTGTTTTTTCAGATGCTGAAATCCCACTTCCTCAACAATCACAAATACCATAGATCCCAAGACCTTAGCATTGTCAAATAGTTCAAAATCAGAAGCAGATACAATTTTACCAGAGGCAATGATATTAAATAAGATCCATTACCACCTGGTTTGCCACTAAGTCTAAGGGCTGTGAGACCTTTCTGACTTGTAACTCAAACCTCTGATATGGGTTAACTTGGTTGTGACTCCCAAAGGAGGAAGAACCAAGATAGAAGAGAAAAGGTGGCAACTTGCCTTAGCTCTCCCCTAGAAATATACTTAAATAATGCCATAAAACTAATCCTAGTATGGTAGAACTCACAAAAGGACAGGGTGGAATAATTTTCCAGCCAAAGACAACGTAGAAAGTTGGCAGGAAATGTCTATTGTACCTGGATAAGAGTAGAGTACAATCCAGCACAGGCCATGCCCACACAGTTCTGGCCACAGCAAACTAGTACCAGGCTTTGGGAGCCACTGTATCACAGTGGCAGCAACTGCTTCAGGAGCCTTCAGCCCATAGATAGTAAGGAGGTCAAAAACTGGTAAGAGGGAAATTACAGGGGTCTCTTTGTTAGCATGGAGACAAGATTCTGTTGCTTTGTCCATAGTCAGATCTGCGTTGTAGTGCTGGGTGACAGTCCCAGGGTGAAGAGGAGCACTAGCACACCAGAGTTTGTGGATGCAGTGGAACACAGACATTAGTCAGAGTTCTAGGGCAGAAAGAGTGTTTGTGATCACTCACAGAACAGAGCACAGGCCAGGAGAGTAGTAAACACCTCTCCTTAGATCATATCACCTTGGCAGAACTGAAAATTTATAGGTCCTGAGAAGTATCTCTGAAAACAGATGCACAAAACACTTGAAGCTTGGGACAGTGCACCCTCCACCCTGGAAGGAGAGCCTTATTCAACAATGAGTTAAAAATCAGGTAATCAGCTGGGAAGATGAGCAAACAACAGAAAAAAACAAATTCTTACCATAGGAAGTTATGATGGTGACAAGGAAGATCTAAACACACACTCAGAAGAAGATGACAAAGTCCAAATCCCTATATCCAGAGCCTCCGAGAAAAACATAACTTAGTCTTAGGCCATGAAAGAGCTCAAAAAAGATTTTGAAAATGAAGTAAGAGAGATAGAGGAAAAATTGGGAAGAGAAATGAAAGTGATGCAAGAAAATCATCTTTAAAAGTCAACAACCTGGTAAAAAAAATTACTGGAGAAAACAACACCTTAAAAAATAGACTAAGTCAAATTGTAAAAGAGGTCCACAAAGCCAATGAGGAGAAGAATGCTTTAAAAAGAATTAGTCAAATAAGAAAAGGGTCACAAAAATTCACTGAAGAAAAAATTCCTTAAAAATTTCAATTGAGCACAAAAAGCTAATAACTTTACAAGAAATCAAGAAACAATAAAACAAAAACAAAACAATGAAAAAATAGAAGAGCGTGAAATGCCATGGGAAAAACAACTGATCTGGAAATAAAATCCAGGAGAGATCATTTCAAAATTACTTGACTATTTGAAAACCTTAATCAAAACAAAAAAAGCTTAGATACTATCTCTCAAGAAGTTATCATCGAAAACTAGAACCAGAGAGTAAAATAGAAATTGAAAGAATACACCAATTACCTCTTGAAAGAGATCCCAAAATGAAAAGTCCTAGGAATATTGTAGCCAAATTTCAGAGTTCCCAAAGTGAGAAGAAAATATTGTAAGAAGTAAGAAAGAAACCATTCGATTTTCATGGAGCCAGAATCAGGATAAAAGAAGATCTAACAGCTTCTACATTAAAGAATCATAGAGCTTGGAATATGGCATTGTAGAGGGCAAAGGAGCTAGAATTGCAACCAAGAATCACCTACCTAGCAAAAATGAATATAATCCTTCATGGGAAAAAAATAGACATTCAATGAAATAAAGAACTTTCAAGCATTCTTGATTAAAAGACTAGAGCAGAAAAGAAAATCTAACTTTCAAATTCAAGACTCAAGGGAAGCATAAAAAATATATACACATATGTGTGTGTATGTTTGTATGTATGTATGTATGCGTGTATATATTATTGGCTGATAGGACAGAAAAAGAAAATGACAAATGTTGGAGGCTATATGAGGAAAATGAGACATTAATGCACTATTGATGGAGTTGTAAACTAATTCAACTGTTCTGTAGAGCAATTTGGAACTATGTCCAAAAGGTTATAAAACCACGCATACCCTTTTTCCTAGCAATACCATTACTACATCAGTATCCCAAAAAAGACATAAAAAACAAAAAGGAAAAAGGATATATATGTACAAAAATAGTTGTAGTAGCTTTTTTTCTGGTGGAAAAAATGAGAAGTTGAAGGTATGCCCATCAATTGGGAAATGACTGAACAAATGATGCTGCATCATTGTAAATGAAATATTTTTGTGCTATGAGAAATGATGTGCAGGCTACTTTCAGAAAAACCTGAAAAGAGCTACATGAAATGAGGCAAAGTGAAATGTACTGTGTAAAAAGTAATAGTAATATTCTAAGATTATCAGCTATAAATGACTTATCTGTTCTCAACAATACAATGATCCAAGACAACTCTGAAGGACTTATGATGAAAAAACGCTCTCCATCCCCAGAGAAAGAACTGATGGTGTCTGAATAAAGATAGAAACATAGTTTTTTTAACTTTATTTTTCTTGAGGGTTTTTTGGAGGTATATGTTTTCTTTCACTACATGACTAATATGGAAATGTTTTGCATGACTAGACATGTATAATCTTTATCAAATTGTTTGCCTTCTCAAAGACGTTAAGGGTGGGGAGGGTGAATTTAGAGAATTTGGAACTCAAAGTTTTAAAAACAAATGTTAAAAATTATTTTTACATGTAACTGGGGAAAAATAAAATACTTTAAGAAAAAGAAATATGACACTCTTAAGAGCAAGCTATTCTTGCTTTGTTAATGTATACCAAACAACTAGAACAATGTTTTGCATCATCTTCATTGTTCAGTCGTTTTCAATAGTGTCTGACTTTTTGTGACCCCATTTGGGGTTTTCTTGTCAAAGGCATTATAGTGGTTAGTCATTTTCTTCTTCAGCTCATTTTATGGAGGAGGCAACTGAGGCAAATAAGTGAGTTGCCCAGAGTAACACAGCTAATAAGTGTCTATTAATTGCTTAATATGTGCAAAATAGGGCTGCTAGGTGATGCAGTGGAGAGACTCCAGGCCTTCAGACAGGATGACTCATCTTTCTGAGTTCAAATTCATCCTCAGATACTTATAGTTTTATGATTATTTTATGAACTTAACTCTGTTTGTCTCTGTTTCCACATCTGTAAAATGAGCTGAAGAAGGAAATGGCAAACCACTCCAGAATCTTTGCCCAGAAAACCCTGAAGGAGCTCATGAAGAGTCAGACAACATGTGAATGACTGAACAACAACAAGTACTTAATAAATGTTTTCATTTATTATATTCATCCATCCATCCATTCATTCAACCATCCATTCATTTTTGTCTTCTGACTTGCTAGAGACTGTTCTATACTTCCTATTCTCTACATTGACTTGACCAGAAAATATTCTCAGTTTTTATTTTATATACTAGGTAATTGTTAGAAAAATCTCCTTTACTTGAAATTCCTATAAATTTAATAAAAAGGCATTGCTAATATGAAATCTCTGGGAGAATACTATTAAAATATAAATATATTAAACATGAGGGGTGATATTTATTTTAGCATTCAACTTTCCATGCATTAATTTATCACATTAACTAGTTTTGTGACAAAGACATGGTTCAGGTAAGTTTTAATGCTGGAAAGAAGATTGGACATATATGATCCTATCTACCAATGGATGTTAAAATCACAACCATCCTCAAATCAATATTGTAGTTAAAAATATGATCTAATATCATCATCACAACAACCCTGGGAAGTAGGCATCGTTACATTTTTTCTCATTTTACAGATGAGGACATTGAGGAAGACAGGGTTAAGTAACTTGACTGGAATCACATAACCAGTAAGTGTATGAGCTGCATTTGAACTCAGATCTTCTTGAGGTCCAGGTGTAGCAATCTATTTCCTGTGCTACCTTCTAAAGTCAGAATGAAGGACCTGAATGTAATATATGTGAAGAGACTCATAAGGGCTTGGAGCTTAAAACCAATTCAGGATTCATAGCAACTAAAGTCATATTTCCTAAGGATACATCCAAAATATCCACTGAGGAGGAGTGAATAAATAATAAACACAACTCTTTTGAAAGATCTAAAAAGATAAAGTTCAAGCTTTTAAAAATTATCAACACTGCTCAATAGAAATTATTGAGAGCAAGGGACTATGATTTTTTTTACTTTTGCATGTCAAACACCTGGTACAGTGTCTGGCATAGAGTAGGGGCTTAATAAATGCTCATTGATTTGAGTCAAATGGACAATAAGTTATAACCAAAATTAATAAACATTTCATTTTCGGGGAGATCTGAACTGTGTGGATTATTTCTACTTAGCTCAAATTAATCTGAAAACTGTCAAATCTCCCTTTGCCATAAAAATATAATCAAGGGCTAAAGAGTGATTGCCTATGTGGCTGGATATAGGATAAGGACCCCAAGGAGACTGGGAGAGCATGCATGTGAGGGTTCCATGAAAGAACAAGGAATGTTTAGCCTAGATGAGAGAAGACTTAAGAGAAACACAATTGTCTTCAAGTATTGGATGATCTGTCAAGTGAAAGAGGAATGAGACTTGTTCCACAGGTCCCCGGAGAGGTAGAAATAGGAGCAATGGATCAAAATGCAGAAGCAGAATTAGGCTTGCTCTAAGGAAAAACTTGGTAACAATTAGAACTGTCCAAAAATGGGATGGGCTGCCTTCAGAGATAATAGATTTCCCTTCACAGGAAGTCTTCAAGTGAGTGCTGGATGGCCACTTATCGGGATGGGATAGAGGATATTTTTGTTAAAGTATGGATTGAACCACATGACTTCAGAGGTCTTTTCTAACCCTGAGACTCTGATAGTCACCTGATTGGTGAAATACCAGTTGGGGCCATCTAATGAGACTGATCAATAAAGACTGAGTCAGCATGGTCTGACTTGACTTCTCTCATACAGCAATGATTACTGATGCTGAGAAAGG
Source organism: Potorous gilbertii (assembly GCA_028658325.1). Classification (NCBI taxonomy): domain Eukaryota; kingdom Metazoa; phylum Chordata; class Mammalia; order Diprotodontia; family Potoroidae; genus Potorous; species Potorous gilbertii. The sequence continues at coordinate 564,673,166 of CM053769.1, read as the reverse complement.
ATGAAAAATTGTCACAAAGGAGGAAAAGGAACTGATCACAGCAAAACACACTAGATCATATATATATATATATATATATATATATATATATATATATATTTGCATGTATGTCTATGTATATATGTGTATATGTATATGTATATCTATATCTATATCTATATCTATCTATATCTATATCTATCTATCTATATCTCTCTCTCTCTCTCTCTCTCTCTCTCTCTCTCTATATATATATATATATATATATATATATATATATATATGTATATATACATCAAGAATAAGATAACAGTGAAATTCATACTCTGCCCAACCTACCAAGGGAACTGTTTGGGTGAAACACCAGAAAGCAGAATGAAAAGTAAAAACTGCAAGTGTTTTGCCTCACCTAACTAATGGTGGGAGAGAAGTTGGTGGGCAGAGAGCTAAGCATGTGCAAAAGATTAGCAGGTAGGCTTCTCAGCTAGGGACTAATCAACACAAACAGAATCACATTAGTGTGGTCAAATACAAAGTAGAGTGAGGTCAATGAGGAAATAGTATGACCTTTGACTTAAAGCTATTAGGACCACAATCTTGCCTTTCTGTCTCAACTTACTCCTATAGCTCCCTTCAACAACTTTGCTTTTTTTTTCAAACCCACTCTGCTTTCACAATATTCTCCAGCAAACAGTGATCATGTGTAGTGACACCTGAGCACTGTGGCTACACAGCAGGCCTCCTGAAAAGTATTGTCCAGGAAATACTGGAAAGTTTTTTTTTCTCAATGAGCTATGAACTCTGTATCAGGGAGCATCAGGAAAATGAAGCCCTTTTGTGATAAGAAGGATAAATCCCCAAACTAGCAAGTCCCAAAACAAAAAAAAATAATCAACAGAAAGCTTAGTCAGATTTGTCAAACCATGAATCAGGAGTAAAAGAATGAAAATTAAGAGTGCAGTAAAACAGGAATACTATTTACAAGGATTTGAATTCACTTCACTCAAAGATCACATCAAGTCACCACCATACAAGTGGCCATGGGCCCCCTCACACAGCTGAAGATGGTGGAATTGTAGGGTGAGATATCATTCCTCTTCCCTAGAGAAGATAAGCCCTTGGATCCCAAACATGGGTTTATGAACCTCAGAATTAAAAGTAAGGGAACTAGGAAAAAAACAAACAATGTAATATGTTTTAAAATTCCTGGTTGTACTGGGTTTGTGAAGCTATTTACTTCCTAACATCTGTCTGGATCTGTGCCATATTGAACGTTCTTAGTTTCAATTATGTGAATATGATAACTCTGGTTATTTGATCCACTGGGCAGAGTATCAAGGACAAGGAGGGCTTACTGTCAGAGATTTGTTCATGCTATTAAGAGCCCATTAAGTATAACAGACTTACGTCTATCCATGTTTCGTTTTTCCAGTAAACAGTTTCAGAGCCCTAGAAGAAGAGGCAGACATCCAGATGAACCCCTACTAATGATTCTTTTTAAAAATTTCTGGAAAGTTCATGTTAGATAACTATATAGTTTAGCTTCCTTGTTTTATATTTGAGGAAAAATAGTTCAACAAAAGCAAAAAGACTTGCCCAGTGTCATCCAACTTGTAAATGGCACAGCCAGGAATTAAACCCAGGCATCCTGTTTCCAAGCCCAGCGATCTTTCCATGACACTATTCTGCCTTGCTATGCTTCAGATTCAAGATTTAAGAACAGACGGGTCTCTTGAGGAAGCAGATAGGCTCAGAAGTATAGTTGTGGAACTTGAAGACATAGGGAACACTGTCATTAGGACCACTTTCATCAAGGAACAAAGTTTCTCCTTGGCTCAGTTTTTCTGTTCTTGAGGAGGCAACTTCTGTAGGTGTGTGGAATATTCCAGGGCATCTACATAGTCCCTTTGCTGTAGGCTGATCTAATGCCTTCATTCTCCCCTACCCCCATGATGAAGTTACACAGGTTTTTTCCACTCCCTTAGCTAAAGATCCAATTTCAAACCTTATCAAGAAATTGAGGCCATTTCACCATGGTCTCCTTTTTTCCCTTCTTATCTCACAAACATTTTACTTCATCTCCCCCACCCTCCTCCTTCACTCCAGTCTCTAAGGAAGAGGTGGCCTGTCTCATCTTTAAAGCTAATTTTTATTTATATTTACCCCAATCTCATCTTCTCCTATATTTCCCACTAGGCTACCCCTAATATCATCTCACTTCTCTCTAATCTTCAATCTCTTGCTATTTACTGGTTCCATTTTTCCTGCCCATATATATGCCTGACTCCCCCTCCCTCAATCTTTAAAAGAAACCTTTGATATCCACAATCATCTTTCTGTAGTCTATCTTTCTCTATCCCTCCTTCGCTTCTCCATGAAACTTCTTGAAAAGCTGTCATTCGTTCTCATCAGTGTTTGTTTTCAAATTCTCTTCTAAACCTCATGCAATCTGTGTTCTGGGCTCCTCCCTCAATTAAAACAGCTCTCCAAGGTTCCCAGTGATTTCTAAATTGAAAATCTAAAGCTCTATCCTTCTTTACCTTTGTGCAGTATTTGACTCTATTGACCACCCATTGCCCCAAATGCTCTCCTCCCTTTGTCTTTGTGTCATTGCCACCTTTGGGTTTCTTTCCCCACCTGACCATTCATTCCTTTGCTAGAGCATCATGAAGTGCCCACTGATGGTTCATATACCTTAAGGTTCCTTGGACCCTCTTCTCTTTGTCCCTACACTCTCTCACTTGGTGATAGCATCAACTCCCATTTGTCTAATCATAGTCTATATTCAGGTGACTCTCAGATCTATGTAATTCAGTCCTATTATTTCATTTGAATGTCATCAGTGACTCATCACTCTCAGTTACCCCAACATATTTGATTAGAGGCCAAATGACGTCAATCTACCTCCACATTTTCAGTTGCACATGTTGCCTTCTCTCTACTCATACAGCCATCAGCCTATTTTCTTTTTGCCTCAGTTTCCTAACCAGATTCCTTTCCTTTTCTCTTCCTCAAGCTAACTCATCTTTTACAGGAACACCAACATGATTTTCCTAAAGCCTAGGTCTGACTGTATTACTTCCTTTGCTCCATAAACCCCAAACATTCTCTATTAGCTTTAGAATCACATCTACGCTCTTATGTTTGTTATTTAAAGCACTCAAGATTCTGGCCATATCCCAGCTTTCCAGATTTGTTATTTTATTGCATTACTACCTTCCAGATACTGTACAGTCCAGTCGCATTGGCATTTTTGCTATTTCTCATTAACCACACACCATCTCTCATTCCCACGCCTTTGCCCTGGCTTTCTCTCACATTTAGAATGTGTTCCCTTCTTACCACTGACTTTCAGAGTCCCTGTTTTTCTCCAAGATTCAACTCAAACACCATTTTCTACATGAGGACTCTCCTGCTATCAATTCCTCATCCTGAGGCTTTCCCACCCAGGTATAACTTCTGTCTGTTTGGTTTTTTTTTTTAATGTACCTATTTATATGCTTGTTATCTCCATCACCTGCAATAGAATGTAACCTTCTTTAAGGCAGGGGCTATTTCAATTCTGTCTTTGTATTATTGCTATCTAGTTCAGTAGCTGGAACATAGTAGGTGCTCAATAAGTATTTGGTGGATCGATTTCCTCTCACACTTAGAACTTTAATTCTTGTGGATATATAGGAAAAGCACTGGAATGACTGTGTTAATCTAGGGAAGGGGCAGAAGTACAAATTGTAAACACTTCACAATACTATAAATAGGAGTTACTACTATTTGTATGCACATCATTACATGAATGCTGGTACATCAGGAACCAAATCTACCCAAAGCTATTCACTGCAAATAGAAACTACCAGTCTATATAAATCGATTCACCAAGGTTTGTTCATTTAAAAAAAATGCTTTACTCCAAATCCTTCCCCTGTTCTAGAGGATCATCAAAAGTCTAACAGACCTCATGAAAGGATCCCTTGTAGGGCATGGTCAAATGAGGCATCTGCCCAATCAGACGTAATATAGCAAAAACTACTTTTACCCAGCCTTCTTAGAGTTTCTGTGAATGTAGTGCCAAGAGTTTAATTCATATTTGAACTCCACTCCTATCTTTGTGGTTAGAAAAGAAGGGAAGGGAGAGTGAAGCCATAGACTGGCCTGTTCCCAGTACCATTTATTCTCTTTCTGCATAGCTATGAATCTGCCCTGGAAGGCGGCACTTCTCTCTGTAGTTTGGCTCAAATGTTGCCAGGGAATGGAGCCCTGAGCCTTTAATTCTATTGCCTTCAATTGAGGCATTTACATGGCAAACAATATTTCTTCTGTTGTCAAGCCTATGGAAGATGTTGAGTGAAGCAAGGATGTCATGTCTCAACTGGACTAGGGAGGTTGAGCCCAGAGCAGGAGTCAGGCATATACAGGAGATTAGCAGGCACCTGTTTCTGTAGGGTTCTAATCTTTAGGATTATTAAAACAGTGGAACTAATCTGGCTGGGACAAACAGGTGTGACAGAGTACAAAGTCAAATGAGAGTAGGGGAGTCAACAGGGCAAACAAGTAAACACAAGCAAAATCCACAAAGCAGAGGGGCAATAAATCCATAGGTTTAAGCTAAAAACCATGTTCAGAAACAAATTGGAAGCACAGTCATGAGACAAGCAGAAATATGGCTGTACTGCTTCTATCCTACCAATATACATATACAAACTCAGAATAAGGCAATGGAAGTTTGTGTAGAAAAGACTGAGGAGCAATAGGAAGTCCAGGAATGGTAGAGGGAGTATGGGCTAGATGAAATCACCTCTGAGAAAAGCGATGACTTGATCAGAAGGATGAGGCCTTTTCCCCAAAGCACCTAAATTTTAGATGGCCCTTATAGCCTTCAGTCAGACAGAAACAAATGACTTTAATACTCAGTTAGAAGGAATAATCAGTGAAAATTGGAAATTACGAGATGGATAATGGTTACTTCTCTTTGTATTCTCACCTTTGCTGATGATGGCTCTCTAGAAAAGATCCTCTCTAGCCTCCTGGTTTCCAAGGATTGCCTTCATCTCTACTTACTTCCTACCCTTGACTGAATTGAGTGTTCATTTTTTTGAAGCCTACTCTGGGTGTCAAAATTACTAGTGCTGGCTCTGCATCTGAGAATACTTCTAATACAATGATTCTATAACATTTTGAGACCTATGATCTCTAATTTCAATAAGCCTAGGAAAAAAATTCCTCCAAATTATGAAGCCAGGCAGGGAGGGGAAAAAACCCCAGCAACATCCACAACTTCAAGGAGAGTTTTCAACTCATAAGAAAAAACCTTTGGCATTTTATTTTCTATCATGCCGACAGGAAAATTACTTCTTCAAGGAAGAGGAACAGCACTTGCAGTATCCCCTTAATCAGTATTTGCAGCATGTCATCAACCTTATCATCTTGATGGTAATAGCTGTTTGACAACTAGGGATAAAAGTGATATTCTTTGGAGAATGAGGCCACAATCTGGTTTTAAAAATCATCTGATGTAAGGTATGTTTTAATTTAATTTAAGTCCTGGAAAACAGCTTGCCCAAAAATGACTTTTGCAAGTCACGTACAGTATTTCAATCTGTCAACTTGTATTGACCTTCATAGTCCTGAAATATATTGCATTGAACTTGTGAAGCTTGAGAAAATGATATTAAAGTTGGTAATATTTAAAGAAAAATCTTATTTTATGATCTACTCTGTGTACTTGACTACCCAGAATTCATGGAGACAATAATATTAGGGAGCATTCTTTTAGATACCTAGTAAATGTTTTGCTAATTTGACTATCTCAAGGTTAATTCAGGATACCCCAGAAAAGTCAAAGAGCTTTGCTACCATAGGATGCAAACATTACCTAAATGTACAATTCCTTTAAAACTGGAATGCTGAGTAATAGGTTATTTTAAGGTCTCATGAAATCTTATTTATGGTACTATACCAAGCTGATTAGATTTTTATACATAACAAGTTTACCTTAATTAAATCTTACATAATGAATTATGAATCTTTTTTGTATTCTTTTTTCTAGTTTAATTTAACCTTTCAAACATCCCACAATAGAAAAGAAATATGTTAAATCTTCTAACAAATGCATTCCTGAATACTGCATCACCTATTTCTGCCCATTTTGCTTTCATATTCATCTTCTTTTAGGAATGATCATTTGCTGAAAGAAATTAATAAAATGTTACTTCCAATGAAATAAAATTAAAATAATGTGTGTAATTCTACTCACTACACAGAAGCATGGGGAATTCTAGGTTAAGAAATAATTTTTATAAAGGTAGAAAGTAATCTTTTAAAATATTACTTTAATAGTCTTGTCAGAAATGCAAAAAAAATTTATAATTGCAAATGAAATGCTCGAAGTGTTCTTGTGAGAGAGTTCTTCTTTCCCCAATTCCCATTTTCAAGACCAGTCAACTGAGGAATAAGGATTTAAAATTTAAAAAATATTACTTACAATGAAACTAACAAAGCAAGCAAGGGAAAGGAACCTAAATCCCTCCAGAGGCCCATTCTGTTTTATTCATAGATATTTAGAAATCAGTAAGATAATACTGAAGGTTGAAAATCACTGTTAATTAATTTCCTGGCTGAAATATACAGAAACAACTTCATGGATTTCAAAGAGAAAATTCTAATAATTTCTAGAACCACTATATTTAAATCATTTTAATGTATAATACACAATTCCTTCAGTTATCTGGGATTAAATGTCACACTAATCCATAAAACTATTTAAAATGAAAGAATGCATTTGAAAAAATGATATATACATGAAACATTACTCAGCTGAGCAGCTGCCAAACTATCAAACAAAACCAAAATGTTATTAGAATGGCTAATCTCATCTTTAAAAATTGCCCTCATTTTTGTTCAATTAATGGGAACCAAAACTGGGAGGAAATAAGGAATATATGTATATTATATATAAACCCATATATATATATATATATATATATATATATATATATATATATACCTATATACACATATGCCTACGTGTATATATTTGTAAGATGTATGATTTCATCAAATGGAGAACTCCGTATGTGAGAACTATCTTTATCAATACGGATTTCGTCCTAACTAAGACTTAGTAGATATATCTTAGAGGATTGCTTAAAGTACATGGAGGTTAAGTAACATGTCCAAGATCACTTAGATTTAGTGTCAGATATAAGAACTGAATCCAGAGCTTTCTGACTCCAAGTCAGAACACTAACTACTAGGTAACTGAGTCTCTGTTACATAGGAGTATATGTATAATGACACATATATTCACTACATTCAAAAATCGTAAACACTAGGTTTATAATGTAACTGTAATAAAAGTCCAGATTGTCATAGATGTCTTATACTCAGAAAATACGTACATGACTCAGCTGTTTGTAAAGGGTAATGTATCTTTACAAATAATTGCAGTCATAACTATGAAGAGAACTTCAAACATGATGATATGTTTTATAACTTTCCTAATTGTTCTACGTAAAGCACTTAATTTTTGTGCCTGTGTCACTTAAAGACATATAATCACATATCTCTTCTCTGGACCCACCAAAAAGAAAGTAGTCACCAATATCCTCAACTTGAAAGAGTGATGATGGACAAAATTTTAGTGTTTCTTATTGCGAAATAGCATTTAATTTAAGTCCTGGGTTCAACATTTTTTCAAATAACAATATAATCTTTGCTTCAAAAAGGTAAAAGTTTGTCTAAAGTTTTCCAGGAAATCTCTGCTTGTGGATGAATTTCAGTATGATGGGGGAAATTATTTATTTTGTCATAAGCATCATCAACATATTTGAATAGTCACATTATATTCAGTACAGTATTTCATGGTCTTGGGAAGTTACGATAAATTAAATCTCATTTGAATAAATATCATGCCCACAAAAAATCTATCTACGATTTAACTTCAACAGTTTTGATTAATTGAGGGGAAAAGCTTGCTTGGAATTACTTTAAAAAATTATAGAGAATGTAAAAAAATGAAGTTTCATTACTTTTAAATAAAGTAACTTCATCAAGATTTTCATAATATTAGGACACCAAACTGGAATCCACTAAAGCAAGTATTGTTTAATCATTTAATACATGTTGTTTGCAGGCAACTACCAAAAGGGTTTGAAAAGTGTGTTTTCTAAAGTGGATTTCATTCCCCATAGATAGTGCTAAAGCACCCATTCAAATTCTCACAAAGTCTGAATTAATTAGATTTTACTGGACAATGAAAATATCATCTGCCCCAGCCAATCAACTACTAATTCTATGCAACATATTATAAAATTTAATCTCAAGAATAATGAAGAATTGGATTAGCCTCCTCTAGTTCATTGTAATGGCATAGAAACAGCAACCTCAAAACATGAAAAACATTAATTTTCATTATTAATCCAGATTCACCCCTGTCTTCTTCTTTGGTCGCAGTTCCTCATGTCCCTTCAAAGCTATACTGTTTAGGATACCTGAGTTTTTCAAATCCTGTGACATAACTTTAGCTCAGTTTTAGGGAGAGGGTTCATTCAGGTTATTTCCTTTTAATCAAATCTATCTGGCCCATTTACGCGTCCAAATATGTATAGTGAATATCTGGAGATGGTCTTGCAATATTGTAAATATCAGTCAATATAGTTTCACATCCATTTCCATTTCGAATAATGTACTGCAACTTCCCCAGTTCAGCTTTCAGTTTTCTGTTCAGCTAGCTCTGGTCCTTCCTTTGAATGTTGGTGTGGTGTCATTGTGAATGTGCTTGGAGCAGAGTTATATGGCATCATTTGGAGAAACATTGCGTTAATAACCAAAGTTCAAGGGCAAAGGATATAAACGGAGCAAATTACAAGTCTGAACAGATATATAGCTTTTGCTAAAAGGGACATGGGCTGCTACTTTATTTACTGGGCACTGGTGCGCTTGCAAAAGCTGCAGGAAAACACGAAAGCATTTTAAAACCACCATATCACAGCTTAGGAAAGCAGCACAAATTTCCGGAACAGGAGAGCAAATGAAAGGAGCAGAGATTCTCAGTTTCCTAACAAGAGAAAATAATATACTGTAAAGTACCCTAAATGTCTGGGATCATTTCACGGATGATAATGCAATTTTATGTGCCACAATGGGGGGACAGCAGGAGCTCGGTGGATCAGTTTATTCATCGGATCATCTCAAACTGCAAATCCACCTGGTATTGCAGAGGTCTCTTGCACTGGTAATAGTGACAGCTTTGTCTTAATTTTCCTGACTCTGTGCTTTAGTTCTAAATCTGGTACTAGGAAAGATGTTCAAGAGATTTCTGCATACAGTAATTTTGTAGAAATGTGATTTTATTTTTTAATTGCTTGACCTCAGAGCCACCTTAAAAATTAGGAAAGTGAACAATTTACACATTAAGCTCTGCCTACTCGGGCATGTTGGTTTATTTTCTGTTTTTATTTTTTCTCATTTTCCAACTAGTGTAGATAGACCTATTCAGGCACAAGAAAACTTCAAGATTTTTTCAAAAATAAACTTCTGCACTTAAAACATTATTTGGCATGAGGGAAAGGAGTAAGGACAGCATATTCTACAGCAAAATTAATTGCAATTGATTTTTATTTTTATTTTAAAAGACTATGCCAAACTAATTTGAGATCAAAAGTAAGTGAGTTCAATTACAGGTGAATGCTTGATTTATTCTTTGATATTAGTTGTATTAAGTCTGCCTGCAGATATGTTCATTGGGCCAAATGCTTGAGAATGCAATAAAAGGGCCAGTCCTTCAACAGGCAAGGAGATAGATTTGTTGATATAGAGTAAATTTTTTTTGATCTCTAATTTTTTATACTACAATTCACATATTCGAATGTTTTTAGTCTTTTTGTCTCAAGAACCATTTCAGATCTGCTTGGTTTGTGAAGATAAGATTTTAGAAATAAATTTCATTGATAGATAGGTAGATAGATAGATGGATGGATGAATAAATAGATAGATGGATTCATAGATAAACCACAAAACCTTGCATCCCCTCGCATCTATTTACATAGAGGTTCAGAGAATGCTTTCCATTTGCAAGTAATCTTTGATAATACAGAAATTTGTTTTTTTAAAGGCTTAGAAAATGTACATTAAAATATGTAATGCAAAATAAATTCAGGGAAGATACACCTTTTATTTTAAAAAATGGAGAAAAATGTTCAGTAGCACTAAATACATACATTTGCCTAGAAAATTTAGTTTCCTTTTCTGTTTCTCTTAATTTTTTTGCATGAAGCATTTCCCAGATTTGGTGATGATGCTATTTCTAGAATAAAACTATAAAAATGGAATACAATTGCTATAAATCTATTGAACTCCTTAGATAGGTAACTTAATGTGCTATTTATGTATGATATAAGTAGTGGTTAGTCTTTTGAAAAATTTATTTAACTATCTGTTTGGGGTTTGGGGGTTGGGAGGAAGAAAAAAGAAATTCTGATGCTGAACTGTTTTTGCTGTTGGTACAAACCAAATATCAGCTCTGAGATAGATGAATTAAGTTATGTGGAATTCTAGGCCTATCCAGTTTCCCATACAACATAGTCTTTTCTCCCACAGGGATATAATAGAAACTAATCTTCAAAATCTAAACATTCCAAGTCAAGTCCTTTTGTTAAGTCATTTCGTTCGTTTCATTTGGTACCGTTAGAGCACTGAGACCACTTGTATTTACATATGCGGAGAACCCTGCTGTTTAGAACTCTCTGCTCACAAGACAGGGTAATTAATCATCCCCAAATCCTCCTGCCGAGCACTCAACGACTCCGACAGCAAGCTCAGCCAATCAGGGAGTGCAGGTGGGACTGAAACCTGCAGGAAAGCCCCCTGCACCCTGACCCAATGCTAGTGTATTCTCTTTCTTTTCAATCTCTTCGCTGTGCAAGAATAACACTGTTAATAGTGTCTTTGTAATCTACTACATTTACTTTAAAAAAAAAAGAAAAAGAAGTGGACAGGTATGTTTCATGTGATATGTGAGATTCTATAAGCTCTGCATGTGAATAGATACATCCATGTTCTAGAGACAGAATGGGAATGCTATTGGAATCACACATAATATAAAGCATATTCTTCCTTTGGTATAGACATAAGTAAGATTTGACCACAGTTGGTGGTTTAATCTCTTGACCGTCAATATATGGTATGATTTATCCACATAATGAACTTTCAAAAAAGGTCACGGAACTATGATTACTGTGATTTAATGTCAAGGGATAACTGGATCATTACATTTTTGGCTACTATTTCCCCCCATCCCCTCATAATTAGGGTCCACATATTTCCATTTGAATCTGTAATTGATTTGCTAAACAGATTACAATTTTTCTAAGAAAAGATGTGGTTTGATATCGCCTTTCACCATAATGTACAGTGAAAGACAAACAATAGGTGTTATCAAAAAAATTTAGAAATAAACATTGCACTGCTGATTTTTGAAAAGAAAGACCCCAGATGTGTGTGTGTGTGTGTATATGTGTGTGTGTGTGTATATGTGTGTGTGTGTGTATATGTGTGTGTGTGTGTGTTGGAATATTTCCCAGACCTAAAACTTTTACAATTAAAGATATTTTATCTTGAGTTAAATACAACGTAAAACAGCCAAGCTTTCTGTTCTTCAACCACACAAAATACTCAATAGTGTTGTGTGTGTATATGTGTCTACTAGTACATGAGTTCTTCATCCACTGAGTTCTTTGTGCAATCACTGAAAACATAAGAATGTAGTTTAGCTTCCAGGAGCCTCTCATTTTCTGGGAAGAGTCTGTTTCTTTATTTAAAAAAAATGTAGCATAAACAATTAAAAAGAAAACCCTCCCCTTTCCAATAGAAATACCTTATCTCTAGTCTCTAAATTATAAATTATTCACCAAGATAGCTATGACTCCATTTTTTGAGTGTTGTATCCTTAAATAACTGAAACTGGTAAGACCAAAAAGGAATTGACACTTGAACCATATTGTTCCTAAAGGACTAGTTTCTTTCACACTTGGGTGTCTAGAATTTCCATCTTGGGAATGTCTATCCAAAAGTGAGAGGGTCTTGCCCTTTATTCTCCTTCTGTCTGCCACCTTGGCCCATTCACGCTCTTACAACACAATTATTTTGTATGACCTTATAGTTTAAAAGCCAGATTGGGAAATGTAATTTTTATATTCTCCCATGGCTTTAGCATCAATTGACTTTCTTTCTTAGTCTCCATTCCCTGAATGTAGACTTTCCATGTTTAATTTTTGATTGTACATATAGTCCATTACAATAATAAAAAAATAGGTTTCTGGGTGTTTTTTTTCTTCTAGTTATTGTTTTTAAGTTGATAAATCTTCCATAGAATTTCTCTGGTTTGTATTATTTTAAGACTTCAATGAAGTGAAGGAATCTCACCTATCACATTTGTATTCTTTGTTCACTCATATTTGGGTCTTCTGGCTGTATTTTAGACAGTCAGAAATCTGGCTATAGTTTTTTGTATGAAAATAGCCTTCTTCTTGTTCACAAAAGTGGAACTGAAGTTTCCCTCTCCTTTGCTTTTTCTTGCCATTTGTGGCTGGCTGTACTGAATTTCTAGATGATGCTGTACACTTTTCCTTCAGAGATAGATGATCTGTTCTTTGATTAGACACCCTGACCTTTTACGGGTGTTGATCATTGATCTTGATCTGGGCTGGATAGAAAGCTTTTGACTCTGAAAAGTTACCCGCTGCTGGCACCACAGGGAAATTCAATTTCTAACTCCATACACTCGGCAACAGGACTCCCTCTTCAATTAGGATTTTTGCAGTTATTATTTTACTTTTATTAAGCAAGCTCCAGTCACTGCTTTCTAGCCTTAATTTTTACTCACAGTGATCAATTTTGCAGCATAACTGGCTGTAATTGTTGGCCCAGATATTGAGCTTTCAGGGTGCTCAGACATAGTATGTTGCTGTGAAGCATATTCTACATACTTCTCAGAGAGATGGGCAATAATACTCCACATTAATACCTCCATATTGGTTTATGTGTGTTTGACCACAGTGCTGGAATAATTATTTTCTCCCAGTAAAAGCTATTAGAGATCTATTTGGTAGGTTTTACAATCAATAGCTCCTATGATATTTGTGTAGCAGGCACAATATAATCAATTGAAGGTTATATAAAGTAAATTACCATCCTCCTATAATGATGCTTTTTCTCTAGATGAGAATGGGTTTTATTATATCATCAGGAGGCCCTGCAATGCATGCTCTTTTTGTTTATAAAAAAAGATATATAAAAGTTGTCATTGTATTTTGAACATGGTCTTAATATCTATTACTCAATTTAAGTTATTGGATTATCGAATTAGCAGACCTACCTGGAATTCTTCCCAAAACCTTCTTATATACTCAAGTGACACAGTTAATAATAGCCTTGTACTCATGGAGGCCTTTGCTGCACGGTACAGGAAGTCACTTTACAAAAGTCAATCTTTCAACCGGTCTCTCTAAAGCAAATTGAGTGGGTTCAAAGTGTTATATTGACATTGTGACTGAGAACCTCAGTTCAAACTCTTTGGAAATGTCACAGTAAGCTATCCTGGAGATTTGAACTCAGGAATACTGAATTTTAATGTTGACTCCACTAATCTTGGTCAGGGCCCTGTGGGAGGAGATCCACATCAGATGCTTTAACAAAGGACCCTCTTTCAATAGCTACTCCTAACCTGGATTTCAAATTTGCAATCAGAGATGAAGCAATGGCTGTGACTCCCATAACTATTGCAATCTGCCAACTAGAGGCCTGCAATCCCCCAACTGTCTTAAAGGGACACATTTTCAAAGTGTAGCCTTTCTTTTTGTGGGTGCAATCAGTTGTGCACTGAAAACCTGCAGCCACAGTTGGATAACTGCAGGCGCAACTGGTCACCGGGGGCCTCTTTGCTCCAAATTTTGTACCTGCAACTAATTGCACTCACAGAAAATGGAAGTGTGGTAGAAGCATTTTGAAAATTTGGGCCAGTCAATTCTCCATGGAATTACTAGGAGAGAAATAAATTCTTATTTTCTTAAAGATGTAGATAAACATAGAGCTAGTTTTCAACCCATTCCCTAGGCTTTGTATCATATGGCCTAAGTGCAAAGGATTTAGGTTTGTTCAATTATTGAAAAAGGAGAAGAAGAAATCCCACAGACTTGAGTACATTATCTGCAAGGCTCTTATTTCTTTTAAACACACTTGGAATGATCTGGTACAGAGAATGACAAGAACATTTGTTACTTACTCCTGGCTTTCTCAGACTGGATATCAGTTGGCTAACACTGGTATACTCTAAGTTACAAAATGTCAAACTGTTGAAAAAATGTATGTTATTATTGTACAGCTGTGTTCGATTCTTTATAATGCCAATTGGAGTTTTCTTGTCAAAGATACTCAAGAGATTTGTCATTTCCTTTTCCAGTTCATTTTACAGCTGAGGGAACTGAGGCAAAGTGACTTGCTCAGGGTCACAGAACTAGCAAGTATGCCAAGGTCAGATGTGAACTCCCAAACAGGAGTCTTTCACGACTACAGACCTGACACTCCGTGCACTACAGAGCCACCTAGGTGCCTCAGGTGCAAAGAATGGCAAGAACATTTGTTAATTCTTTTCTGGCTTCCTCAGGTTGGTTATCCTTTGGCTAATACTTATATACTGTAAGATATTAAATATCAAACTTGAAAAAAATAAGAGATTTAATTCATATACTTTTAAAGGTAATTGATGTATAAAGAAATATAATGACAATAACAGTTGATATTTACATAATTTTCTGTTTGCAAAGTATTCGCTGTTATTTTATTTGATTCTCATAATCAAACTGAGAGATACATTACTACTATTACTGCCTCACATGTATATAATACCTTAGGGTATTTTTATAGGGCACTTTCCCCACAAAATAAAATTAATCTTGGAAAGGAAGATAGTGAAAATGATTGCCTCTTTTTACAGATGAGGATGGTGTGCTTCTGAGGGGTCCAATGAAGAGCCCATGATCAAGTGTGTGGTGTTTAAAGTAGGATATAAACCCAGGTCTGCTGCCACTCCAAGGTTCTACCCACTATGTCCAAATGCAGTAAGTAACATGGATGGGATTTAAATTTGCTTCTTAATCTCACTTTAAACTTGGAACTCTTGACACCATACTATAATGACTTTAGATAGTATTGAAAATTTAAACAGAGATATCCATAGACATTACCCAGATAGTAAATTTGAACTCACAGCTGTTAAATTCACATTATGGTTCTTACTGTCCATTCTTTGTTCTCAAAGAGAACCAATGACATCAAGAAGGAGACATCTTGACTTGAAAGTGAAGTGAATTTAAGTGAGGCAGAGCTGTGCAAAGCCTTCCACCTGACTCTCTCCTCCAGAGTCATCAGAGTCCAATGATAAAACAAAGGTCAAGGACTGCTCTTAATAAAAATAGTTTAGGTCAAGAACTGGAAATTGAGGGAATGGCCATCAATTGAGGAAAGACTGGGCAAGTTGTGGTATATGAATGTAAAGGAATACCATTGTGTTATAAAAAATGACTAACAGGTAGACTTCAGAAATACCTAGATGGACTTAAGTAAACTGATGCTGAGTGAAATGAGCAGAACCCCCAGAACCGTTATACACAGTAACAGCCACAGTGTGCAAGGACTGTTTTTGATAGACTTAGTACACCACAGCAATGCAAGGACCTAAAACATTCCCAAAAAACTTGAGATGCAAAAAGGCACTCACATCCAGAGAAAGAACTGTGGAGTCAGAACACAGAATGAAGCAGACTATTTTCTCTTTTGTTATGTTTGATTTTGCTTTAGTTTTACTCATGCTTTCTCCCATTTAATTATTCTATGCAACATGAGTAATGGGAAAATGTGTTTAATAAGAATATATGTGTAGAGCCCATATAAGATTGCATGCCTGTTCGGGAAAGGAGGGGAAAGGGAGGGGGAGAAAATTTAAAACTTATGGAAGTGATTGTTGAAAATTGAAAATAAATAAATTGGAAAAAAATTAAAAATTAAAAAGAAATAAAAATATTTTAGGCACATTTTGATCATATTTTTATGGTCTATTCTGAGAACTTTATCATACATCATTTTGCTTCTATAAGAAAATGCAAGCTTTCCTCCCTAATATGCTTCAATCAAACTGTATTTATTAAGTATCTACAACATGCCAGGTATTGTACTAAGTCTTAGATAGCAAAACACAGTTACTACCCTCAAGAAGCTAACAATCTAATGGGGGAGACAAAAAAAAATACAAACAATATATATGCAGGAAAATAGGAAATAATTCAGAGATGGAAGGCATCATAACCATAAGACATAACATGGAGGGAAAGAAAGAGGAAAATTGTAACTTATGTATTGTGTCTATGTGTATGTGAATCTGCCCCAAGTACATTACCTCCCTATCTCAAGTAGGTGAGCAGCATGTTTTGTAGTTAGTCGTCTGAATTGTTGTTGGCCATTGTATTGATTAGATTTCCTAATTCTTTCAAGGTTGTTTCTTTACAATACTGCTGTCCTGCTTCCTTCACTTCACTTTGCATCAGTACCTACAAGTTTTCCCTTGTTTCTCTGAAATCTTCTCCACCATTTTTCACAGAGCAAAAGTATTTCATTACATACGTATGCCATAACTTGTTTAGTCATTTCCCAGTTGATGAGGCACCCCCTAAATTATTCTTTATCACAACAGGAGTTGCTATAAAATCTTTTTGTGTGTAGATATATATATATATGTATTTGAGTATAGGATAATTATCTTAAAAGTTCACATAGAACTGTTTTTCTCCAGATGTGAAGGTATGCCCTGTCTAATATGAGTTACATAGTACATAGAAAAGCCAGAACTTGAAATCAGCTCCTCTGAGTCCAAACTGAGTCATCTTTCCATTCAACATCTGGCAAGCTGACCTTACATTTCTTTTGAGGCATCAGTTAACGTTAAGATGGAGATTCCAATCCTAATAACATATAGGAACTGTTTCCAACATCCAACATCATGCCTATGAGAGAACTAAGAAGAAAAATATCCCATGGTGGGAAGGCAAAAGGGGGTCAAATAGAATCAGGGATGATACTTTTCAATCCTTATCCAATACCCTGGCTGCTAGAGTCCTCACAAAATCCTAACGTCCCACAAGAAGCAGCCTAGGGTTCCATAGAAAGTATCTCAGTATAGGTGCTACATTTCTAAAGGCTAACTTTGTAGACTTGGTCATGGACTAAATACAATATTTCTCTTCCCATATGAGAAAGGATCAAAACAGTTGTCACCCCTCAGATTGTGATTTTTGTTTTATATCTTCTACCCCTGTGTACAAAAAATATGAAATGTAAGCATGTTGGCTTTAACAATGCTAGCATGAAAATTGTTTGACAGGTGAACTTTATGACAAATATATGGGGAGTGGGACTGCATATGTTAACTGAAATAGGGATAGAGAAGAAGATAAAAGAAGCTTAGAAAATGGAAAAGCAAGAAGCATGCTTGGATTCAGACTATGATGTTGAAGGGGAAAAGTGGAGTGAGCCTTACTTACTAAAGACAAGTGAAGTAAGAAAAAGTTTAAAAATGGGAATCAGCAAGTCAGGAGAATGTGTACTCTAATTGTAGACAATTATAGTAAATATTAGTGGTGGAAGAAAATCAACAGAGTATTGGGGAATCTTTCTGAGGCTTGTTTTCTCACACGGCCATTTGTTTCAGCACTGATTAGTTGTAACAGCAATCATAGAATTTAAGAGTTGGAAGAGATCTTGGCAGCCATCTAGTCCCAATCACACATGAAAGGAATTCCCACATCTAAAACTTGAACTCTGAAAACCTCCAAAAAGGGAAAACCCACCACCTCTCATGATAACCCATTCCACTTGTAGACAGCTTGAATGGTTAGATTTTTTTTTTTTTTGCAAGTGTGACATTTAAACTTAAATCTTCCTCTTTGAAACTTCCAAACATTGCTTTAGGTCCTGCCCTTTGAAGTTGAATTCAACAAATCCAATTCCTGCAAGACATGGGGGTACTTTTTTTCTTGTGCTGTCACATCTTTCAGATGTCTGCTCTGTTTATCATCAAAGTGATGAACCACCGGTATTGGGGTCCACCTAGCCCAAGTTGGAAATGGAGCATTCCAAAGGTTCTCATGCTGATAAGTATGGAATCAAGCCTCGGAGCAGTTCTTACCCTTCCTAGGAATTATAAGTAAACCCATAGATAGACAGATTAGATAGATAGATAGATGGACAGACAGATAGATAGATAGATAGATAGGATTGATAGGCAAATAAGTTGATAAACAGATACATTTAAAAATCTAATCCCTCTTCTTCCAAATACATGAAGACAAAAATCCCATTTGAATCTTATTTTTTCCTTGTTATATATGCCCATTTCCTTTAATGGTCCTCAAAATACCTATACTCACCCTGACTGATCTCTTTTGGAGACTTTCCATCTTATTAATCAGTCTAGTCTAGTATATGAAGAAAAAAGTCCTATGATTGAATGTACATAGAATGAGAATACAAAAATAGATATAATATTTTAGGGTATTTCTAGCTCACAAAAGTGGACCTGATTTTACTCCGTCAATTAAACTAACTTGTGAACACAGAAATATCATCCCAATCATCATTTTTAAAGTAATGATAGTCTATCTCATAATAGGCACATTTCCATATTATTTAAAACACCTCCTCAATTGGGAGAGTAAAGGTGACCACAGAGAGATATAGACCAAAAAGAGTCAAGGACTATAAAGCAGATCACACCCATCTCCAAGGTAGCAGATGATGGGGAAGAGTTGAAGGGGCAGAAAGAATTATAATTCTCCTTGTTTCTACCTTCAATACTCAAATCTTTGTTTTTTGGACAATAGTAGTCATAGGCCAGGTTTAGGATCATAGCAAAGGATATAGTTATGATTATAGCCTATGTCTAGAAATAAAAAATGCAACCCACTTAGTCTGAAACTGTTGCCACACAGCTGGAGCCCAGAAATAGAGTTTTTGCCACTTTCATGGCATTAAGGAAATTAAGGGTGATGTAGCCTGTTTAGATTGGGCCTTTTCTCAACAGAGATTGGGGTGGGGGGAGGTGGCTGGCATGCAGACAGAAATAACTAGAATGACTGATGAGTCTATTAAGTACATCCCATGAATATCAAAGGAATTCTAACAATGCCTTATCTGGCTTAGTCAGGATTGGTGTATTCAAAGGTGCTTACCCTAGATTGGTGCCATTATAAAAGGCTCCAGCTCCTTTTATCCTTCTAAGTATAAAATACTACTACCCTAAACTACTTAGAATAGCCCTATAATTCAGGGAAGGAATGGTTTCCTGGGACTAGCATATGTTCTGTCTCATCCCTTGGAATAAGAGCCAGCACTGATATCTGGTTGGTAGTCAGGTGGATGATGCCAATGCGTCTTTATATAAGATTTTTGCATTTTTACCACAGAATGCTTCTTAGGCCATCAATAAATGCTGTGATTAGATTTAATGAGTATAACATTTTGTCTCTTTTAAATCCCATGATATGTAGGAAAAGGAAACACTGAGGAAAGTTTTACAGTTTTATTTTACTGAAAGTCTTTATGAAAGTTAAAAAAAAAAGACAAAAAAAAAAAGTTCGTTAGTCACCTGGATATCAATTTGAATCTTGGCCCAGGGCCTTACTATTACCTGCTAATCCTGGCCAAGTCACTTAGCTTATCTAGGCCTCAGTTTCCTTTTAAATAAAGTGGTATATAGATGGTTTCTAAGATCTCATCAAGCTTAAAGGCTATGATAATGTGTTATATGTTTGTCCTTCCTTCTCAAAGAGGACCAGAGAATGATGACGTAACTTACACTTGACTTGAATTTGAGTGAGGAAGGGCTGATTAATATGTAGAGGTAACAGAAAAAAGGAATTAGAGAGGAATAGACATCTACATAGCAGCTACTATGTATCACGCACTGTGAAGCTACTATGTATCACACACTGTGAAGCTGCTATGTATCACGCACTGTGATAACTGTTTTTACAAATATCTCATTTGAACCTCGCAACAACTCTGCAAGGTATGTGTTGTTATCTCCAGCTTGCAGTGAGGAATCTGGGGGTAAATGGAGGTTAAGGGGCTTCCCCAGGGTCACACAATGAGTATCCGAATCTGGATTTGAACTCAGGTCTTCATCATTCCAGATGCAGTGCTCCATTCTTTAGAGTACCTGACTAGACTCTGGATAGAGTGCTGTGTCCTGATAAGTAACAATTATCTGAAGGATTCTGAGCCAAAGTAACCCTGGTTTGCAAAGCACAAAATAAAAGACAAGCAATTCTTGCCATGGAAGCTCCCTATAGTAACTAGCTTAGTTTTCTGTTTTACTTTGCCGGTATATAGACCTAGCACTCTCAGCTTCTAGATCAGGGAAGTTTTCCAGGACACACGATTCAACACATTTTATATCAAGAGGTTTGTTTATGGGGGGAGGGGGGAGGGAGAGGAGGGTTGAGAGAGAGAGAGTGAGAGAGTAAGAGAGAGAGAGAGAGAGAGAGAGAGAGAGAGGAGAGAATTATTACAGTACTATATTCTGGTAGTTTTGCATCATATGGTATTTTGATACTTCTACACTTAATTTCATCCATATTGCCCACTGGACCCAAAGGCAATCTAAAGAAGATTATAAACTATAAAGAGGCTTTTGAACCAATGTGCTGGTACTTCATATATATGACATCATTTCATTGTGACATCAAATAGCATGCCTTTCATCTTCCCTCCCCAATCCTCTCCACTCCCAAATCCCTGCCCACTTTTCTCTTAAAGCAGTGATGGAGCTGGCTATGCAGCACAGAAGGACCATAAAAACCTGTATCCCTTAAGCTGAATTCAGCCCAAATAACAATAACCAAAACAAAGCTAGCAGGAAACGTTTGCACACAGCATCTGTTATGATCACATAACCACGAGACAGATGTTTAATCCCAACTGTTAACATAAGATCATTTGTATGTTTGAAGAGCGATCCCATTTGGGTTTTCCCCCTTATTTATTTATTTACTTAAAACTTTTTAGAGAGTAAGGCTTTCTCAGCTGTGGGCTGTAATTTGTGTTTCTGGTGTTTCTTATTTTCCACTTTCACCCTCAGCTTCTGAAAGAAAGGGGTAGTATAGCTTTCCTGAGTATAAATGCTCAGAGGGGAAAAGCTCATGACTGTGTGGTCTACTACTTGAACAGTTACGTGGATCTTTCTCTGTCTATGGGACCTGCATTTAGTTCCTCAGAAGACTCATAAACTATTCTGGTCAGATTATGGGAAGAAGGCCCTCACATGAAACGAGTCTGGTGGTCTTAGCCAAGTTCTAGTGAGTAAGGCTGAAATTTCCCAGCACCACCCAGGATTGGAACCAGTCCCTGTAAAGTTCAGTTCCAAACCTGAAAACAAAGTCATTAGCTCACAATTACTTTGAAAGGGTCAATGAAAGATGTCAGCACTTTGTGTGGTCTGTTTGAGTGCCTCCAATGGAAATTCTTAATAGATACCTAGATGGCTTATGATGGCCAGAATTATAAAAATGCTTTACATTTATATTATACCTTCCATGACTCCTTTAGGCTATCTCACTATTTGACATATTCTATGCACACAGTGCCACAGAAATGCAGCCAGAAATGGTGTAAGAGAGAAGAGGGGTGCCTCAGGTATAGTACCAGCACTGAACTGATTACATATGTAATTGGTCAGGAGAATTAGCTAAGAATAGTAGAAGAAATCCTAGTATTTTGAAAACTGTTTTAAATGAAATGCCTCCCCCATCCCCTTATTTTAAGATCTAATTTGAACAACCCATTCCTTTCCCCTGTTTTAATAGCAACGTGCTCAGTATATCATATGTTTTTGAACCAATGAAAGCTGACATTTCTCTAGATATTTTGGTATATTTCTAAAATGTTCTAATATAACAAACATATGGAAACATGTGCATGCACATGTGTGTGTGTGTGTGTGTGTGTGTGTGTGTGTGTAATGGATGGATTAGGATCTGCATGGCTGAAGAGTATATTCACATTGATGAAATCAGTCAACTAAGGTATCAAAGTGCATATATCCAAAGTCATGGATTTACCAGAGAAGTTACCTAATACACACACACACACACACACACACACACACACACACACACACACTAACATGTTTATATGAAAATGATCTGTGATTCTTCAGTATAGAAATCTCCCAATTTGGGGATTCCCTTAACCAACACAGAAACACAGATCTCAACCATCTATGATTTGGTAGATAAGTCCTAGGGCATTATCTGAGTTGCACAGAGCTTAAGTGATTTGCCCGGAGTAATTCAATTGATGAGCATCAGAGGCAGAATGTGAATGTATTTCTTCCTCATTCCAAACCCAGTATGTCATACCAAATGCATACATATGTTCTATAATCTATTTGGTATCATTTGTTATAGTAAGCAAAAAATGGGGGGAGGAATGAAGGAGGGGAAAACAGGGGCAGTTGATGTTGGAATGAAGGGTTAAAAATAGGCAAATTTTATGACACCAGTTCTCATTGTGCATAGCTAAAGTGCTGTGACATCCTTTGGCCAAAAAAAAAAATACATCCCACAGTGAGGACAGTTGTCCCTAAAGATTATGAATATCTATCTCAATGTGCAACTTCCCCTTGCACAGGACAAAATCACCAACATCTTTAATGGGAGAAAATCCTCTGTTGACTGATTCATTTCCATGTTTTGTTCATGCTGCTAGACAGGATATCCTGTAAGGTGGCAAAAAGGGAGGGAAACCTAGTATTATCAGTTTGTGATTTACCCATATTACTAGTGTTGTTGTTTTTTCATTCCTTCAAAATGGATATTACATTTGTCTAATGAGTCTCATAAGGAGAAGTCATACTTTTCTTTGTCTGTTTCTTTTTTTTTTCATTCCTAGAGGTGATAGATTACTCTTCTTGGCAGGAACAGAATGCCCGGCTTTGGCAGCTAGTGAAGAGGACTGTAAAAAAATATAGTTTAAGCATTTTTCTGGTTCTCTCAAAAGTAAATATCTACCGCCCTATCATCTACCTTAAATTCTGCTATTTTTTTGTAGTTATGAAAAAAATATCAAACAAGTTGGAAAAATGATGATTAAGTGTATTTAGGACACGAACAATTATGCAAACAGGGAACTCCACCATCTAACTCATGAAAGTAAGACCGAAACATTCCTTTGTTAGGAGAGCTGGAGTTTCTCCACTGTCCAATTTAAACAAAGATTGAAAAAAGTATAGTGTGAATATGCCATTTTAATGTTATAGTGGTGTAACTGAATAAAACATAAAATGGAGAAATAGTCTGGGTGCTTTAAAGACCATAGAAAATCCATTTGGATATTTATTTGCATAGTGCTCATGGTACGGTCTGCTTAATTGCTATCAACAATCACTCATTCAATGTATCATTAGCCATGTATTAAGTGCCTACTGTGTGCCAGACACTGGTTATATAAGAGCAAAAAATAAACAGTCCCTGCTCTCATGAAAATTATATTCTGTCAGGATAGGTAACGTGTAAATTTGTAAGTACAGAGACAAACTATAAAATGTATTTTTGTGAGGATGCCACTATGAGTGGAGTAATTAGGAAAGATTCCCAAGTAGAAAGTCACATTCGCATTGAGCATTGAAGGATTTCTTTTTAGGAGAAATTATGAGCATTTCTATAGCCTGTGGGAAAGGATCCTTAAATGGATGAGCAATCACAATAACTGGTCATGGTCCCATCAAGCCTAGAGAACTCTACTCTAAAAACTATGGGCTATCAGAAAATCTTAGGTTTCTCAAGATAAATGGTCTAAGAAAGTCTGTGAAGTTCTTGCAAACAATAGCATACATCCTTGGTCAAAGAGAAGATCTCTGTATACTTATCTGCATGGTGTGACCACAAGGATCCCAAGCTATACAACGCTGGCTTAGAGAATTGGATAAAAAGATATTCCTATGACTACTCCAGAGTTTCCAAAACATTCTGTATTCAAACATGCTTATTTTTAAGTTTATCTAAAACTCTTGGCTTCATCTATAGTTTTACAATGAAATTCCATAGAAGACATCCTAATTGGAGACTTTATTGCTCTGCTATGTATGAAATATTGCATTTAAATAGAATTTACATTTTCAAAGATTGCATTACAAGTGTTTCATTCATTTGCGTAACTCACAAAACATCAGGCCAGAACTGTGGAACAGACAGATATCCTTGCATAAGAACATTTGAAATAAGGACAAATGAAACTCTAATTCTTTTGAGTGGGAATATCATTACTTCCAAGTCAGTGAAAGAGTTCATCTTTGCGAGGCAAATTCAGTGACAGCCAAGAATCTTGGGGCATATCAAGTTTAACCAAGGATAGCATACAGCACAGAGGAACAATGGTATATAGTTGTACATCAGGGAATCCTGAAGCTTAATGATGATTGCACGTGATCCAAAAAGCAGTGGAAAGCCTAGTGGTGGGGCACTGGTAGGATGCATCATATTGGTCCCAATGACTTGAACCTGAGAAGTACTATTAAAGACATGAGGCATCATGGTATAATAATGAATTGAGGCCATAGCACCTGAGTTAGTATTCCAGCTTTGCTACTCTCTATTGGTGTAACATTTGGCAATTTGGTGAATTTCTAAATTCACCCCCCAGATCTAAATCTATGATTCTATTTATAACCAGAACAAGAGGTGGGTCTTTCAAATTGCCAGTATGAGGGATAGGTAATATGTTGCAGGATCTAGATTTTGCATAGATACATGTCCATGAAAGATTCAAAGAGCCAGAGGAATTGGCTCTGAGTGTGGTGACTCGTGCTTAACAATCCCTGCTAATCCCATATAATCTCTGGAAGGGGATGAGTTTTGATAAGGATAAAACAGATAGGGTGACCACCCTAAGTCTAGGACAAATATGGTGAACCCTTAGGAGCAACGAACTTCCGGGTTACCTAAGGAGGGATAAACCGGTCCATACTGGAAAAATATGGTAGATTTAAATTTCTGTGCCAATGAGCATTGGGATTGGGCTCAGGAGTGGTCACTTCATTTCCAGCTTGAATAAAATAGAGACTCAGTCTTAAAAAAATAAAATAAAAGATCTACAGCAAATTGGGTGGATCTTTTATGGAGAACATATGGGAAAACATAGACAAGCATCACAAGAGACACAGAGGGTGTAGATGAGTTGCAATTTGCCCTGGTGGAGTGAGTAACTAAGCTTGTGAAAACAGCAGATGTGCATGCTGAGCCACTGTTGGTGATCTTTGAACAGCTAGGGAGAATTGTAGACATGATGAAGGACTAGAGGAGAGTAAATATCCTGATTTTCACATACAAAAAAGGAAGCAGAGTGGTTCTGAATAATAAATAATAGAGACCTATGGGCCTGCTTTTGGGTAATAGGAAACATTATATTAGGGTTTGATTGGTAAGCATTGGAAAGGAGAGCATTGAGTACAGCTTTATTAAGAGCAAGTCATGACTGACTTTTGCCATATTCCCTTTTTTTGATAGTCACTAGACTGGTAGAACAGATTTTATATATATATATGTGTGTGTGTGTGTGTGTGTGTGTGTGTGTGTGTGTGTGTGTGTGTGTATGTGTGTGTGTGAGTGTGTGTGTGTGTGTGTGTGTGTGTGTGTGTGTGTGTGTGTAATATGCCTAGATTGTAAATCAAGCATTTGACAATCTTACACTATCCTTTTGGATAAGATGGAGAGATGTAGGCTAGATGATATTAGGTTTAAAACTGATTGAATGACCAGAAGCAAAGAATGATGATTAATGGATGAACTTAGAAAGAGATCTTTAGTACTTTGTCCCAAGGATCAGTCAACTCAACATTTTTATCCATGTTTTAGATGAAAGCATAGATGGCATGCCTCTAGAACATGAAGCAGTGAGAAACTGATAACATGTGCATGTCAGAGTCAGTATCCAAAAACATCTTAATAGGTTAGAAAGATGGGACAAATCTAATAAAATTAAAATGGGTAGGGATAAACAAAGTTCTATGCTCATGTTAAAAATAAACACTAGTTTCAGACAAAAATGATGGAGGAAACAGGATTTTCTGTGAAAGCATTTTCTATGAAAAAATTCCAATGTTTTAGTGAACTGCAAGCTCAGCAGGGTATAAAACCATGGCATTGCAGCCCCCAAATGCTGAGTATTCTACTCCACGATAAGAGAGTCAGGGTATCACTGTACTTATCCCTTTTCAGATCACATATGGATTATTTTGTTATGTTCTGGGAGTCACATTTTAGGAAGAACGCTGCTTAACTGGAATACATCCAGAATGACCAGGACACTGAGAGATCTAAAGATGGATTAAAGACACTGGTAATAGTCCTGTGGTAGTGGGTTCTCCCACTTGGGGGCAGGATGTCCACTTGGTGGAAATGTGTTAAAGAGTTTTCTTGGTCGGGCAGAGCCTGAATTATTATTAGGGACAGTATGACATAATGGCATAGAGATGCCATTATGAGCTGGCATCAGCTTCAGGTAAACCAGAATTAAAGTCTTGCCTCTGACATATGTTGTGTTAGCCTGGGCAAATCACTTGCCCTTCCAATACTTCAACATATGTGACCATAATATGATTTACATATAATTATTTTACATGCATGTATACATACATAATTATATAATATTCTTTTTTCTTTTTGTCTTTCTCTGTGTTTATATGTACATATACATGTGTGTTTATATATACATGTGTATATGTGTACCTATTTACATACATATATATATACATAAAAATATGCATTTCATAGGTGTGAAGAAATATGATGAGGAAGCTTCTTCCAATTCAGATCCTCAATTGTCTACCACCTTAAAATCTTGGAAAGTATCCTGAATTTTCTGAAGCATTAAGAAGATAAATGAATTTCACAGCATCAGCATATGTCAAAGATAGAATCTGAAAGTGTGACTTCAAGGCTGACTCTTTATCGACTATACCCTACCCTACTGCCTTTCATGGATCTGAACCATAGGCTTATGTAGCTATACATATGCTGCAGTCATAGGCTAGACTACACCATCTCTAGTTCAATTAGATCTCTTCTCCCAGAGGGAAGAGAGGGACTTGTAGATAAAAGTAACTAAAATGAATGTGTCCACTATAAATGTAGCTCTCAAACACTAAAGGAATTTTTGGTTAATTCTGAGTTGGTTTTAATGTTGCCTATTAGGGATGGGTGCATGAAAAGGTGCCTAGGTTATGATTATTCCAGAATTAAGAATTTGTAAAAAGGTTCCAGTTCCATTTTTGCCAGTAAGAATAAAACATTATTGTCCATACCTCCTAAGGACACTGACAATCAGACTGCAGTTCTGAGTAGGACGGTTTTCTGAGGATTATCAAGTGTTCCTTCATCTTTTGGAACCAGAATTAACATAATGGATGGGTGGCAGTGAGGTGGATTAGAGACATGGAGTTAGTCCTAATCCTTAGGTCTTCACCAGATTGGTTTCTATTCCACTGCCAAATGAGTGTCGAAGGAAGATGCCTCTGTTCCTTGAAATTCCAGACCAAATTGACAGGAAATCTATCATAACCATCTGCCTAACTGTGTCTGTCTCTTTATCTATCTATTTATCTATCTATCTATCTATCTGTCTGTCTGTCTGTCTATTTCTGTATATCTATCACCCATTCATCTTCTCTATATTTACCTATCATTTATTTCTCTGTCCAACTATTTCTGCTACCCATCATCTGTCTGTCCATTTATCTTATCATTTATCTACATCTCTCTATCATCTATCTATATATCCTTTATCTGTATTTTTGTCTATCCTCCATTTTTCTGTTTGTGTATCATCTATCATAAATATATATTTATATAATTCTTTTACATCACAATCCATAAAAGTTTCATAGGATATTCGTTTAATATTAAGCATGCATGTAAGATCAAAAGTTCAACCAATCATCTGGATTCCTTTTTCTGTTCAAGGTTTTCCTATATGATATCAAACAGATAAGAATCTGGATGATTAACTCAATCTTCATTTTTTTATATTGCCTACATGATTTAATTTTAGCAAATATAATGGTAGTTCATATTCGTGTTTTAAGTAGGCTCTTGATTAAGTAAAATAGTGATTACCCTTTTTTATTTTGATCTTGAAGAATTTCTGCATGTCACTTGGTGAGTAGTTTGACTCCCAACGCACAATGGAACTGACCAAATTGAGTTAATAGTATCAGGCAGAAATACCCTGAGAGTAAATGATAGAAAGTCCATATATTGTTGTTGTCCATATATGTTGAAGAAATTAATTTCCAGATGCTGATGGTGTATTAAGTTCTTCTTCTAAGTGAACCATTGGCAACAACAAACTTTCAAGTCAGTCATAGTCACTGTGGCCAGTACTATCGTAATATAAGAATGAGATTTTGTAAGACTGTTAGCTATATTGAGGAACACAGTAACAGATAGATGAAGTAAATACCTAATTCTATTAAATATCTAGAAGATAGAGCTTCCTTAAGATTTCTTGGACATACCTGCCATTTTTGTGACCTGTCCTTGACCCAAATATTTCTGTTTTTGCCTTCCCATGAAGTTTGCATAATCACCTCTGAGTTTTACTCTATTACACCCTCTAATCTAGTGGAAGCCAAGCTTTTCCTGATAAGGAGATACCGGGGTATGCGTTTTTTTCTGGCATTAACTGATTAACTTGATCTTGAACAAGTTATTTCATTCTTATGGGCTTTGGTTGCCTTAATTGTAATAGGAGGGTTTAGCCTGCATAACCTTTAAGGCAGGTGTTGTTAACCATTTTTGTGTCAGGGACCCCTTTAGCAGGCTGATGAAGCCTCTGAACCTCTTCTCAGAATAATGCTGTTAAATGCATCAAATGAAATATAGAGGATAACAAAAAGAAACCAATTATATTCATATATAGTTGTCAAAATATTTTAAAAGCAAGCTCACAGATCCCAGGTTAATAACTACTGCTTTACAATCTCCTCTAGTTCTAATTTTCTATGAATTCATTTAGGCACCAGGGAAACCAAAGACCTTGTCTGCTCATATTCCTTGTTCAAGTTGTCACTCTTCTGTCCTACTTCTGCAGTTTCTTCTCCTCCCCAGCTTCCAAAGAACTAACTCCCTTTTCTCTTCTTTTAACTCTCCTCTGCCTACAATCTATGTTCCCCTTTGATCTATTATTTAAGATTGGATTGGAACCATCATGTTTCCCCTGGCATGCTAGAAGCATTTTATGCTTACCCATTGCCATTTAACTCTTAACAATTAGAATTAGTCATTAGCATATGTAAACAGTCATTTAACATAGATTACACTGTAGGCAACATTAGAACCACACCAAAAAGATACTGCCTACTCTTATGTAATGGGGGGTAGGGTATGAGGACTTACTTCACAGATGTGTCTACCAAAGTTAATGCTTCCAAATTGTTTCTATTTTATGTTGCTTGGTACCTAATATATGGGTATTACACATACATACACATATGTATGCGTATATATACATATTTTAAATTTTTACTGACATGTCCATTTATAGGGAATTAGAGGAGGGAGTTAAAGAAAAAAAAGGAGTTAAACTGATAACTCAACTCATTGCCACGCAAGCTAAATACCTTTTTTTATGACACTCGGTAGGCATTGCTCATTATAATCCTAGGTCTTAGAGTTAGATGGGTCCTCAGATATCATCTGCTTTAACCCCTTATTTTACAAATAGGAATAGAGAAGACCAGAGAAATGGCTGAACACAAAGGAATAATTTTTATTTAATCCTACTAATGAAAAAAATACAAATCTATGACCAGAAATATCTATTTTAGACTGGCCAATTAGTTCAAACCACCTACTGGGACTGGCCAGTTAATCCAAACTACCAATTGGACCACTTAACAACTGCTTTAATTAATTTTTCAATATGTTGCCCAGTTATTCATTTGAATGGACCTATTGTTTTGTCACCTGTAGACCCAGTCATAGAAACAAATCCTTTCAACAGCCAATTCAAGGGATTTTTCTTTTAAATGGAAATGTTTCCATAATTCATAGAAAAAAAACCCAGAAATTTGATATAAACAAAACAAAAAAAGCATCTCATAAGAATTGAAAATAATGTTTATGGGAGTAATCTCAATTAATTATTTCCCTTCAACTACTCTACTGACAAGTTAACAAGTAATTTTTTTCTGTAATTAGATAGTTCAGGTGAACATGTTTTGGGCTCAAATTACTAAGATAACTTCTTCAGTTTTCATTTTGTTTTTCATATGAAGGCAGACACAATGCATGGTCACTTGCAA
>CM053769.1:564625287-564637787 GCA_028658325.1 Potorous gilbertii | reverse complement strand
CTACCTGAGTTACCTGGGGTAAGACACTTATTCTATCTCAGTTTTCTCAACTGTATATTAAGAGAGTTAATGAAATGACATTCAAAGTCAACCCTGTAAATGTATCTATGATCCTTGGAACTATGAGGAACTTTCAATCATAATTTGTTTACCTAGTTGTTAAATTGTTTTTAACAGTATAATTTTTTTTTAGAGGTTAAAACATGATAGCAGGGAGAAGGTAAGACTCTCGTAAATCCAAGTGCCCCCCAAACTTCCATTTTTTAAATTTTAAAATAATCTGGCCCTGGAAATCTTTTCTTTGATGTCAATAGTTTTACCCTGAATTAGTAACTATAGATGACATCTCTAAAATCCTTTGACACCAACCTTGCATTGGAGTTGGGCTTGTCAGATGCATTTCTGTTTTCCTCTTTTTCAATCCTACTTCATACAAAGCTTTCTAGAACCACAACTCAAAGTCTTTGAAGTGCCAGCAGCATTTCTAAAACCACATTGAAAGTATGGTGAACTAGACAGAAAAACTATAAGATGAGGATAAGATATGAGTATTTTCTGGTCTTGTGTAGATCATGTGGTTGGTTCACCTCAAGTAGTTTTTAAAGACAGGATTTAACTTGATTTGAATATACCTCCAGCTGACAGGCTTTACATACATGTGAAACCATATAACAAATTACTTTTTCTGACAATTTTTATTTGAATATAGTGTTGGTTATCTGTTGTAATCAAATCTATAACAAGTACTTTATTTTTTAAAACAATGCAATTAGTTAATATTGTAAGCTCCAGAAGTGCTTTTGAATGATGACTGATTTTATGTTCAAGTATCAATCACAGTTCCTTAAAACCAGGTACTAACCCCCTCTGAGCAGTCTGAAAAGAAATCCAAAGGTTATCCAGATGCTTAGGAGAAGGATGAGTTTAGGTAAGTTTGTAATTGTGACTGGAAATCAAATATAGGCATAGAGAAAACAGCTTTCTTTGTCCAAAGGAGTGATCACATGTTGACAGCTGGAATTTACATGGCTCCTTATTCAATAAGCTAGCAGCCTTCACTGCATTCCGACATCAGCAACACAATAGTGGCACAGAAACAAACTGACACATTACACACGGTCCAGCTGTCCCCTGCTCTCACTACTTCCCACCCCCCTTCTCTTTACTCTTCCTCATCATCTTCCAGTGTGAGTTTTCACATGTATTCCAATCTGTGCATGTGTTTACTGTTACATATATACATGTAGTATATGCATATGTTTGTTTTCATGCATGTGTACCCAGGCCTATAGGTTTGTAGACACTATAAGTTTTGTTGTTTTTAAATCAAGCAATCTACTTACGAGAGCAAAACAAAACATTCCACAACTTTGCTATAAACCATGGGGAAAAGAAAACATTTTGCTTCATGTGGTATGTATTTCCCACATTAAAACCCTATCAAAATGTCAAAGCGCTTACATTGGGTGTACGTGGCTTTCTTTATGAACTAAAGCACAAAGGGGATGTGACCTGTGTAGTAACTGGTGCTATAATTAGCATTGATTGTTTTTATTGCCTCTTGTACAAAAATAGTCATATGAAACCACATAAGATGAAAAAAGGACAGAGGGACAGCCCTGAAAGACCTAATGCTTGTCCCCCTCCCAAACCCATTCCCCTGGAATTATATTTCCATCCTTTGAAGATGCACTATACATTAAATGGATATTATATTCTAATAGGAAGTCTCAAAATCTGTCATATATTCAAAGCAGTAAATAGCTCCTCTCAGGATTCATTGGGAATAGTTTCATTTATAACCGTGTTCCATGTTGGGTAAAATACATTCCCACTTTAAAAACTCAAGAACATAAATGTTCTTATTAAATGATATTATCCATTGTAAATCAGATTGCTATTGTTTTTAGGTTTTCCTGTTTAAATGCATACCTTTTACTGGAGATGAAGGAAGATATTAGTAATTCCCATACATATATACCAAATCCTTAAAAGATGGTAGAAAAGGAGACATTACCTATCATGAATCAGCTATTTAACTTTCATCTCTACCACTAGGGGGCAGGATTTTTCCCCCTGAACTGACTGCTAAACAATCAGCCATCCCATCATTGTAACATTGAAGGCACATCAAAAAGACTCAGATGTTTAACTATTGTGTTAGTGATCATACATTCATATTGGGCTGCAGGCCAAAAGAGAGAGAGAGAAAAAGCCAGAGACTTGCAGCTGAAAAACTATAAAGTGGAGAATTCTACCTTAGAGCAAAACCATCTTCAGTGACAAATTTCAAAGGCCATATGTACGCGATTTTCATGAAAAGCAGGCGACCCTAAATTTCTTTGTTTAACGGGAAGCGATCTTTCTCATAGAAGAGGCAAGTTCTTTCTGCAGTTTGCCTTGTTTATGGTGCCGTTACAAATTTCACTTTTCTTTCTAGTACTACAATCAAGATTGTATGTTCAATGTAATGCCAATGGGTATTTCATTAACACTGCCACCTCTAGCATCTTCAAGGGAATCACCTCAGGCACAACATTACTTTGGGAGTGCATTTATTGTATTTGGATAAAGTAAAATAAAAACGTAAACCTTCTAACGCAAACTTCACTCAACAGTGGAAACTCAGAGGGCCATAAATTCCTGAGGAGCTGTGAAGGATCCCTGCCCCCACTCATCTGAATTGGAGTGAAATCTTTAAATGTTTTCAATCATTGGAATCAAGGAAATGATCCTTTAAAAGAGGATACTGCCGCATCTCATAGGATAGATTTTACCTCTCCAAAGGATTTTCTGGGCTTTTTTCTGGTTTTGTTCACCTTACCTGAGGTGGGCATTTCTAGAGGTCATTAAACTTGTTTGGCTGGGGTTATTATGCTTGTTTTTAAGCTGGAGGAAAAAAATAATTAAAAATATGGGTAGTAGTTATTCTTGTTTCACAAATTTAAAGGACTGTCTTCAGTGGTGGGCAGAGGCTACCTTTCAGTTTGACACTCAGAGTTTAGGTTGCAAATTCTAATAAGCCTTCCTCATTGTTTTAAAAGGAAACTTAATTTGATTCAACTTTCATGGAACTGTAGACTCAGTGAAGCTTTAAAAGTCACTACTGAAGGGATAGTTTGACTTCCCTACTTCCACTTTGCTTTCAAAATACAATACATTTTTTTTCGTAAATAGAGCTGGATGTGAAAAGAGTCACATCTTCCTTTTAGCATGAGGAGTGTTACTTGATATGTATCAATATTTCCTGTCAGCTTTAACAATGCAGGATCTTGGGCCTTATGGTATCCTTAGACTGCTAAATATTGTTTGCTTAAGTCAGCTCAATTCAGGCCCTTTTATGTGGCCTGACAGTTGATTGGGAGAAGGCCCACTAACTTTCTTAAAGTGTGCAGCCATCCGTTTGGCGGCCAGCACTGGGGGTTCCACATGAAATCCTCTTTAGATAAATTCATACTTGCTCAGGGTGATTAGCCTTACAGCTTGGCTGGCTCACTTGTCTTAAAAAGCAGGACATTCTTGATCAATACAGAGCTGAGGTTGTCTTCTATTAACTAGCTTGTGTGCAACTAAGGCCTTGTGAAGATGCAACCTCAGGGAAAAAAAAAAGCAAGGTTTTGTGTGTGGGTTGGGTTTTTTTCCCCCTCTTTTGGTGGGTCGGTTTTTTTTTTTTTTTTTTGGTGTGTGTGGGTTTGGGATTTTTTTTTTTGAAGATGACAGGCCAAGCTTGACAACCTAATCCTTCAGGCTTGTCTTAGTTACTGAAAAGCTCAAGTTGTGTCAAAGGAAGCAGCTGATAACAGTCTCCATGCCGAGCCTAACAGCTTCATTGCAAAGAGCAACTTTTACATTAAATTCCATACATCTGTTTCTGATATTCTCTCCCAACCTAATCCTTTCCTTTTCAAAAATAGGTAAGGCTTTTCAAGAAAACAAAAACACTGAATAATAAATACCATAGAGGGCTAACTTGGACATAGTCAAATTAAGAGATTATCATCATTAGTATTATTTCTTTAGCAACAGTAGAAATCAAGTTGTGTATTGGTTATTCCTGTTTCTATGACGTGTTATTAGCTGAAATTTAAAGGGTGTCAATCAATAAAACATTATTTTTTGTAATTGACTACATTTTTCATTTTTGCCACTGCTTCTACTTGCTATAAAAGTTTACCTATTATTATAGGAAGTTAGTAGGAAAGGCAGTTCTACTGAGGCAGACAATATTTTCTTTTGACTTAGGCCCTGAGTGTTAGGTAACAGAAGAATGGGTATCTCAGAATATTTTTTTCTTTATTTCAAAGAATTTTTAGCATTACAGGTGTAGAAGTGTAAATGATAGTCGCGTAATCTTTTGGAGTTCTTCGGGGGAACATGGGAAGAATATTTTTAATAGGGCAAAATCCTTCTTTGCGTTCTCTGTGTGACATTTCCGCTGGGGCAAATTCCCATTTTGAAACTACTGTTCATTTCAGAACTTTAACTGAAGTCAATTTTTCCCCCAGTTGGGGTTGGCCTTACTTCCCACTCCATAATGAGATCAGGAAAAAAAATCCCCTTAAGAAATTCAGAAAAAAATAAACAAATAAAGTCTTTATCAGTTAAGTGAAATATTTCCCCCATTTCCCTGAGGTAGCTCTGCTGGTTACCTTTCTAAGGGAATTGCTGTACATAGCAGAGTTGAATAGCAGGCATTTTCTACTGGTCTGATTAATGTTTAGGAAAAACAGATTTCTTGAAAATTAACCTATTGTGTAATTATGTGTCTGATTGCAACAGCAGTGTCCTACTTAAAAATCTTTAAGAAGAAACGATTTTACCATTTCCTTCCAAACAATTGCTAATTTAATTGTGTTAACCCTCAAAATAGCGATTCTCTTTAGGTTTCTGGGCTGATGAAAGCAAACTAAGAAATACAGTAGGCATGAATATTTGCCTAGGGAAACCATTATCAAAGGGTTAATCAGCTGGTAACCTGCCACTCTAAATGTGTGAGAGGAACTGGGAATTTTTTAGTCAGATTTCTTTTAATGTATTCTTTAGCTGTTGAAGAATCCTATGCCCACCGGTTATATCATATCTGCAATAAACACTGTACCCTGAGTTGCAGTACCTTTCAAAACACTGCACTGAGGCTTTGCTATTTTCCACGTTTCTATAATTAAAGTCAAGTTTTCTACCTGCCTCCCTGATTGCCTGCAACTCCCTCTAAGAAGAGGGGAAACTTATAACTCTTGAGTTTTGTGTTCAAAAGGGCCTGTTTTGCTTTACCGCTGGTATGTTGAACTTTGTTCTTTAAGAAAGGAAATAAAAGGTTGCTCTATTAGCCTTAATAAGCAAACTTGTTATAGTCCTTTTTCTTCTAAGTTTCAGTTTGCTAAAACTCAAATGTGTTCAATGTATTGGATTTCAAGCAGTGGCACTTGGCACCAAGCAGTAGCAGCACAGCACACAAAAAAGCTACAAAGATTATTAGGTTTATCATTGTCCTATTTCCATTTTCAATATAGGCCCAGCAAGGCTCTCCCTCAACAGTATCTCAAGTCATATCCAGAGACGACGTTGGGGAAAGTGCCAAGCAATTTGACTCCCAAGCAATTCGAGCAAATGCCAGGGCCATATTCCTATATGTAGAAGTTGGCTCTTTTTGTGGCAACATTATTTCCGATGTTAAAAGTGTTCAAGTTTTTTAACCAAATGTTGAAGGGAGAAGGAGGGTGGTGGGGGGAGAGAGGTGGTGAGTGGAGAGAAATGCCAGATTAACGTGAGTAGACAGGTAAATTTGGGTGACATCTTTCCTTGATGAGGGGCAGTTAAGAGTGGTCCCAAGGTATGCCCAAATCGGAATAGAAAGCACCTCCAGAACCTTGTAATTTACATGCCCAAAACAGGGGAGATGGATGCTTCCAGTTCTCTGAAATGGATATTTTCCAGAGCATCATTCCAGCAGCAATAATAAACATGTGCAGCTGCCTGGGCTGTGTGAGTCCCATGGAAGACAGTAGATGGATTTCTTTAGTTTGACCAACTCAGATTTCCTCAGCAAGGGCAAAGCAGAAAAACTTGTCCTATAAATGTCTCCACTAGCCTGCTGCTCTGTGCCTTCTCCCACCACCCCCCCCATTCCCCCTTCTTGGACACTTCTGTTTTATTTAGGAATATGTTGCTGGAATTCAAATGAGTTATCTATTCTGTGGCCCCGTCATTTTCCCACAGAGGCCTTGTGGCTGGCTGACGCACGGTCCAGTCGAAACAGGGAGAAGAAAAGGAGACAGCAAAAGAATTCTTTTCAACTCTCTTTTTTTTTATGTTTCACTCATTTCTCTCCTCTCCCCCCTCTTCCCCCTAGTCCTCCTCCCCTCTTAGGCTTTCCTCCCCCCTCCCCCCCACATGCCCCCCCAGCCTCCTTGGTCCCACTTTACCCCCTTTATGTTACACGATCGCTCAAATTGAAGCCCAGGAGGGTCCTATAGGGAATGCATAGGATCCCTGGGAGAAAAAAGCCCCCAACAAGCTATACACCAGATGTATAACGTTATATGGTCAAACTGGCAAACACAAAAGCTGAAAAACAAAAGGCGTGAATTAGGGAGAGGCATTCAAAGGCGTGTTTTCAAAACAGCCGGGCCAAGAGCCTGGATACCCCTCCTGAGACTAAATGCTTGAAAGAAGAGGTGCTAAAGAAAGAAAGGAAAAGAAAAAAGCCCATTTTTTCTAATTAGCTGAGGCCTAACAGGCACTGAATTTCGCAACTAGTTTTCATCAAGGGGGCTGTGGCTTGTGAAACTAAAAAATATGCTTTGAAACCTGTGATGCATGGCTTCCCCTGACTAAGGCTAGAATTAGTCCCTTGGATTTTTTTCCCCCTCTGGGCTTTTGCCTTCCTTCATGTCATGCTCTCCTTACTACCCCCCATTACAAATATTACTTAGGTTGGAAAAAAAACATTACCACCCCCACCACTGGAAAAAACTGAAATCCTTTCCTCCATCCGCAAGTCTAACTCACTGGCAGGGATTTTTTTTTCTCATAACAACCTAATACTGACTTCGTGCTATAAAATACATTCAAAAGCATTTCCCAACACCAAGTTGGGGGGGGGGTAGGAGGGGGAAAGAAAGAGGGAAGGAGAAAGAACCTGTCACACAGAGTGCATATATGTGAATGTGTTTTTTCTAAGTGCTAAGATTAAGATTACAAGTTTTTTGCCACTATGAATTTGGATATTTGCGGGTTGGCCTCTTGCCTTGTGTTTCCAAAGATAAAAAGACAGCGCTATTTAGAACTGGAGGTGTATTCCCTGAACAAACCTATTTCACCGCTGTGTCTTAACAAGAACACACACAGGCGTTTAAAAAACTACATATTATTTAAAATGAATAAAGCAACGTTAGAGCTAGAAACACCCCCACCTGACCCCCAACCCCAACTGTTTACTGATGGAGAACATCTAAACTTTCTTTCATCAAGTTTTAAGCTGGGAAAAAAACCTGTTTGCAAGGGGTTGGTGAGCAGGCAGCAGTTTGAGGAGTGGTTACTTTAATTGCCACACTGTCTGGCTTAGATGCATGTGGTCCTGCATGGTGTGTTTTAGCAACAAATACTTGTTCTAATGAGTTAGCCTTATTAGAGAGCTCCTCATATTCCTTCATAAAGCACAGAGCCATTCTGAACCTTTCAAGGCAAAGTCTCTTGATATGGTAGTACCAGAACCTAGATGGTCTGTGATTACAGTTCTCCTAAATTTTCATAAGAAACATTTTTATGTTTATGCCAAAGCAAGGCTAATATAATAGGTAATAGCAAAAATATATTCTGAAAACCAAAGCTTCCATAAAAATAATTATGCCAAAATGTATTTATGGTCACAGATGAACAATCCGAGATTTTAGTTCTTTCACCTGGTGGCGCATTTTTGATAAACTCAGTGGCAATGGATAAAACAGATTCATTAGCTTTGATTAACCTTCTTTAGAGTTAAAAACCTGCTGCAGACTACTCAGCTACTAACCCAGCCTTTAAGATAGTTTATCATGTTTAAGACCCAATTACTGTTGCACCGAATAAGAATGAAGCATCACAATAAAATTTGGTACAAACAGCCACACTAACTCTCACAGCAAATAATCATTCATTTATAACAGCAACCTTCCCATTTCTATAGTTTTATTGATAGCTGCACTTAATTCAAGTTGAATACTGAGGAACTTGATGCTGATCTGAGTAACTAGTTCCAGGTTTTTACTGACTTTATTTCCCATCTTATAGCTTTGTGCTTGGAGTCTCAGAAGGGTACTTTAAAGGCTGCCATTATAACAGAGAGAAAACTCGGGACCTGCAGTTAAAATACTCACAACCTGTCATTCATTTCTGCAAGATTCTATCTATAATTGAGATAAGCAGGGTTCTTATGACTCATGAATTTATTTGTCATGAGACTGCAGGGTTAAAGAGACTCTGCTATGTGTTTAGAAATTCTTTATTGTCACAAATCAGAATTGTTATTTGAGTTTTAAAAAGTTTAATATGATCAAATCAGTATTGAGTTAATTATCAGAGTTGTATAATTAAAAGTATATATACGTATAAGTGAGTTACATGCATATAAACATAGAAATATACATATACGTATACACATATACGTATATGTATCCATATACGTATATGTCCATATATATTAAATGAAAAGTCAAACGCTTGGTCTTTTATCTCATGCCTTGAGTAGGAACACAATTAGGCAGCAACTCCAGGAGGCAATGGGTTAATTTTGGACAGGGTTTGACTGAACTGGGAATAATGAACAGTGAGATACTGCAGCTTTCAGGCAAAACACAGGAACAACAATTAAAAAAAAGAAAAAGAAAGAAAGAAGGAAAATGAGAAAACAAGTCTCCAGTCACTTAACTAACAAGAGCAGCCCAGTCAGTGTTCAGTATAGATAAAGCACAGGCCACCAGGAATGCTGCTGTTGCCCAGTTGTTGTTGGGTTTTTTTTGTTGGTTTTTTTTTTGCTGTTGTTGTCGTTGTTTTTTTTTTTGGCTTGGGTGTGGAAAGCATCACAACATTTGCAAGCCAACTGTTTGTGGGTTTTCTCTCATCTTTAAAATGTTTGGTTTTACCGTATTTCCATAATAACCGCAACCACACCCTCCTCTCCCCAAACCCCCTACAACAACAGATGTGTTCTAAGAGGAAATAGAGACACTGATATAATCAGTCACTAGTTAGAGTTCTTTCATACTAAATTCTACAGCAAATCCAAGGGAAAAAAAATCTCCACCACTGATGGAATTAATCTAAGCTCCCTGATTATTTGAAGTTCTCAAAGTTTTCATTTTGCATTTTGTGTTTGAATGTATGGTGCTTTATTTATCAAACTACAGCATAATTTTTCCTTCAGTTTGAGGCTCTGATTGTGAAACAAATAAATTGAAACTTAAGGGCCTGTTCTCTCCAAATTTAGTTCCATTATCACTTTAAGAATGCACACTGCTTGGAGACACAAAGTGGGTGTATGGAGAGTGGGGCAGAGTTGCTATCTCAGCAATATGTTCGTTATATTGCATTCTTCAAACTGTGGATTTTTTTGACAGATACTAGATGGCAGCAAAATATCTTCAAAAGTCTTAAGATTTTATACATTAAAGGGAAAGAGACAAAGAGAAAATCTTGGAAAAGATCAACAAAGAATGGGACGTGAATAAAAGATGCGTTATGTCAGAATAATTTTGAGTTGATAGTTGTGATTTTATTGATTTTTCCATTTTTTGCCAGAATATTTTATAAATGATTCAATGTACCTATATTAGAGCTATTGATTTATTGCAATCAACCAAGAAATATATATATATATATAAAGAATACTGTTTTCAGCATAGCAAATGTTAGGTACGGTAGAACTACGAGTAAATAAATATAATGTCTTTCTGTTCTTTTGGGGGATGGAGGTTGGAGGTGGGGTGAGGTTTAAGGTATGGTCTTGAACTATTATTTCAGTCTAGGGAGTTCCTAATGTGTACGTCCATCCCTCCATCTATGAATTTCCGTTGTCCCTGAATAGTTTTAGAGTTATCTATAAACCAGTGTCTTGCCCATAGCCACAAAGCTATCATATATCAGAAATGGTGTTAAATCCAGACCTTCCTTACTCTAATGCCCACCCACTGGTCACTATATCAATCAGTCAGTCAACAAGAGTTAATTGAGTACTACTACGTACCAGGCAGCACCTCAAGTTCTGGAGATAAAACAAAAGTCAAATACATGATCCTTTCCCTCCAAAGTTCACATTCTAAATGCAAACAACTGCCAGCAAGATAATAGAATACTGTAAATGGGAGGTCATCTCAAAAGCAAGACACTAGCAGTAGGGAGGGACCAGGAAAGGCCTCTTATAGAATGTAGGTTTTGAATTGAGTCTTGCAGGAAGCCAGAGAACTCATTAGGTGGGGGTCTTGTGGTTTCATGATGTGTTGTGGTGAAACTGTCTCAAAGAATTCACAGTCAAATCACCTCGAATCCAAGTATAGGCATTTATTGAGATTGACGCCTCTCATGAAGCAAGTTAAGTTTCAAGAGGGCCCAGCAACTTCAGACAAAGCAAGATGGCTTTTTATAGAGTAAAGATGCATTTACATAACAGAAATTATTAATATTAAAAAGGCAGGAGGGGTTTGTTATGGGGTAATAGGGGAGGGTTCCCAGCTGCAGTAGAACTGGGCATACAATTACCTACAATTCATATAAAAAAAAACCATTGGGGGTTTTGTATATATGATAATGGTGTTGTAATAATCCTCTCTACACTATAAGTTTACCTAAATAACTGCTTTTGCTATTACTGTGCAGGTCTACTTAGTGAAAGTCTCTTCTAATGTTTTAGGGTTTACATCCTGCTTGGACATTCTGATGGTGCTGCTTTCTGGTCGTCTGAGTATTTTGGTTGTGTCTGAGACTAGATGGATGTGGTTGTGGTTGAGTGTATGGCTATACCTGCTATTTCTGTGGGAAATATGAGAAATGAATGTGGGGTTAGTGGCTAGCAAAAAGCAGTGACTGGGATCCCATCACATGAACATGCCTGCTGTTTCTGTGAAATATGAGTTCATGGATACACCTGTTGTTCTAGGGAGCAGTGAGGTATATATAAAGAAGTTGGGATATTGAGGAACAGTGAGTGGCTAGGTAGGGGCAATGGGCCTACTGTTCAATGGGGTCTATAAAGAAGTTAGAATATTGGGGCTATCAACTCAACTACTATCAACTCAAAATTACTCTAACATATGCGTCTTTTATTCACTTCCCATTCTTTGCTGATCTTTTCTAAGACTATCTCTTTGTTTCTTTCCCTTTAATGTATAAAATCTCAAGACTTTTGAAGACATTTTGCTGACATCTAATATCTGTCAAAATTATTAGGATTCAATCAGAGGGAAAAGGGAGAGTATTCCAGGCACCAATGAAACCAATAACCAACGAAAGCTATGTTGCTGAGAACTGAGTCATTCATAGTTAATCATAACACAGTGTTGCTGATACTGTGTACAATGTGTTTCTGGTTCTGCTCATTTTACCTTGCATTAGTTCATACAAGTCTTTCCAGGTTTTTCTGAAATCTGCCTGTTAATCATTTTTATTGCATAATAATATTCCATTACATTCATATACCACAACTTGCTTAGCTTGTTTGACCATTCCCCAATTGATGGAAATTCTCTCAATATTTTGGCACCATGAAAATGGCTGCTATAAATATTTTTGCACTTGTAGGTCCTTTCCCTTTTGTATGATATCTTTGGTATATAGATACTGGTGTTATTGCTGATTTACTAGTGGTATGCATAATTTAGTTGCCCTTTGGGTATAATTCCAAATTGTTCTCCAGAATCAATTGGATCAATTCACAAGACCATCAACAATGATGCATTAGTGTCCCAATTTTCCCACATCCTTTCCAACATTGATCATTTTCCTTTTTTGTCATATTAACCAATCTGATAAGTGTAAGGTGGTACCTCAGAGTTGTTTTAATTTGCATTTCTGTCATCAAAAGAAATTTAGAGCACTTCTTCATATGTCTATAGGTAGCTTTAATTCTTCATCTGAAATCTCCCTTCTCCAACCACTTATCAGTTGTGGAATGGCTTGTATTCTTATAAATTTGACTCATTTCTTTCTATATTTCAGAAATGAGGTCTTAATCAGAGACCCTTGCTGTAATGATTATTTTCCAGTTTTCTGTTTTCCTTCTAACAATGGTTGCATTGGTTTTGTTTGTGCAAAAGCTTTTCAATTTAATAGAATCAAAGTTATCTATTTTCATAATGCCTATAATTTACTTAGCTTCTTTAAGAATTATGAAAGCTCAGGGATAAAGGCCTCATTTCTAGAATATATAGAGAACTGACTCAAATGTACAACCATACAAGCCATTCCCCAATTGATAAATGGTCAAAAGATATGAACAGGCAATTTTCAGGGGAAGAAATTAAAGATATCTA
>CM053769.1:564588109-564624787 GCA_028658325.1 Potorous gilbertii | reverse complement strand
GAAGGAGCAATTTGAAGTCAACACTCAGGGAGGGGCAGGATCAAAAGAGAGAATAGAAACAATGGGGGGCAGGATAGGATGGAGGGAAAAATAGTCTTGCACAACACGACTATTATGGAAGTCATTTGCAACACTACACAGATATGGCCTATATTGAATTGCCTGCCTTCCCAAAGGGAATGGGTGGGGAGGGAGGGATGGGGAGAAGTTGGAACTCAAAGTTTTAGGACCAACTGTTTAGTATTGTTCTTGCTACTAGGGAATAAGAAATACAGGTAATGGGGAATAGAAAGTTATCTGGCCCTACAGGACAAAAGAGAAGATGGGAACAAGAGAAGCGAGGGACGATAGAGGAGAGGGCAGATTGGTGATAGGGGAAATTAGAATGCTTGGTGTATTGGGAGGAGGGGACAAATGGGGAGAAAATTTGGAACCCAAAATTTTGTGAAAATGAATGTAAAAAGTTAAGTAAATAAATTTATATTAAAAAAATAAATTAATTAAAAAAAGCTTACAAATAGTTGAGAATCAGTTTCAATATTCCAGTTGGTTTGCTTTACTATTTTTTCCTTGTTATGAGATAGTTTAAAGTGGGGCAATATGTTGGGAAATGATTGTGACGTCAGAGATGAAAGACATCAATACAATTTAATATGGACTAG
Organism: Potorous gilbertii; assembly: GCA_028658325.1. Lineage (NCBI taxonomy): Eukaryota > Metazoa > Chordata > Mammalia > Diprotodontia > Potoroidae > Potorous > Potorous gilbertii. Next base: position 564,624,125 of record CM053769.1, on the reverse strand, counting down.
ACATTTGTAATGAATATACAAATCAGGTTGCCAATTTCATTTGTTATTTAAAATTGAGTATATTTACAAACGAAAATAATGAGTTCTCAAGAAAAAAACCAACAACAAAAACTCAATTGATAATATTCCAAGGCATAAAACCTTAGTACTTCCATCTTTAAAATAAAGATGTTGGACTAGATGACCTGTGAGCTCCCTTCCATCTCTAAATCTATGATCTAAAATCCACTGCTCTTGGATGCACTGTAACCAAATTATAATTCATGAAATTCAGGCAAAGACAAGTTTGTACCTCACTTAATCAGTTTGTTACCTGAATGGGGTTGATTCCCTAGCAATATCGGAGTGAAAAAATTCCAATACTAAGTAAATTCTCACTACTAAGGGCCCATCTTGATTGTCAATTTCAGGAATTCAGGTTAGACCAGAAATATCACAATCATACAGATACTATTGTTTTCTGAATCAGTGCAGAGAGGCTAATTCAACCAAGGAGCTCTATCATACTTTGTTTTGGTGGGAGACATCATATTGGATTATAGGGCAATGGAGAAACAAATGATAAGTAAGTCATCTTTGAAAGACAGCTTGAATAACATGGAGGTATTCACAAAAATATTAAAAGAACAAGAGGGAGACCTCCTGTAACACTTGGCTGAAAATAAAAATAGCCCATATTTTTATGTTTTATGGTTTTCATATTGCTTTTCTCACAATAATTTTATGAGTTAGTATAAGTATTATGATTCTTGGTTTAAAGATGAGAAAATTGACCCCCCAAGAGGTTAATGACTGACGGTGCTCACTGATCTAACAAGTGGCAAAGTCACAACCACCTGAACAAAACTTGTACTTGTTGGGTTGCAATCTGCTCTGGGAATGGAAATGCTCAGAGCTATAGATTTATTGATTATAACTATTTTGCCTGGAGGTAGGTAGTGGAATAGATAGAATTCTGTGCCTGGATTCAGGAAGATCTGAGTTCAGATCTGGTGTTAGACACTTACTAGCTGGGTGACCCTCAACAAATTGCTTCATCTGTTTGCTCCATTTCCTCATCTCCAATATGAGGATAAGATAGGGTAAGATAGCAAATACCCTCCAGGGTTGCCGTTGGAATCAAATGAGATCATAACTGTAAAGCACTTAGCACGGTGCCAGGTACATAGTAAGAGCTATATTAATATCAGCTATTAGCTGTTGTTACATGGGTCAAAAATAATTGGGATAAAGAGGTCTTTTCATATACATCCCATAGACTACAGACACATACATACTGGGATAGGGGAGAACTCATGCTCCTGAAACTACAACCTTGCTGACAGTGCCTAGGGGAGAGGATTCTAGCTCCAAGGAGAGGAATGTCATGGAAAGGGGACACTGCAATTTGCAGCCTGGGAATAGTTGCAATACAGAATACACAAGTCAGGAGAAAATCGTAAAGGGAAGCCAGGACAGCAGGTCTCATCTCTCTCTTGCCTTAAAACATACACACACACATATATATACATACCATGCCTGTGCCCTTATTTACTCTCATGATTCTGGAAGTAACTATATGGATAAGGTCATGGATTCATTTATATGTAATTGATTAAATTATTTATAATTAATATTTCAAAAATCAAAAAAAAGAGGCAGTGTGCCATAGTAGATATAGAGCCCATCTTGTAAACAGTGTGGACTACAGACAGATAGATTCTGGGGATACAAAGAAAAAAAAAACAAAATAAAACAATCCTTACCCTCAGGGATGTTGAGGGCAACTAGGTAGGTGGTGCAGCAGATAGAGTGCAGATCCTGGAGTCAGAAAGACTTATCTTCCTGAGTTCAAATCCAGCCTCAGACACTTACTAGCTATGTGACCCTGGACAAGTCATTTAACCCTGTTTGCCTCAGTTTCTTCATCTGTAAAATGAGCTGGAGAAGGAAATAGCAAAACCCTCCAGTATCTTTGCCAAGAAAACCCCAAATGGGGTCACAAAGGATTGGACATCATGTAATTTTAAGAACCTGAAATAAAGAGGGCATTCCAGGCACTGGCACTGGATGGCAAAATAGAATATAGTGGATAAGGAATAAGGAAAGTATTTTGAAGGATCAAAAAGTGTGTAAAATTCTGTTCTTTCTCCTCTCACTACAGAAACCATTTTGTAGTCTTTATTATTTTTTAATAAAATAAAGTATCCCTTTTTTTCTTTCCTTTTTTCTTTCTATTTTTTAAGTTACAATTCTTTAGAAATCAAGTTCTATTCCTAGGCATGCCAAGAAAAGTTCAACACAGGACATTAAGAGATAAATAGGTGTCTGAGGATATGGTGTGTACATCAGATGTTGAAAGTGACTTGAACCAGAGTAACGAAGGCAATGTTCTCTTGTAGAGATATAAACTAACAAATAAATAGCTTCCCAAATCTCAGTTTTTACCGACACAAGACATCTGGATACTTTAAATAAGAATTCAAATACTTGGCTGTGTGCCCCCACTTGGAATCCAGATCTTCTGAACTTCACACATCACAATCATGACAAAATGCTTTCCTGTCTAGATCTGTCGTCACAATATCATCAGTCAGTATTATCTGTGCTGTGGAACACATTTTTAAAACCTGGCAACCCTAGGTAGAATATACTTAAAATTTTCCAGTAATCTATAATTTGATCCTATCCGTTCATTATGTACTGAAGGTCCTATATATAATATGTAGCAAGTGATGGATCATTCATTTCATTTCCATAGTCGCAAGACTTTCCCTGGAACTCTCTGACCTGGTAATACAAAACTGAAAATTAAAGCTGTAAAAAAGTTATTTTTAATATTAAAAATCCAAGGATGATTTTAGTTCGAGTTTAAAGCAAACATATTTTATCACAATGGGAGGATTTTGGAGAAAGAGGAAATAATGATGTCACACAAATAAATAAATGCTCTGGTTCTCAAGGTCCAAGTTTTCAGATGTGTGCTTTGTGTGTGTGTGTGTGTGTGTGTGTGTGTGTGAGAGAGAGAGAGAGAGAGAGAGACAGAGAGAGAGAGAGAGAGAGAGAGAGACAGAGACAGAGACAGAGAGACAGAGAGACACAAAGAAAGAGAGAGACAGAGGTAGAGAAAGAGAACCTTTGCATTAATTGTGCTCCCTTGAAGTCTTAACTGAGAAAAAACAATAGTATTTGTGTGAAAAGTACACCTATCCAAAATTCAAGCATGCTCAATCCCATCAATGATTTTCATACAACATAATTTCTAATTCCTTCAGCATCCTGTTTCCACTCCTTTCTATGTATTCCAGTTTGTCAATGTTTATCACAAAATGTATCAGAGGTGAAACTGAACCTGCATCTTCCTGCCTGTAAGAATGGTTCCCTAATGATGATGTCACACTGCTTCTTTAATAAAAATAATAAATAATGAGTATTTTTGTTATTATTAAAACAAAGTAACAGCAATGATAAAGGGTGACATAGACTCGGGTATGATTTCACTAGAGAGAAACTCAAAATAGCAAGATTGGAAGTGCAAAATGGCAATCTTGGCACCAGAGAAGAAATGAAAGATGAAGGAAGGAATTGAGTGCAGAGAGGAGTCGTCCCATGTTTTTTTCAAAGGATCATTTCTATTAAGAACAGATTTCTCCTGTCCGTGCTGCTGCTAAAATTCAGCTATGAATACAAGTTTTTTCCAGGCATGTCAGTGTTGAACTTTGGGGGAATTGATATGGCAGTACCTAAAGACCTTGAAATTTTACCCCATTCTGTGTAGGACCATGAAGTCCAGTACTGACAAACAAGACAAGTTTTTTGGGGGGCTATATCCCCAACTCTTACTTTCACTGACAGTCTTTATTCCCAGAGAATGACTATAAGATTACCACTACTACCACAGAGGTGTTATCTCCCACATTTCCCCACAAAATTCATGGTGAAAATGAGTTCAAGCTTAAAGAGCTCATGTGAGAGAGGGGGAAAATATAGTTTGTAGTTACTGGAAATCCTTTTTTCCCTTTATGACAACTGCAAGAATTGGACCATAGGTGTAGTTCCTTGATGGATTCTAAGGGTTGTGGAGACTTAAAGCCTCCTATTCCTAGTGTGTCTAGTTATTCCTCTGTGTGTCTCTTAGATCCTAATATGAAGGCTACATCAGCCATTGCCATTCCAGGGATACTGCTATATCTATGACCAAACCTTCCTACTTTTCAAAGCAAAGACTGGTCAGATGTGGAAATGTTTTAGTTAGAATACCTAAATTGCTTTGAGTGGGTGTGTTTGTATGTACACATGTGTGTATACATCCATGTATATACACACAGAGGCTCAAATATGTCTAATTCTTTCCACCAATCTCAATACATTTCCTAAAAATAATCTGATTTAATCCAGGTATCAAAGAATTTCACTTCGTCCACATGAATGACTTTGTCCAAATCAATTATGATTAATTAATTCAATAAAACTGTCAAGAACTTGTTTGAATGTAGTTTTCTCCTGTTATTGTTGCTTGATTCAATAAAGATGTTTGGCCTATGGCATTTATATTAATGGCAGATTGGAGGTAGGAGTGGAACACCTTTTTATATTTGGTAACCCACGACTGTTTGGGAACCAGAAAGGGAAGAGGTTTTTAAAACCAGATTCTTCCTTCTTTCTTAGACAATGCTATGACCAAAGTGATGAATGAAAAAGTATTTATTAGCACACACTATCTTTCAAGCACTTTGCCCTCAAAGAGCATTCTTCTTAATAGAGGAATGAAGTCACAGGGGAATAGACATTTTAGTAGCAATTGATTTGATCACATAAGCGTAAAACCTCAAGAGACAGTTTTGTTTTTGTTTCTTCTTATGAAGTATTAAAAGAGAACTTACTATTTGGGGAAGTTAAAGAGGGAAGATCTAAACACAAAAACTATTAAAAAAAACTTTATGGTGTTTTCTATAGATAGAGATTCCTGGGAAAATTCAAAAGGATGTGTTCAAAGATGTAAAAAAAAATAGGCTGACTCACTTATCTGAGTGAAAGAAAACAACAGTCTGTGTTGCACAGGCTAAGCAAAAAACTAATGTATTGAATTTTACTTTTCAGTCGGCTGTTATTAGCATTGCTATATCCTGTGTCAAAATACTAAGTGTCTTATGGTAGATTTTTTTTCCAAGGGGGAACGGAGGAAATGATTTAATTGGTTTGAACCAGTAAAGACATGTGCCTTTGAGAAGACTGACTCAAAGAGACTAAAATGCCCCAAAGTTTGTGTTGGACAACCTACTATAGAGATTTGCTAGTATATTCTCATCACAATCGCTGGGCTCTACATAAGCATGAAAGGAAATATTAGATGTTTTTTTGAGCCTTCATTTAAGGAACATCTTAAAGTGCATAATGAATCTGCCTCTTTTTTTGGAGACAGTTCAGATTTATGAAAAGGAAGTCGTGCTTAACTAACTTTCTAGAGGTCTTTCTATGTCAGCCAGGAGAAATGCAGAGGATTATGGACACTATTAAAAGAAAGCATTTGATAAGGCTCTATATCAAAGTTTATTGCCTGAGGTAAGGAGTCAGGATATCTTGAGCAAAGTAGCTTGTTAGACAAAAACATGGCTTAAAACAAGAAACAATGAACAGCAGTAAATAATACCTTCTCTAGATAGAAAGAAGTTGCCAGCAGGGGCACCATGGGGAATAGTTTTCAGGGGCCTCATGTTTACATTAGCAGTCAATGACTTGGAAAAGAATGTTAAAATGAAGATCTCTAAGTTTGGGTGGTGAGACCAGTGACATTAAAAGGCTTCAAATCCCTTCATGTTTTAAGCTGTGTAAGAGCTGTCAGCATGAGGATGACAAAAAAAGTTCTAAAATAAAAAAACAGAGAACTAAAGACATAAATGGAAATGGGGGCAATATACAAAAAACTAATTAAATTTGTCCAGGCAAAGAACAATCTACAATATGACTAGAGAAAAACCTCACCATTCTTAGGCTCTAATGGTTTAAGATTATGGATGAACACAAGAGAAATTAAATACAAGTTCAAGAGGTTAAGAAAAATAAGAGCGGATAGAAATGATCAAAACTGAAATTTGCAAATATTTGACAAGATAAAAAGAAATTTTAAAACCTATACTTAATAAGATAAAAGAATGTCTCTGCCAACATAAGTTGGGATAATTATGAAGCAGTGAAGACTGTAAAATTTTTTTAAAAACTATTGAAAAAAATTTTAAAGAATATTAAATTTCGGTCATTACAGAGAGGACTGAGTGGAATATATACAGATACAAAGAATAGTCATCAAAATATTTAATTGACCATTAATAATAAGAGAGTTTATATTTGCTGAATAACTATCAAGAATCAAATAAGGAAAAATTGAGGAACAGGGACCCCCTAGCCCTACTTTTCCACCTTAAAAACTATAAGAAATGTACCCTCTGGGTCTTGGACCTGGGGCAGAGGGGGCAGTTAAGAGGGAAGGGCAGGTCAATAAAAGCTTCCTCTGTCCTGAGCAGGATTCCCTGGCTGCCACTGGATTATTGCTCAACTGCTGTCACTAGCCTTAGCAACTACAAAAAGCACCTTTTATGTGATTTTTCTGGTTGCAGATATCTGGGGCCCTAAACAGTAGGAGCCACTATGGACTCTATCATAGCCTAAGCAGGACTGCCCCAGAGCTGAGTTTTCCCTGAAGTTGCCTATGTTTCCTTTGCCTTTTCCCAGGCTATGTCCCTTGACATATGACCTTTGGTAGAGCAGGAAGAGTGGTTATCACAGAAGTTCTCTGTCCCTTCACTGGGACAGAGCAAGGAACACATTATTCTTCCTCTACAACCTATCCCTATTTTGCATGAGGTCATGGAAGGATAGCATGAGAGGAAGAGAATTGATGTTAACGATTGTGGCATGCATTTTTCAAAATAATAAAAAAGAGCCTAGATATTAGCAAATGCCACACCTTTGAGAAGGAATTAACTCTTTTTCTACTAAGATTTGTTTAGTATTTAGTGAATTAAATGAAAGCAAATCTTTTCAAAAAATCTGGCTAACTCAGATCAAGCCAAAACATGTGGCCAGTTTTAATTTGCCACAGATCCTCTATATGGCCAGACCAAAGACTGGAGATAAGGAAACACCATTTCTATTGGGAACATAGTATCACCACAACCACCTTTCTAAGCAAATCAGAGCAGCTCTAGTATCTGGTTCTGCTCCATTTCACCTACAGTTACATAGACCTAGCCAGCCTTTATGTACTCGCACAAAGGAGAATATTATTTTTCCCCTTGTAATAGGATCAGCCTCCGTAAATAACTGAACAATCATTGAGAAAAGTTGTGTTTGTGTTTCTAAATCCAGTGGAGGGTAGAGAGAGAGACAAGAAGATCATAAATTCATTCCAAACCACATCTAAAATGTGGGGATATTGGCTGACCAAGAGAGCGGAGGCTCTAGACATTTTCTATTTGATAGAGTGTTTGATGCAGCCTCTCATAAAGATTCCTGGTAAAAGTGGTCACAGCGGCTGGAGAATGCCAAACCTCACACTGGGATGAAAGGCTATTTTGTAAAACCACATACAGAGTAATGAGTAGGAAATCTTTTGTCCTGTTTAGAGACCATGAAGTACAGCAGCTTGCGCCACAAACTCCTGACTAAATGAGGCTCTTGAGTCTACTTTTTTTATTTTTAGAGAATATGAAATGTGATAAACTTCATTGCCTTCCATTTACACCATAGACTAGATTCAGAGTGACCAAAAATGCCACAAAAAGCATTCTCTTATGAGCTTTCTAGCACCAATTTCTGAACTCCTAACGTTGTCGTAAACTTTAAATGTCTATTGAAATATCTTGGAAAGATCCAGTCCAAATGTGAGCTTAAAATTTTCAAATATGACCCATCACTGTTTTAAATCCAAATTGCTCCCAGACAACAATGTGCACTACTACCTTATTGTTTATTCTTGTAAATTTTAAATATTCGAAATTCTGACTTATGAAGTTAGAAGGAAACACTGTAAATTTCTTTGCCACTTTTTTCTCCCATATTTTGAGTTTTAGCACACATCTAAGAATTAGATCTTGACAGGTTAGTGGCAGTAATCAGCAATATTGACTGAATGATATACTCTTGTCAGAAACTGTGGTTCTCAGTTCCTTCAACTATGTCAAAAATCTAATGGGACGTATATTTAACGAAGTCTCATTATAAAGCTTTGATGGACCATGGATTCAGGTATTCTGAGGATCAAACCATGACTTCTTATGCAGAATATAGAATAGACTTTTCTCATACCATGTATTATTCTCCCACTTCCCTCTTTTGGTCTATTAACTTTGTTAGGATAGGAAACCCTCAGATGAGAAAACTCCTTCTAGCAATTCAGATCAGCATATACTCTGCAAATTATAGTCTTACAGAGTTACCTGGGGCACTGAGAGGTTAAGTGAGGAGCATGAGGTCACACAGTCAGTATATGGAACCACAGTCTTCCTATTTATGAGGGCAGCTCTCTCTATCCACTGTACTATGCAAAGACTGCAATATGAATATTATGCCTGAGGAGAAGAACTGATAGAGAAGGAAAGATGGAATGTGATTTCTGATGAATGCAAAGGTATGGAACTCACAAGTATAGGTGAAGAGAGAATGATGAAAAGAAAAAAGGGTTTGGAAAAATGTTGACTTCATGAGGAAAGTCACAGGTAGAAAGGAAGGAAGAAAGGAAGAAGGGAGGGAGGGAAGGGAAGAAAGAAACAAGCATTTATTAAATGTCTCCTCTGTGTGAAGTCTTGTACTAAAGGAAAACTTCTCTAGGGCTGCTGAGCATGGTGGTATATTTCTGTAGATACTATTGTTGTGGTGGGAATCTAGTGCATCATTTGATTTCATGAGTTCTGAGTCACATTAGGAAAAGATCTATCAGGGACAAATAGCCTTTCAAATAGTCCATCATCGATATGGTAATTTCCTAGGGGGCAGGGGGACCCCAGGCTACCAAAGGAGGGGCAATCTGTCCCAGGTCAGAAAGAGGGAGCAGTTTAAGAATATCATCATTGGAATCTGGACTGTGATTTGTCAATGAACTTCTAGCCTGAGTGGGGTAGAGAGACCTAGTCTCAAAAAAACAAAAAACAAAAAACACAACTCCAAGACGACCTAGGATTGTGTGTGTGTGTATGTGTGTGTAGCAGGGCTGTGTAAAAGTAGTCTTCTTTCTACTGTAATTCACAAGTACTAAGACCCATGAGGAGAGTCTCAAGGCCATTTTTTTCTTTTTTTCTTTTTTTTTGTCAAAATAGACACAAGTTCTGTAAGGTTTGGAAAAAATAAACAGCACCACCACCTTTTAGTTTATGACCCTACAGAAGATATTCAGCATAAAAGTCACAAAATGGTGAAAATTCATCCCAAAACATTGAAAAATAAGACAAGGAATATGGAAACATGCACAAAGTCCTAGGCTGAGCAGGACATAGGTCAGTGTCCTTAAACTGTTTACGAACAGGCAGACTACTGCAAACAGAACACTTGCAACCTTAACTATAAATCTTAGGAAGACTCAGGAAGAAGAAAAAATGTCTCTGGTTACCAGTCGAATCTTTTTTAATACAGTTTTGGTAAAGAAGGTAGCATCGCATTGTCTCTGTTAAGCTGTTAAAACCATATAACAACACCACCACCTCTCAAAAGAAGAGCTTGTTCTGCATCAAATTTTCTGAGATGTAGCTTAGAATCCCAGGGAGCTGATAAAACCCAGATTTCTCTTTGCAGAGTGCTAGAAAGTATATAAAATTTAAATTTATTTAATTACCAGGCACTTAGGCTTTGGAGCATTAAAAAGAATCAAATGACAAGTGTTCTGACCTTCAGTTGGGGGAAGGGAACCTTTAAAAGGTCATGTGACCAATATACTCAGATGGTAAAACATCCATCCACTGTAAGGTAAAAGGATGCTGATGTTCAGATCTTATCTCTGGGAACTTAATATATTTATGAGTGTTTATTTCATTAGGCCATTACCAGGGACAGAAAAAGGGCATTTTTTATGGGTTGAAATATTCCCACAAGAATCACAAACTCAGAAATTAGAGATGGAAAAATCATGTTAGGTTATATCAAGCCAATCCTTCTTGGCTTGTGTTCCATACTCCATCCCCCAAAGTTTGACACAAACCAATCTGACTCAACCAGTGGGATTTCTCCCACTTCCCTAGAGGTACTGACTATTGCACAGTAAGAACATTTGTTTTTCAAGTACTGAACCTGTATTGTTATCTCATGAATTCATCTTAAAGACACTTCAAAATTTCATACTTCTAATGGCATTTTAAAAACAGGGAAACCCCAAAATTAGATTGTGGGAAATGAGAAAGGTCCATGAATTAATAAAGTGTAGCAGTTAATTAATAAGTAGTATCTAGTAACATTATACTACGCTGAAAGCTACAAAACACAAAGATCCAAGTTACTATTTAGATTTCTTTGTAAAAATAATGAAACATTGCAAACAAGGCAGGGGAGGGCAGCCTAATGCATCTTGGGTCCTGAAGTTCCAAGAGGTGATCTTAATCTTTAAAATTCCAAGACTGGACCATCTGTTATACCCAACAGCATCTTAGTTTTGTTAAACACCAACAGCTGGAAATAAAGTACAATAAGATCTCCTTACATGGAACCCATTTAGAGCTAAATCCCACAATTTTGAAAAGATTCCAGAGTCCTTCCTAATTAGGATAGACAAACAACACTTAAGAAATTTTACTTGTTTTAAATAACATCTCCCTGGCACTCTGCACCACCATTCTCACATTAAAGAGAGTTTATTAGAAAAGTTTTACCTTAGAGTACAGAAAATTGCAGAAAGGCTTGGACAGTAGTGTCTTTAAAGAGATTTACCAAGCTCCTACTTTTTTATAGTGATTCATCTTACCAGCTTCTGATCCCTTTGGTAGAAATTTGGTCCTATCACTTCTGTTCAAGTGTCCAAAGGCAGGTGAATGATAAGTGATCTTGTTACTTATTAATAAAGCTAGAAAGGTATGTAGCAGAAATGAAAACTCATATTTCCATTCAATTCAATACATAGTTATTAAGTGCCTATCATGTAGGCATTATGCTAGATGTTAAGAATACAAAAATGAAAAATTACAGTCTGTCCTAAAGAAACAGATAGTCTATTAGAAGAGGGGGAGATATTATCTGTATAAGATAACATACATTAGAAAAAAAATGTTAAGTATACAAATGGGCTAAATAACATGACCTGAAAGACTCAAGGAGTAATTGAGCAGGTCTTAGGGGAAGAAAGCATCTTGGAGGAGACAGTACATGTTCTGAGCCTTGGGCAGAAGGTGAAGATAGGGGTGGCATCTCTTCTAAATATAAAGTGTAATCTGTGCAATGGCATAGAGATAGGATAGGACAGAATGCCATTGGGGAGCAAAGTTGTCCATTTTTGCTAAAATGTGTGTGACAAAGAAACAGTACTCAATAGTACTCTGAAAAGGTACACTAAGATTCAAATGAATATTAAATTCTAGAGTGAGGAGTTTGCACATTTCATGAAGCAGTGGAGAACCAATGGAGATCTTTGAATTGGAGGAGTGAAATGATCCTACCTAAGCTTAAGAAAAAACAACTCTAGGAAGAAAGGGTTTAGGAGAAGAGAGAATGGAGGGAGACCAGTTTAAAGGCTATTATTATAAGAGTCTGAGTGGTAATTAATATTTAAACTAACATGACAGTAGTAGGTGTAGGAAGCAGGTATTGACTATATGAAATATTTGTAGGGTTCAGTGTCTAGGTCCAAGCAAATGGTTGTATCTATGGAGTGATGAAAAAGAATAAAAATCATCTTGAGGTTTCAGGATTTGGGAATTAGGGAGATGGTTGATACCATCAATCATAAAGGTGGAAATTACCAGAGGTGGGGAAACTGAACAGAATGGGAGACATGACAGACAAGGATTACCAGGGATGTCTATCCTGTGAAGTATGGCAACAGAGGAAAAGGCTTAAGGAACAAGTACAGAGAAAGAAAATAAAGTAAGGGAAAGTATCAAAGCAGTTGCACATGTTTAGATAGTGAAGAGGGGAATAGAGGCAAGAGAAATGACATTGACTAAATGGAACAGGCAGCTTTCCATTCCCAGGAAAGAAACCTTTTGCTGCAAAACTTCGTCTCTTCATAAAGTGCATGGCATTTGTAATGCACGAGACATGATATTGCCTCCAGTCCTCAAAAGGGCAGAGCTGTAAACATGGGAGGCTCTAGGATATGATTTGTCTATATCACAAGGAGTGAGTGAAATTCAAAAATGCAGGTATTTTGTGGAGTATTATTCTGGCTAGCATATGTCCTTTATCTACCCAATAGGCAAAGTAGTAGAAGGCTGTTGTCTTGGAGTTTCTAATTATTTCCCAAAGGACAGAGAAGCAGAGATCAGAATAATTCCTTTTTTTCTGTAGAAAGTCTTCCCAGTTGGCCTGGCCTGGGTGGGTAGAATAATTGCCTTCTTTGCCTGATGAACAGAGGAATGACCAGCAGTCTTTTCCTTCCTGACCTTCATCCACATCCCCCAAATAGGAATGAGACTCAAATGGGCCATGGGACGTAATCCACTGTCATCCCTTTTAAGAATTCTTTTTATGCACTGTATATTTAAGATTGTATTTTGATGGTTTTCCACTATTGGCTCTTATAGTGAGCATGTATAATCATTTATTGCATGTTTATTTTCTTATTTGGAGCAACAATTTCCATTTCATAGCATATAGTTAGCAAGCAATTTATTGTGAATTCATTGCTGAAAAAATCTGGAGGCTAAGAAAATGATGACCTATGATGGTTCCTAATAGAAGAAGTGTGCCTATAGAGTTTCTATACTAAGACCATGTCCCCAGCAATGTGGAGGAACAGAACAACTAAAAGCTGCCACACTGTATGGATCAATCTTCTTAGTGCAGCAGGGAGGGAGGATGTCTTGTGATAGAGAGAACTGGAGGCAGAGTTGATGGTTTAAAATTTGGAATGATCTTTGTAAAGAAAAGGGATAGTATGTCAATAAGAAGTAAACAAAATAACTTTTTAATGCAGTCATAGGAGCCAAAGTTATGTGAAATAGAATAAATCTGCAATGATCTCAGGCATGTTTGGTGACTTGTCCAATATGTTGCACACTTGGGAGTCGAAAAGAGGAGGCAGATATCAGGGGTTATTTAGGATTGGAAATTTACAGTAGAGGAGCAGATAAAGATGTTGAAGGATTCAAAGACAGAAGAGAAGGTATCAATGAAATAGTCAATCATGGACTTCCAACTAAGAAGGGAGGAAGGTGAACTATGAACTTGGAAGATGAACTTGGAGAACAGTAAATAATCCAGGGAACTGAAGCCAAGATGAAGGTTAAGAGAAGTCTCAAAAGTAATAAGGATGAGGAGAGGGGCATCATCTAAGGTACCTGCTGCTAGGCAACTTTCTCAGGTGACAATATATTGAATTTAGCTACAGAGGATAAAATAAGCAGCTCTTAGACCATACATACATAGGACCTATCATCACTTTTCAGATACTGTTTTTAAAGATCTCAGTGTCCTGACTCTGAACCAGGCTTGGCCAGGGGTGGGGAACCTGCTGACTCAAGGATGCATGTAGACCTCTAGGACCTCAAGTGCAGCCCAACAGGATTAGTCAAGGGGCTGTACTTGAGGACCTAGAGGTCCACATGTGCTTTCAAGTTCACAGGTTCCCCACCCCTGGCCTAGGCCCTGGCCAAAAACAATACACAGCCCCTCAATGTTATCACAATACTACTCAAAGAACTTCTGAGTGACTTCCATAAAGGGTATACAAAACAAGCATAGTGGAAATGGGAAGGGAACCACAGAGAGCCACCACTGAGTTAATGTTGGCTTCCTAAAGCTGTTCCCTTTTCTTGCACTTTCCCATATAATAGTTATGAGCCTAGCAAAAGATGAACTATTATGATAAATGTACAGGAGCGATGAATCCAGGCTTACTACCTCATCTTTCCTGAATTAATATATAGGTAGAACCTTTAGTTCAAAGAGTATTAATCTGGTTGGGGTAGGGAGAAGAGTGGGGTTATAACAATAAACTTGGTGTTTTATTTTATTTTATTTTATTTTCATAACTATCCGCAAATCATTGGTTTCTTTTGTAATCCTATGTATTGTATGAATTTAAAAATATTATTATGAGGAGTTCATAGGCTTTACGAGTTTGCTAAAGGCATCCACAAAATACAAAAGAGATTAAATACTCTTGTTTTGGTTTTTGTCCTGCCACTAGACTTGATAACTCTGGAGGAGAGGTGGCTAATGACCTTACTCAACTCTACCTCTCTTAAATCCAAGTCAAGACATCACTTTTGTGAAGTCATTGGCTCTCTTCAAGAATGAAGCATGAACAACTTCAGCCTTTGCATGTTTTTTGATAAAATATAGGAGAGGAGCTTGCTGCCAAAGAATTGAACTTCAAAATCCAATGTCATAGAAAGGGAACAACTGGGAAGGATGGTTAGGTCCAACTCATTATCTTGTAAACTCTTTGTGGGCAGAGTGGGCAAGCATTTATCAGAGGGCCTGGCACATAGTTGGCACTTAATAAATGTTATTGCTTGACTGATTGAGTTGCACCATCTCAGAAAATGGCAGAAACATATAGGAAATGGAGGTTCCTGGAGTTATATCAGGGTGTTAAAAAGGTAATCAATGTAAATATTGAAATTTCTATGGATAATCATAAGGGAAAAGTAAGAGAAGAATACTTTAAGTGCCAAAATCACTGAGAAAAGTCATCCATAAAAAATCATTAAAAAAATATAGAATTGAGCCGAATGAAATTCAGAAAGGGATGCTGATGACCAGGGCAATGTTGAAATTATCATGTTAAATCTAGAGTACATACAAAAAGAAAAGCATGAGGCTATCCAGGATTTTAGTGAATTAGTGGCGGGCATTAACAGTTCACAGGAAAGAATTGTATAATCACTTGACCAGAACTTCAAAAGAGAAGTTGTTGACTGGCAGGGACAAAGAAGGGTCTCTAAGGGGCACGTGGAACTATGATAACACCTCTGCCTGGCTCCTTGGAGGAGAGAAAGTGTCCATCACTGGAGAGGATAAAGAAAGATGAAAGATGAGATGAAAGTGAAATTTTGCTTAAGTGAACACAAAATTAAAAAAGAAAAGTAGAAGGAGTGTAAGAGGGAGAACAAAGAAGAAACTGTTGACAGTATAGCAGGGATTCCAAAGAGTACTGTTGAATAGACAGGGACTGAGAAAGGATAGGGTTGAGATGGATCAGAAAAGATAGACAAGGGTGGCAGGAGAAAGTGATTTACATCTTTCATTCTGCTTTTGAGAATTTTAGTAGTTTTTTGGATGACAGGGATCTTCCTCCATGTACACACACACACACACACACACACACACACACACACACACACACACATATACATCTATGCATCCATACATATATCCATCCATTCATATATATTTCTATCTTTTTCTATCTATATCTTTATCTATCTGCCTACCTATCTATCTATCTGTCTGTCTGTCTGTCTATCTATCTATCTGCTAGGCAGAGCACTGTCATGGGGTGGAGACTGGAGGTCATGTTACCTTCTGCCTTCTCCTGTACTTGAATCAAATTGGGAAGTTCCCAGGGGAAATACTGTGTGGGAAAATGAGTCAAAGAGTGTCATTGATGAGAAACACCTAAGATTGAATCAACCCCATAGAAACACAAGACTTAGTTTTGGGGGCCATGGTTTAAATAGACATTAAAAAGTTGGGAATGAGTCTGGGGGGTCCTAACCATATGCTGGTACAAGAATTCCACAGTAGTTCCCCCTCTCAATTTTTGGTCTAGAATAGTCTTTCTTGCAAAGATTAAAGTACTTAGTTAGATGGCAATATTATATCCAATTTAGTAACAGAGAATACTAAGGCAAGGAGAAAAATTGTTGCGCTATGAGTCAACAGAGAATCTAGCAATAGAAACAGGAATTTTAACTCCTACTTTCGTCTATTATGTCACAGCCCCCTTGTGGCATTTCAACACTTCCAAACAAATAGCAAGAATCACTCTGTACGTTCTTATCTACAGACCAAACTTGCTGACACATTGTTAGATGATTGAGGGGATGATACATATACATTTTTCCAGAGCTGTACTAAGAACTTTCAAGGATAAAACAAAGCTACTGTCATAAATTCAACTACACATTTATATGTCCCTAAAGTTTTCCTAAAATATGTCAGCAATTACATTTGAATCTAAAAAGTCAACTGATGTGCTAAGCAGAAGTGAATTCCATGTTTGATGCATGGCAATACTTGAAAGCAAAGAGGCTGCAGCTGGTTGGGCTGAGGGGGAAAGATGCTATAAAAGGACAAATAGGGAAAGTTGTGGCCAGTGACCTTGCACTTGAGTATTGTGTGGAGATAAATTTAGAAGGAAAAATAAAGATTTCTCAACTCCCAAATAATTTGTTAGAATGTGAGGTGACTGATAGAGATCCAAAGCCTAAAACAGAAGTCCAGATTCTGAATCCCTGGGATATTCAAACATCCCTCTTTGGTTAGGCAGTTATTAAATAGAGAGACAGTTGAAAGAAATCTTATTCTCATACTTACAGGTCCAAAAGGGGGAAAGATGAATTTTCACTAGAAATTTCAAAGTGATTACTTTAAAACACATAAAAATATCCTTGGCCAGAGATATAGAAAGAGAAGCACATATGACTAAGAATTAAATTAGGAAATGGATGGAGCTCACTGATGACTTAACAACACATTCCCCTAAATGAAGATGTTATTCTTCGGTAGCACAAGTTTTCTTACATGCTGCTTTACATAGGGATAAGACTAGAAATGGAACCAGTGATTTCCTTGGTATAGGGTACTCCAAATGGAACAGTCCTTCCACCAATTCAGATCAGAGCTTTCTCTGCAACTCTCAAGACGTTGCCTAGATGATAGAGCACTTATTAGGTGCTTGCTTTATACAAATACAAGCAAACAAAACAGTTTTAGCCTTTAAGGAACTTAAATTCTAATTGGAAATATAACACATAACAGGGTGCTAGACATAGGGAAGTCTCTCCCCAGGCAAGGTGAGAAGATTGTAGAAAGAGTCATTGAGGCTTGGTTCCTGGTAATATAGGACAAAGGACTCACTTATCAGAGCTGGAGATATTCAAGTTTCTTGCAGAGTTGGAGGTGTCAGAAAGTGGGGTGGAACTGAGGATACTCAAGGAAGTCCCTCTAACACTGCGAGATCAAATGACTTTTCCCAGGGTCAATGTGTGTCACAAGCAAGCCTGAACCCTGATTTTTCTGTTTCTCAGGATGGCTTCTATCCACCATATCATACTGTTTTTCACATTTAGAAATTTTCATTCAGCCAACATTGAACATCTATGATGTGTGAGGTCCTGTAATCTAATGGGAGGGGGCAACATAAGAAGGAGACGGGACATTGGTGGGTGGAAGGGGAGACCAGGGAACATCTGATGCAGAGGCATCTGAGTTGAAACCAAGCAGAGCAAAAGATGCTGAGTGGAGTGAGTTTCTGCCCTCTATAAAGGAAGGTATTGTATAGAATGTGGTACTTTACACTCCAGCCCTCCAGTCAGTGGGGAGAGGGCACTGAAGAAAGTGATATTCAAAAAGTTGCTGTGTGATGAGGAACAAGTCATGTGATCTTTCAATGACTCAAGATAATTTTCTAATACTCTCTTTCAAAGCACCTTGTTGCTTAAGCTAATCAGACCTGCCTGCCCTATTGGGAGATATTAGTAGGGTTAACTATCTCCTTTTTCATTGGGTTACATTACATCTACTGCCAGGTTTCAGCTCCAGGGAACAAGATGCCCCTCCTAGGTTAAGCTCATCATCGTTAATCTCATCACCAATCTCTTAACTCATGCTTCTTGGGGGCAGGGACTATCTTGATTTTTAATTAATTGTATCCTTAGTGCTTAGCACAGTACCTGGCACATAATAGACCCCCCATAAATGTTTATTAGATATGGGATACAGACTCATAAATGCACCATTTCTTTATCCCTAATACCACAGAACATGTTGCTCTCTGCTCTTCCACTGTTTAGTGGGTACAGTGTTTACTATTAGTTTTGATTTGATTTCTATTATTTTTGTTAAGGCTCACTATCGTGTGATCTTACCCTAGTTCTATAGCCTAATTTTGCTTTCCCCTCCCCTTCCAAAAGTCAACCAGAATGAAATTACTCACATGTATTTCAGTTAAATATTTCATATTACAATTATATGTCATTTTCAAACTATTTCCCGAAATTACATTGCATAACTATTTATTCTAGGTCATTTAAAACATTAAGTTTTAGTTTTTTAAAGCTTTAAAGTTAAAATAAAACTTGGAAATAAACCTTTTTTTAAATAATTTTTTGAGACGATGCTGTGTCTTTCCAATCTTTGTTTCCCAAGACTATTCTGAGTAGCTAGTTATGATATCTGGAAGGAACATTAACCTTCTCAGGACAATATGCTGTCAGTATAATATTCAGGGATATATTCATATATTTAGCATTTATCTATGAAGGTGATACAAACTATTTTCTTTGGGTAGCTTACTTTGTGCATTATATTGAAATATACAGTGTACTCCATCATTTACTTTGATTAATTAATTTGGTAGAGGTAGTAGCAGTTGAAGAGTTACCTTGAAGTCAGGATGACCTGGTTCAAAAAGTTGCTATGAGATGAGGGACAAGTCATATGATCTTACAATGACCTAGGGTAATTTTCCAATACTTTCCTTCAAAGTGTCTTGTTGCTTAAGCTAATCAGAACTACCTGCCCTATTAGTAGACATTGGTAGGGTTAACTATGTCCTTCTTCATTGGGTTATTCCCTTGGAAAATGACTATGGAGACTGGACTTGAAGCAGAGATAGAAGTCTGGGGAAAAATCCTATTTCCAGAGCACTGGGGCTTAACTACTTGTTGATGGTAGTTCGTCCATGGTTGTTGTAAGAGTTATTGAAGATTGCATATTCATTCTCCACAGAGTTCAGCTCACCAAATTATGAATGAAGGGGCTTAGCTGGAAGTATGATTGGCAGTCTAGGGGCAAAGGGATGGGGAATGGGGGAAGCACCACTATTCCCAGAGATGAAGCAAAACCTTTTTTGAATGAAACAACTCTTGATAAAAGCAAGTTTGGGCCTTCAAAACCATTCTGAGCCATCCTCATTTGCAATGCAGAGATACATCCATTCAGCTAAATCTAGTGCAAAGAGATGGTAAAAGTACCAGTTAGAACCAACTAAAGATCATGCAAAGATCTTCCTTATTTTTCTAATTCCCAAATTGATACAAATTTCCTTTCTACAATGGATTGTGTATATATGTAAATATGCATATATATATATATATATATGTGTGTGTGTGTGTGTATAATATATGTGTGTATATATAGACATATACACATATTCCCATATACACACACATATATACATATAGATACATGGGGCTGTTCAGGGAAAACTAGAACACACTTATGGATAACACAAAATTCACTGGACCTGAAAGACAAGCAGGTCTTGTGGCAAGAGAATCCAGCAGGTATCACATCCAAATAGCAGCCCTGAGTGAAACAAGGGTGGAAAATGAAGGTCAGCTTTTCAGTCAGAACTGGATACACATTTTTGTGGAGAGGTCAAAGTTATGGGGAGCAAAATGAAAGCTATAGATTTGCAATCAAAACTAATTTAGTCAATAAGCTTCTATGCCTCCTAAAAGGAATGAATGACCATGTGATTGCCACTTGCAGGAAAGCACCATGCCACCATCATCAGCGCCTATGCTCCCACTATGATGAACCCTGATGAGGTCAAAGAAACATTTTATGAAGACATAAAGGCCCTCATCACCAGTGTGCTGAAAGAGGACAAGCTTACAATTCTTGATGTCTTTATGCCACAATAGACACAGACTATCAGACATGGCGGGAAGTCCTTGGGAGAAATGGAACTGGAAATAGCAATAGCAACAGTCATTTGCTACTGTAGACTTGTGTATCTCATGATGCTGACTTCCATTTCTCTAAATGTAATAAAACTTTGTGGATACAACTCCACAGTAAATATTGGCATTAAAGACTATATCTTCATAAAGAGAAGAGATAGATGGATGTAAAAAAGACAGTCCCCAAGATAACTCAATTATCAAAAGACCAATAAGAGCACTTCTCTGAGTGTGAATTTGTTCGGGAAAGCTGAGCCAACACAAGATGGGCAATAGTGAACCACCAGGATGATTAAGCAGAGGTCAGAAATGGAGCAGGTCAAAAATTCTGTGCCAATTAATATTGGGCTCCCGGCTACTGTGAGTGAAGCTGATGTATTTCCAGCCTGGTGAGTTACGAAGATCCAGTTTCTTCCCCCAACTTCAACAAAAGTTTTTCTAATATGGGTCAAATATTAAAATCCTAAATTCCACTGTCATTACTGGTAATAACACATTTTAGATCCCTTTAGATAATAGGTGTAAAATATTTTGCAAACCTTAAAAAGTAATGTAAATGCTAAGTATTATCTGTGTGTAGTTATTGAAATTATATATAGACACAAAGTCAGGTGTCTATATATAAGAAAGGAGAAGCAAGTGCATCACGCTACACAAACTGTTCCTAAATATTCCCAGCCACTTGTATTTTGCCCAATTAGACTGAGACCCAATGAGAAACATTCATCTCATCATGTTTATTGTTTCAATTTCTGTCTGAGATGAAATATCACAGGATCAGATTTCATTTTGAAAATTTTGATTTCCCATTTCTTTTTCCTGATGGAACCATTTAATTCAGATAAGGCAGAAAACAAAATATAAAGGAAGAGTAATGGTCTTTGAACTGCCACAGAATGTTTACTTTGAATATATTTATTTTGAAAATCTTATTTGAAAAATGAAGCTCCAACTGTTAGAGAAAAACAAGTCATCAGTACTTGAACAGATTTCAAAGTCTCTTTGCATAGGTCTAGAGCATAAGGTAAAGTACCCAGTTCCTTCTCAAAAGAGTAAGTAAACCTTGTGCTAGTGCAAAGGGGAAATAGCATATAGGTGAAAGAAGGGGTGGATGAGAAAAGTTCCAGGTGAATTAAATTCAAAAAACATTTGTTACAAACATTCTATATATAGACAACTCCAGTAGATTCTTCTAGGAAGAAACAAAATTTAGCTACAAAACTTTCTTTGCTCTCCTGTCATTTGTAGTTTGGTAGATTATTAGATGAATTGGTAGCATATAGAATCTATAGGCAACATATATGTTCCAAGAATCTGCCTCCCAATTATGTCCAGACACTCATTTTCTTAGCTTATTGGGCATTCAACACCTTTATCTCCTCTGGAACTTTGTAAAGAACGCTCAGCGTTGATGTAACTTTGCTTCATAGGATGCATTCAAACATCTGGGTATTTTGGCATTACCTAAATAGATCTATGACTTTAAATTGGAGTAATATCTCCCCGAAACCTTTTCTATAAATGAAACCAGTTTTCATTTTTTAGTTCTTCCAAATTCTTGCATTTACTACTAAATTCATTCCAGAAAAGAAATAATTGCGACTCAGGATGGTTTAACTTTCTGGTATATTATCCAAAATCAGTAACACTATATGAATAATAAGAACCCCTAAATAGTGCTACACTCATTGGCTCACCTGAGTATCCCCCAAACCTGATAAGGTATGAATTAAAGGCATTATCTTTATCATCATTTTGTAAATGTAAAGGTTGTAGGTAGAAGTCAGATAGGGGCTAACATCTGCATCAAAAGTGCTTAGTGAAATGCTTACATGTAGTCACTATTTAGTAAATCTATTGACTGAGTAAATCTGTTTGTACTTACTCCAGACTAGGATTCATTCCACTATAACAGGCAAAGCAAAATAAAAAGGGCAGAAAACAAATAGAGTCAATAAACATTTATGTCAGGCATTGTGCTAAATGTTGGAGATACAAAGAAAGGAAGAATAGTCCCTATTCTCAAGGAACTCACTCTAATGGGGGATATGGAATCTGAAAATTGGGGAGGGACTGAGAGCACTCTGGCAGCCAGAGTGGGAAATGATCTGGGGAAGTATGTGCTTCTGAGATAATTTCAGCGTGCAGAATGATGAGCTTCCAGAGATGATGAAGTCCAGGAAAGCAGGTGGATGAGAAAAGATTAGTATTCCCTTGTGTCATCCTTAAATAGTAGCAGGTCTGAGAGCAGCTCTCCAATGTCCATCCTCCATCCTCCCTAATCAGAGGGAAGGAAGGGAATCAGTGGGCAGTCAGGGCTAAGTTGATTTCATCTTGCAGAAAGACAAGTTTCCAGAGATCATGAAGTTCAGGAAAGTGACTGGGTGAGAAACAATGAGCACTACTTATCAAGGTCAGTTTCTTTGAAGTTAGGATGTAATATAGGCAATGAGTAAAAATAGTGTTTGGGATCATAATCCCACCTAACAGCACCCAAGTCTTTATTACTAAGCTTTTAATATGGTTTGTCTGTATACGTAATTTCATTGGCCTAGGATGGGAGTTCTTAATCTTATTTCATACTGTGCCATTGATTTCTTTGGCAATTTGGTGAAAGTTATGAACTCCTTCTGAGAATAATGTATTTAAATGCAGAAACATGTTAAAAAGGATTACAAAGAACACAAATTATATGCAAATATTCCCATGTACCTATCATTTTTTTAAAGTCTAGGAAGTTCATGGACTTCGGGTTATAATTCTCTGATAAAGGAGAATTCCTAATGAGGATATTTCTTTTTCCATTGTAGACTGACAACTATTCTGCAATTTATTGTCCTAAAGAACTGCCTAGGTGCCTCTAAGGTTAAGTAACTGCCCAAGGTCACACAGACAATATGTTCAAAAGTAGGTTTTGAACCAAGAGCTATCCACCCTGCTGGAGGTTTTCCTGTATTTATCCAAATATTGTAAGGGTGTCAGTGGGTCAGTCTGGCTATTTCATCCCCTCTCTTGCTACATGACCACCCCATACACTTCCTGTCATACAATTCCCTAATTTTGTCCTTTATTCCTGCTCATCTTTTATCTATTGCTTTTATCTGGCAGGGTGCTCACAACACAATCACCTCTCAGAGAATCACAGAATTTGAATGCAGGAAGGAACTTCAAAGTTCAACTAGTCTAAGGAACCCTCATCATAGTATACCTGACAAAGGGTCAATCAGCCTCTACTTAAAGATTTCAAAGAAATCTATACCACCTCTCAAGGCACCTATTCCATTTTTGTGTAGTACAAATGGTTAGGATTTTTTTTCCTGACATGGATCCTAAATTTGATTCTTTTTACAGTTTCCAACAATTCCTTTTGGTTCTTTCCTCTGAGGTCAAACACAATGAACCTACTCTTCCCTCCATGTGATGGTCCTTTAAATATTTAAATACAGCTGTCATGTTCCCTTTGATTCTTCTCCAGGCTAGATTTCCCCAATTCTTTCAACTAATTTTCCTATGCCATGGATTCAAGGCCCTTCCTCATTCTTCATCAACCTGGTTGACTTCCTCTGGACTGGCTCAAGCATTTCTTTCTTAAACTAAGGCATCCATAAGTGAACCAAAAACCAGATAATGTCTGGCAAGAGAAGAGTAGAGTTGGACTATCTCTATTGCCTTTTTAGTAATATTTATCTTTAATTTTTCAGAGGAAATGATATCCTACAACTTATAGACATATATCAATATTGGTAAGATGTTAGTGCTAAAAAGATGGACCTGTGTTTTCATAGGAAACTTGAGGTCAGTAGAAGAATTTTGTAAGTTCCAAAGAATTCACACTACTGTACTCCTCCTTTTCAGCTCTGGACTTTGCTCATCATCCACCTGTACTATCTGTCTCAGATATGCATGAGGTCTGTTGAACAAGAACTCAAATGCAAATTGAAATCTAGACAATACACAAATTTTTAAAGTCTAATTAGGAAAAGCAAAAGAGAAGACACCATCATTCATCTTCCAGCTTCTCCAACATCCTCATAATTCTGCAAGAAACACACAGAGTCTATTACATCTATATACTTCTATCTGTAATACAGGAAAGTGTGGCATAGTGGAAGGGATGAATCACTGGATTTATAGCCAGAGCAGTTTGTTGGCCATGCTATTATGTAAACTTGGGCAAGTCATTTAACTTCTCCAAGTGTCAGTTTCTTTACTTATGAGATATAGATGAACTAGATAATTTTAGACTTTATTTCTGGGCCTAAATCCTAAGACCCTACACTGTTAGTATAAGAGAGAACAAAATGAATAAGACATATCAGAGACATTTGGATTCAAAGGGCAAATGTACAATAAGAGAAAGAACACTAGCCTGAGAAATTAGTTCGGTAGTTTTCAAACTTTTTTCATGCATGAACTTGTATCAGCACATTTTGGGGCACATACCCTCTGTATATTTATAGTAACCTATTTGTACATTGTGTATACTACTGCTTTTTGTGGTTGTTCAGTTGTTTCAGCCATATCCAACTCTCTGTGACCCCATTTGAGATTTTTCTGGCAAAGATATTAGAATGGTTTACCATTTCCTTCTCTGTATCATTTTATAGATGAGAAAGTGAAGCAAACAGGGTTAAGTGACTCACCCAGAGTCCCACAGCTAGTAAGTATCTGAGGATGGATTTGAACTCATGAAGACAACTCTTCCTAGTTCCAAGTTCAGCACTATATCTACTGTGTCACTTAGCAGTCCATATATTACTTAATAATTATTTATATTATAAAACTTGCACAATAAAGACATTTTAAAGGTTGATAAGGAAGATAGACTAATAATTGGTTCTAGAGTCTGTAGGGAGCCATTAGAGTTTGCTGAGTATGGGAGTGATCTAGTCAGACCTCAGCTTTAGGAAAATCATTTTAGCATCTATATAGAGGATGAATTGGAAAAGAGAGAGACTGTATGAAGAGAACAATTTTGTAATAGCTTGGGCTTTTATAATAGCTTGGGTCAGATATTATGAGTATCTGAAGTAGCATTGCAGCTCTTCAAGTAAAGAGAAGGGGACAGATGTAAGAGATATAGAGGTAGAAATGACAAGATTTGAAAATTGATGGAATATGTGGAATAAGGGAAAGTGAAAACACAAAACTGACAGGAAGGTTGTGAACCTGAGCGATTGTAAAGGTGATTACTGACAGTAATAGGGAAGACTGGAAGAGGAGTAGGTTTAGGGGGGAAGAAACTGTAATAATATGTTAGATGCAAAGTACAATCCATGCATGCTTTACACCCCCTGGGACTCTTGTCACACTCTAAAATAAAGGAGTTAGGGGGACATGGCTTTCACTCACCACTCACTGCCCCAGAGCACAGAGCCTTGCTCAACCATGAAATGTAAGAGAATAGGAAGGAAGGAAATAGTAGAAGGAAAAGGTTTTTCCCCCCAATGGCATCTGCACAGCTGTTGCAGAGGGTATTCATCTAGTAGTTTGGTTAAAACCATCCTGAAGAGCCAGCTCAGAAGGAGGAGAGTTGGGGGCTTGCAGAGAGAAAGAAAAGGATAAGGGTGAGTGTGAGTATGTTAGATCTAAGCTCCAAGGTTGGTTTGCAAAGAGAAGGTGAGATGAGACTCATGTTCCCCCCTTCTAACTGGTTGATCACACATCCTTTGGGATCAGGCCTCAATAGCTACTTCGGAGAACATCTAGAACAGGGGATCTTAACCTTTTTGTGAGTCAAAGGATCTTTGGCCACCTGGTAAAGCCTACGGATCAGAATATTTTTAAAATCCATTCATAATAGAAGGAAATGCTAATTTTTAATTAGAGGTTAATGAAAAATAAAATGCAAACTTCTTTCTCTTCCCCCTTCTCCCCTGCCTCTGAACCAAATTGAAATTTATCCACAAACCCCTTGAGGAATTGTGAACCTTGAGTTTTAAAAAATCCCTGATGAAAAGCCTAAGGTATCTAGTCCCATTTCTGCAACTGACAAGCTGTGTCACCTTGAGGTGATCAATTCACTTCCCTGGGCCTCAGTTTCTTTATCTGTAAAATGAAGGCACCATCCTAGATGATCTCTAAGGCCCCTTTCATTATCAGATTCTATAAATAAGCTTTCTGCTGATTAGATTGATAAATGTATCAGTTTTGTCCATAGGTAATTAGTCTAACAGCTGTTGCAAGTCAGGGGACTGGATTGTTTCCTTTGATAAAACAAGTAATTTCTATAAATTACAATTACTGATTTACAATCCCCACAGTAAGACATATGTGTGTGTTTATACACATATAACCAGAATGATGTTAAGCATGCAAAATCAGTAATGGGTGCATGATTCTCAAATCTTGTAGAACTGATAAAAATCAGAGTCGCTGTCAGCTTTGTAAATTGAGAGCTCCAAGGAAATTCTGTGACTGTCTTCAGTAGAGGGTTTTTTGTGCTGGTAACTTGCTCCCCCTGGTGGATAGTTCATTGACATGTTAGTGAGTCCAATCTGTCATTAGAAAGTGCATGTGACCAGGCTGAGACTTCTTCACAGGTGTAGGAATATATCTCCTAGAATTACTCAAGCTCCAGACCCCAGAAAATAAATGAATGCCCTGGTCTGATGTCCAGCAGATGTCTAAAGAGACCCTCCTACAGTGAGAAAAGAGCTGGCCCTTATATATGCACTGCCCTTGTTGCCTCATGTTTTCTCATTATTATAGCTATTTCAAAATCATTGCTGTGCACTGATCTGAGATGGAAAAGTTGGAAACCCTTTTTTTCTTCCAAGTATAGATCTTTCCAGGTGGGTGGGGTAGGGGGAAACTACAGAAAAGAACAGCTTGTTCCAAAATAATTTCCTTTTCTCTCATTAAATACCTCCACCAAAAAAAAAAAAAAATCAAACATCCTCAACTGACTCTTCCTTCCTTCTATGTGATACTAACATACTCAGAGTTGTATTCTGTTATGACCAGATTAATGGAAAATGTGCAAGTTCTCTGATTCCCAGAAGAATAATTTTCCTCATTGGGCCAGTGCACCCTTTGGTTTCCTGTTTTGTTTTGTTTCTTTTTATTGCTGTAGCCAATGAATTTTTCTTAGAAAAAAGGAAAAACTTATACTGCATTAAATACTCAGGGTGACTCAGCATTGAAATACTGTATAAAGAAGTTTTAGTACCTGAGTATGGTTTGCATCGATTAATCTAAAGTACCTCATGGGTACAGTCAGTGGACTTCCATATTG
Source organism: Potorous gilbertii (assembly GCA_028658325.1). Taxonomy (NCBI): domain Eukaryota; kingdom Metazoa; phylum Chordata; class Mammalia; order Diprotodontia; family Potoroidae; genus Potorous; species Potorous gilbertii. The sequence goes on along the minus strand of CM053769.1, from coordinate 564,596,858 downwards.
CGGCCCCAGTCCAAACAGTTTATAAGCTAAATAAGGGAGGCATTTTAAATATTTATTTTACAGGACATATTTTAAATAACCTGCATATGTAAATAGAGCATTCTTTACCAGTATGTTATTGCCAGATCAATTCTCATGTTCTGATATATAATTAATTACCGGTTTATTCCTCTGTAAACCGTGGCAAGGAATAAATCAGTCATGCCAGGTCACTGATGTCAGCGAGGAGTGTAATATCCACAAGTCAATGGTGACTGTGGGAGGGAAAGAGAGACTTCGTAAAACCAGTGGAAGTGATACCATAAGCAGTATGAAAAAGCCTGACCATCAAGGCAAGTTGCTAGCCTTCTTTTCACACTCAATAAATTTATTCTCTCCCTTCTCTCCTGAATGGAAGATTACTCCTCAAAGGTATACTATAAAACATCTGAACATTTTACAAAGCATGTCTCTCTCATGTAAAATGCACATTTATGTCTGCAAATTATTCTGAAAAAAGTATAATTGGAATTAAAAGAAAGAATCTGAAAAAAATTGCTTTAAAAATGTCCTAGGTCCCAAGCTGATTTGCGTTAAGCTTATGCAAAATTTGTTCAGCAGCATTTCAGTTGCTAATGATGAAAAAAAATATTTTTCCACATTATTTTGACCTTCTTAATTTTTTTAACACCGACAGTAGAAGTAACAAACTTCAAATTTGGTAAGATCATAGTTCTCTCTAAGACAAAAACATGCAACTCAAAATGTATGACGGTTTCTTTTTGGTCCCTTCAGACTTGTATTCGTGTTCAAGTAGAATTAAACATGGGTGATAAGGACAACAGCATTATAAAATTACTTGTGGGTGTTATGAAAGGTACACTAGAATGTCAGAAGAGGGATCTGCATTTCTGGTAAGCACAGCTCATACAGATCACCTGTGGTCATATTGAGACTTCTGGTTTCTGACCTATGACTTTGAGTGTAAATCACTTTTTCGCCAGTTGTTTAAAGGTATAAGTTGTACTTTCCTTAATCAAAAACATTATGTCAATCTCATCAATAACTTAGGGATTTAAAAATAAAGGAAATAATTCATAATTATTTGTTACTATCTTAACAAATCAACCAGTTGATTAACTAATACTTTCCATTCTGAACTAGTTTTCAAATCATACGAAACAACCATGTAGCAGAGATGTTAAACACCTTAAAATCTATAGTATTAAATAAAATTCATGCCAAGGGATCTGTATTCAATGTACTACATTTCAGGTCACCCATTAGTGGGGAAAAAGCAGATTTGGGAGGAAAGCAAATAATTTTCAAATTTACAGTGGATACTAGTTATATTTCTAGATCCACTGTCATCTTCTTAGTTTATGTTAATGATTTGGGTGCTGAGATGAGGTTTTCTTTCATATAAATATAGTGGGGGCAGCATGATGTAAATTAGTGCCTAAGTTTCTGAACCAAGGTGAGGGTTTTACAGTTATTCTGAAAAGGTGTGAAATGGTTAAAAAATGACTCACAAAACTGATTCAGATGACCCTCTAGGCACCTCCCACTAAATAACCCAAAATGCAGTGAGTGCTATGAACGTGGTATCACTAGTTGTACTTCAGGGCTCAGGAAATTAATGCTATTGACAACTGAAGTGGATTAGTAAGATCTGAATAACATGACTTAGTTACTGAAATAGAGATACTGGCTTAGTTAGAACATCTGCAAAAAATGGATGCATCTTTTCCTCCAAAAACAAAATAGAAGCAGCATTACCTTGTCTCTAGCCACTGTAACGACAGGCAAGATATTCTGATTGCACCCGAGGAAATCAGATGTTAGTTTGCAAAAGTACTGCCAGACTTTCACCCAAATTGCTGTCTTATCTGTCCATCAGGCTTTTATATATCCTTAATGTTCTTGTTGCTGGTTTGTCCTAAAAGCTCAAAATGATCTTCAAATTCCTGGACCATAGGCCCTTCAAAGCTATCAAGTAGAACCCCCTGGTCTTTGAGCTTAGCTTTTCAATGTCAAAAGAACATCAATATGAACTGTCTGCTCCTGTATCTATTTTCCTGGTCAGTTGCATATTATCATGCAATTTTCTGAAACTAGAAATATTTCACTGGTAGTCCAACCTGCTCATATTAACCAAGAGGAAATTGAGGTTAGGGGAAAAAAAAAAAGATGAAATTTGCCCAAGGTCACACTGGGAATTTTTAAGGTAGAGATAAGATTAGAACATGGGTGTCTTGATTTCTCAGTCCCACACTGCTTCTATTGCCACAGTTGCCATGTTGCTTGATCAAGGATGCTTCTTAATTATTTGTTGACAACTAGCCTATTTATTTCCTTTATTTTTTAGTGGGCTGGAAGTTTGTCTTTTCTTTATTTTCTATTACAATGTGAGTAGAGATGAATGACAGGACATACATGTGAGATGGAGGACATGGAAACTTGCACATGCACAGGTTTGCTTAGTCTTAATTTGTAATAGACATAATTGACACTGGAGAGAATGGTTTGCTTTTAGCTTTTATAATCCATTGCTTCTATCCTGCAAGCTTGGCCCACCTTCCCTTAGCTGAGCTGTCTCTACCTCTGGGGATCTCTTTATCCTGGTTAAACAAATACAAATTAAAAAAGAGATAAAAAAAATCGCACAAACTTGAGACAGCTCAGGAAACAAAATAGAGGCCATTTAAGCCCATCTATGCTCATTCTGTTTTAGTACTCCATTTCCCAAGTTGTTGCGTGAATGATCCCAGTGTCTTTGCCTTTACAACCTTGCCTGATAGGCCATTGCACACATTTATTATCCTTGATGTGAAAAAGTGCTTCCTAACGTCTGTTCTAAATCTGTTTTAATTTCCATTTATGCTCCATTGTCCTATAATCTGTTCGGAGCTGAAAATAGAACCAAGGTATGATCTTTGCACAACCCCTAGCAATAAATTTTATTAGTATTTTTTTCAAACTGCACAACCTTGCAGTAAATAAGAAAGCTTTATGTGAAGGGGAAAAATAAACAAAATAAACCTCAAACCCCTCTCCCCTCAACCTTCCTAAACTTTCACCAGTATTATAGAGTTTTCCCTTTCTCTTTTAACCCAATCTTCTTCTGGTTAAAGAAGTAAATCTAATTATAGGCTCATGAGAAATGGAAGTGATTCTCTGCATGTGGGGAGTTGGTACGGCAATTTTTTTTCATCAGTCACTGGTCTTACAAAAAAGGAAAATATTCCATAGGCTGCTAGGCAAAGCTTTCTCTCCGCAGTCGAAACATCTGGTTTGCTTTGTGTAAAATCTTTAGATGGGTGGGCACAAGTTTTTTTCTTCTAATTGAATTTGTAGTTTATTTCAGGTGAGGATGAAGCTGTTTTGGAGGAGAGAAATAAAATCTTTGGTTGAGCTGAATCAAGGGATCTAGCCCCACTACTCAAGACACATTTTGGTTCCAATCAATCAAAAGAAGTGCTGACCAGGGTTCCTAGACCCAATAAGATGCAGTCCTATTGTACTTACAGTATTAGCAAGAAAATCTCTGCGGATAATTTCCCCTAGTCGCTATCTTTTGCACCCTATGTAGGAAAGGCTGAAACACCAAGTCAAGCATCACTGAAATGCAATGCAAAGGGTAGGTCTTGAAGGAAGACTTGTCAACCACTCTGTGGCTACTCGGTAGATACTGCTTGATTTTAATAATGAAAACATCAGAGACTGAGTGGTAAAATGGCAAAAGCATTTGATTTGCTGTTCTAAGTCATGGTTTCCAATTCTGCCCCTTATACGTTTTTTGTAACTACTGTGCTGTCTTGGACAAGTCACTTAAACTGCTCTGAGACTGAGTTTCTTGAAATATCAAATCAGAATAATACAAATTGCCCTTAATACTTTATAGGATTGTTTGGAGAGACAAATGAAAAAAGCTATGTGAAATATATCTTGAATTGACAAAAGTACCATATGAATACAATGTTTTATTATTATAATGTCTATGAGTTGAGTCAAAGCATGTGCAAGTAATATTTATTGAATAAATGAATTAATAATCTAGGGAGAAGAATCATGATGCTGAACTTGGAGTCAAAGAGTCTTGGATTCAAATCCTGTTTCTGAGACTTAATGCTTAAAAAATCCTTGGCAAGTCATTTAACCTCTTAGAAACTCAGTTCTTGCTCTATAAAATTAAGGGACTAGACTAGATAGACTTTAACTGTCCTCCATATGCATATATGCTGTCTAGTGATTCTAAAAATAAGGAGAGTATTTGAAACAGAATTATAGGATTATCCTGATTGATTTGCTATCTTAATTGAAAATCATAATTCAGCTAGCAAGGAGTTGCTATTCAGTCATCCTCATCTGGGGTTTTCTTTGCAAAGATACTGGAATGGTTTGCCATTTCTTTATTCAACTTATTTTACAGTTTCTTCAACTGTAGCAAACAGTGCGAAAAGACTTGCCCAGGGTCACATAGTAAGGGTCTGAGGTCCAACTGGAACTCAAGAAATAAGTATTCCTGATTCCAGGCTGTGCTCTCTATCCACTGAGTCACCTAGCTGTCAAATATAGATCACAGCTAAATCCATAGAGGATGGAATCCTGACAAGGTAAAATATTTATATGTTAACTCCAGAGAACTTTAATGCTTATAATGACTGCTCTCGCTAATGAGTCTCACTGCCTTACCCCTATGTCAGAAAAAGAAATGCAAGTAAATCCACAGGCTTTTCTTTGGACCAACCATAGTGTAGGTACTTGAGTTTCTGTATTTCCTCTGCATTAAACACCTGTATGTCCCCCATCCTGAAGTGGCATGTGCCGATTACGCCCAGCAGCATGAAGGAAAGGAGAAAGGCTGAAAATTTGCTGCATTATGACCCTCTACTAGAATGCCACCAAGTCTACAGATATTCTACACAAGTGCCATGCTTCTTTTTCCCGATTTGAAAAATCAGAGGCTGATTCTGCCTAACCATATGAAGAAAAGGACAGAAAATGAATCAATTGGTTAGATGTACTAAGCTAAAGGAAAGGTGACTGAAATTCAAATGTTATCATTCCTGGCAGGTGCCTAGGATGGTAAATCCAACCCTCCAACATGAGGATGTTGAAGCTGAATGTAGCCTAGCCTTTCAGTATAGGCTATTACTCACCATCCAAAGGGAAGGAACCAAAAAGTAAGTGAAGGCATCTAAAAGGTAAAAGATGTTAATAAAACATCCTCAGTTAACATCCTATCCCTCAAAAAGATGATGAGCAGAGAGAATGCTAAAGCCAGAAGGCAGAATGAGTAAAATATCAAGCATTATAATGTGAAACAAAATAAACCATGGACTGATGAAATACAAAACTCTATAGATTCTCCAGAGTATCCACTACAACAAACACCAATTCCAGAATGGTATAAGAGAGAAATAGAATTCATGAAAGAAATTCACTGTAGGTCAAAAGTTTGACCTCAATGCAGATTTTTTGAGAACTGATTAAATGTTTTCAATTCACATTGGATAATCCCTTTAAAGAAAAATAGAAAAGCTAGAGCACAAAAATACTGATGTGGAAGAAAATCTGACAGAAGAAAAGCAAATGGTAACAACACTGAAAGAACAGAGAAATTCTGCCAAAGAACTGAAGGTAGAATCCTCACAAGAGTTTTAAGGATTACAGGTTTCCTAGAAGAAAAAGAATCATATTATATAATTATATATATAAGTATATTATTTTGTTTCATATTATAATATGCAACAAATCCCAGAAATAGGTGTTATATTATTACCCACATTTTGCAGATGAGGAATCTAAGGCAAACTGGGGTTAAGTGACTTACTAAGGATCACACAGTAAGTGTCTAAAACTGGATTTGAACTTTCTGAAATTTTCCTGATTTCTATTTTATATAATTTTTTACAATTATATTTTCATAATTATATTTTTATTATTATATTTGTATTTTTTATAATTTTCCTGATACTCTATGACAAATCAGAATGAATGACTCCAAGACTACCTTAGCCTCTACTTTAGACCTTATAATAGCTCAGTAAGGTTACATAAAAGGAGACAAACGAGATTGAAGGGTTTGACTGACTCTCAAGCTGCCTCAAGTAGCCATTCCAACCCTTAGTCTTGAGTAAAGCTGATATTTCTAGGATTCTGCTAAAATAGAATCTTCAGTGAAATAGATTTTTTAAGTAGATAAGTTGCACAAACTCTGACTTAACAGACTCAGTTTCTATTCATGCATCCTAAGGAGGTCAAAGAGAGAAAATTAGGTGCCATGTGCAGCAATATATTCATGCCAGTGTCTTTCCACTATTGAATATTTCCTATTTATAGTGTGTACATATTTGTTTAGGAACGGTCACCCCCGAAGGACTGTGAGCCGATGTTTTTGCTTTGCTTTGTATCTACAATGCTTATCGCAGGACCAGGCACACAGTAGGCACTTAATAAATGTATTGACTGACGGAGCTGACTGACTAAACTATGAACAAAATGGGTGTCTACAATTGAGGAATGACTAAATAATGGTGTTGTATTTTAATGGAATACTTGCACTATAAGAAGTGAATGAATAATTTTAAAAAGCATTTACACATTGAAATGCTGTGCCAAGCATTCTGATGAACTATGAGGGCAGGTGGATGGAAAATACAAAAGCAAAATCCAAAAAAATAAATTTCAAAAGATTATAAGCTCCTTGAAGGCAGGGGCTGTTTCTGATGTTTTGAATGTATCCTGCTTAAAGGAACCTCAGAGAACTTCTAGTTCAGTCTTGTCATTGTACAGATTAGGAAGCTGAGGATTATATAGGTTTAGCCACTTGCCTAAAGTGACACAGATAGCAAGTATCAGAAGCAGGAAGGGAACCAATATCATTAGAATCCAGAGCAAGTATCCTTTCCACTGTATGCTGCTTCCTAGAATCTGGAAAAGAATGCACACAACTACAAAAAATATAAATTAAAGAACACTTAAAAGAGGTGAATGTATGTAATTATAAAGATATATTTTGACCCAGACAAGAAATAAGGAAATGCCTCATCCTTTTCTTTCATTCTGTTGGAGAGGTGAAGGATCATGGGTATGTAATGCTGTTGATATCATCAGACGTGCTCATTGTGTCCATTCATTTTGCCTTTTTAGGGGCAGCTAGGTGGTGCAGTGGATAGAGCACCAGTCCCGGAGTCAGGAGGACCTGAGTTCAAATCTCACCTCAGACACTTGACACTCACTAGCTGTGTAACCTTGGGCAAGTCATTTAACCCCAATTGCCTCATCCTGGGTCATCTCCAGTCATCTTGATGAATATCTGGTCACTGGATTCAGATGGCTCTGGAGGAGAAGTGAGGCTGGTGACCTGCACAGCCCTCCCTCATACAAAACAAAGTCAAGTGCAAGTCATGTCATTATTTCTCTGATGGCGTGGTCTTCAGCAGCAAAGCACAAACACACACACAGTTCTACTTTCCTTTGGTTCAAGGGAAGGCTCCCTGAGTAGATGTAAGGGCAGGAAAGCAGGGCACATTCAAAAACAAACATGATAGGAAAAATACAAACTCAGAAACACAAAAATTAATAAAATTAAACATAAGATAATATCTGGTCACCCTATTTAAATAATTACCCACTTAGACTCTTCCCTTGGAGGAATATAATCCCACAAAAATTCCAAGAACCAGTCTTTTTGTCTACCTTAATACAAATGGTATGGGAAGCAGCATAGTAAAGTGGAAAGAGAGATGGTCTTGGAGTCAAAATAACCTGAGTTCAAGTTGTGCCCCTAGAAACATGCTACCTGTGTGACCATGGAAAATCACTTGCCTTGAACAATTATCTAACATTATAATTATTGTTCTGAAAGTAAGAATTTCTATTTTATTTCACCAGAGTTAGCCACAATTTCTGGGTCTTATGTTTGGTAAAATGAACTCACTCCAATGTGGAGTACTGAAGATAGAGCAATACAACTTCTTTTAAATAGCAATTGTTAGCAGAGCCAAGATGGCAGAGTAGAAAGATTCACATATGTTAGCTCTGAACCCACAGCCCATGGATTTCCTGTAAAAAGAACTCCCAACAAAATCTGGAGTGGTGGAAGCCTCACAACAACGGAGTGGAGCAGATTTCTGTTTCAGAGAGCCCTGAAAAACGAACCCCAAGGGTCCATCGCGCACCAGATGGGAGCAGAGCCCAGCCCTGCCCTGGCCACACAGCCCCGAAAAAACCAGATACGAGCAGTCTTCAGAGACGGAATCTCTGGCAGCCTTGAAGGTCTCTCTACCCACAGGCGCTGCAGGTCAGTGAGAGAGCCTTCTGGGCTGGCCGAGAGCGGAGCAGGGTGTCTCCATAACTCAGGCCCATTTGGGAAGCAGCAGCAGAGGTAGCAGCAGACAGGGGCTCCCAAAGCAAGTGGGGGCTAGGATCCATTGTTGAAGATCTCTGCATAAAGCCTTTCAGAGAACTGAGCCCCGTGTGGTGGCCCTGCCCCCACCTGAGCACCTGAACTTAATCTCACACTGACTTTCAGCCCCACCCCCTGCTGAAAGCCCTGAGGCGGGGAAGCGGCATTTGAATCTTAGACCCCAAACACTAGCTGGACGGATCTGGAGGTGAGGTGGTGGTGGAGAGGACTCTCAGAAGTCAAGTAACTGGCTGGGAAAATGCCCAGAAAAGGGAAAAAAAAATAAGACCCTAGAAGGTTACTTTCTTGGTGACCAGATTTTTCCTCCTTTCCTTTCTGATGAGGAAGAACAATGCT
>CM053769.1:564569101-564587609 GCA_028658325.1 Potorous gilbertii | reverse complement strand
AACATCTATTAAGTACCTACCATATGCCAGTCACTGTGCTAACCATTAGAGATACAAATATAGGCAAAAGATAAGCCCTGCTCTCCAGGAGCTTCTCATTCTATTGTCCGCTAAGCCACGCTGACCTTAGAGATGATGGAGTCCCACATCATCATCTCACAAATATGGAAACTGAGCCCTCTTCCCACTCTGTCCTAGGCTGTCTTATCTGTCACTTGGTGATCTTGTCAGTTCTCCTGGATTCAACTATCATATCTGTAGGAGTTCCCAGATCTATCTAACCAGCCTTAGTCTCTCTCCTCACCTATAGCCATATATAACCAACTGCTTACTGGACTTTTGTAACTAAATGTTGCAAATGCATCTCAAATTCAAAATGTCCAAGACACAACTCATATTTTCACCAAAACCTACCTCTCTTCTGAACTACACTATTTCTGTTGCAGGCCCCACCATTATTCCATTTATCCAGGCTCTTAACCTCATGTCATCCTCAACTTCTCATTCCAACTTTCCCCACATACTCATATACATACAAAATTATGTAATTTCTTTCTCTACAATATATGTCACGTATAATTTTCTGTCCATTCATACATCTACCACTCCAATTTAGATCTTCATAACATTTTGCCTGCTCTCTTGTAATAATCTTCTCATTGGTCTCTCTATCTCTCAAGTTTCTACCTACTACACATCCTCCAAAAGTCATTTTTCTGCTAGATTGATTTACCTAACGGATAGATGTCTGATCATGTGAACCTAATACATAGTTGATGGTCCCTTACTATCTTTTGAATTAATTCTCTGTTTGGAATTTAAAACTGTTTATGATCTGACTCTTTCCTGTCATTTTAGTCATTTAATATATTATTCCCATTCATATATAAATTTGCCTATACCAGAGCTTGGTACTCTACACATATAGCATTCCCTCTGACCAGGGATGGAGAAAAGGGCTGCCACCATCATACCAGGGTGAACAAGAAGATCTACAAGATTGGTCAGGGTTATCAGATCAAGGCTGGGAAACTGATCAAAATCAATGCATCTACTGATGATGATTTGTCTGACAAGAACTTGAAACGTCTTGGAAGAGTTGCCCATTATGTGATCAATGACTTTATTACACTAAAAGGCTGTGTTGTTAGGAACGAAAAGCATGTCCTCATCTTACAAAAGTCTCTGCTGGTATAGACTAAATATCACACCCTGAAAAAAGATTGACAAAGTTCATCAACATCACTTCCTAATTTGGCCATGGTCAGTTCTAGAATATGGAGGAGAAGAAAGTATTCACAGATCACCCAAAAAAGAAGTGTATTGCTCAAGAAGCTACTTAAACTTTCTAAGTCAACTTGGAGCTAAAAGATTCTTATTACATTGAAATTATATACATATTTATATACACATCAACATATACATACATATATATATATATATACACACATATATCTGTATATATACAGATATATGTGTGCGTGTATGCAAAATACCACACCAATTAAAAAGTCATAAACTCTAGATCACTTAGAATGTCCAGGTCAAGTACTAGACCTAAAAAAAGGTGAGTGACTTACTGAAGGTCACATAGATTTTTTCACATTTGCATTACTCTTGTAGATCTGCAGCATACACAGTCTGCTTTGAGGAAGATCAACCCAGATGGGGAAGAAAAGATTGAAAGGAAATAAACAATGAGGCATAATTGAAAAATAAATAAGTCACGTCTATACTTCTTCTCCTCTTGGTCTTTCCTTGGATCTCCACTTGCAACAGGGGTCATAATCACTTCTTTTACCTTAAAGATATTATTTGAACCTATTATCTCCTTGAATTTAGCTGTGGCCCTGAAACTCCTACATTACAACAAATAGCTTGTTTTAAAAATATATATATAACCTTATTTCTAACCATCTTTTCTTTAAATAAAAATTTTTTTTTAAGCCAGCAAAGATGGAATCTTCCATCACTCAAAAGCAATGGAAGCAATTATCTTAGCTTATTTGACAGTTAATTATCACATCAGACTCTTCATGGTAGAGATGATTAATGTCCTATAATCAATGGACTTACCACAGTCCCTTGCTCTGAACTTAACTACCTGATATTAGAGCCTCTCTTGGTAACTTCCTGCAAATACTTCTGATAGTCTGGAAGCAGGAAAATGTAAGGCAACAGAGCTGGCATGAAAGGCCAAAGGGAGTATTTCAGCGTGTGGAATAACTGTTAGGTAATTTGGCAAAGACTTTGGGTAAGCAAATGGGGGGGGGGGGCGGAAATCACCTGATATGTAGGCTGAAAAGCTAGGAAACTGAGTTCAGGCTTTTCCCTGAAAGTTTTAATCATCTTTCTTGTTTAGTTTCATTTTCAATGATATCTTGGATGGGTAAAAGCACATTTCATTCAGGAGTTAAAAGGGGTCAGCTTGGGGCTGGTCATGGAAACTTTTGATCTTTCCTGCTGACCTGGAATTAGTGCATGTATACCTGAGCAACTCTCAAGCATACTCAGCGCACCAGAAAATGTGTTTTACGCTACATTGATATTGCTGGCAAGGCACAAAACAAAATGTACTAAGTCTAAAATAGCCTGACTTTTGCTTTAATGGTTTCCTGAGAATGGGTTGTTTGAATATAGTTTTCAGGAGTTTACAAGTATATTATTTGGTCTCTCACAAAATGATTCCAAAGCTGTTCCTTTGGAAATTTGCATTTTACTACTGGGAACAATCGGTTTGTTCCCACAAAGTAAGATTATACAAGTTAAAGCACACATATGCAGACCAATCAATAGTTGTCACTGTCCTCTCAATTACCAAGAAAACAAACAAAAAAAAACTCCCTCCATTTTGCATTGAATGATTAGACCTAACTCTTTAAAGTTCTGTAAATTTTTCACAGTTCTTTGAAAAAAGAATTTCATTGGGGAAAAAAAACCCAGGTAATCTGGAAGAAAACTGGAAACCTCAGTTAAAATTTAGAGACGGGACATGAGATGACTAGTGAATGCATGGACGAGTAAGCTTGAGGTGAATTTAGGGGTGAACAGATCTGAAGGCAGAAATGTAATTAGGTTAGGGAAGGGGTGAGTCTCCCCTATCCAATCAGCAGGCCAATGTGCCAAAGGTAGATCACAGGTAGGACTAGCCATTGGGAAAGCAGAGGGAAAAGTTAAGGAGCCAGTTTGAAATCAAAGAAATTAGTAAGGCAAAAGCACAACTAGGATATTTGCCGGAAAGGGGAATTGTACTGATAGGACATGCATAAAGAGCTTCTTATTAACTGGTTGTTTGGATCTTTCTTGGCAGGCAACGTTACCTGGACCAGCCTTACACAACTCATTTTCCCAATTGGCAGTATACACTAAACAATATGAGACTTTGTGGAACCTGAAACAATAAACAAATTGAGACAAACAACTGGGGATGGGGTAGGATTTTTAATAGAAAGTACTTAAATTATCCCTCCTAGTCCCTTTGGACTCCTCCATTCCACAGATTATTGTTTTTTACCCTGATTGACCAGTGAAAGTTTTAGAGAGAGCTTAACTGAAGGCAACAGTTTAGGTTAGCCACTTCACCAGCACATGATATATGTAATATAATTTACTTGTCTCTCACAAGACTATACCACGTGAAAATTCCATATGCTATAGGAGGTCTGCTCAAGAAAAGACTTTTTCATCCTGTCTTCTACATGTTCCGCATTCCTAATACACAGCATTAGTTTAATGCTTAATGTTTCATGAAATGTTTTTCCTCATTTGATTCTCACAACAATCATTTGAGATGGGGAGGCCAGTACCATTATCAGTACAATTTTACAAGTCAAGGAATAGGTTTTTTGGGGGAGAGGTCTTTGATAATGAAAATACCAAAAATAGCAATGATAACTCATGGCTTATTCATTTACAGCAAATATATCAAAGAAACTAGCAAAAATAAATACCTTCAATCTCCAATCCATCATTCATGTTATGGGGAGCAACAGTGATGACAAAGTAAGGAGAAATAAGCCAGGTTGAATAGCTATGAAAGTCTAGCAGGAACCCTGATATGCTCTGGGCTCTGGAGACACCACTGACATATATAACAGAAGGATAAATTAGAAAAAAAAATGAAAAAGAGAAAGCTTGTATACCGTGAATATAATAAATAGCATAACAGATCAGTGAAGGTGTCTGAAATGTGTATTTTTTTATTTTACAAAACTCCATGTGCATCTAGATAAGATCCATAATTATTGGCTGAAATATTTAACATTGACATATGACTTACTAACAAAACAGTTTACCACATTCTTTTCTGATGCAACTCCATCCCCATATTTCTTATGAATATCTGATCACTGGAATCAGGTGACTCTGGAGGAGAAGTGAGGCTGGTGACCTGCACAGCATTCCATCATTCAAAACAAAATCAAGTGCAAGTCATGTCATCATTTCTCTGATGGCATGATCTTCTTTGGCAATGAAGGACGCAACAGAAGGCATCATATATTTATTACTAAAAGTAGAGAAAATGTGATCCCTCCAAATATTGGACAGTTACATCTTTACATAATCCATTCAATGTATTCACAGCTTAATATCATTCAAGAATTATAAATGCTTACAAGAAAATGATACACATGCTAGAGAATAAAAAAAGTGCCTCCAAAGACTCAGAGATATCAAGATCACTTTGCTACCATTTCAGCAATTACTGAATACCAGAAACATTACATTTATACCACTTTTTGATTATTACAAAGCTTTTGACTCAATTCTGTATTCATTGCTTATTGTTGTATTGCAAGTATATGAAATAGGTTTAAGCAGAGTGAGAACACTAAAGTATCTGATGTCTATATGGAAAACTGTTCTTTATTGAAATATACAACAGCACAATAATGTTAAGAACAATTGATATAAAATATGGTATCTTTCATGTGATAGAGTAAGTCTATGATTCTTCATCCATGCCCTAAAAACATTATAGCCATTCTGAAAAATAACTAAGTCAAAGAAGAAACTATGCCAGACCATTCTGAAAAATAACTAAGTCAAAGAAGAAACTATGCCAGACTATCATATTAATCACATATGTAGATGCTATATAGATGCACTGAAAAAGACATTAAATAGATATTTCATCTCATAAAGATTTTCATCAAAAATATAAAAATGTCATTTGGACTTATTCCGTGTAGAATCTTTAATGTGAGCTAAGAAAGAGTAGCAGTTAAAGGTCTGAAATATAACATGATTGTAAATGTATAATCTATATCAGATTGCTTGCTGCCTTTGGGAGGGGAAGGAAAGCAAGAAGAAAGGAAAGTCTGGAACTCAAAATTTTACAAACATGAATGTTGAAAACTATCTTTACATGTAATTGGAAAAAATTAAAATACGATTAAGGAGACTGAAAGTCTGATTCTGAAGGTCAAACTGAACCAATGAATGACACCTATACTTAAAAATGCTTTACTCTTCTCTAAGAAGGTAAGGTATGTTAAGTACAAGACTATTAAGCAGAAAGCTGATACTCTGTATGTTAAGAGACTGAATGGCATACTGAAGTCAAATCTTCATGGGAGAAACATATTTCGAGCTCTTACTACCTATACTAAACAGACACTTTGTGCACTCTAAAAAGGGATAATGACTGTATAAAGAGTATAAATGAAAGTCCATATAATGTTTGAAAAATGAAAGATTTATCATCCAAAGGCAGCTGTACAAAGACAAACAGTTCCTTGTCTAAAAGGAAGAAAAATGATAAATGTTCTTGGGTCATGATAAACTATCAAAAAATGAAAGAAATAATTTTGGAACAAACAGATTCCTTTTTCACAAAAATGTTACTACATTTGTTGAATGTAACTGAAAATGGTTTGTCTTTGGCTGGAACCTATGAAATAATTAAGATCCAAAAGGTGCTGCATGGTTGATATCCACACAAACTAAAAAATAAGCACCATATAGAAGTGTTGCACAAATGGCTTAATCAGACAGATTTATTTTCAGAAATAGAGGGCATAATGATAGTGATGCATCATCAAGTTATTGCCACCAGAACATATAGAAAAATGATCATTAATAAGGCTAGACTTATTGATTTATATTATGCAATGAATTATGTTAACTGTGCAACATACTATAAGTTGCAAAAAATTAGCATCTATGCAGCATGTAAAAAGGCACAACCAAGTAGCTAGAATTATACAGAATCTTAACAAATTAACAAGAAAAAAATCTTCAAATTACAAACACAAACTCCAGTCCCAAAATAGACTTGAGAACTCAATAGATAAAACTGTGACAGAAATGGTGTAGCATTACTGACAAAAATGCTGCGTGTAACTGCCTAGAGATTAAATTTAATCAGCAAAATTTAAGAACTGTCTTAATAGATGACACAATGCTAAAGAGTCACAATTTTAACCTACATGGAATAGCAAGTTTTCAAAATATAGAGACGCAGCAGAAAAAATAAAAATCATATGCAAACGGGTCTAAATGTCTTCTATTTTGTCTTGTCTGATTCTATTTTTGTCAACATAATTTTCAGTGGGTCAACAAAATATGAGCTTACATCCCCCCAAAATTTTATTCAGTTACCAAAAGTAATCCAAAATGTTCAAAAGTTCAAAAGTCCAGAGTACATTCAATATAAAAAATAGTATCAGGGTAAAAACTTATTCTCATATCATTTCATCTGAATCTCATTAAAAAGATGAGAGCAAGATCATAGTAATGATGTTGATGCTGATAACAGTATAATGGAGCAATGGGAGCCCAGTCCTCAGAGCATGTTCAGGAGGCTTCACTTGTTGCCATCCCCTGTAAGGCATCTGATGAGGACTTTTTAAAAATAAATGATGAGATGCGATAGAAGGCCCTGCCCCTGATTTAGAGTATGTACAGATCTTCTGTGACTGTTTCCTATTCACTTACCTCTTAACTTGCTGCTGAGCTGAAACTGAGTAAGCATACAAGAAACTGAAACAGAAGAACTCACTATCTGCTTTTGTGGCGAGAGCGGGTGAAAGCTTCTGGGTGAGGAAAGATAAAGTGCCAGTGGCTTACTCTCCCATTTCCAGCTCATGTGGCTTTGAATGTAGGGCACTCCTGTTTTTTCTGTTATGATTGGGTTTCATCTTTCCTGTTCTTTGATAAATGAGTACTGGAGATGGAATTAACCAGGAAGTGATCCTGTCAGTTTCAAAAAAGTTGGATGAGCCACTTGAGGTCCAGCAGCTGATCCTGAGCAATAGCCAGACCTGAGAAGTAATCTGCTTGGCCCAATAATGGAATGGCCTAGCATCTGATACACCATATCCTTCGAGTAAGGGAAGGACATGTTTATCTAGTATGCCACAACAAGGAATGAACTCAGAGATAGAAATATTTTATAATTTCTACTTTAAATTTGAGAGCACTCTTCCCAGAATCCAGGTAGACAAGACAGTATGCCCCAGTCTGGAAGGATATTTTTGCACTTTGTTTCTCAACATATCTTTTTAGTAAATATCCCTTCGTAAAAGCAAAGTGATGTTAACTACTTATCCATAATGCTGAGGAAATTTCAACTGGTCAAAAGTTATCGAGTAAATACTAACTAGCCCTAACTAACTTATCCATAATGCTGAGGAAATTTCAACTGGTCAAAAGTTATTGAGTAAATACTAACTAGCCCTGGAAGTTTGATGTTGGGTTAAGCAGGAACATATAGTAGATAGGAGCTTGATAACGACAGCATTAGAACCCTACAATTCCTCAGCAATACCCTTCTAATCTGAAGGAAGATGAAGACATAGCCTTTGTCTGCAAAGTTGACCAGCTAGTAGAGATTAGATTTGGAAAATAGCTTCAGAGACTCGCTTCAAAAATAAAGAAAAAAGATAAAAACCGAAAAATATTCTTGAAACATACAGGTTTCACTTCAAAGAGCAATAATAAAGACAAACAATAGTAAATGCCACTAGTTTTGTCAAAGTATCCAGAAGAGGTGCCTCTGGGTCAAATATATGAAATATCTAGGATATACGAGTCGAATCATAAAAGCCCCCATGGCAAAAATTCACATGAAGTCAACTAACTTTATGTTGACAAATGTGTTAAGCAAAAGGCTGAATCATACAGATTTGTTTCCAGAAAAAGAAACTCTGCTCAGAATTAGGTCATTGCCACCACAAATTACAGAAAATCTATCTTTAGGAGCCTAGGTTTCTTGATAAATGAAGATTATACAAGGGGAACATTAAAAATTGTGAAACATCACCACAAGTTACAAAGCTATATTCCCTATTGAAGAGTTAGAAAGACATAATCAAGGTGCCAGAAGCTCTCTATCCTTTATAAATTAATAGTACAAATTCAAAACTCCATAAATCTTTGTTGATTAATTGATGACTAATCCCCACAATACATATGCCCCAATATTCTTAATAATTCAATAAATAAACTGTACTGGAAATGGACCACTATTACAGACAAAACTGTTTTCCACAATTACCCAGATATAATGTTGATTTTCCAAGATTTAAGAACATTTTTATAGATGTCACCATACCAAATATTGATAATGTCCAATTTACATGAAATGAAAAGTTTTAAAAACATAGGCACCTAGCAGATGGCATCAAAATCATGTGGGGAAAAGTATTAGGTACACAACCTGACCAATGTTCTGTCTGCTATTGGTATTGTCCCACTGGTGCATTCAATAGACTTACTTAAGAATGGTTTATGTTCCACCATTTTTAATTCAATTTAAATAGTCATTTTATTCAACTGTGATTGCTAGTAGAACATTCAATGAACAGTAACTTGTCCAGAGACCATATCCATCATATATTACATCAAAATTATATTACATCAAAAAAGATGAGAACAAGATAATATTCACATACTCAAGTGGATTTGTGATTTCACTGCCATAAAGGTTCCCTGCAACAATGAACGTCATAATCCACCCATGTCTGCTCATCTTCCTGTGTGACTTTTCATATCATCCCGAAAGGTCACCACAGGGTACCCAGTGTACATGCTAGGAACAAAATGTGACTTCTCTTGATGTATCGATTATTTCAGTGGGACACATGGAATGACAATCATTACCCCTGCTTCCCCACAAAACCTTCATTTGTTGGATAACATCCTTTATCTTGCTTTTTTTTAAAATGCTATTTGCAGTGAGAATGTCAAGACGGATAGAATTCAGTTCCTCCAGAAATATGTCTACTTACTGGCCATTGGGCAAGTATGTCCCATTTACAATACTTACTAGTAGCTGAGTTAAAGTTTGTAGACAGTATAAAATCTAACGTAGTTCCATCTACCCTTTTCTTTAGCACTTTGCCACCATCCCTGCAGGAGCAGAAGGAGGACAGATGCTCAGGACCGAGAACCATCTCGTGTTTTCCCTTTGTTTCACAAGGTTCCGTAGATGACAACAACAAAAAGTAATAATGAAAATAAAATAAAACTTTAAGATTTGCAAAGTACTTAAGTTACAACTACCTGGTGGGATGGTCACACCAACTTAATAACTTGCCAAAGTTCAGATGGTAAATACCATAGCTCGTGCCATAACCCAGGTCTTCTGACTTGTAATACCATATGTAACTGTTGTTAAAGTTGTTAAAATTTTCCTACAGTTGCTTTCTTAAGTAGCAGTAATTCATTTCTAGAAACTTGGAAAAACATAGGAAAACACAACAGATGTATCCAGCTTTCATTTAAAAAAAGGATATGAATCAAGTAACCTCAGTGGTCATTATACAAGTACCATTTCAATTTTTAATTGATAAAATAGTATTATATATGAGAGTTTTCACTTTTGTTTTATTTTGGCTTTAATAAATGAATCACTACAGGGCTCCTCTAAATTGTTAACTTCTTTTTGTGAAATGATTGCATTGACATAAAATTTTTTTCAGAAATATATCCCATAAAACACATCTATGTAATTATTTCGAATGATGCCAAAACACTTTAAAAGCATATTTCTTCCAAGTTATAACATAACACAATAATATAAAAATTTACAAACTCCTCCAAACATGCTAGGTTTACCTGTAGAAATGTCAGGTTATTCACATTTTTACATTTCTAATGTATGCTAATATGGAATTAGTGTCTAGTGATTTAGAAATATGAAACTTTACATGGGTCTTCCCAAGATGGAGAACGTAGAAAATAGCTCTGATTTTAAATCAACAGAGATATCCCTGAATAAAAGCAATAGATATATATAAAATGTGAATTACTTAACTGCTTCTTTTTTCATTCCAACCCTAACTTTGCTGTCAGACTTTCGGTCACTAAGATTATGGACTACTCTGGGTATCACAAGTCAATTTAGGGAAATTCTTCCTTTTCCTTTTCTCGGCGTGAAGTTTCTCTTACTGTCTCTTAAACTAAGTTTCTCTGTGCTTCAGCCTCTCTTATTTGAGAACTAGAAAACCATTTCTTACTCTTCTCTAAATTAGCATATCTCTCCTCATGATTTGGAGATTTTGTAGATGGAATTCGTTCACTTCAATTCAAGCCTCAAGTCATGATCCTTCAGCAATGGATATGTAAGTGACCAACAAATCAAATTAGAACCAAGAATTCTGGTTCAAATTGATCTGCACAAGTCTTGACTGGTACTCACCCTCACTTTCACTGACCTTGATCAGCACCAATCAGAACTTTTGGTTTCCTGTCAGCCATGGTCAGTGAAAATGTCAATTGCTTTCCAGCTGTGGACTCTGCTGACTCAAGCAACTGACTGACTTAAACCCAAATTTTCAGACATCTGTTCAATTCAGCAATTACTTGTAGGTCTTGCTTAGAGGTCCAAAGTGCTTTGCACAGTTTTTAAGGTAACTCACATCTGGTTTTTCATTTCTTGATTCAGAAAATGCAACTTCTACATGTCTTTTAAGGATCTAGCTGAAAAACTTTCACTAATGTTGGTGGACTTACCAACACCATTAAATAGAAAGAGATATTAGTTTATATAGATGCACAGTTGTTCTTTACACATCTACTGTTATAGTTTATGGAATTTAAAATACATTTGAAATGTTTTAACATGATACTTACTTGAAAAAGCTTAGTACTAAAACTAGGCAAGGACATGCTAATATTGGCAACCCCAGCAGAAATCACAGATTTTAGGAAACCCAACTAGAGACACATTGGAGGGTGAGACAACATGCTATAAGATTAGCAAATTCTAGTAGTCCTACTTCTGTAAAAAAAAAAAAAAGTGGAGATTTAAGGTAATTTTCTATTTCATGCTGAAAATTATCCACACATGAAGGGTATAATAAATTGAGGCAAAAAAATATTGTTGTGAATTTTCAAGAATTTTCTTTCATCTTCCTTCCTTCCTTCCTTCCTTCCTTCCTTCCTTCCTTCCTTCCTTCCTGTCCTTCCATCTTTCTCCCTTCCTTCCTTTTCCTTTCTTTCTTCTTTCCTTCCTTTCTTTTATTGAACTGGCCTACATATGAATATGAATAGATCTTATGAATCTAAGACATTGGTAATGGCTGGGAAGAACATTGTGTCATGAGAGGTATCTATGACTTTTCCTGCTCCAGAACCCATAGAACAGGTTTGACATCAATTGCAGATGAAAGCTGCAATCAGATCTAGCCCATGGCTAGCTATCTCATTTGGGTACAATGATCTAGTCCTTAAAAAATAAGCCTGACGTTGGGTATCAAGTATGTCACAAATAAAATTATGCCACCAAGAATTGGCTCCCCTTCCCTTGTCGGATTGACTGGTTTGATAGGGTTAGTATGCTATGAACAGAGTACTTATAATCAGAAGACATACATTCAAACCCTAGTTCTCCCATTGTTTCCCTATGTGATATTGGATAAGACATTTAACATCCCTAGGTCTCATAGCTTTCATCTATAAAAATGAATGGGTTATATTAGATTATCTCTAAGGTCCACTCCAGCTCTAAATCTATGAACCTATGAATCTCAGCAGTTACAGGCAGGGAATTCCAAAATCATTGCTTAAGAAAGAAGAACCTGAAGTTATACTGACAGATTACCCCATGACTTCTGTAGCTGAAGATATAGGGGAATCTGCTCTAGTATCCCTAGTCACACATTTCCCAGGGAATTTGGAGGCTGTTCTTTAGGCACTGGCAGATAGTTTCAAGTTGTGCTTTTTCAATTTTCAATGCAAGAATGACCCATGTTATTGAGAAACTGGAGAGATTGCTTTTAATTGGATGGTTCTTTTGATGAAGAAAAGGAACCTTTTGCTCAAGGATGAACAGAAAATTGGGGTAGAGATATAGCTAATATTTTGTTACCCTCATAGGAAAAAAAGGATGCTACAGATAGATAAGGGGCAGGGAATGAGATTGTTCTCTTGATACAAGTTTGACCAGATGAGAAAATCACTAGAGAGGGATTTCTATCAGACACATCAGTTATTGATACCATGTTAATTTAGGGGAGATTTGAGCAATCTTACCTGTATATCAGGTAAGATCTATTTGGTTTGCAATTTTAAGCTCATATTCAAGGAAAAAAATGGCTCAAACACAAATGATCATATAAAAAGAGAAATAGAAGGAAAATAAATGGGATCTCTGACAGATAAGCAGCTAAGTGACACATTAGAGAGAATGCAGGAGTCAGGAAGACCTGAGTTCAAATCTAGCCTCAGACACTTACTAGGTGTATAACCTTGAACAAGTCACTTAATTTGCTTGCCTCAATTTCCTCAACTATAAAATGGGGACAGTAAGAGCACCTACCTCCCAGAGTTATTTTAAGGATCAAATGAGATATTTGTAAAGAGTTACCGCAGTCCCCAAGACATTTTTGTCATTTCAGTCTTGCCTGACTCTTTGTGACCTCATTTGGGGTGTTCTTGGCAAAGATATAGGAGAGGTTTGCCGTTTCCTTCTGCTCATTTTACATATGAAGAAACTGTGGCAAATAGGGTTCAGTGACTTGCCCAGGGTCATACGACTAGTAAGTCTCTGAGGCCAGATTTGAATTCGAGAGGATATCTTCCTGACCAAACATAGTACTCTATCGACTGTGCCATCTAGCTGCCCTCTAACACATAGTATGTGCTATTTAATTACTAGCTAACACTATTGTCTCTAAGTGAGGAGAGGGATAATGAATCAGGTTGAAAAGAATGAGCTAGATACAGAGTGAAAAAACTGGAGCAAGAACTAGAGGAACTAGGAAGTTCAGAGAAAAACTGGTAGAGACAATAGCAATTGGATGTGGGATTTCATCATTTTAAGTCCCACAGAAAGAAGTTCTCTCTGTCAGTACAGACAGGTATTTTCTCTATTTGTCATAGTCTTAGAGATTTGCCTAGAGCATTAGGATGTTATAAGTGACCTGCCCAAGGTCACAAAGTCAGTATGTGTCAGAGGTAGGACTTAAATATAGATATTCCTGGCTGTGAGGATACTTCTCTTTAAGGCAATTGCTAAAGGAATAAAATAATCTGGGAATTTATGGTCAGGAAAAGAAAAACTTTCGTGGAATTTCATCTGAATTGGAAAACTGGGGGTAAGAGTAATTTGGACAATTCTCCTCATAGAGTACAGAAAATGGAGCAAGTAGCTGATATCAGGCAATTACAGAGAAATTAATTTCAACTTGAAACCTGTGGATTGTATTTGAAGTCCTGAGGAAAAAAAAGAAACTGGTATCCACAAAGGTTAGGGTTAAGAGAGTTTAGGTTTGTTTGGAGAAAAATATATTTGAATTTTAAAATTCTATGTTTAGGTATTATATTATGCCAACCAGAATTTATGATTAAGCCAAGTATTTACATGTGTGTATACATATATATCATGTGTTATATATACCTGAATGTATAGTATATGTATATTTGTATGTATATAACTTATCCACCCAAACTGACCCATTAATTTCAAGCTCCGGGCAGCTCTACTGCCCATTTTTACGGTTCCTGCTCACAGGGAGCAAAATATTGCTGGAGAAAGTTATGAAACCATGCTTAATTATCCTATAGTAGTCTTTCTAACTTTCCAAAAATCCTCATCTATATTTGTTCCTTAGTGGAGAAGGTCTGTAATAATATCTTTCAAGTTCCTAATCTTAACCATTCTTCCCTGCCTCATTACTTTCGTCAGACAACCTCAACTTTTACTTTACTGAGAATATTGAAGCCATCTACCATGAACTCTCTGATATTCCTCTCCATCTACAGAAATTTAGTCTGCCTTCCATTTCTCCCATTTCAGAGTAAGAGATGGCTTTATAGTTGCTAAGGGTAACCCCCTCTATAGCTCTTCTCAGTGCCATTCTCTCTGTAGGAAATTGAAACCCAGAGAAGTGAAGCAATCTATCCAATTAAGCAAAAGGAGGATTTGAATCCTCACCCTGTGATTCTGAATAAAGTACCTTTAACCCAGGTTCTCACTGCTGCTAATCCTGACCCAGGCTTTTTACACTTCCAATGCTGCCAGCCCCTTTCAGGGTCTAAAATGAGATAACATTCCCTTAGTGTCTTACTTCCCATCCCTGAACCTCAATATGCGGACTGAGATGGTTTGAAAAAATAAATATTTTCTGATTCACCTTTCAACTTCTAATATCTTCAGTCCTACAATACTAAATATTAAGTTGTGTGGTAATACCATGTAGGGAACTTTAGTAAGGAAAAATAACTAAGAGACACTGGGAAACTCTTTAGGGAAAAGGTGAGAATTGAGTTGTCTTGGAGTATGAGAGGAATTTCAATAGGCTTCCCTTTTAGGCGGATAGCCAGTGAATACAAAATAATCTTAATATTAGCTCTGTAAAACAATTAAAAGGCAAACTTGCTATTAAAAAAAAGACATAATGTATTCTACAGTTAAAAATAACTCAATTGCAGATTATTTGCTATTTGGATCATCTGTTCCTTTCCTCCTTTCCATTAGCACAGATAATTGAGAGCTGAGCTGATGGCATAAACAATGTCCAAATATGTAATTTACTTTTTGACACCCCATCATAATACCTGCTACATTTTCTCCTCATGGTGTTTTCAATTTTCTGTTTCTTTAAAAAGTTAAAAGGGAAATCCTAAGGTGGTGATTTCTCTTGTGATACACACTGATAATTTGTATTTGGCTGTGATGAGTGTTTGTTATGAGGGGGTTGGTCAAGACAAATGTGCCTTCCTTAAGGTATCAATCAATTCTTTAATTCTTACTGCAAAAACATAAAAAAATCCCCATTAAAATGTTAATATTTTAACTATTCTTTTCTTAATAGATCTTAATTCAACATCCTCAACCAGTAAAGTAGATGGAAAAATCCAATAAAGTTATATGGTTTTGGCAGAGCTTCTCTGTATGACTGTCACTCAATTTGTGATGTTATAGAGCAGGTAACTTGATTTTTTTCCCCACACTTTTTTAATGATACATGAATGTTCTTTGAAAGGAGATGTTCATTCTTATACAAGTTAAAACTGCAAACTCCCAGGATAGGCTCTGTAACAAATACGACTCTTGTCTAAAAATGGCTCTGACCATTTTGTCCTCAGGGCTCAAACTTGACATTGACTTGAGACAATCTGAATCTCCAGCTGCAATGTTAACTCCTCTTCAGCCTCATTCTATCTTTACCTTTCCTTTGGCCCGTCTTAACCAGAGTGCCAGCTGGAAGAAGATGGTGTGGAGAAGGGGGAAAATAAAGATGGTAGGAAGGTAATGAGGGACTTAATGTTCCCAAGGAAGACAGTTCTTATCAGGGAAATGACAATAGCTGTCATTTTAATGAAGATAAAGAAGGGAAGCTTAGGAATTTTTATAAAGAGAATGAAGTTTTTAGTTATGAAAGACTGTGAATTGAAATTTTCCTCTTTCCCCTCCAAGAAAAAACACAAACAAGAAGTTCAGCACTGCCCAACAACTCAGAAGCATCTCTGAACAAATTGGCACAAGCATGTTTCATCTAAGTCAAGGTATAGGGACAACTTCCAGTCAAACAGGCAAAGACTTTTTGTCCTTTTTTGCTCTTTCTTCAGCATGTTTCTATAGCAGAATGTTTGGGAATGGGAACAAGTACAGCCTCAAAAAAAGTGTTTATGAATAATGGAACATTTCAAATCCATCTGGTTTCTAAGACTTTTTTTTTTTAGTTTCTTGCTACAGCCAATTATATAGCATGCTTGAGTGATAACTGGTTCTATCCTCAGGCTCATTCTGCTCTCTAATTTCTACATTGATAGTTGCTACCAACCTCTGAGGTTAGTAGCCATATGGTAGTCCAATATGGCACTTTATACTACACTTGTTATACAATAGACAATATTCCATTGAACATAAATTCACATTGTAGTAGGCAACATAAAAGGGGGTGGGCGTAGGTGGGTGGGCACTTTAAGTCTTTCCAAATTTTATCATCATGAAATGGGTTTTCTCTTTATTTCAAGAATGTTAATAGATTTATTTCTATTAATAGATTTCATTCATTGCTGATCAATTTCTATACTCACCATTGATTTTCCACATAAACAGCAAAGGTTACATTTAAAAGTAAAGCACATATTTCCTCTGATATAGATTCTTACTATCCATTCTTTGCCTGACTCCCATTTCAGCATATGTTTTATTGGTTATAGAGCAGCTTCTTCCAACATGAATCCCACCTATCACTTATCCCAAAGGGCAGTGTTAAAGGCATTTAAGGGCATATCTATTTTGGCATTAAAAAAAACAAACCTTTTATGGGAAAAGTTCTTAACAGAACCAAAATGTGCTAGTCATAAGGAACTGTAGTAAGAGTCTTACTTGTTTTTCTACCTTTAAGAAAAAATTTATTTTTGATATCCTATTATACAAGGTATGAGAGAAGATAAGAATCTAGGCAGAGGGGTCCCTCTACTACAAAAAGGATCCAGGAGCAACACAGAAGGGTCCCTAAACAGCAGGAAAAAACTTCCACTCAATTGAGATGACCCAAGAGACACGCTTCTAATTACTCTGTAAATTGAACTAATTCTGATCACTTTCTAGAGACTAGTAAAGTGTGCACAAGAGTATTGATATGCTTCAAAATTCATTTAAAATGCAATGTCCCCAATCAGATTACACTTTAGTTTGATGTTTTCTATGCCAGGAAGAGTGGGTGATTAACAGTGGTCAACAGTAATCATTTTAGTTCATTTACTAGGCTGATCCCAATATTTCTGAATTGGTATTGCCGGACCAGGGTTTTCATTTCTATTTAACAATTGCTCGGTGTAACAATCAATCAGACCGACTGAAGAGCAATTTGAAATGGCTATTGAGAGGATGAAAACAATTGCATGAAGTAAGCTACAAACCAGTCCCCTTCCCAACCTTTGGGTCAATATGTCATTTATTCATTTCATCAATATTCATTTTGTCCCAATTCAAAATTTTGTTTTTTTTTTAATTGAGGTAAGATAGAAAAGTAGAACCCAGGAAAATTGAAATATCCTCTGTTCTGCCACTATCCAGTCTCCTCACAATTCCCTAAACACAATTGTATATGGCATTCCTTCCACCACAATTGTCCTTGGGGCCTTCCTATTACCTGGGATGTCTTCTACAGGACCTTCTGATTATTATCTAAGCCCTATCTTTCTTTGAAGGCCCTGTTCGAGACTTTCTACTGTTAAAAGATTTTCCCTGATCATTGCAGTCATCAAAGGCAGCTTTTTTCTTCATTATTTTGTTGACACTTATTATTTCTACTTTATATTTGGCATTTAGTTTATGCTACTTTGTCTTGTTATTTATTGTTTTATGTTTAGGTCCTGCCATCCCAAATAATTTCAAGACAGAAATAATACCTCTCTCTCTCTCTCTCTGTATGTGTGTGTATGTATATATATATACACACACACACACACACATATATTTATTTATTTATTTATTTGTGGGTTTAACATGGAACCATTTATATGGCAAGCATTCAAGAGCTTGACATTGATGTTAATAATGAGGGTGGTGGTAGTGGTGAAAATTAAGATAATTATGAAGACAAAAATGACCTTAGGGAAAATGACTATACCTCTCTGGCCCTGAGCAGTTCAGATGGTCTTTTTCCCTTTCAAAACGTATGTGTGTGCATGCGTGTTTGAGTGTATAGTCAATATATTCATATGCAGTTCTAAATGATTGCATATATTATGTCTATTGCTGACATTTTTTGCATCCTGACATTTTTTGTAAATTGAATAATTCACATGCATATAGAAAGTCATTTTAAAAAATAAATTCTCTAATATTGTGATTCCCCTAAGTTTACCTTTACAAATTTAGGTATTTTTCCCCTGGGAAGGTCTAGTTGAACTGATACAGAAGGAAGTGAGTAAAACCAAGAGATCACAACAATAACCTATATAACAATGATCACCTCTGAAAGATTTAGCAATTATAATCCGCTCGATGATCCAAGACAATTGACTCATGTTGAAAAGTGTTCTCCTCCTCTGTAAAGGGAACTGATGAACTCTGAGTACAGATTAAAGGATGATTTTTTTT
>CM053769.1:564517248-564568601 GCA_028658325.1 Potorous gilbertii | reverse complement strand
ATAAATTAGGTGTCTTCCATGAAAGTCTTTTGTCTGTCCAAGGCCTCCTGTAATAAGGGAAAGGATTTATTCAAAGAAAATATTGTGGTGGAAAACTGCTTTCAAGACAGAGTGCAGTGGAAAAACTTCTGAATTGAGAGTCAGAGGATACAAATTCAAATCCTGCCTTCTCTTCCTGCTATCCATGTGGCATAGGGGAAGTCACTTCATTTCTCTGTGTCTCAATTTCTTCCTCTATAAAATAAGGAAGTTGGACTAGATGACCTCTTCCAGCTCCAAATCTATGTTTTTGTGAATGAATGGTTAGGAAAAGTGATCAGTATAGAATAACTCTGGGATGTGGCATTGCAGAGACAAAGAAAAAAAAAGTCAAATGGATTTTTTGGTTGGTACAAAGTAAATGACAAATAGAAAATGTTACCCAGACAAAAGTCAAAGCCAGATTTTGAAACGAAAGGTTAATAGATGCAGTACTGGTAACCAAAACCAAAAACACAAAGTTCTCTAGAGGTTGAAAGAATTTTCCTTTATGAATGTCTCTGTTTCCAATAATGGTGTACTAGGTTAAGCATCAGGTAATTCTATCTTTCACCAAAAACTTACAACTTTACACTTAGATTTACACTTTGCAGATGAGTCTGATGGATGTGTGTTACACAACTAATAACAATCACTTCTCATTGGGAATTTTTATTCCCTAAAACTTTGGGCCCTGAAATTGTCAGGGGGTTAGGAATATGAAAGCAAAGGCAACAAATACCCCCAAATCTCAGAGTGATCAAATATCTGGAACCAAGAGAAAAGCTAGCACACTTTCCTCTGCTGTCTAGCTGATTAGCTCGTTGTAAATAAAGCCAGTGTAGACTCCCTGCATCACACAGTTAACTGATTTGGTCACTGACCCTGCTCACATATTCTAGGGGCTGGTGGAGATTGTGTCTGGAGACAATCTGACCACCAGTCATAATAGGGATACATGGCCCTTGAAGGGCCTCACTCCCTGAGGGTGATTGGTTCCTGGTGCCTTAAACTCCCGACCTGCTCTGGCTTTTAATTCATTATTCATCATATTTCTTAGGCCACTTGCAAGGAAAAAAAAAAGTAGCTGCTGAAATAAGGAAAGGGGGAGGGGGAGTAAAAAATGGCATTCTGGTTAAAAAAAAAAAGGACAACCCTGTCAAAACATGACAGCTGATCCAATGCCTGTTTTATACTACCCATAGAAAATGCCAAATTCTGCAAATAGTAACCACATGTACATGGGCTTCACAGGCTGAACGTTCCGCTGCAAAATGAGACTCTCTTTATTTTAGTGTGTCATCAAAGGCGGTGAAAATATCATTCAAGCCTTCTAGGCTTAACCCTCTGGTCTCTCGACTGTTAAAAGTTTAATTTGAGGAGGATGGAGAGAGCAACAGACGCACACACACACTCATGCACACATGCACACACACACACATACGCACTCATGCACGCACAGGCAGCAGCAGCGTTAGCAACCCTGCCTAATATATGCTGGTTTCACATAAAGTCAATTAACAAATCTGTTACCACGCCATTTTATTCATAGCCATGAGACCATTAAAGCGACAAGACTACATCTGACGTTTATGATCTCCATTTTCATTGCCAGAGGAAGAGGGGGAGGGAAAAGAAAGAAAAAGAAAACTTAGGGGCTCTGTAGCATGAGAGAAATTACACCACTCAGGTGCATGGGGGCTCTGGAGCAAATGCAGGGAGCTCTGAAGCCCTTTCCTCACCCCAGGCCCCCCTTGTTGGCACCTTTCAGGTTTCATTTCAATTCAGAAAGATTGGCTTTGGAGTTCCAATCTATAATGTAATTGTCCTTTTTGTGTGTGCGCCTGGCTGATATTCCTTTTCAGTAACATTTAAAAGAGTATTTATGCCAAATTGAATATGGGATGGGAACAAGTCATGGGGGCTCTGTGTGAGGCCGGGCTGGCTCTGTGGAACCCTGTTTGAGTTCCATCTTGGCTATGTTCTTGTCCAGGAATGCTTCCAAGATCTTGTAAGTGACCATTGGCTCTGAATGAGGTCTCCTGTTTAATCTCTCCTTTAACAATAGTCTTTGCAGTGGCTACAGTAAATCTCTTTCAGCTTAGAAGCTGCAATCCTTGGGAGGTGTGTGTGTGTGTGTGTGTGTGTGTGTGTGTCTGTGTGTGTCTGTGTCTGTGTGTGTGTCTGTGTCTGTGTTTACCCTTTCCTATGCCCTCCCTCCACTCCCATTCCTCCGCTGATGTGTGATCTTTCTATGACTGACAGCTATTTCAAAATGTCTGCATTTTGCTGATTGTTGGGGGAAAATATCTTCCCCTAGAACGTGACGCAACTGTTGTATGTTTCCATTCCGGTTTAGACGGCCTTCTTGGCGTGCCTTAGTGTAATAGTGGGGCCATTGTAGGCTCCATATACCAAAGAAGCAATAAATGACAGGAGATCCTTCATGCACCCTTTGTGATACAGAGACCAGCTTGTCCCTCTTTGATGGCAATAAATAAATGAAGGAAGTTTTAGGCAGGAGTGAATTGGTGGAGAAAGCCTAGGGCTTTTATCTCCGCTGACCTTTGTTTGAACTCAACCTCAGCTCCTAAGTGCAGGACTGACAAAAATGGGGAGAGGATGAAGGTTTCTTATCAACAGGAACACCTCTTCTGTAGCAGTATAAAGAAACCTAACACCATGTGTGTCTGTGTATGCAGAGTGGGGAGGAGTAGGAAAAGCTTGTAGGAACAAACTGAAAGGAGATAAATACAGGCTGGTATTTCCTGGTTTTAAAAAAAATGGTTAGAGTTAAAAACTGACAACATAGTGTGGGATTAGCCGCTTGACAACGACAGAAGTGCTTGGAGGCCCCAGAGTTCTCTAGCAGGACATAGAGTTCTTCACCCGAAAAATGCTAGTCATAAAAATATGAATAATGAACACCATTTTCTTATGAATTGTTTACAGAATTATTTACATATAAATATATTCTGGAAAGGAACACACATAGGAATGTTGCTGTGGAGAGACAAAGGATGTGATGCAAAAAAGCCACAGTGTGAATGGTTTCTGTTAAACTGGCTTTGTAGGGATGAAATTATATATTTTGGGTTGTCACTAGGTGTGGTTGAAAAAATAAGCTGACTTGGCACCATTGTTGAGTGAAAAGGTGAGTTCTTTATTTGGAAAGGTACACTCTGATATGAAATTCTCAGAAGCCGGCATCATATAAATGTAAAATACCCACATGTTCCCCGATTAAGTCTTTTTTTTACTATTCTTGCAGAAGTAGAGAAACAAGACGTACAACTTTTACACACAGTTCGTTTTCTATATGCTCTTAAAAAGGGAGTGAAAGAAGTAATCTTGGCTATCCTCTGTTAAAATATGGAAGACCCCATCAGAACTTATGGAACTTAATGTTTGTAGAATAATTGTTTTTGCCTCTCCACTTGTGCTTCTGTGTATCTATCATCCCATCAGTTGACCTCATAACACAATATTGTACTCCAAGCAATTCTCTCGTTGCTAATTCAAACAGTGCCAGGTTGAAAATTGTCATCCAGTTTGAAGCACAACATTTTTAGGCAATATAAAAATGATCCACTAGAAAATGACTTTAGGAATGAATGGTCTGATGAACCTATAGCTCCAGAAAGAGGAACAGATGTAGATAACAATTATATCATACTTGTTTCTGAGGATATCTGATCAAATTGTAGATTTCCTAAGTAGTGACTCACCTCCCTCAAGCTAAGTAGGAATGAATTCTAGGACATCTATTCCTAGTGACAATCTCCAAAATCTCCCTGCCTTGCCAATGCGTAAGAACATTTTTGTATAGATTGGCTATTTTGTGTTATGTTCTATAGCCCAGAAAGTCTTCTGATAACACCAAACCGGTCTTCATATCATAGCATAGAGCTATGTGATCTCACTGCCAAATGAGAAAACGACAAACATGTCCTCTGACTCCTTTCAGAAACAAAGAAAACAAAACTTGGAAAATTCATGCTCCTTATATTGCATTTTCCTCTAAGTGTTTTCTTACCTCTTCTGCTGTCCATGTTTGTCACTTATGTCAAGACCTGAATCAAGATCCATCTCCTCAAGACACCTTGCCTGACTAACTCCACCCTATAATGGGGGAATAAGCATTTATTTAATTCCGCCTACGTTCCGGTTATCATGCTGAGCACTTGACCCTGCAAGGTGGCTTCTGTTTTACAATTGGAGAAACTGAGGCAAACAGAGGTTAAAATGACTTGCCCGGTGTCACACAGCTGGTAAGTGTCTGAGTCTGGATTTGAACTCAGGTCTTTCTGATTCCAGGCCCAGCATTCTAATTCACTTTCTGTATTTTTGCTGACCATCCCCCAAGCCTGGAATGCTCTCTCTCCTCATCTCTGCCTTCTGGCTTCCTTCAAGTCCCAGCTAAAATCTCACTTTCTATACATTCTACCTTATTTATAGTGACTACTTTTTGTGGATATTCTCTAATTTATCCCATATATAGCTTGTTTGTATATAGTTATTTACATGTTGTCTCCCTATTAGACTACGAACTCCTTGAGACCAAGGACTGTTTTTTACCTTTCTTTGTATCCCACACACTTAGCATAGTACCTGACACACAGTAAGATAATATAAGTAATAATATATTATAGTATAACAGTAATAAATTTTATATTTAAAGTAAATGTAATAAATAGGTATATGAGAGTTTAATAGTAATAAATGTTTATTGACTGACTTAACTAGTGTCAGAGTTAGGAACTGAACCTAGGTCATCCTTACTCAGTCTCAACACAAATGTAAATATGTATATGTGTATATATACATATATATATGCTGTATATGTGTATATATACATATATATGCTTATACAAACACACAGAGACACGTATATAAATATGCATCTATGTGATCTATGAATACATAGTTATATCAAATCTAAATAGTAATGTAGATATACTGTGAAGTACTTTCAGAACACTTAAGACTCTAAGTCAGTAAACTTAATATATGTTATAAAAGAAGAAGAAGGTGCCTCATTCAATAGAAGACTTTAAAAACAGTCACAGGTTTTCATCTAACTGAATGGCTTAGGTCCAGTTCTGCCTGAAAGCATTCTGGGATTTCTATTTATCTACCCATTCGTAAGGTTAACTTCATATTTATTCATCCATCAGTAATAACAGCATCATGAATGTACATAGTGACACCTTTCTTTTAAAGAGTTTAGATCCATGACTACAGCTAAAGTAAATCCATTGAGAACCAAGAGGTCTGGAAAAGTGAAAGCTCTTACTCTAAAAGGTTATCTGGCACTGAACACAGATATTTGTCAAGTAGAATTGGTCTGTTTAAGTACCCAGAGGGTTTGAAGCCCATCCAAGAGAGCTAAACTCTGTTGACTATACAAACCAAGGCTATGAACATTTGTAGAGGTACTCAGAGGAATGGTGAAGGTTCTTAATTCTTATTTTACTAGACCTTGGAAGAATGAAGATAGGTTCAGATTGTTTGAAGTGAAAATATTGAGCAATTAGGTTGATTATGAATTTCATTTCAAATTTTAAGTAAGCACTATATGAGGTTCTTAGACCATTTGCTTTGACCACACTCCCCCATCATTCCCTCTCTTGCCCCATTTTTCTTGATAGCATTTTTTCTGGTATCATATTACTAGACTTTGTTTTTTTCTTATTTAAGTTGAAAAAAGATATGAAAGATATTTTACCTCTGTAGGATAAGGAAGAATTAAAGTGTATTCTGACTTTTGTAAAAACAGGGAAATGGAACTTAAAAAATGAAATCTTTGTTTGGAATCTAGAACACCCACAGATACTGTTGCATTGCTGTACACCTCACCCTTGCTAAATCGCAGGAGGTCAGCATCAAGCTGTGCTTACTGAATGGGTCTTCTACTGCCCTTTGGCAATTTTGTAGCTAATGACAGGCCATGGCAAGAGTGAAAAGAGCTCATGCCAACACTCCCACACAGGGCAATGGGCAGCAGCCCATAACCTCTGACTGGACCTTGTCTAAGTGGAAATCTATGGAATTACAGAACATGCTAGAGCTTTGAACTTCTCTCCCTCTAGGTCACATTCTGAAAATTTTGCTTTTACCATCTTTCCTAGAATGCCTCTAACAGGAAACTAAAATTTATACCAGTTCCCTTCAAACGCTGACATTCCATGTTTACAGGGACTGTTTACACAGAAAATTAATCAGTTACGGTTTTAAATTTTAATTAAAGAATGCTTTCTGGTATTATTGCAAAACAGACAAAAGCCCATAAAATGTATATTTGACTGCTTTCCCATGTTGTCTTTGGATCGAGACACAGTCCTGAGATCAATCATGCATGAGATTTTTTGTGAACTTTTCTTTTAACACAACACCCTTCACATAAATTAGGTTCATTTTAAAATATCCATCAAAAAGTCATTCTCAGAAGAAGTTAGATGGAATTTCCTTTTGCTTTCAGATCAGACATAAACTTGGTCTACTCACAACTAAAAAATGCCTAGAATTTCAACTTGGAAATAAGTTGGTTTTTAGTGATTAAAAAAAGAGAATTAACTTCACAGAAAATCATCTCTTTTATTTGTATAACCATAAGAACTACCAGCATGATAAAGACTGACAGGAGAGAAGTTTTGTCATTGTTGTACAGTTATTTCGGTTGTGTACAGCTCTGTGAGAAATATTTGGTTACAAATGGTTTTAGAGATTATACTTATTTATAAGGTTTAGTTTGTACTTGTCTATATCTAATGAAAGGAGAGGTAGAAAGAAAAAAGTGGAAGGGAGAAATGACTGGGGAATATTTTATTGGGGATTTGTAAAATTTAATACCATTAAAATAATTCCCATAATCATCTATTGCAATAACAAGAGAAGAAAAACAAAAAAAAATTGGAAAAATTCTTATTGCTGTGGTATCATTCCACAGCCTAATTAAGTAAGAAATTAAATACCTTCTTAAAGGTACTTAAATGATATAGTCAAGAGTTCCTGATTTGGAATACTGCTGGATACCACTCCTTGATCTCTGGCCTGTTGTTTTGGGGTTTTTTTGGTTTTTTTTTTTAGCTTCTTTTATGTGTTGTCTTTTCCTATTAGAATGTAAGTTTCATAAGGGCAGAGACTGTTTTTCCATTTGGGTTTGGTTGTACTCCCAATCATAGTGCCTGGAATATGTTGTTTTCAGTCCTTTTCAGCTCTGTAATCCCGTCTGGGATTTTCTTGGCAGAGATATTGGCGTGGTTTGCTAGTTCCTTCTCCAGCTCATTTTGTAGATAAGTAAACTGAGGCAAATAGGGTCACATAGTTGGTTAAGTGTCTGAGGCCAGATTTGAATTCATGAAGAGTATTCCTGATTTCAGACTCAGTACTCTATAAACTGTGCCATCTAGCTGTCACTACTTGGTATATAGAAAGCTCTTAAATACTTTATCTATCTATTTATCTATGTGATTAGCAATCAATAAGCATTTACTAAGTACTTATCCTTTAGTAACTATGCTAAGCCCTGGGAACACATAACAAAGTTGAAAAAGTCCCTGGTTCCAAGAAGCTTGCTTTGTAAAGGACAAGATAATATTTTTATTTGTAAGGTGTATTCAAGATATAAGCAGAAGGCCTAGGATAGAAAGATATTAGAAGCTGAGGAGGGGGAGAAGAACCAGGAAATGCAGGCTGTAGAAAACATAATGAGAGCTGAATCATGAAAGAAAACAGGGATTTCTAGAGACAGAGGTCTGGAATTTCATGTCTGGAAATAGTCAGTGCAAAGTCACAGAGACAGAATATGGAACTTTGGTATGAGAATCATAGAGAGAGTGGAATTGAGTGATGTGTAAGGGTACTAGAGAGATTGGGAGAGGTCAGACTGTGAAGAAATTAAAGCATCCACTAGAGCTTATATGTAATAGTGGGGGTAGCTAGATGGTACAGTGGATAGAGCACCAGTGCAGGAGTCAGAAGGACCTGAGTTTAAATCTCACCTCAGACACTTCATATTCACTAGCTGTGTGACCTTGGGCAAGTCACTTAATCTTAATTTCCTCATCCTGGGTCATCTCCAGTCATTCTGATGAATATCTGGTCACTGGATTCAAATGGTTCTGGAGGAGAAGTGAGGTTGGTGAACTGCACAGCCCTCCCTCACTCAAAACAAAGTCAAGTGTGAGTCATGTCATTATTTCTCTGATGGCATGGTCTTCTTCTGCAGCAAAGGATGGACACAAGCACACAGAGGTAATAGTGAGTCACTGGACTTTATTGAGCAGGAATGTGAAATGATCTAGCTTACACTTCAGGAAAATCTTGTTGGTGTCTATGTGGAGCATGAATAGAAGTAGGTAGAAACCTGAGGTGGTGAAACCAAATAGAAAGTTATTGAAGTAGTCTGAGTCTTCATCACAAGGGGAAGTATAAAGTGAGAGGAAAAAAAAACTCACTGAATTTGACATCAGAGGACTTGAGTTCAAATCCTGTTATTACCTGTGTGACCTGAGCTTTGACTTAACCTCTCTGGACCTCACTAATATATGAAATAAAGGGATTGGACTATATGACCTCGATGGTTCCTTCCAGATTTAAATTCTATGAGCCTCTGATTTTTACTGATAGGTTAACTGAGGCTCAGAAAGATTAAGTCATTTATCCAGGGTCATAGAGTTGGTATCTTAAGCAGGATTAGAATCCATACTGTTCTTATTTGAGGCTCAGGATTCACTATGCCAGGCAAAAACTCCTTTGCCTGTCAAACCTTCTAGTTAAGAGGCTTGTGATTTTAGCTTATTCTAACCTGTATCCTTTTTGATTCCATGTCATGAAATTCATCACTTATCATTATTTTCTTTAATAGAAATGATCAGTCAAGCTACAAACTTTCCACCTCAACAAGTTGTTGCTTCATTCTTCCCAAAAACCAAAGATCCCTGGAGATCCAAGTATATGGAGCCCTGCATTATATACTTTGAAACCTGCTTCCAAGATTACAGAACCATAGAATTTCAGGATTGAAATACATTGTAGAAGAATCTCCTGAATAAGAATCTCCTTTACAACATTTGTGGTGGATAGGTCATCCAGCCTGTGCTTGAAGGCACCTAGAAACAACTACCCCATGAGGTTACTCATTGGGTCAACTCTAATTTTTTATGTAATTTTGCCTTATGTAGGCCCTAAACTTACTTTTGCAAACAGTTCTGCCTTTGGGACCAAGTAGGGATAATTCAATCCTTCTTCCGTTTGATCAAACTTCAAATACTTAAAGAAAGTTGCATTCAAATGATGTCTGCCCTTTGCTCCTGGTGGTACCTTGGAGAGGTCACTTTCACTCTCTCAACTATAAAAGGAAAAGTTGGATTTTAAGATCCATTCTTGCTTTAAATCTATCATATTATATCATTCTCCTTTCCTAAAGTCTTTCTTCTTCAGGTAAAAACATCTTGAGTTCCTTTAAGTGATATTCATATGGCATAATTTCAGGTCCCTTTACCTTAATAGCTACCTTCCTTTGGATGTGACTGAACCTGCCACTGTATTTACTAAAATCTTATGCTCAGAGATGGCCACAATATTACAGATGCCTGACAAGGGCAGGGCTATCCATCACCTTGTTCTAGCAATTAATTCTCTTAATGTAGCCTAAGATCATATTAGTTTTTTTGACTGCCATGTCAAATTGTTAAATGATACTCTGCTTGCAGTCTACTGAACTCTCCAAATCATGTTGACATTCCCCACTGTAGAATTCCCTTCCACTTGACCATGACCCATTAATGATGATCCTTTGAGTTAGCTTGGACAGAGTGCTAAGCAGATTCAGAGAAACCAGAGTTCTAATACCATGCAGAGATTTATTATCTGTATGATGCCATTCAAGTTACTCTTATTTTCTCCCATCCTCAGTTTTCTCATTTGTAAAATTAGGAATGATTATAATACAGAGAATTTCAATGATATAGACGTATGTGGGTAGTAAAAATAAAAGTTGAGGGAGAAAGTCAAGGACAATTTCTAGGAATTTTGGTAAAGAAGTGGAGATATAGAGTGACATCTTGAAGAACGGTAGGATTGAGCAATGACTTTTTTTGAAGGTTGGAATAGATCTGAGCATAGTATATTGGTGTAGTACTAAGGAAAGATCTTTGAACTTATAATCAAATTTGCTAAGTTTAAACGCCACTTAATTACTTGTAGGACTTTGGGCCTATCTCTTAATCACTATCGGCTTCATTTTTCTCATCTGCAGAATGGTGGGAATGGAATGAATGACCTCTGTGGTCCCTCCTAGTTCTACTGTAGATTTAAGGTCATAATTGTGCTCTGTTTATTACATATGCTGTTGATACTATGATTGAGTTTTTAAATGGTACTAAAAATGTTCTACTCTTGGGGAGGAATATAGTCTACCTTTTGGAACTCTATACAAAGCATTTTTTTTTTTTTTGCATCAGGACAAAGAGGGAGGTGGGTGGTTGTCCTAAGGACTTTTCAAGCTTTATAGGAGGGACTGGCTTTCTGATCTAAGATGAAGCTTATCAGTAGGAGGTGGGGTGGAAACCAGACTACCAACAAACAAGTACCAAAACAATAATAGCTTTTAATAATTTTATAAAACTGCATTTATTAGTTAAGATTGTTCCATTATATATTTGAGCTGGATTTGACCTCTAGGTCCAACAGCTATGGTAGGCCTGGATCTTCACGAAAGAAGGTTAGTTTCTAGAATTTTTAAGAACTGTGCCACATGGACTTGATTGAGATTCTTCAGTACATGGAATTAGAGGAATGCATCCTAAAGGATAATTAGGGGGCTGCTCCAAAGACTCTAGAGAGCTATACAGAATTGGCTTCATAGACACAAGTGCCAAAAGTACCACAACTTATTTGCTGGCAAATACCTACCATGTGTTTAATTTGGGGAAGTGTTGGTAAAGGTATTATTTAGGACTGATCAATTTTTATTAAAAGACAATAATTTTGGCTACAAACGTGATGAGTGATGAATGTGATGACATGGGATCATAAAGGATTCCCAGTCGGGACTTTTCAGGAACAGTTCATCCTCCCAGCTGAGTTTATGAAATCATGAAAGTGAGAGCAGATAACATAGGTGTTAATACATACCTATATGCCATTACCTCTTTAAAAAGTTGTGAAGACATTTTCCTGGTTGAATTGGAAGGGGAATTTGGAACTACTTGAGTGAATGTTGAACTGTAAGCCCTTAAAAGAAGACATTTTGCTAGCTTCCACTCTAAATCAAGGAGGAATCCAGTTCCAGATGAGACACATAGAAGATGCACAGGTGTACATAGTTGAAAGTGTGGGTGGGGACAGCCACCATGAAGAGTAAGCATTAGGACTCTGGGAGCAAGGTCATATGGGTTAATTGGGCATTAGGCATGTTAGGGTAGATGTTGCTTTGCTAAACTGACTCTGGTTCCCATACCTGCATGACTACAAACTGGAGTAAGCAATAAGAGGAGAAGGTTGGTGGCAAATAAGAATGCTTGAATGATCCTGCTAACAGCACTACCACTACTATATCCTGATCCTAATTTATACACAGAAGAGAAGAAAAGAAGAAAAAAAACAGTAGCCACAAAAAGATTGGTAATGAACTTGTTGGGAGGAATGGTTAGTGGGTCAAGTATACAGTTATGGATATGAGAAAAAATTAGTTGTTAGGAGAAAAAAAATTAAAAATTATTACTGAAAAGGACCCTGGGGAATTTATAAGCCAATGTTGTGAGCAAAGTTTATTGATTACCTTAATTATCATAGAATGAATTAAGATAACAAATATATTGCCTATACCACAGGATTACTTTGATATCACACCCACAAAAAAATTGATCCTTAATTTGTTATAATATGAATTTTGAGAATGTCAAAACAGAAAGAGCTTTAGATTTAGAATTAGAAGGTCAGAGTTTGAGTGCCATATCTGCCACCTATTTATTGTGTCACTTTGGGCACTTAAATCACTTCATCTCTCTGAGTTTTACTTTATTCAGCCATAAGAGGAGGCTAATTGGAATGCCCCTCTCAAATTTTACAAGTTAGCAGCATTTTACACTTTAATAAATAATTGTTTTAGTTTTATAAATGTTGGACAGAACTTACTCCATTATGAAAAGACTAAAACAGAGAAATATTTGGGATTTGTCACCACTGAAAGAATACCTCTTTTCTCTCTATAGCATTCAAGATGATATTTGATGATACAATAGAATTTAATTCAATATAATATGATATAACATAGCATAATATAATAATATACTACAATATAATGTAATTCATATCATATAATAATATAATATAGTAAGATTATACTTATAAAGTATTTAGCATAGGATCTGGCACATAGTAGGTGTTGTGTAAATGTTAATGATTATTAAAATGTTAACTATTTGATCTCCTTTATCTACCATAACCATTTAGGGAAAGAGGACTGTCCAAATTTATCGTGAAAATGCCTTCAGGAATCCATCAGGTTTCTACTCATCAGTCCTGGGAGGAAGAGATTTGAAATGAATTGCTTTTGGGGAAAATAGGTAATAGTTTTAATGTTAATGATAATATTAGCTTAAATTTTTACACTGTTTTACAATTTACCAAATGCTTTCCTCAAAGTAACCCCATCTTATTAGGGAAACTAAAACTCAGAAAGGAAAAGTGGTTTAAGTTTCTTTGTATTCCCAGAACCTAACACTATCAGGGATCCATGGTTTTATTGGTGTACTACTCCTTTCAGCTATGGTGGCTAGGCTGCACAGTGGATGGAGTTCAAATCCAGCCTCCAACACTTACTGTGTGACCCTGGGCAAGTCACTTAACTCTGTTTGTCTCAGTTTCCTCATCTGTAAAATGAGCTAGAGAAGGAAATGGCCAACCACTTCTGTAACTTTGCCAAAAAAGCCCCAGCTGTGGCCATGAAGACTTGGACACAACTAAAAAACACTCCCACATAACTGAAAAATGACTGAACAGTTGAAAAATGACTATAATCTCAAATTACACAGATCAAAGCCCTCTGTTTTTTAGTGGATGATCTTCCCAAATTGTAGAGGAAAACTACATCTTTCATCTTATCTTCTGGCAATGAACTTATCCAAGCTGTCCATTTCTACATCTATTTGGGGCCTTCCAATTTCCTGGAAATTACCAGATTTTGGTCTTTGGTGGCATAGTTTTAAGTACCAGACAACTCTTACACTACAACAGGTACAAAATACAATATAAAAATTAAAAAAAAATGAACAAAACTGTATAATATTGCCAGGAATTTCTCATTTTATAACCCTAATAGGGAATAATATATTTTAAAATGTTGGAAGCCTACTTGGATCACATTCATTATACCAAAAATCTGTTTTACCAAGGAAATATCTGGGTAATATTCTGGGAGAGAGAAGTATATCCACAATAGGCAGTTTTACTTATAAGTTTAGTGTTCAGCTGTAGGTAGATAAGAGGCAACAACATTTTAAAAGCTCCATCCATTGTGATGCAGTCTACTGAGAACTAAAGGCTTTTACCATTGCCTCATCCAAGATAGAACTGTGTCCTTGTGCGCTGTGGATGACTGTGGTGAGGCTTTCACTATGCATCTTCCAAGCAATCAAAGATTTTTGCTGTTCTTCTGTAGGGATAAGCTACAGGCTGTAAGAGTGGTAACTTTGCTCTTGAAGGACCATCTTTTTCCATGATTGCCTGTAGTAAAATGAAAGTCATTGGGCAACAAGATCCATGGAGTTCCATCATACATTGCTCAACCTTCGCCTCCCTCTCTTTCTTATTCTTCCTCTACCTCCTTCTCTTTCCCAGAGGTGTCAGGTGAGTCATTGTTGAGCTCAGGGGACGGGAGAGAAGAGAAAAGGCCAAGCCTTTATATGGTCTACTGTGTGCCAGGTACTGTGGTAAGTAGTTTATTTCATTTGATTCTTCCAACAACCCCATGAGATAGATGCTATAATTAGCCCCATTTTACAGTTAAGAAAATCAAGGCAAAAAGACATTAAATGACTGGC
Source organism: Potorous gilbertii (assembly GCA_028658325.1). Lineage (NCBI taxonomy): Eukaryota > Metazoa > Chordata > Mammalia > Diprotodontia > Potoroidae > Potorous > Potorous gilbertii. Next base: position 564,554,535 of record CM053769.1, on the reverse strand, counting down.
TCAGGGCTAGAGAGCTAGTAGTTATCCAAGGTTTAATTTGAATTCCCGGTCCGGCAATCTGTCCACTTTGCCAGCTAGTTATCTAAAAGTTCAAGTGTCACCAAACAATTTCAAAAGTGCTTATGTAACTGTCTCTTCCGCCAGTTCTAGAAGTACCTTGTATTGCTATATTTAAGTAAAAGGCTATAAAGTCATAGCCATTAACAGAAGCTACATTGCTAATGAGAATGGGCCAGGGGCCAGCTTTAAAAGAAGTAGCTGATACCTATTAAAATTTACATTTGCACAGTTCCTAAAAGAACCTTCCCTACCTTTAGCACAGTAGCCACCTTCACCATTTGGAGACATCTAGATCTATCAGTAATGAGCCTATGCCTCCAAATTTTTTTAAATTGATATATTATTTGTTCTAGAAAAATTTTGGAAGACATAGTTGAAATCTGTTTTGGAGAAGAACGAATAAATTTCCCTTTAAGAAACACTTAGACCTTTTCCTATGTAAAGGAATCTAAGGTAGAAAGGTTTAAAAGGTTTAAATTATATTTATATATACTTGGAATGCATTCATAATAAAATTAAATGTCTAGTATCATAAAAAGGAAATACTTTAAGTGCTTAGAAGATGAAAGACCAAAAAGAAAGCACTGAAATTGATTTTCCTACCTGCTTTTGTATTCTATTGATTAAACAATAAAATCCCCTTAATCTTATACTTTCTTTGAGAAAACAAAAAAAAAATAAGTCCTAGATTTGAAGTCAGAGGATCTGGGTTTTGAATTCTGGCTCTGTTATCAATGCCTATGTGGCCTTAAGTAAGTCATTTAAATTTCCAGAGATTTTGTTTCCTCATGTGCAAAATGAGGAAGTTGGACCTGTTGATCTCATGAACACATCTAGTTCTAAATCTGTGATCCCGTCATTCTTGATAACAAACTATGCCTTTTCTATTGAAGAAATGTGGATATAATTAATATCCTCAGAGGAATTTGAACCCTGTTCAAAGAATAAAGAGAAAAGGAGAAAAGTGAAAGTTGACATTACTCATCACAGTGAATGAACCTTTAAAACTAGTGAGATGAACTAGATGACCTCCAAGGTCCCTCCTAGCCCTAGTCCTATGTTCCTAGGACCTAATTAGAGTCAAGGAAAATCAAAGATCAAGGCAGGGAAGGGACATTGGGCTTAGTCTCACCAAAATGCATCAGACTTTTTCTTTCTAGATTCAATAATTGGGCTGAACCAGGAAGTTCTTTTTTGCCTTCTTTTTGCCTTTTGCTTTCTTTCCTATACCTTATTTGAGTCCAGAAAGCCTTTATTTTAGATAACCTAATGTCAGACTGCTCTCCAAAAATTTTTGTTTTAGTATGCCAATTTCAGAATGAAACTAATTGGAAAAAAATGCCTATATGGACTCCAATACTGCAGAACTGGGTTTTTATTCATTGCTTCCATTGTCTTTTAACTATGCAGTGTATAAAATAAAGGTAATTTGTAGTAAATTTTGGCAGTAAGAATGCTTCATGTAGATACTATCTTATGACTTTCCCATAACTTCTGGTTTCCTTTTCAAGACAGAATGTGTGAACTTGGTCTTTGACCTTAAAGATAGAAATGTCACCTTTAACAAACTCAAGGATCTAAAATGGTTTTGCTCTGAAACTTTATTACTAGACATGTACATGCACAAGCATGCCAGGTCTTCAATTAACAGATGAAATATTGCCCCCTTTTCCAGTCTTAAATACCTTCCAAAGCATTTCATGGACATGTAAAAGAGTTGGTTGATACTTTGAGGAGTATCCATGGAAGTAATTGAGCTCACTCACTAAGTGTATTTTTTTGTACTAATTAAATATTCCAAACTTCTATCAAAATTATTGGCACCTATTTAATGGCTCATTGAGTTTACGGGCCATGCAAGTTCCCTTCCATCAGTACGGTTATAACAGCCATTCTAGAAATGACAAATTAGGGAGCAAACTGAGAAGATGTGAGAGCTTTCTCTATTGTGCCTGTTTCAATCCACTGCCATGGGAAGTTGTTTCGATTATCTGATCAATGCTTGGGGATACCTTCTACACCGCCAATTTTAAGCCATTTTGGAGATTCAATACTTTCAAAGATTCTACTGCAAGTTTTATGGAAGACCTGAAATACAATTATATTATTATTGTGAAGAAGGGAGGGACATTTTTAGTAGTTAAATTGAAATAAACACAGCAAATACTTTCAACAAAGTGTATTTCTAACTTTACAACTGATGCTTATTGAACTAGTTGAAAGCTATGGAAACATTGCCTAGTCTTCTTATATAGATGGAGCAGTAGAGTCAGATTTTAGGAGTTATGAGTTGTAGGGATTTTTTTCCTGTGCCATAAAATTATAGTTTCATCAATCAGATTATTAAAAATAGAAAATTAATTTTGAAAACATAGTCACAAAGTGGCATAATGGAGAATCAGACTCAGTGTCAGAAGGGGTAGGGTTCATGTACAAGGCTCACGCCATACAAACTGGGTGACCCAAGGACAGTCATTTAATCTCTCAGTGACCAAGCAATTTTGTAAGATTGTCAGCTTACAAACAACACTCTCTTTTAGTAGAAATAGTTTTCTCATCAAGGGTTTCCTGTATTAATGAAATATAGTTCCAGACTTCCCCAATTCCATCAGCTCAAATGCGATAAAGTTATAAGCTGATGATATTCATATTTGAGTATAAGAAGGGAGCATCATTTTAAAATGACTTGAAAATCTACCATGTTAGTTCCTTAAGACCAGTGACCATACAAAAATTGGGACAATAATGTACTGTTTGTTGGTGGAATTGTGAACTGATGTAACCATTCTGGAGCACAATTTAGAACTATGATTGAAGGGCTATAAAATCTAGATCCTTTGATCCAGATCCAGGTCTATCTCCTAGAGGCATGCCTAGAAAAGGGAAAAGGACCCATCTGTACAAAAATATTTATAGCAGCTCTTTTTGGAGTGGTTAGAATTGAAAATTGAAAGAATGCATATCAGTTGGGGAATGGCTAACAAGCCATTATGGTTTGTCTTATATGGTTGTAATGATATATTATTTTGCCATAAGAAATGATATGCAAGATGATTTCAGAAGAACCTGGAAAGACTTACTTGAACTGATGAAAGTGAAATGAACAGAGCCAGGAGAGGACATTGTACATAGTAACAACAATATTGTTAAGGATCAAGGATACTATCTCCCTCCAAAGAAGAAATTGATATTCTTTGAATATAGACTGAAGCACACATTTTTTTACTTTCTTTCATTCTTTTTCTTTTACTTCAGTCTTCTATGACAAATATGGAAATGCTTTACATGATTGCACGTGCATAACCTACATCTGAATACTAATTGTCTCAGGGAAGGGGGAATGTGAGGGATGAGAAAGGAATGGAATTTGGAACTCAAAACTTTAAAGAAATATTAAAATTGTTTTAAAGTGTAATTGGGGGAAATTTTATATATTATGCATATATATATATAAATGTTAAAAAAAGATTAATGACCATATTTCCAAGTCCTATTACTTAACAGTATCATATATTTTACAGAACAACTGGTCAACAAATATCTGTTAAATGAACTGAATAAATGAAAATATGTATTTTAACATGGCAGTTTCATGTCAAAATACAATAATTCTACCTCTGCTTTTTTACAAATCTCAGCTCAAATATTACCTCTTAACAAAGTACCCACAGCTTTTAGTAACTCCCCCAAATCCTGGAGTGTTGATAAAGAGCTGGTCTCAGAACCAGAAAGACCTGGGTTTCAGTCCTGCCTCTGAAACATACTGGATGTATCACCTTGCCGAGTCACATAACCTCTAGATGCCATAGTCTATTCTTTAAGGTTATACATTGCAGAGAAGGTAACAACTTGCAGTCAGTCAGTCAAGAAATATATATTAAGCACTGTACCAGGCACTATGCTAAGTTGTAGATTTAAAAAGGGGTGGAAAACACTTTCTTCCTCTTCCTCACTCAATTAAGTCTCATTTAAATTGACTGGGGTGTGTATGGGGGAACATGTAAATAACATGCAAGGTATATCTATATATAGTAAATATAAGATAACCTTAGAGAGGAAGGCACTATGAGGCACCGTGAAAGGACTTCTACAGAATATGGGATTGATAAGATCAGAACTCTCTTTGGAACTTGAAGGGAGCCAGGAAAACTAACAGGTCAACATGGGAGAAGGGAGAATGGAGAGTGCTTTTGTGGCTCTGAGGACAGCTATTGCAAAGCAATAGAGAGGGGAGATGGAGTGATATGTTTGAGCAATAGTAAGTAGATCAGTGTATAGTTTTTAGCTTTTAGTGTGCCATGGAGAAGAATATAAGAAGACTTGCAAGGTAGGAAGGGGTAAGGTTATGATAATCTTAAATGCCAGTGGATTTTATATTTGATATTGGAAATGGTAGAGAGTATTGGAATTTATTGAGTAGGGGGTTGTCAAAGTCACACCTCAACTTTAGGAAACAACATCTAAATGGATGATGAATTGGAATGGGAAGAAACTTGGGCATGAAGCCCAATTAAAGGACTGTTACAATAATCCAGGAGAGAGAGAGAGATGAAAGCCTGAGGTAGGATTGCATCTATGTGAATAGAAAGAGAGGACTTGCAGGAGAGATGCTGTGAAGGAAGAAATGAAAAGATTCAATGGTGGATTGAATAGCAAGGGTGATGACCTTGAGATTGTGAGCCTGTATGAATGGGGGGAAAATGGTGGCCTTGGCACTGGTAAAGGGAATTTCCTCCTCTGGAAGTTCCTTATACCAAGGTAATAACAGGGCTACTCTCTATCCTAACCTCTATTTATTTTATATATATTTACAGTGTAGTGTAGGGCACTTAGTAAATGTTTGTTGATTGATTGATTGATTGATGCTATTTTCCCAGTAGAGCATAAACTCTCTGAAGACAGGGGATATTTCATTTTTGTCTTTGTATTCTCAGAGGTTATCACAGTGTCTAACGTGTACAGGTGGCTTAATAAATGCTTATTCATTGGCTAGTTCATATCCCCAGCACACTGAATTGGTCTGGCACCTAATAGGTAGTCAATAAACTTGTACTGAATTGAAATGAATAATCCAGTGATTGCAGCTGGGATGTGTAGTTCTGAGGTCCATGGCAAAATATGCAAATTTTGTATTATCCTTCCTATGATATTCATTAGCTTGGATAATTAGGAGTTGATTGTAAATAAAATGTCTGAAACATGTTTCAGAGAGAAGTTTAGTGAATCTCAATAGACTTTCTATCACAAAATGAAATGAACTCCTCCTAGGGTTTTTGTGAGTAAACTCACTAATAAGCTTCAAAGTGCTATACAAATGGGGTTGCCCGTTGTGGTTATTCTTTTTTAAGATTTAGAAAATAAAGATAATTTTTCTATCATGTAAAATGACAGAAACCTTATTTTGAGACAAGACAAAAGAGAAGCAGTTCCCATTAACACATAGTTTCCTATCCCCATAATGAACTTTCCAGAGGGGAAATCTCATAATTTATATAAAGTAGTTACCTGCATCAACTATGGAAGGAAAAACAGCGATGGCAAAAAACTAACAATTTTAACCTCATATCTGTAATTAAAGTCTAGACTAACAATGCAATATTTAGCCAAGATGAGCAATGAGACCATGTATCACCAGCTAGGATTTATTTACTGTACTGATTTCTAAACGCTGTCCTACTTTCTTATCTCATCTTCTGGGGCAGATGACAATATAACAGTACTGGGAGGAAATATTTCACATTATCCATCTATTTCCATAACTTTGTGCCTTTATTCCTGGAACATTAATCCTCAGTTAACAGACTTGCATCAGATTGGTTTCCTCTAAGGTAAAAAGTAAGGAACCCCTATATTTCTCTTTCAGAAAGGATGCTACAGGGATAGTTAGGTGGCATCGTACATGAGGACCTGAGTTCAAATTCGACTGCAGACACTGTGTGACTCTGGGCAAGTCACTTAACCCCAATTGCCTTGCCCCCACCCCTAAATGCTTTAAGGAGTTCATATCATAAAATGATTTTGATTGACATAGGGAACCTATACATTTGAATATAACTTTAATTTGGCTTTAAAAAGAAATAGAATTGAGGTCTGTTTCCATCTTGTCACCAGTAGTTTGTTAAAGTTTGAAGTGGAAGAAATTTTTCATTGTACAGTAGATTCATGTTACTGAAGGGTCCCAAGGAAATATATGCCCTATCAATGTGAGGTACAGTACAGGATCATTTAACTCAGGAAGATCTGTAGAAAATAAAGGATGTGCAGGAAAGTTTTCAAAAAGTGGTCTTAGCCTCTTCAGATCACTTTGAACTAGAACTGAAATAAATGAGCGCATTGTAACCTTATACAAAGACTCCTAATCAGATCCTTTGTTCTGCAGCTCCCACTTAAGCTAGGTGCTCTACTCCAATACCTGCAAATAGTTTTCTATTCATATGTAAATTGCATTTTAAAAACTATTATTCTTTCTTCTCCAGAATGGCTTTAAAAATAATAATAAATTCTATGAAGTAGAAAGAGTGGGAAGGAGTTTGGGTATGGGGAAGGCTTCACAGGGTCTCCCATGGTGCCAAAGCTCCAAGAGGCCATCTTGAAAGGCAGTTGTGTATCTCCTCTTTCCTTAGGGAAATATTTTAACATTAAGGGTTATCACTGAAGCCATTATGTGCTTTAGATATTTCCACAGATATGGTATTTGGATTTCAATGGCACTTTTATGACTCTTTTTACAGCTGTTATCTCAGTGAAGATGCAGAGTCATTGCTATCACCTGCAATGCTATCACCTACAAAGAGAGAAAGTTGTCTGGTGGTGGAGAGGCAGGCACAGAAGAAGCCCTGGGTTCTATCTTCTGTTTTTGCCAGCATTTTGCCGGGTGCCCTTGAATAAGTCACATAACATGAAAGGCAAACTCCCTTTTATTCCTGGGCACAGATTAATTGCCTGTGCCAAACGTTGCATGCAAATTTGAAGGGCAAATGAGTCAAGCATGCTTTTCTTACTTACTCCTCCTCTTCTGTTTTTAGAGACCATTAGTTCCTGGTTGCAGGTAGGATTGAGCTGCCCCTACAGAGGCCAAGTGCACCTCAATTCACTTGAAAATTGTCAATCACATCTACATGAAGTATGATTTCTTATGGTAGGACTCATCTCTGAAGAAGTCAGACATCCTCCTGTCTCGAATCAGAACTCTGAGGTGTAGTTTGAAAAGTTGGCCTTTTCAATCTGGAAGAGTAGAGAAGAATTTACTTTTTCCCATGTATGAGGAAACCTTTTTTAATTGTCATTTGTTAGGTAGCTTGATTTTATGGCGTTATCTTTAATGCCACTTTAACTTCTTATACAAGGGTGTCTATCCTATTAGGGAGAAGATGCTATTCAGAAATTCCCCATAAACTAGTCTGTTTCATTTCAGAAATGGGTCTGGATATGAGATTGTATCACCAAAACTATGTTTATGTACTGGTCAGAACTGATCAAATGGAGATGGGGAAAGAAATTAGGTAATGTACATGGGATGTAGACACAAGTCGAGGGAGAAAAAGGTAGTGATTTCTTTCTTTTTGGATGAGCTAGGTTGGTATTGTGTACATATAACCTATGCCTCATATGCCAATTCTCATAATTCCCTGAATCTTCCTTCCCACCTTATAAACATGCAGAGAGACAGGAAAAAATTTTTTTATTCGTGGTTTTCTGAAAACATTCTTCAGTACTGTCATGGTCCATTTATCCATTTCCTTTCTGACTTGATTTCTTCGATTTCTGTCACCTTTTTTAATCCTTTATATCATTTTCATAATGTAAAATTTAACAGCTAAGTTTAAAGATATTGATTCCAACAACTTAGGGAAGAAAGTAATATTTCTATTTGAAAGCCATGACACAGTGTGTTGAAAGCATGCTATAAAAGTCTGGGTTTTGTTCTTGTTTGCAGGGATTTTATTCGCATATCTTACTGTCAGTTTCTTGACATAAAAATGTCAGATTGGAACTGGAGGGCATAGGTGCTGGCAGTAGGTCTCACCATATTTTTGTTCTCCATTGCATTTTCAGAGAATATGAAAGGAGGGAAAACAAGACTGGAGTGGGGGAAGCTGTGGAAGCAAGAGCTAGAGAGGTATGAGAGAAAGTCAAACTCAAAACAGGAGGTCGAGGTTATGAAAGTCAGAATATTCAGCCTCTTTACTCAGAGTTGGAGGTGACTTGGAAAACTGCTCATCACCTCCTCTCCCTCAGACAACATCCTTTCTGAGACAGAACACCATAAAAAGATTTACAGTGAAAGACATGCATTTTCCTCATTACCCAAGGCAGACAGACAGCAAATATTTTAATCTGTTTGCCTAAGAAATCTTTTTCTTTTTTTTTCTGACAAACTCTATTTTCAGGCTGCTGGGAAACTTTTTATACAATACAGGTATTGTTTCCCCAGTAACATCACCTCTGGCTGTAATCAACTTGTGTTTTTCTGCCCATTATAACCAGAAGCTTTCCTGAACTCTGAAAAGGCACACCAAAATATTCAAGGTTGGTCGACATCAGATAAACCTTGTCCCACCATCTGTCAGTCCCACAAACAAAAGAAAACATCACCATTTACTATCAGGAACACCTACTGATCTTGAGTCTCCATAACATTTTTGATAAAATATGTACTGGAAATTGGCTCACAAATAGGGAATGTGTTAGTCTTACAAATCCCCAGTGACCTCTCTCAAATCTAGGAACATTGTAGTACTCAGAATGGTCCTATTCTCCTTTGTTCAACTTCTCCAACACACACTTGTATGAAAAGTGACCTATACAAGAACCTAGATTCTATCTCTGATTTAATTTTCCATCTCACAGAAATTCATTGTAAAAGAACCCAAAAATGTTAAAATTTCATTTAGGGGAAATGCCAAAAAGCATTAACATTCTTAAGAGAAACTATCTGCATTTTTATACAGTTGAAACAACATGCAACAGTAGAAAGAGCATTTTACTGGGAGTTGGAAGACCAGTTATAATCCCAGCCCTTCCACTAAGTTACTTAAAAATCATCTTATATATTGGGGCTTCAATTCCATTATCTGTAAATTGAGGACGTTGTACTAAAATACTTCCATGGTCAATTCATTTCTATCATCTGAATTCTATAATTTTCAGTTCTATAACTCTCTAATTCTCTCAAAGTATGTTCCTATCATCCTCACAACTTTGAGTTTCACTTTCCTCTTTTTTTAATTTTTTAATGGGAAGAGTGGATTTTTGGTTGTTTTTAGGAATTACAAGGCATAGCAAAACTTTGTAAATATAAGTGACAATTTCTAAATAACATTCATCTAGTGAAAAACCTTTATTCTTTGCATACTTATATACCTTTTCTGGGAACTTTTTTGGGTGAAATGGTGGATGATAATTGAATCTGTAGTTTGATTGGTATAGATAACTCTTAGTAGGGAAACCCTTTCTACCCATGCAGATTTGCAACTGTTCAACAACTTATGGTCTTAGTGTTATCTAGAGCATTCCACAGATTAAGAGATTTGTCCAATCAACATGTGTCAGAGTTGAGGCTTAAACCCAAGTCTTCCTGACATAGAGGCAAACTTTGTATCCATTATGCCATCTCACCTTTACTTCTTAGGAACTAACAGGACAAAATTAACAATGATTTTTTTTTTGTCTTGGAAGATTTAGTTATTCAAAATTCTGCTGCAAGTGAGTGTTAATACAGAAGAAAGATCCTATGAGACCCATATAAATTAATCTGTCCTTTATTTATTACTTTAATGCATAAAGTATCTGTAATTTCTCTGTCCCTTTAGAGAATCTTTACTTGACCTAGCAATGTCAGTAGTGACACTAGACATTTTCATTTACATGTATTTTTTTAATTTTGTTTGGTGCCAAACCAAATGTAACATCCACTACCTAATGCTGTTCTGGAGCCAGCTCTTACCCGCTCATGACTGTTAAATTTTCAGTGTGAGCATTTATACTCTAGAAATTGGCAAATACCACAAATCATGGCTTGGTTCATTATTTTTCTGCTTGTCTAATCTTTAAAAACTGATGAATATAATTTTTTTTGAGATGTGATGTTAAATACTTACCAATATATTCCTAACCATTAATTTATTTTGGAAACAACTAAACCAGGTACAATGGGTAATGAGGAAAACCTCCAGATTGACTGAACTGAAGTAACTTCAGCTGGACAATAAACACCTGAAAAAAGGAATACCAAATTTCTCAAATTCCCAAGGTATCTGCCAGGAATAGAAATATGAACATCACTATTGCTGTTCACTCATCTGTGCTCAGAGAGCAAACATAAAGCATAAGAGACTGTCAGAAACTTGAGGTTCAGTCTCAGTCTTCTCTAGAGAAATATATACTTCAACTGCCATGTGTGTACAATCCCCATTGCTCTTGGATGGGGAAAGGAAAGAGGAAAAAAGGAAAGATTTCCCCTCCCTACTTCACTGGAAATTCAAGGGAGACCTGGTATTGGTTACATTACTGGTATTGATTACATTACAACAAAGAGATTGCTTCAAAAGATGCAGAAAGCCATCTCTTCTCATTCTATATATGGCACACAATGGTTGGTGCTTCTTGGTTCCATGGTTAATCCCTTCAATTTAGCTTCCAGTCATGGGACCCATAAAGGATTCCTACGTCATCCCCAAATTCAAGTCCTTCAGCACTGAGCCTGAGAACCCGTACTTCCCCTCAGGGTCAAAGTATTTATGCCTGGCTCTGTGGGAGCTGTCCAATTCCAGAAAATGACAATGTTCCCACAAGTATCCTTGTTATATAGGTAATCGACCTGTTTGTTTTCTTTAACTATTAGGAAAGAAGCAATGTGATAGAGAATGTGATAGAGAAAAAAACAAACACCAAAACAGAAGTTAGAAAAAGCGGGTTCTGAACTTAACAAGCTACATAATCTTAGGTAAGGGTCTACCATGCACTCTCTTCCTCCCTCATTTCCGCCTCTTAGAATCAGGATATCAGAAGTTGGTGATGAGAGTTTATGAAAGTTTTAAGTAAGGAAAGATTCAATTCAACCGGAGCAACAACATATATAATGAATTCAATTATATTTAGTACTAGTGTATAGGATTATATTCCACTGAAAGACTGTCAGAAGTATCATTCTTACCCTAAAGAAATTTCAAACTTAAGTAAAATGTCTTAGTTCTGGCTTAGCCACTGACTAGCTTGTGAACTTGAAGTAGTTATATTCTGTCATTAAAACCCTCAGAATTCTGTGTTTTAGCATCATGGTGCCATCACCTTGGAGCCTCGATTTCCCTTGCATAGGGTGAGGAACCTGTGGCCTTGAGGTCACATGTGGACTTCTAGGTCCTCAAGTGTGGCCTTTTAACGGAATCCATTCAAAGGGATGCACTTGAGGACCTAGAGGGCCATACAAGGTCTTGAGGCTGCAGGTTCCCCACCACTGCCTTAAAGCATGTGATGTGAGCCTTTGACATGTAGTACTTTGAGTTGCTTGTCCAAGGAAATGATTATTCAGTATTTAATTAAACAGACAGAATTAACTCTCAATTTATTTGAGCTTTATTTTCTGAACTTGTAAAATATCAGGACTGGATTAAATACCATCCAGTGGCAAAAAAGATATGTGAGCCAAATGACCTGAATAGAACAGAGCAAGCAGACAGGCAATATTAGGAAATATAAAGGAATGTCTGGAAGGGAAGGATGTAGATGATCTGAAAATATTTCATAAAATGGGATTCAATGAAGATCATTCCTATTTTCAACAGAAATTCTCAAGGCTTCTAGAAGAGAAATAAATTGAAGTCCCCAAAGCTCAGGATAGATATATAATTACAGGATATAGAATACTTTTTGCCAAAGGTCAGTTTGCAAGGAATATCAAATCTAACATTTTCATCTTGAACATTTTTATGCAGAGAGGCCAAAAGGGCATTTTTCTTTTCTGATACATGAGGATCACAGTTCAGGGAAAATAAAGGGAACTATGGAAGAGAGCCATACATCCATTAATTTAAAAAATACCCATATACACATATATATTCATATAAATGTATAAATAGAGATTCATATATATGTATACATATACACATATAACATATAATATCACACATACATATATATAATACTTATGTATGTTTACCTGTGTATCAGCTATAATGCATGTACATAGAGCATAGAGGAGGTACAGAATTTCACCTTAATTTTTTCTCCTATACTGCATTCAGTCCAATACTAATTTATATTACATAATCTCAACTGGGTACTTAACTGCAGAAGACAATTCTTTCATGCCTACCCTAAATGATTCAGTGTCCCATTTGTCACAATGAATATTCTAAATCTTTCCATTCTTCCTCAAGCCTCCCCCCTCCTCTCCTTAAACCTTTCAAGTGAGGGCCTTAACTTGGGCTTTATCACAAAACTTGACACCATTAAGAAAATGTTCTTTTCTTCCATCTCCCTCATCACGAATCATTCATATGGCTTTCCCCAGTAGGTCTTCCTCTACTCTTGTCTTTCATGCAGAGGTGGTCCTTCATCAACTCTCTACCTGGACTTTTGATCCCATCTCCTTCTCTCTTCTCTAGCAGACTTACCCTACAGTCACTCCCACTCTGTCTCTTCCCTTTAATCTCTCTCTATCCACAGGCTCCTTCCCTGCTGATTATAAAAATGTTTGTCTCCCTCACAATTAAAAAACTCGTATACTATATCTCTCTACATTTTCTCAGCTAATACTTTCCCATAACATGACACCCCTTCCTTTCTTCTCATTCCCTTCTATATCCTTGACAGTTTTGACTTCCAACCTTATCATCCCCTTGAAACTGTTTTCTCCAGAGTTACCAATATTCTCTTAATCACCAAATCTGTATTTTTCTCATTCCTTGTGCTTCTTGAACTGTATGCAACCTTTGCATCTGCTGATGACCGTAACTCCATGGATGCTTTCTAGGTTTTTGTGTCACTTCTCTCTATTTTTCTACTCTTATATACTTAGTTGCTTCTTTCTAGAATCTTTGTTGTATCTTCAGGCTATGCCCACTAACCATGGGTATTCACCAAAACCGTCTTGGATCTTTCTGTAATCAATAGTGATTTAGAGCTTTTTTCATCACATGACTATATTTGGCTTTAGTTTCTTCGTCTGAAAACTACCTGTTGATATCCTTTGGCCATTTATCAACTGGGGATACGTTTCTTAATGATGTTAAAGAGTTCCAAAGGTCTTTCTGCATGCTTAGCTGAGACTTTTGTAATAGCTTGCTGGAGAGATGAAAGCAATCATTTTGGTGTTGTCACTGTACTTGTTATTTTTAATAACAAGAGGCTAAAATGGTTGATAAGGAAAGGAAAGGTCATACAATGCATTTCCAAGCCACACAAAAATAGCAATTGAATTGGCAGATTTTGCTGTGAAGGACAAAAGTCTTCTTACTATGTAATTCTTCTGTCAGCAGTCCTCTAGCAATGCCTTGGTCAACAAAGTCCTCCAGGGAACATGAAGAATCCATCTGATTGGAGGTCTGAGTTTTTGCTTTTTTCTCACTTGTTCTTTCCAAAACAAGCTATTTTTCTAGCATATTTACAAAGTAGAGTGGTTCTCAGGTGAGGATCAAAACTATCTTGATTTGAGAACAACTATTTTACAAGTTTTAGTATCTTTTTCCTACTTAAAAGGTTGACTGCGCAGGGAAAACCAAAAAAGAAGTCCTTCAATTCTCAAAAAGCTTTTGCGATGAGTATGGACACAAAGAAATAGACTGAGGCTCGTCCAGTTGACTATCAACTGGACATCAAATGATAACTCCTGAGTTTGAACTCATGACCTGGAGTCTCAGTAGCTCATTAGCCATAAGTTCCTCAGGCGGGTGTCTTCTGAAGAGTAGAGAAAAGATTAAACATGAGAAGGTTGTTGTATAACAAGTGTTACATCTCTCGCTGGGACAAAGTGATTTTTGTACAGCACCATCCTCTTCCCTAATGAGCTTGGAATTGGATATTAATGGAGACAAACAAAGCGATATCTGTTTTAAAGTTTAGAACACTGAACAAAACACAATGGGAGGCCAGTTAACCCTTCCCATGTCCCAGAAAGTTGACTATAGTAATTCTTTAAAATGTATATTAGGCTGCACGTATATGATGCAGAAAGTATAGCTTTAGAAAGAAAATTAACTAGTTTGTGTTTTACCCTCTTCAAAATGAAATATCTCCTTCTTGTATGGATCAGAGTTATGGAACCTACTCTTTTAAAAATGTGTCAGCATTTAGGGGAAATTATATTTCTTTCTCCCCCTTGTTGTTCCTTGTGCAATGATTCTGAGACTAACCCGTTGCTTTGATTCCTAAAATGACAACCCCAAAGAAGTTCGCAGTTGGTAGGAACATCTTGAAAAGTTCCAAGGTTTCCAAATTTAAGAATGTTATTTTTAACTTATGTAGAAAAATAAGCCTGTTTAAAAACAACAATGGTAACAAACAAAACCAGCAATTTCATGTTTTCTTTTTCTATAGTTACACAAGTGGAAAATAACTCTTTAAAAAATTCTCCATTGTTTGGCATGCTGGAAAGAAAGATATTTTGAAAAGATTCTGAAGGATCCGTTCAGTTCCTTTCATCACAGAGAAGAACAGAGCTTCCAGCTATATTACTTATGTATTAGAGCTGAGCACAAAATTTTCTACTGTCCCTTCTACCATGCATATTCATATGTGGGAGAGTTATTTTTAAAAAAATCTCTCTAAAAGAATAAGTCCTTGGGTGGATTTTTTTTCATTCTTTTTTTTTGTTGGCAAACGCATCATTTCTTTAAAGAAAAAGTGAAATTCTGTTACCATGAATTTGCCTCAGGCTGAAAACTATATTTTTTTCCACAAAGTTTTAGCCATTTGCACAGTGAAATATATGACAGTTTTCCTCTCTGTAAAAATCATGTTTTCTATACTTGGAAGACTGGAAAAACTTTGTTTATGAATGTAAAAAAAATTCATGTTTTACCATGGAAAAATAGTGGCTATTAAATGAAATTTAATTATGGGTAGTAAGAGATGCTACATTTATTTTCATTTGTCAAGTGTGCCTTTTTGAATTTTCTCATCCAGAACCCTTAGGCTGTATGAGTATAACTGGGCCATGGCCCTGTAAGCTGTGATAACCCTGATTCTTCTTGTTTTTGGCTGTCTGTTACAAACTAAAGAACACTGCGGTTTAGGGTTGTGGTGCCAGAAAGCGCCTAGTACTTTGCTAGTGCTAGGAAGAAGGGAAGAAAAGGAGGGGGAGTTGTAGCAGGAGGGAATTCTAACATGGTACAGTAGAATAATCGCTAGATTTGGACTCCAAGGTACCTGAATATAAATCCAACCTCTACTACTCAATCCCTATGTGAAAACTTTGGGAATTGGAATCCTTGACCATTGCAGTCCTTATCATTCTACATCTATGAGCTGATGATCCCTGATGATCCCTGGACAGATTTTTTAAGGTATCTTGTTGTTTATACAAGCACCTCCTGTTAAGGGATAGAAAATTAACTGACTCAATGAAAAGCAGGATTGTGAAGGTTTCAGGAAAGCCAGTGTCAATGTTCATTAAGATCCTGCCCTGATCCAATAAATATCCTTGCTCTCCTGAGAATGCTGTCTCACAGGTATCAGCTGGAATTATAACCACATTACCACTATTTTCCTACCTTTATAAATGCAGGAATCATCCAGAATATTCTACATACATTAGCATAGTTTCTATATAATAATGAAACCAAGAGGCAATAATAGAAAAGAAAATTCCACATAAAATAATTATGAAATGCATAAAATATTTTGGGACCAAGTAACTAAAGATTAGTAAATACTTGCTATATATAGTTTCCATATTTAGGTCCCATATTCATCAAACAAACAAAATAAAAATAATAAGTTTTTTTGAGGTATCAAATAACTGGAAACAAATTAGATTCTTTTCAAAAAGGGAATGGCTAAACAAATGATGGTACATAATAACTAGGATGGGATGCTGCTGTTATAAGAAATAAAGAACATGAGTGATCCAGAGAAGCATGGATTTACACAAATTGATGAGGTAAGCAGAGATGACATAACAATGAAGCATAAAACATTTGAAAATGAATTTGGAAAATTATAAACAAGATTTGCCTTCCCAAAAGGAATGAGATCAATCAATCAATAAACATTTATTGAGTGCCTACTATATTCTGGGCACTATGCTAAGTGTTAAGGATACCAAAAAAAAAAAAACAAAAGACAGTACCTTCCCTCGAGGACTTTATCATCTAAGGAGGCAAAAAAAAAGTGCAAACAAATATGTTCAACACATGCTATAAGCAGTATAAATGGAAAGAATTAGAAGAGAAGTCACTAGAATTAAGAGGGGGTTTTAAAGGGAAAGTTCATCCCCATTCTACCTTCCCTATTACATACAGGGCAACATCATTCTCCTAGACCGTCAAGCAGTTGCCAAGGCATATCTATTTCACCATCTTTCCTATATAACCCTGTCTCTCCTCTGACACTGTCACCACTCTAGTGCAGACCCTCATCACCAAATGTCTGGATTGTTGCAGTAGCCTGCTGGTAAGTCTGCCTGCTTCAAGTTTCACCCCATTCCATTCCATCCCATTCTATTGCATTCCCATTCAGCCACCAAACTGAATGTTTTTTTAAAGCTCAAGTCTGACCATGAACTACTCAATGAACTCCAGTGGCTCCCTTTATGCAAATACAAATACAAAACATTCTTTTGGGTATTCAAAGGCCTTTATAACCTAGCCCTCTTCTACCTTTACAATCTTCTTCTACAATCTATTCACCTCCAAGTATTCTTCAATCCAGTCCCATTGGCCTCCTGGCTTTTCCAGAAACAAGTCACTTCATCTCTAGAATCCCTGCATTTTCTGTCTGTCCTCCTTGCCTGGATCGCTCTCTCTCCTCACTCTACCTACGGACTCCCATGGCGTCCTTTAAGTCCCAATTAGAATCCCATCTTTATATAAAGCTCTTTCTGCTTGTTTGCAAAGTAGGAAGGTTCACACTTATGAAATATCACATAGCACGTCAGGGTTTTTTTTTTTTTCCAATATATCGATTGATTTTGCTTTAAGATAATCCCTCTTTTTTTTTCCTGTAACATTCTTTATTTTTAAAGATAACCCTCTAGGAGAGGACAAGGAGAGAGCTGCTGAGTGAATTCTATGCACTCTAAAGACAAATGATATCAGTAAGCTTTAGTAAAAAGATTTGAAAAAGAAATCCTTGCCATTGTGGAAGGTGGAGTTAGGAAGCCATTACAGAGACTTATTTTAGCAACGTCATCAAAAATATATTTTTCAAAGTATTAAACAGTCATCTCTTGATAGTCACCATTTAAGTGGGAGAAAAGGTGTTAATTTCATCTGTGTTCCAAATGTGATACATAATATTGTCACATGGAATTATTATATCACTATTAAGGCTAGCAGTAGTAGGACAAGTAATAGCAATTCTGTGCCAACAAATTATTATAATGTACTTCAATAACAGGGCCCATGCTGATGTAATATAGTAAGACGAGATTAATCTGAACAATACCAATAAAACAATATTAAATTAGCGACTTCAAAGCATTAATTAGCTGCAGCAATTCTACCATACATAAGGCATACTGGTACTATTATGTCTGATTTATATGGGAAGATATTGGAGGGAAAATGCAACTGTAAGTTGCTTTCCCTCAAGGACAGGGAGGAGTCTCTCTTAATTCAATTCAATGGAATATTCATTAAGCACTTACTACATGTTAGATAGACACTGGGGAAACTAAGATATATTGGACTCAGACCTTGTTCTCAGGAAAATTACAGTCTAGGTTTTAAGGTGGTAGTGGTTGTACTGGTAGATATGTACATAACTATGATACAAGAGAAAGTGCAATAAATTCAAAGGAGGATTGTGGTGAAGAATCTGAGAAGAGAAAAATCATATTTAGCTATGAGATGCAGAAAAGTATTCATAGAGGAGGACGCACCACAGCTGAGCCTTGAAGAAAGGGAAGGCACAGAATTCAGGCCCAGAAGAGGAAACATATAGAAAAGGAGTGGAGCAGGGACAAAAATAGGAAACTGAGTGTAATCCACGTTGGCTATCAAGTATCATATGCAAAGAAGATAGGAAATAAGACGGGAAAGAGGTTGAACTGTAGAAGATCTTGGATTTTAAGATCAGTAATTTGTATTTTATTTTCTTGCAAGAAATGGTAGGTTTCCCTTCCCTGGAGGTTTTCAAGTCAAGGCTGGAGCAACCTTTGTTATGTATCTGACAGTGGAGATTCTTTTTGTATATGGGTTGGATGAGAAGGTTACTATGAGCCCTTTCATCTTCCAAATTCTGCGATTCCATGAGTTCTACTTTCAGGCCTAATCTTTTCCGGTTTACGTGATCACAGCTTTTCTTGCTGGTGTTTTTTTCACCTGCTTCTAGGTCAGAGACTAACTTATCCCTTTCTCTGTTCCAAAGGTTGTGACATCTTTTTTTTTTTTTTTTATCACTGTGCAAACTCAAGTCAAATAAATCTACATGGACTCTTGGAGAGATAATATGGTAAAGTGGGAACGGAATTGGAGCATGAGTGCAAATTCCAGATCCACCACTTATGGCCACTGCGAGCTAAAGAAAGTAATATTGTCTTTGTTTCCTCAACTAGTAGTAGTTCTTTCAGGTGCCTTTCAGCTTCAGATCTAGTACTCTATGAGTTTTGATTTATAAGATAATTTGAGCTTCTCTGTAGGAATGTTTGTACCAGTATCTTGGTAGGAGTTACTTGAACTCAACATGAATTAGACTAATGTGGAGTAGATGCTTCCAATATTTTTATATTTTTTTGTACTGGGTGTCTTACCTTCCACAAGTTGGCATCGGTGTAGCCACCCAGAGCAAACTACCATACTACTGATTGACATGGAAGCTTTGACCTACTTGATTTCCAATCTGATTTGCCTCTCCTTAGGCAGCCTGATGGCCCTCTGTGCCCAAGAATTAATCATATAGATGCTGGACTTAATGTGATCCACCAGCCCCAGTCTCCGTAGTAGCAGGAATTACCTATGTGCAGTACCACACCCAAACAAGTAATTTGAAAAGTAGAGAAGGGTACAAGGCCAGCTTTCTTAATTTTTATGTGTGTCATGGACAATCTGGTGAATCCTATGGACTTCTTAGAACAGTGTTTTTAAATTCATGAAATTAAAAAAATACAAGATTATAAAGAAAACCAATTATTTTGATACACAATTATATATTTTTTGAGTATTCAGATTAAGAAACCCTGGCATAAGGAATGCTGGGTCATGGAGCAGTTTTAACTACATTCCCTTCAGAACCTTGCTGAATATTCCTCTTCAGACAAAACTTTATGGCATCTGATGGATAGCCACAATACAGTCCTTGTTATGGTTATATTATCAGTGATTCTCAAACTTTTTGGTCTCTACTATTTACCACTTTATATTTTTAAAATTTTCTTAAGAATTCCCTCCACTCTCATTTTCCACCATGATCTCTCTTTTTTTAAAATATGAGTCTCATATCTGTTCAGGTTTTTTTCTTTATGAGAAAGTAACATGTCTTGGTCTTATTATGAAAATAGTTTTGACCTTGAGGACCCCTTGAAAGGGTGTCAATGACCCCCCTAGGATACCTGGACCATCCTTGGAAAACCACTTAAGTTAATTGACATCATTTTTAGGTTGGTTATGACTGCGAAGATGCTATCACAGAACATAATGGAATTCAAAAGGAAAGTACTGAAAAAATGAGAATATATAAAACACTAGTTTACCTAGAACCTATATTCATCCACTGTGCCTTCTAAAACCTTTATTTTTAATTTTATGTTAAATGTCAAGGCATTGATACATTTTTGTTGTCTGAATTGTGGTCAGCATTACAGGTAACCATTTAGGCTGCAGCTTGATGTATAAAACTCAAACAAAATTGCAAATCACAGTAATGTTCCACCCAGCCAGCTCAATACCCATAAATACCACCAAAGAAACCATTTCCAGCAATCACAGATACCCTGCCAGTGTTTGTTTCCCAACCAAGCTGAGTAAAAAAAAAAAAGACAAAAAGAAAAAACCCTCTTGTGTAATTCCCTACAATGCTAATGAAATCCAGACAAGCAACTTGAAACTTGAAACAGGAAAAAAAACTCAACAACAAAATAACTATCCAATGGAAATCATTCATTAAAAGTCCTTGGTTCACTGAAATGAGTAAAAATGTGAAAGAAACATGACCTGAATGTGTCATTGGTGAAAAAATTGCAAATCCATATAACGTCTTCTTTCTAGATGTATACAAAACATTTTACAATGTCCTGAGATATGAAAAACAACTAGCTGTCTTCTACTACAATTTAGTAACCCTTTTAAATAAAGTAAAATTTAAAAATACATACTCATCATACCAACAGTTTTATAGAAGTGATTAGAAATTGTTTAAGCAATGAAGCAAGATTGCTGAAGATATTTAAAGAGTTGAAATTCTCTTGTTTCGTGGGCAAGATTCACATTAGACTTGCTCTTATCTTCAAAACATAACATTCAAAGAGGTGACCTTTTAAGATATTTAAAACCTCGCAAAATGAATCATAACCAGAATTGGCATGAAACAAATACTGATGTTGTGGAATTTTCCTAAACTTGGTCTATTGCCCATATACATTGCTCCATCCTCACCCCTTATCCCAATTAGGAGATTAAGATTGGTAAAGATATCAGGAAATATTTGTTGTACTGAGTCTTTAATTCATCAAAAGATCTGTGATGTAATCAATCCTGGTACCCGTTGCAATGATACAGCTCACATCCCATCCATACATTTTTCAAACTGTGCCAATTTTATCCATGTTCTGGTTACCTTTTAAAAGGCCTCTTGATGCCATGAAGGAACCACAACAGCATCATGAAGGATATTCACATTTTATATCATATTTCTCTTTCATTTACCTGCCATGTCACCAGCCCTCATGCTGCCCAGAGCAATAAGTAGACCCCATCTCTTTTATACTGGGAACTTCCATCCTGAAAAGTGAGTGCTGATCAATCAACAGCCATCCTTTACTTCTAGAACCAGTTCAAGATACGACTTCCTTACCAGCTAATGTATCAGCCACAATGCTTCCATGGGTGTACCTTCTGTCTTTAGCCCCTCCCTTCTTTCCAGTTCTGAAATCATAATTAAGCCAATTCTGGTCATTACTTCTGAAAAGAGTAAGTCAACCTATACTCTTATGGATCATTCACTACACCCAAGATATTTTGAGGCAAATATATACCACCTTGTCTACCACTTTACTAAATGTGCTTTTTCACCATCATAATGCAACCTTCTTGAAAGCAGAACTGTCTCTGCATTTGGATTTATATTCATGGCACTTAACATAGTGCTTAATAAAGGGTTTATTTTCCATTCACTTAGTCATTCCTATTCAATGAATGTCCCCCACATCCCATCCCAACCCCATGTTGTTCTGCTGGCATACCTCTTTTATGGTATCTTTTCAGTCCTTTACCTTTTACCTTTACTAAGATTTATGATACTTTTAAGCCATACAATTGTTCATTGTTAGTAGGACAAAACCTGTTTAATACCCACCACTGTGTTTGGATGGTCCCCAAATTATGGTCATTTAGAGATTGAACTAATTGAGCTATGCCATGCTTTGTGGACAAGTAGAATCAGTGTTCCAGTAGATGTGTGAAATCATTGATGCTTTTATTGCTTCAGCTAAGTCAGAGTGTGTTCCATCCATGCTTGCTCACCCAGAGTAACTCCTTGTCATTCCCTCCCATATGGTTACCAAAGGGGTCTGTCCAACCTTCTGGGGGCCCTCCTCATTTTTTCTTGACTTGGTGAAGATATCAAAGGAACAAGTGCTATATTGGTAGTGATGGAATAATAAAACATATGGATAAAGTACATTGGACAAATCCTTTATGGAAGATTTATGGTAGGTTATTGACAAAAATTGCATGGTATGAAAAGGTTTCCATCTGTATTGTTGGAAGAAGTACCCACATCAGTGAGACCACAGATCCACTGACATCTTTTCGCTGATTTCACTGATTAATTTTTTTTCCTCTTTCATAGCTACGTGTAATAAGAAAATAAAAAGCAGAAATGTTTTGATGGAAGGAAAGAGAGTAAAACAATTTTAGAGCAGGACACTGGGTACAGTGGGTACAATGGGTATGGGCTCAGGAAGGGCCCTGCAGCAATGGGCTGCATGAAAAGGGATTTAAAAACTCAGCACAATATGTGGGCATTGAATCCTTGAGGGTGGGGAGAGAGAAGCAAAAGAACTTCACCTATTTCATCATTTTTCTCAGGACAGTCCCTGGAAAGAGCATAAATTATATAATCATAAAATTGGAAGCAAATGAATTCATTCATTTATCTTTTCATAAACCATCCAGCTCTGAGTGGTTCATCCTATCCTAAAACATCCCCTGGGAAAGCGTCTAAGCCTCCCTCTGCAGCCTGTTTCTAGAGTTTAACCTTTATATTCAAACTTCCAGGTTTCTGACTAGACTCATTCATTTATTAATTATTAGATTTTAAAAAGTTGAACTCTTTGAAAAAAAGCCTTAGGGCATAGCACAATAAAATCATTCATTAAAGTCTAAGCTAACAGCTGTAACAATAACAAAAATGAGAATTACCCACATAAAACAACACGCTTCACTTACTATTTCTTCTGGGCAGATCAGTTTTAAAAAGTCAAGTTTAGCCACTTGCTCCTAAAAAAGTGACGTTCCGGGATTCTGTTGGGCACGGAGTTAATTGGATATGGATCCTACATTCTTATCATATAAAATTTACTGTTGCATCATCTTTTATTTGTTCCTCAAAAATTCCAGATTAATTTCCCCTTTTCATTTCAGATTTATTTAGTACCCACTGGGGCAAGTTGAGTGGAATTTGGAGATGGGGTGACCCTTGCTCTATGCGGTCTTACAATCAGTCCTCTGTGTTACAAAGTATTCAGTGATTAGACCAACATTTTTTTCATATGCAAAAAACCTTCCAGAAATAATTAGTTTCAGACACAAAACAATTAGGTGGTTGAAGCCTCATAAAATGTAGTTGTTGGTTAATTGGCTCATATTCACATGAAAATATTTGCATCTACAACCTTTGCACCTGCAAAATTTCAGCTCACAAAAATGTAATACAAACAGGCAATAAGACCCGGATTTTTCCATGGGCACCCTTTATTGTACTAAAAAATATTGAACCATATGGTAATATAAATGCTCTTATTATGACCACAAATTCTTTGGTGTATGGATAATTCATACCTTCAGCCTAAAGCAGCACCACCACCTTACCCTGTATCTATCCAAACTTTTATTCTGCAAATTGTGTAATCATTTCAGTGCTTGCCAGAATGAAGGAATAAGATTATTTCCTTTTAAATTTTCTGGAAAACTCATCTTCTAGGGTCCTTGAACTGTACTATTCTCTTAGGAAATTCCTCATATCCTCCTTAAGAGAAGTGTGCTGTCCTTCTTACAGGAGTATGAGTATGTTAGTCACCAGAGCCATAACTCATGCAGAGCACTTGGGGCTTTGCCAAAGGGTGCCAGAATGTAGAGGGTACTCCTAACAGTTGAAGTCCTTCAACAGCTTAGAAACAATCCCGTTGAACACCTAGTTAACAATAATAATTAGTTTCAATTGGAAGTAACCAGGTGTCAGGCTGTTGCCTGTACCTGAGGTCAGATCTTTTTGTGACTAGCAGTTGCTCCAGATCACCAACATTCGAGGGTGAGATTCATATAGTTCGTCCTGAACACAAAAATTAATTGTTAAGCTTTGTGAGTAACCCATCAGTAGGACATTTTCTTTAAGTTATTTTTTTTTTTTAGTTGATGTTGGATGCTTTCCTTCCAAACTAGCCACCCTCTCTCACTCAGGTCTCTTGGGTGACCAAATGCACCCATTTACTGGGCAGAGTTACTTTGTGGCTACTAAACACTGTTCCTCTGTGTTATCTTAACTGATCTGTAGAGGAATCGAACCCTACACCTTACTTCCTTAACATCCTGCCTTAAGTAATTGAGGCTGTCAAGCCTCAACTGGCTTTAAACACACTATTCTATTCAGAACTGTGAAGCAAGTAAAACTGGGATGATCCTATAGCATCGCATTTAGAATCTACTTCACAGTTTCACAGGATTGTAGTGAAGGTATAAATAAAGAGGTAGAAATGCTTTGTAAATCTTACTTTGTAAATGATGAATATCTCTTCTTTTCCTCCTCCTCCTTCCGTTCTTTCTCCATCTCCTCCTTCTCCTCCTCGTAGCAGTAGTAGCAGCAGCAACAGCAGTATTTTTATTTTTTTAATGATTATACCTAGGCTAACCATGAATTAAAGTACTCAGAGCCACATAGAATAGTGAGTTGAACATTGGCCTTGATGATAAGACGACCTAAGTTCTAGTCTATGTTGTAGTCCTTGACAGCTCTATGACTGGAAAATTCTGTTTTCCTGTTTGGTTTTTGGTCCCCTAATCAATAAAATAAGGGTAATAGCACATATCTCCCAAGTCAGTTGTAAGGTAGGCACTTTGTAAACTTTGTAAATACTAGAAAGTATTATCACTATTCACAAAGTAAAAAGAGCTTGAAATTCTCAGTTCTGAAATCGCAACATTCCAAAATGGCACAATTTTCTTGCAAAATATTTGCCTTTTAAACAATGTACATTGGAAGATTGCTCACTCTTCCCCACTTCTGCCCCCACCCCCACCCAGAGCTATTGTATCCCTCTGTGGTTACTCTATAATATTACTTACAAAGCACTTGAATTTTTACTACAAATACCATGGCATATGTTTTCAGTGCCAATTTGATCAGGCAATCCTTGGCTTCTAGCCTCAGCTTTTGCTCAGCTGATAATATCACATTACAGCTGTGCTGAATTGAGAACTGAGACAGCTTATCAAAAAGCCAGGCAGTGTGTCCAAGCCCTCAGTATATAAGGAAAGGATGTTTCTAACAAATACATAGCATTCCCCTACCCTGTTGCCCACAGCTGTCCCCCCAAAACTGATGGAGCATAAGGCGGCCATGCCACAGATTGCTCTCTATGGCAAACATGGGTTTCTTGTTGAAGTTTGGGCAATTGTCCATAGCCTCTAAGTACAACTCACCATTATGGGTATCCACAAAGTGATGGGTTTAAAAAAATAAAGCTCTTTGAATATCAGAGAATGCCAATATGGACTGAGCCAGATGCAGAAGGGAACACACGAAAGCTCAGAGCACAGAGATGTGCCATAGCTGGTGGGGATGTGGGGCTTTAGGGAAGGGAATTCAGAGGAGGTTAGCTGGATAGCTGTTCTAAACTCTAACAAAAGTTCTATTTACCCATTACTGACTAGAGTGGACTATGTTTTCACATAGAAGAACATTATTTTGGTGATTTGAAAACCCAAGAAATCTGCTTTTGATCCAGGAAGATCCTTTGAATAGGTTGAAGTTTTGGTGGGATTACAAATCTGTTATTTTTCAGAGGATGGGAAGAAGGACTTAAAAATGCACCTGTGTCCCATTGGGGTAAAGGGAGAAAAATCTGGTACTTCTCTTAACTTCTAATTGTTTCCAGAAAAGGAAATGGCAGCAATCTCTTTGCCAAAAACACTGAAAACTTGATTTGACAAAGGGAGAAAATATGCTATTAAAAAGTTTTGCTAATATGGCTCAGATTTGAAATTAGATAAGATCATGAACCTGATTGTCTATTCATTCAGATACCTCTTATTGAAGAAAAAACAATGGAAGTTTCAATATCATCTACTATCCATATTTCTAGTTAAGCTTTTCTAAAAATTATATTTCTGACTAGTTCATACAAGATGGGGGTGGTGGTGGTGAGGGAACATAGAAATAATGAAATCAGTAACTAATAAAGGAGAAGTCTTACATATTCCCTTATGATGTTTAAGACGAGACTTTTCTGGGAAAGTAATCCCAGGCTCTAATGTGTAAGCAACACGTTAAACATAATGAGTTATTTTGTGAATGGTCTTTTCACCCACTTACTTAATTTTTTAAATATTCTTTATTTCACGGACTGCAATGCCATGAATTCTTCAATAAGATGCCAATCTACCATGATGAGACCGTCCATATTTAGCTACGCTGGTCCTTCAAAAGCAGATTGAGGCTATTTCTACAACCATAGTAGAACCTCTGACAATAACCTCAGAATACCTTTCAAGAATAAAGGGTTGCTTCTAAGGCATAATAAGCCATCAGATAGCTCTTATATATTTTATATGTACCATGTAAACTGTAAATAGGCATATATATGTATATATATTCGTACATATATGTTTATATACACATCCACAATCTATTTTTCTATCTCTCCATATATTCCAAACTTATAATTTACCTGGTTTTTCTGGTAATTTGAAGAGAAACAAAAAAAAGTCACCATTTGTCTCCATACAAGGGGATCAGAGTAGAGCCTGCCCTGGCTCATTTCCTGAGACAGCAGTGTCTCTGGTACAGATTATCCAAAATCTGGGCTGTCTCACCAATCAAGGACTCTGGTGCTTGCCCATGTGACCTTTGTATTATTCATTTATCCTCTCCAGACATCAGTTTCTTTATCTACAAAATAGACATGTGGGCTAGATGATTCCCTAAGAACCCTTCTAGTTTTTAATAAAATCTTATCAGTAGAGTAACTGGCCTCTGATATCCTTTCTAACTCTAGAGCTATGACCATATGACTTTACTTTCAAAAGATCAGATGGAATTTAGTGCTGACAGTTAAGTGGCAAAGTGGAGAAGTCTTGAGTTTGAATCTTACCTCAGACATTTAATAGTTGTTTGACCATGTGCAAGTCACTTAAACACCTCTCACTCTCAGTTCTCTCACATGTCAAATGGTGATATTAATACTGCTTACCTTACAGGATTGTTTCAAGAATCAAATGAGATAACATATGCAAAGCACTTAGCAAATGCTAAAGCGTTACTTAAATGTAATTGCAATGATTTGTCAAAGTTTTGTGAATTCTGAGTAGTTACTTTAAGAATCTTCCAAAAAATGAAGGTGTGACTCCAGTTCTTTTTTAACTCTTTTTTTTCTCATCACATTATATGCAGAAAAGAATTCAACCAACATACGATTTTTCTTTCCTCCTTAATTTAATCATCTTCATTTCATTTTCAAAACAGAGAACAGTTTTCATCCAAACCCTTCCATAATTCTCCTGCCGTGCTCTCTGCTACATGATAGGAAAGTACTCCACGTAATGCCGCAGTTGCTCAACTCATTCCCCTCTAACTGAGTTTGGTGTCATAACAACTATGTGAATAATCCGTGTCATTCTTCTCTGAGGGGCTTAGTGACATATTTTGCTCATTTCACACCACAGATAGTACAGAAAGAAAGTCTCTGACACAATGTTTGCAATACTCTGGAGTCTAATAGAACATGGAAATGGCAGTGTTTCATCTGACGAGGTGCTGTTATGTAGTATTTAGTGAGCATTATGTGTTGTTAGTGAGATCTGTGCTATATTTATGGGACACAAGTGAGGCAGAATAGTCCAAAATAGAATACTGAAGAGTCTGTTCGCCTTAATGGCTGATATTGCAGTGTTTTGCTGACTGATTTGTTGCACAGGAGAAATATAACTGTTTGTACAATTTAAATCTTGAGATGAGGACAAAGGAGATAGGATCCTGGGGAGAAGATTCTTGGTGGTCAATGCAAGGGTTTTGAGAACTGGGAAATTTTAGGCAAATACGAAAAGACCCAATGAAGTAGCTACTTAACTGCTTAAGCTCCTATTTATGTGTTGAGTAAGTGTAAAGGTGAGGGCCAGCCCACTCTAGTAGAGTACAGAAGACTTGGATTTCTCCAGTCTGTGAGTTGGGCACTCTAATAGAGCTATCAATGTACTTTCCTCCACGATGACTTTATGAGGCAAAAGTACATCTTCCACTGAGTTACAGAATCCATCCAAGGTATAAAGCAGGTGTGAGCGATTCCATAGACATTTAAATTAAATCAACCAAAGGTATAATTTGGTATGGAAAAAGTCCTTCCTTAATCATATTATTGAAGTAAATGCTTCTAGCTACTGGATGAAATAAGATGAGAATGCATAGGAAGTATATTGGGATTGTGTGGAGAGAATCAATCATTTCCTTTGCAATACAAATAAAATACAAGTTAGTTTAGAATCTAGCATTTCAACAGCAGGCTGGTTAGTGGTGCAGCAGTTCCAGCCAAAACCCTGAGAGGGAATCACTTGAGATGAGGGGGAAAGGCAATCCATTTCCTCTTCTCTCCATAACTAGAGGAAAACCTTGGACATTCATATAGTCAGAAGATTTGTTTGACCTTCCCATCAGTGCTATTAATGATGTCCCCAGAATGGCAATATTTTCATAGGAGGCAGAGGACAAACTAAAAACACTGTGGAAAGAGATTTTTAGGACTCTCCAGAAGAACCCAAATGTCAGAGCCCAACAAAGGACTACACCTCTGGAAAACTTCGTGAAGACACCAAGACAAGAGAAAAGGATTTGGATCCAATCAGGAGTTAAATTATCTCTTTGTATCATGTGTTTTTTATACTCAAGACCATTTCCCCTTTCATTCTGCGTCTACTTCTAGGAGAACGTGTCCTCAACTTTTGGGAAATGTTTTTGTATTAACTACTCTTAATGTATCAATTTAGTAAATACTGCTTCTAAAAGCTAATTACCTTTGCATTGATAATTTTTATCAGCTGATGATCAATGGGGGCTTGTACAGTGGTGCTGGCAACTTCCATCAATGAGAATTGCTCTAATTACTCCACTAGCCAGTCACTGTCTAGAGACACAACCTGCTAGTGAAAGTTGGGGTGGGAAGAATGATCCAAGAGTTTATGATAAATAAGCATGAGCACAGTAATTGATTAACTGAATTATTTTTAAAGGGCTTATAGTTTAATCATTTGAAATTCTCAATTATGGATTCTTAGGTCATTTCTGCTCACTCTGACATTCTCTACATCCCTCCAGACAAAGAGAACCATTTCATTTTTGATCACTTGGCAGTTCCTGAGGTTCTCTGTAAAGTGGACCCTTTCTCATAGCATCTTTTTGTTCGTACACAAGAATTTTCTCTATTTACCACTTCCTGTCATATTCCATGAGTAACTTTTCTTCCTTCATTCCTTCTTTCATTCCTTCCTTTCTTCCCAATCTAATTTAAAGCAAATAAAAATTATTAGCCTTTTTTCTTCAGATAACATATAGTTGAAATATAACTGCTGTTCCATAAATGTATTGACACTAACACAATATTCAAACTTCAGGTAGCAAGCATCAAAACATAAACCACATTTGTTACTACAAAACTAGTTGGGAAATCACCCATAAGCTGGCTACATGCCAGAGGTTGGAGTATTTAAAATTCCTGGTATTTAGCATAAAATAATCCAAATAAGTCGTTCTTTACCCCAGTGACATAGAGAAACAACTTTAATCTACTAATTCACAGCTCTATCCACTGTTGGACACAAGAAAAAAAAATGAAAAAGGAAACAGAAAGAGTTGCATTAATGTAAGGCTCCTTCCTAGAACTGACCCCCCAATTCAGATTGATTCTCCAGGAGGTGACCCTCTAGACCATCTGGGTGTACTGTATATCTGTAATCCTAAAACTATACCTCAGGGAAGCCCAGCACTGCACCTCATCCAGGGAGTACAACTAGCTCAAAGTCATTCAGGGAGATGGCAGGGTAACAACAATTGGTATAAAACATATCCTGGGCAACAAGCAACACAATGGATACTAGGTCAAGCCTGGAGTCAGGAAGACTCATTTTGTAAGTTCAAATCTGGCTTTAGGCACTTACTAGGTGTATAACTCTGGGCAAGTCACCTAATCCTGTTTTCCTCAGTTCTTTTATAAATGAACTGAAAAAAGAATTGTGGCAAACCACTCTAGTATCTTTGCCAAGAAAACCCCAAATGGGGTCATGAAGAGCCAGAAATGATGGAAATGGTGGGACAACAAAGAGTCTATTCCTTACAAGTCTGGATATATTCCACCACAAATACACACAGCATTAATGAAATGAATGGGCATATCCATAGTGCATGTGTGTATGACCAAGCACACCTCTGAACCTACAGAACCTTGAAGTCCTTTCTTTTTTCAAAGCACTCTCATGCTGTTTCCTTCTGAGCACATTTCTGCTATACAGAATTATTTTAGCTGGGATTTCTGGGTCTGCTCCTTTTCACAGCTACATGTTCAACCAACAGTATTAATTTTCTCTCAGACTCATAGTTGACTCTTCTCTGCCAAGGGTTACACTTCTAAAAACTCTCAGGCTGCTACTACCTCCAGAGCTTTATTAAACTTCAGGGATATTGCTGAATTTTGGCATTCAATGGCAAGCTCCTCTCTGCTTCCATCAAAGAAAATTTCTCCATTATCTTGGGTAAAAGGGTAACAGAATGAAATTCCTTCTTTGCACATCATTAAGATATTACTAATTTCTTGTCTCTTTATCTCTTCCTTGATTTCTTTTATTTTTACCCAATAGTATTTTTTTTCCAATTACCTGTAAAGATAGTTTTCAACATTGTAAGATTTTGAGTTCCAAATTTCTCTCCCTCCTTCCTTATCCTTCCCCCTTCCCAAGACAACAAGCAATCTGATATAGGTTATACATGTGCAATTATGTTAAATATATTTCCATATTAGTCATGTTGTGAAAGAAGAATTCAAACCAACGGGAGGAACCATGAGAAAGAAAAAGTTGCTTCAATTTGCATTCAGACTCCATATTTCCTTCTGTGGATGTGGTCAGCATTTTCCATCACAAGTCCCTTGGGATTGTCTTGCATCATCACATTTCAGAGAAGAGCCAAGTCTATCATAGCTGATCATCACACAATGCTGCTGTTACTGTGTACAGTATAATGGTGGTTCCGCTCACTTTACTCAGGGTCAGTTCATGTAAGTCTTTCTAGATTTTTCTGAAGTCGTCCTCATCATTTCTTATAAAACAATAGTATTTCATTACATTCATATACCCCAACTTATTCAGTCACTCTCCAGTTGATGGGTATCTCCTTAGTTTCCAATTCTTTGTCATCACAAAAAAAGATGTTATAAATATTTTTTGTACACGCGGATCCTTTTCCCATTTTGATGATCTCTTTGGGATACAGACCTAGAAGTGGTATTGCTAAATCAAAGGGTATGCACAGTTTTGTAACCCTTTGGGCATAGTTTCAAATTGTTCTCCAGAATGTTTGGATTAGTTCACAACCCCAGCAACAATACTCTAGTGTTCCAATTTCCCCACATCTTCACCAACATTGATCATTTTCCTTTTCTGTAATATTAGCCAATCTTATAGGTGTAAGGTAGTACCTCAGAATTGTTTTGATTCACATTTCTCTAATCAACAGTGATTTAAATTATTTTTTCATATGACTATAGACAGCTTTAATTTCTTCATTTGAAAACTGCCAGTTCATATTGCTTGACCATTGCCAATTGGGAAATGGCTTGTATTCTTATAAATTTGACTCAGTTCTCTTATATATTTGGGAAATGAGGCCTTTATCAGAGATACTTGTAAAGATTTTTCCCTGAAGCTTTCCTTCTAATCTTGGTTGAATTGAATTTGTTTGTGAAAAAACTTAATTTAATGTAATCAAAATTATCCATAACGTAATAAAATTTATCCATTTTATAATGTCCTCTATTTCTTTTTTTGGTCATAAATCCTTCATTTCTTCATAGATATTACAGGTAAGCTATTCCTTGCTCTTCTAATTTGCTTATGATATCACTCATGTCTATATCATGCCCAATCTAAATCAATCACTGTATTTCTTTAGCCAGCATCAAATAGTTTGATGGCTGCAACTTCATAATATAGTTTTAGATTTAGAATAGCTAGGTCGCCTTCCTTTGTGGAGCAGTGGAATAAGTTACGTACACAAGACACAAAAGTAAATGGCTATAGTAGGAGTGGGAAACCTGTGGCCTAGAGGCTTCAAGTTCAGCCCTTTGACTTAATTCAAACTTCATAATAAAAGGATTTTTTCTATAAAATTTGAACTCAGTCCAAGGCTGCATCCAAGGATTAGACTTTTGTTCTTCCAGATGAATTTTGTTATTATATTTTTCTAGCTCTATAAAATAATTTTTATCAGTTTTCTTGATATGACACTGAATAAATAAATTAATTTAGGTAGAATTTCTTTTTCTGAAATGGGATTAAGTATTTTATCTCATTTTATGATAATCTGGGCAATTTATATGTTTGTTAATATTCATCCATTTCACTTAGACTGTCATATTTATTAGCATACAGTTGGGTAAAATATCTCCTAACTATTGCTCTAATTTCCTCTTCATTGGTGTTGAATTCACCCTTATCATTTTTGATAATAGTAATTTGGTTTTCTTTCTTTTTAAAAAAATCAAATTAACCAAAAGTTTATCTGTTTTATTGATTTTTCCATAAAACCAGTTCTTAGTTTTATTTATTAGTTGAATAGTTTTCTGACTTTTAATTTTATTCATCTTTCCATTCATTTTTCACAGTTTCTAATTTGGTTTTTAATTGGGGATCTTTAATTTGTTTTTTCTCTCGCTTTTTTATTTGAATGCCCAAATAATTGATCTCCTCTTTCTCTATTTTATTCATTTAAGTGTTTAGAGACATAAAATTTCCCCTAAGAATCACTTTGGCTGAATCATGTAAGTTTTGGTGTGTTACAGCATTATTTTCATTCTCTTGATGAAATTATTGATTATTTTTAAGATTTGTTGCTTTACTCACTCATTCTTTAGGATTAGATTGTTTAGTTTCCCCCGATTTTCTTTCCCCTTTTCCCTTCTACTTCTCTGTAGGGTAAGATAAATATCTATACCCAAATAACTGTATGTTATTCCCTGTTTGAGGCAGATCTAATGAGAATGCTCAACCTCTGCCTTCATTCCCTCTATTGTAATAGGTCTTTTGTACCTCTTCATGTGATATAATTTACCCTATTTTGCATCCCGGTACAATCCTTTTTAACCCATTAATTTTTTAATGTTGTCACATCAAAATCATCTTTGCTCATACCCTCTGTCTATGTGTATTCCTTCTAACTGCCCTAATAGAGATACAGTTCTCAAGAGTTACAAGTATCTTCCTGCATTGAGATGTAAACAGTTTAATCTTATTGAATAACGTGTTTTGTTTTTCTTTCCTGTTTACCTTTTTATGCTTCTCTTCAGCCTTGTATTTGAAGATCAAATTCTCCATTCAGTTCTGGTCTTTTCATCAGGAAAGTTCAAAAGTCCCTGATTTCGTTGAATATCCATCTTTTTCCTTGAAAGATTATGCTCAGTTTTACTGAAGAGTTGATTCTTGGTTGTAATTCAAGTTTCTTTGCCTCCTGAAATGTCATATTCCAAGTCCTCTGATTGTTTGATGTAGAAATTGAAAAGTTCTATGTAATCCTGACTGTTGCTCTTTGATATTTGAATTTTTTCTTTCTGGCTGCTTATAGTATTTTTCCTCGACTTGAAAATTTTGAAATGTGACTACAATATTCCTTGGAGTTTTGGGGATGTCTTTCAGGAGATGATTGGTGGATTCTTTCAGTGACTATTTTATCCTCTGGTTCTAGGATATCAGAACAGTTTTCCTAGATAATTTCTTGAAAGATAGTGTCCAGGGTCTTTTTTTATCATTGCTTTTAGGTAGTCCAATCATTCTTAAATTGTCTCTCCTGTATCTGTTTTCCAGATCAGTTGTTTTTTCAATTAGGTATTTTACATTTTCTTCTATTTTTTAATCTCTTTATTTTGTTTTACTTATTCTTGATGTTTCATAGATTCATTAACTTCCCCTTACCCAATTCTAATTTTTAAGGAATTATTTTCTTCAGTTAGCTTTTGTACCTCCATTTCCATTTGGTCAATTCTACTTTTAAAGGAATTGTTCTCTTCAGTGGGCTTTTTCCCCCATTGGACAATTCTATTTTTTTAAAGATTTGTTTCTTCAGTTAATTTTTGTGCTTTCTTTTCCAAGCTGTTGCCTCTTTTTTTCATAATTCTGCCTCATAACTCTCATTTATTTTTCCAATTTTTCTATTATAACTGACTTGATTTTTGAAGCCCTTTTTATACTCTTCTAAGAGGACTTTTTGGGCTTGAGATCAATTCGTATTCTCTAAGAGGACTTTTTGGGCTTGAGATCAATTCGTAAGTCTTAAAATGTAGGCATTTTGGTGGTGTTGTACTCTTCCTAGTTTGTGTTTTGATCTTTCCTGTCATCATACTATCTTTCTATGGCCAGGCTTCTTTTTGGTTCTTTACTCATTTAAAAAAATTGAGCTCTTCTCCTGGGACACAGAGGGCTTCCTGTGTTAGGGATCAGGAGCCTGGTCACTGACTTTTTGTGCAGGGACCTCAGGTGATTGCAGCTTACCCTCTCCACTGGGGTGGCCCAGCTTAGTTGCAACTGTTATGTTAGGATTCCAGTGCTGTCAATTCACCTTCTAAGGTGGAGCTAAAGATCTCACAGCTGGCCTGCTATGCCTCCAGCCTGCTGAGCCAGAACTGAGCTTGATTTCTGATCTGTACTAGGGCCAAGAGCCTCCTGCTGACTTGCCTGGACACATTCTGTTCTAAGTTATGCTCCCCTTTCACCCAAGGAAGATTGACCTTTCCTAAAGTTCTTCTAAATTATCTTAGACTGAAAAATTGTTTCACTTTGTCTTTCTGTGTGTTCTGTTACTCCAGAATCTGTTGAGCAGCTTGATTTAATGCTATTTCTGAGGAAAACTGGGGAGATCTCAGGCAACTTCCTGGCTTCTCTCTGCTTTGCCCCTTACAATCTATGACTGTATTAACTGACGTGAGGAAGGTCAATAATACTGAAAAACTCCTCCCAATTATGTTAGTAGAGAATGATTTGTAAAGAATTTAATATTGAATATCTTTCAATTTGAAGGAGAAAAACCAAAAGGTTTCAAAAAGTTCCCTTACATAAATAATGTTCATACATATATGTAAAGTGAATGTATAGATATAGTTGTTCTTTGGATTTAAGAATTTCTGGAATTCTGAGTCACTCTTTAGACATAGGTCAACCTGAATTATAGGTGAGAGAAAGAAGAAAATAAAGTGAAGGTCAGTTGCATATATAATATATTTATCATCCAATATCTTTGCTATAAAAGTACATTATTTCTCACATTATTTCCAGGATCACAGACATAGAATTGAAAGGGACCTTAAAGATCATCTAGTTTAAAATTTCTCCCTTTATAGATAAGGATACTGATATGCAAAGATGCCCGATGCCTCATCCAAAATCATTCAAGGAATATCTGAGAGAATCAGGAGTCAAGCTGAAGTCCTCTGATTTCAAATCCAACACTGGTTCAATAAAACCTTTATTAACCAGAGATGGAATCAAAATTCTCCATCATTTGACATAATTCTAAATCTTGAAGTCAGTGGAAGTGTTAGGGTGAGGAGAATGTTTCTGAGAGTAAGGATGGAACTTTTGCAAAGTTATCAATATGACTCAAAATCATAAACTACAAAATTTCAGAACAAGAAGGAATTTCAAGGTCATCTCTGAATCTCTGTAATCACCCCCTACATGAATAGCAAATCTTGTTGCAGTATCGCTGACAAAAGGTCATTCAGCCTTAAACAAAAAAAAAAAACCCTCTGCTGATAAGAAACTGCCTATTTTCTGCAGCAGCCTTATTCTGTTTTGGGATATATTTCATTATTAGGAAATATTTTTCTTATATATAATCACACATTTCTTCCATTGCTCTTACTTCTGTTTTGTGAGTCAAAGCAGGTAAACAACAAAAATAAAGCAAAATAAACAAAAACTCAATTTCTTCCACATGATAATTCTTCCAAAACTTGAAGAAAATTATATTCTCTTTGATTGTCTCTCCTCCAAGCAAAATATCCCCAGTTGCTTGAATGAATCCTTTATGTTACAATTCTCAATTCTCTTCATAAACTGGTAACTCTTCTTTGGATCAACACAAGTGTGTTAATTTCCTTTGTGAAATGTACTCAGAGATGAGCACAACATTCCATTTGTCTCTAGACCAGGTAAGAGTGTAGTAGGATTATCATAGCCCTTATTCTGGATATGAACAATGTATTCAAGTTGGACAACTGAAAAAAGGACAACTGGAATTGTTAAGTGACAAAACGCAGAGCTGAAATTTCAAATCAGGAGGAGCCAAGATGGCGGAGTAGAAAGATTCACATATGCTAGCTCCGAACCCACAGCCCGTGGATTTCCTCTAAAAAGAACTCCCAACAAATTCTGGAGCAGAGGAAGCTGCATAGCAACACAGTGAAGGAGACTTCCATTCCAGAGAGCCCTGAAAAACCAACACCAAAAGTCTGTCACCCGCAGGACGGGAACGAAGCCCAGCCCTGCCCTGGTCGCGAGGCAAAGAGAGAAGCAGATCGGGGCAGGATTCAGGGATGGAATCTCTGGCGGCTGCAAAAGTCCCTCCACCCATAGATGCACAGGTCAGTGAGAGAGACTTCTGGGCTGGCCAAGAGGAGAGTGGGGTGTCTCCATAACTCGGGACCCCTCGGGAGGCAGCAGCAGAGGCAGCAGGTGGCCAAAGGCTCCCGGAGCAGGCAGGAGCTCGGCAGGAGCTCCATTACGTAAGGTCTGTGCCTAAACCTCCTGAGGGAACTGAGCCCGGGAGGCGGCCCTGCCCCCACCTGAGCACCAGAATTTAAGCTCCCATTGAATAGCAGCCAGGCCTGCCACCAAAAGCCCTGAGGCTGGGGAGCAGCATTTGAATCTCAGACCCCAAGCACCAGCTGGGCAGATCTAGACAGGGGTGGAGAAGAATCTCAGAAGTCAAGTAACTGGCTGGGAAAATGCCCAGAAAACGGCAAAAAAATAAGACTATAGAAAGTTAATTTCTTGGTGACCAGATGTTTCCACTGTTCCTTTCTGATGAGGAAGAACAATGCTTGCCATCAGATAAAGACATAGGAGTTAAGGCCTCTGTATCCCAAACATCTGAAATAGATATCCAATGGGCTCAGGCCATGAAAGAGCTCAAAAAGGATTTTGAAAATCAAGTTAGACAGGTGGAGGA
>CM053769.1:564462409-564507899 GCA_028658325.1 Potorous gilbertii | reverse complement strand
TCTTATTAGGAAAACAACTGACCTGGAAAATAGATCTGAGAGACAATTTAAAAATTATGAGACTTCCTGAAAGTCATGATCAAAAAAAGAGCCTAGACATCATCTTTCATGAAATTATCAAGGAAAACTGCCCTGATATTCTAGATCCAGAGGGCAAAATAAATATTGAAAGAATCCACTGATCACCACCTGAAGGAAATCCAAAAAGGGAAACTCCCAGGAGTATTGTAGCCAAATTTCAGAGTTCCCAGGTCAAGGGGAAAACATTTCAAGCAGCTAGAAAGAAACAATTTAAGTATTGTGGAAATACAATCAGCATAACACAGGATCTAGCAGCTTCTACATTAAGGGATCAAAGGGTTTGGAATAGAATATTCCAGAAGTCAAAGGAACTAGGATTAAAACCAAGAGTCACCTACCCAGCAAAACTGAGTATAATACTTCAAGGGAAAAAATGGTCATTCAATGATGTCATTCAAT
Source organism: Potorous gilbertii (assembly GCA_028658325.1). NCBI lineage: Eukaryota > Metazoa > Chordata > Mammalia > Diprotodontia > Potoroidae > Potorous > Potorous gilbertii. Next base: position 564,507,419 of record CM053769.1, on the reverse strand, counting down.
GAAGGACTTTCAGGAATTCTTCATAAAAAGACCAAAACTGAATAGAAAATCTCACTTTCAAACACAAGAATCAAGAGAAGCATGAAAATGTAAACAGGAAAGAGAAATCATAAAGGACTTTTTAAAGTGGAACTGTTGACATTCCTACATGGAAAAATAATATTTGTAACCCTTGAAACTTTTCTCAATATTTCAGTAGTTGGAAGGATTACACACACACACACACACACACACACACACACACACACAGCACAGGGTGAATTGAATAGGAAGGGATTATATCTATAAAAATAAAATTAAGGGGTGAAAGAGGAACATATTGGGAGGAGAAAGGGAGAAATGGAATGCGGCAAGTTATCTCTCATAAAAGGGGCAATAAAAAGCTTTTCCAATGGAGAGGAAAAGGGAGGAGGTAAGAGGGATAAAGTGAGTCTCACTCTCATCATATTTGCCTCAAGGAAGGAATAATATGCACACTCAATTTGGTAAGAGAACCTATCTTATACTACAGGAAAGTAGGGGAGAAGGGGATAAGCAGAGTGGGGGGGATGATGAAAGGGAGGGCAATTGAGGGGAGGGTCCAATTAGAAATAAACCATCTTGGAGAAGGACATGGTCAAAAGAGAGAATAGAAGAAATGGGAGCAGGATAGGATGGAGGGAAATACAGTTAGTCTTACACAGCATGACTGCTATGAAACTCATTTGCAAAACTCCACATATATGGCCTATATTGTATTGCTTGCCTTTTCAGTGGAGATGGGTGGGGAGGCAGGAAAAAAAAGAGAAGTTGGAACTCAAAGTTTTAGGAACAAATGTTGAAAATTGTTTTTGTGCACAACTGGGAAATAAGAAATACAGGTAATGGGGTATAGAAATTTCTCTTGCCCTACAGGACAAGAGGGAAGATGAGAATAAGGGAAGGGAGGAGTGTGATAAAAGGGAGGGCAGATTGGGGATAATCAGAATGCTTGGTATTTTGGGGTGGGGGAGGAGAGAGGTGGGGAGAAAATTTGGAACTCAAAATTTTGGGGAATTGAATGTTAAAACTAAAAATAAATGAACATTTAAAAAAAGAAAAACTCAAATTTTCACTAGGGCAATTGAAGGAGTTATTATATGCTGGGCTTCTGGCAAACAGAAAACTTTAGTTGTCTGGATAATTGAAGTCTTCTAATGTAATAATATCATGCCTCTCTGAGGGCAGCTAGGTGGTGCAGTGGATAGACCACCAGGGCAGGAGTCAGGAGGACCTGTGTTCAAATCTCACCTCAGACACTTGACACTCACTAGCTGTGTGACCTTGGGCAAGTCACTTAATCCCAACTGCTTCATTCTGGGTCATCTCCAGTCATCCTGATGAATATCTGGTCGCTGGATTCAGATGGCTCTAGAGGAGAAGTGAGGCTAGTGACCTGCACAGCCCTCTCTCACTCAAAATAAAAGCAAGTGCAAATCATGTCATTATTTCTCTGATGGCATGGTCTTCTTTGGCAACAAAGGATGAATACACATCATGCTTCTCCCCATCAGCCTTGTTATCTATTTCCCAAACTTGTCATTTTCTGTCCAAGATGTATATAGCATCCTCCAATGAGAAGGTCATATCTCTTTATCCCTTCATTTATTTTCACCCCAATGCTTTTCACTCTACCAATCCCTATTGGATCTTATGAAATGATATGAATATATCTCTTTAATATTACCTCCCAATCTCACAGTTGCCATTTATCTATCTTACCTCAGATAATGTATAACCATTCAGAACCACATTTCAGTACCATGAATCATTTTTGAAAATTTTATTATACTATTATATTATATATATAATATAACTATTATACTTGTTACACTACTTTTTTTTAGTTTTAAAATCTTTTCCTCTCTCCTCCTATCCATCTCCCACCCAAATGGCAAGGCAAAAACAAACAAAACTTTTAACAAATACATATAGTCATGGAAAACAAATTTCCACATCCACGTTTAAAAAAAGAAAGAGAAAGAAAAGGAAAAAAAAAGTATTTTCTATCAGTACTTTGAGTCTATCAGTTCTCTATCCAGAGGTGGACAGCATGTTTCATCATGAATCCTTTTGAATTATGGCAGCTCATTGTGTTGCTCAGAGTAACAAAGTCCTTTAAAGTTGATTATCTTAATAATATTGCTGTTACTGTGTAGATTGTTCACCCATTTGTGTGAACTTCATTTTGCATCAGTTCATATAGGTCTTCACAGTTGTTTCTTTTCTGAAATAATTCCTTACCTACATTCCATTCCTGCAGCACAATAGCATTCCATCACATTCATATACCACAACTTCTTCAATCATACCCCAGTAGATGGGCACACTTCAGTTTCCAATTCTTTGCCACCACAAACAAAGCTGCCATAAATATTTTTCTACACATGGGCCCTTTTCTTCTTTCTTTGATTTGCTTGGGAAATGTAGTGATATTTCTGGGTCAAAGAGTAGGAGAGTTTCAAAGCCTGTTTAACATAGTTTCCAATTGTTTTCAGAGTGTTTATACTAATTCATAGCTCTACGAATAACACCTCAGGGGTCCTATTTTCCAACATTCTTTCAAATATTTGTCACTATCGCTTTTCTTGCCATCTTAGTCATTCTAATGGAGGTGAGAGGGTACCGCCGAGTTGTTTGCATTTGCAGTTGTCTAATTATTAGTGATTTGCAGCATTTTTTCATATGAATATTGATAACTTTCATTTCTTCTTCTGAAAATTCTTATATTTTGATCATTGTCGATCGGGTAATAGCTCTTATTCTCATAAATCTAATTCATTTCGAGTCATTTCATCAAGTCTTAGTGATGCCCAGGAGGTCAAATTTGCTTCTTTGAATTAGAGCCCCTTGGATATGAATTGCTGGTTGCCCCAGTTTTATGCATTTATGTATAACAATTTGAAGCTGTCAAGTGTACTCTTCTGACAAAATTGGTTATGCTTTCTACTTCTATTCTTACCCTTGGGGTTGACATACATTGCCTTCCCTGATGTGCTAACATTTCCTGTTTGTTGACTTAGACCTTAGATAATTCCTAAACATCAAATTAAAAAGCAGTTATTTACACTGATGTATATCTTGAACGCCTCTAGGGTTGTCATAACAGTGTTTATTATTAACCCTCTTAACCTTGTTATCCACAAATTCTAATTCACCTTATTCCTTAACAGAATTATTTGATTCTGGGGGAAAAAAAGGAATATTATATAGTTCTACTGAAAAGATAGCGACGACCAGGTCTCTTAAAAACTAAAGTCACTTCACCTCACCGTAGCTGAATTTGGCCCATTAGGCTTAATAAATAACAGAAGAGATAACTCGGTCCTCCTTTTCACCAATAGGGAAGAATATTAGTGGTGAATACTGCTAGCACAGGACCTTGGTCATGTTTTCACATGGAAAGTTAATGACATATCATAGCTGATCTTATCATCCTAGCTACCTAGGTTATTCTCACAGCTCATTGGTATGAACAGTAAATAAAATGGGTTGGTTCTCAGTCTGATTTGTTCCTCACTTTTAAGTACGACCTCTCCCAAGAGGGAGGAACAGATCAACAGCAGGCAAACAATCTTTAAACCTATAGTTCGTGAGGTGACAAAGTAAAATAGAAATATGAGTTTTAAATTATTGCTATTTCAGCTTGTACATTTAATTTTGTTAAGGTCACAGAACAAAGATACCTTGGGAAGAATGCCGAGTTTAGGACAGGAGATGATTGCATCAGTGCAACTCCATCACATGGACATTTTTCTCCTCTGGTGCCTGTGTTATAAAACAAGCAGGCCTGGGGCTGCCTTTGGATTACAGCCCCTTGAAGTGATAAACATGCTGTTTCACTGAGATTTGCCCCAGGAGATAAACATTTCCGATGGATTTTTCTGACAAAGCCAAGAAAGCTAATAATTGGGTGGGGGGGGTGTGTAGAGGGAGGCAGTGAAAACTGATTCAGTTTGATCACCTATGAAAGAGAGGAAAAAACAAAAGGAGATCCACATTTGTAAGCATGAACTTGTCAAAGCTCTTTGAGGGGCCTTTGAATAAGCACATCCGCTTGGTTATAAATAAAGGCATCAGACAGTAATTTGCATGGATTAGGGTTGTTAACATTTATCAATTTCTGGATTTTAAAGAACTCCCAAATTCTTGATAGGAGTATCTCTTTGTAGTGAAGGATTGATGGTGGGAGTGAAAGAATCTGATGAATTTAAAGCTACACATGAGAGAAAGCAAAGCCATCCAGATCTCAACTGAGATACCATTAGTAGTTCCCATAAATCAAATCATGTTTATAGTGAGGATACAGTTGAATTACCATCTGGACTTTTTAACCTCGACATTTATTTCCAAACCTTTCTCTAATATTGAGAGTAAACTTAACCCTTCCTTTCATCTCCAAGGTTTTGTCTCTATGCCAGTTCTCATTGAGAGGGAATGATCTGATTTCTGATGAGGACAGAATGTCACACATGGCAGAAGATTGGAAGAACTCAGATGTTTCTTGCGTAAGACCAATCCATAAAAGACAGAAAATACACTTAATTTTGAACATCAGTTCAAAAAGAGTTTAATACAAAATTGGGAGCACAAGAGAAAAGTAGGTGAGGGCCATATTAATACAGCAAATTTAAAGTCAGGATTCTGATGAAATGCAAAGAGTGAATGTGATATATGTGAAATATGAAATCTTTTGCCTATATACGGAGTGCTTCTATTACAAATAGAGAAATGAAAGAAATTAACACAGATCTTTTTCAGTAACTCAGGTTGAAGACCTAGATGAAATTCTAAATAATTTTCAAAGTCTCAAAGAAGTCTTCATGAGTTTTGTACTTACTTTTTATTTTAACATTTCTGCTATCTTTTATAAAGACAAAAGTTTCCAAATCCATGATGAGCTCTTTTCTCCACTCATCTTATTTCTGAATCACAAGCACCCTACAAAGCAGGGCATATGTCTTTGATTTCATGTGTTCCACAATACTTCACAGGGTCCTACTTTCTGTTCACCCACTGAATCTTTTGTACTGGGATGGGAAAGAAGGTTAGGGGTCAGAGGTTTATTAAACTAGCAGGGTAAACTGAGGATTTTTTCCCTCTCTCCTGATTCTAATCCAAGTCAAAAACACAAATAGGATTATGTGACCCAAATAAATTTCAATAAAGGATTGACAAGTGTAGGGCTACGTTCTTCAGAGAACCACAAGATTTTAAAGAAAGTTTTAAAGAAAGGAAAGAAGTTTTTCTTCATCTTTCTCTTCTACTGGCTCCTCACTATCTCCTCTACAGTTTCCCCCCAGGAAAGAAACCATCCACAGGAATGTTTGCTCTTTAAATTTAAGATAGTATATTCTCTATCCTATCTGGACTTCAAGAATTAATTTAGAGCTTGATTCTGACTACTTTGGTTTGGAAATCCTGACTAGGTGCCAACAGTTAAGTAGAACCAATTTCTGAGGTGTTTCAAAGCTGAGTAACTTTTGCTACTTTGTAAGTCCCTTTCGGGAATTATTTGGAGTCTCCAGTTAATCTCACCAATATAAAACTTAGCATGGTATTGTGGTGTTCGTCAATGTCTAAGACATGAGAGAAAGTTTGCCCCATTCAAGAAGAAAGAAAGGGCAAATTGACCATTCACATCAGTCTACCTCTAAAGTCAGGAGACAGCTGTCATCTAAGGATTAGTATTCCTTTCAAAGGTTTAGCATTTCCATTTCCAGATGAACCCAATATTTTATCTTCAGAACAAAGGGACAAAACAACAGCAGCAACCCTCAATTTTTTTTCTTTTTCTTCCAATCTCAAACAAGTACAATTTAAAGGAAGGTTCAATTCTGATTTTTATCTGCAAACTGGTTGAGCTGTCATTACCAACTAATTGGTCTGTCAGAATTGTCTCTGTAAATATTGTAGGCCAAAGTAACTGCCAGCTACAATAACTGTGGAATTTTGAATGACAAGTAGTTTTGTGAAAATTGAAGCCTTAAGAGAGCAGTTAGCATAATGCCATTTAATTGAGGAAATGTGAGTTTAGGGCTCTCCATTTATTTCTTTATTTCATTTCCTTACAAACAAGAGTCATTTGGCTATGAAACTTGGCTGCTAGGACACTCAGCCCATACTTATCATTAAACCTCTTTCGTGCAAGGACTTTCTTTAAAAAAAAATTATTTAACTACTCTTAAAGGTTGTCTTGATAAGTTTCTTTGTGTCACTGTATGTCTCAATATGAGTTGAAGGTTTTTCACCCAGCCCTCATTATAGATGACCTAACATTTGGCTCCAGTGCTGATGCCAGACTCTTTTCTCTTTGGTTACTGGCAACATTGATGCCATTTCCTATCTCTTTCCTTCCTGAACTTGCCTAAACCAAAAGCCCTGGGCTTTTGTTGAAATGATTTTCTGCTTTCCTCTCTTGTGTGCCGGGTGTCACATTATCTGTGAAAAGTTGCAACCAACTTCCTCTGACTTTGGACACAGGAAGGGGAAATGAACAGAAGTGAAGTTACTGATTTAAGAGGTCAAGAGTCTTGGGAGGGTGAATGAGCATTTATCCAAAAGCTCAGGCTGCAGAGTATGCCTTTTTGTTATTGTTGCTGTCCTAGTCCTTGACAATCACTTGCTACTATTGTGTAGCAAACACTCAGCTAACAATTAAATGATCATAGAGAAGATCCTTTATGGAAGGTAATGCATACATGTAAAACATAGATATTCAAATTGTTCCTTACATAATTATAGTTCATAGCACTTTGTTACATTCTGGGAGAGTAGTCAATTAACAAACATTTATTATGCATGGTGAAAAGCACTGGCGATACTAAGAAAAAAAATTATGAAATCCCCTGCCTTCAAGAAGTTTACAGTCTAAGAGCATAAGCATTGTTATTTCCATTTTACAAATGAGTAAACAGGTTCAAGTGACTGTGATTTGCCCATGACTGAAGAGCCAGTAAGCCAGATAGAGTTATCTGGGGTTTTCTGAAAGTCCAATATTGTTTTATAGAAATAAAGACAAAATTTAAACACACTTTAAAATCATATTATACCTCCAAATTTTATGCTTTAAATTTAACAAAATACTTTTTTTTGCTTTACCTATTTTGTGAAAAATTCAAACGTGTTTCCCATATGCAGTTTGTTGAAGGATTAAACTTCTTGTTAAGAGTATACTTGTTTGACTGGCAAAAGCAGATAGGTTACTTTATGTATTTAATTTGTTGTCTTATGCTATTTCATAACTTTCATATGTTATGCTCCTCTCATTCTTCTATATCATTTTACTCTGACCACAGGTCTCTAGACATGCTCAATTCTTCTATAGGTTTCATGTGATTCTTATATTCTTATAATAATTTATAAGATCCTAGCAATTTAGAACAAGAAAAATCATCTAGTATAATATTTTCTTTCCATCAATTGGGAAACTGAGGTCCAAAGAAATAGAATGGAATCTGCTAATTGAAAATTCACTTCGTTAATTACTGATGCAGTTAGGAACTCATCACATTCTTTTGATTCTCTGTCCAATGCTCTTTCAACTACCCTATGTTAAGTATCAGCTTTTATATGTTCATGTTATAATAGACTTTACAACACACAGTATAAGATTCCTCGGGCTCTTTTGGATCACAATAACATCAATAAGAATAAAACTAACATTTATATAATCATTGAAGGTCTGCAAAGACATTTATATGTTACTGCATTTGATCATAGTGATTGTTCATGTGGCTCAAGAGTCACATAATTTTGAGGGCCAATGCTCTAAACCAAGAACTTGGAATGGGAAAGTCAAATACTTGAAATTCTGCCAGTCTGAAATATTTTAACAACATAACATAATGGGTAAGTCTGTCAGGATGGGTGGGGGATCCTTTGGAAAGCTGACTAAGTCAAATGCATATATATTGTCAGTAATCATATTCTACTGACACACCTTTAAGTCTCAGTACAATGGGATATTAAGACAAAGGAGGAATTTCCTTTAAAAGAGGAAGAAAATGCTTAAGCAAGTTGTAATGACAAGGGAGCAATTACACCCATTTGAGTGATGTCATTGACAAATAAACTTGGACTGAGCCAATGACAGCCTCCTCTATGTCCTAAAATATCAGGAGTGGAATGTAAAATAGAGGATGAGAAGAATGAGAGGGAGTGGAAGGAGTAAAAGAAAAAAGAGAAGAGTAGATAAAAATTAATAATAGCTGGGATTTATATAGTATTTTAAGGTTTCCAAAGGACTTCACAAATATTACCACATTTGATTCTCACAAAACCCTGTAAGGTAAAGGCTAATTTTATCCTCATTTTACAAATGAGAAAACTGAGGCAGTCAGAGGTTAAATGATCTGTCTAGGGTCACCCAGCTAGTAAGTGTCTGATGCAGGATATGAATTCAGCTCTTCCTGAGGCCAGACACAATAATCTATCAATGTACTAGTTAACTTGCCTCCAAAGGAGTAGAATAGACTATTAGCTACTGATGTAAGTAGATAGAAGACATAAGAGGCCTTAGAAATAACTGCCTCCCTTCGCATCTAATAATTGAAGAGTTAATATTGAACTGTCATCCAGGCTTATATTACCTCAGTATTTAAATATGAAAATATATAGAAGTTATAATAATATTAAAATGTTATTTACTTATACATATCACTTTTAGATATATTTAGATATTTATAAATATTTATGTATTATATTATATTATATATTATATATATTATATTATATATTATAAATATTATAATAATATTTAGATATTAGATAGATATATACATAGATACATGAGTATATATAGACTAAATGTAGAAATATAGTATATATAGTTTATGTATATGATCTTTGTTTATGTACACATATATTAATATATTATGATATATAGGGTCCTGCAAGTTCATTGTCATAGGGAACCTCTAGAAGAATAAGCTCTTCTACCAATATAAGCAGGCATCTCCTCTGTAACTTAGAGCTCTACAGAGATATTAATGGTAGTAAGCAAATAAGTGATATGCCCAAGATCATGCAACCATATATTTTAGAAATGAAATTTGAAATTAGTTCTTCCTCACTTCAAGTAGCTTCAAGGGCTATTCTCTATCTACTATAACTTACTTTTCCTAACCTTCTCTCTCTCTCTCTCTCTCTCTCTCTCTCTCTCTCTCTCATTCACTCTCTCTCTCTTGCTTTGTGTCTCTCTCCGTATATATATATATGTATATATATATATATAGTGTGTATGTATATGTACACATGTATGCATACATTCACATACATATATATATATATATATATATATATATATATATATATATACATCTTAGGCACAGGAAAATACATATTAAAGAGAATGAAAAAAGTGGAAGAAAAATGCAAAAAAAAATATATGGCATGCAATTAAAATACCTCTAACTTGACCTATGTAAAGTGATTAATGACAAAAAAGTGAAAAATGAATGGAGAAAAGGACATTGATACCATATTCAACAATTTCATACTGAAATTTAAATCAATTGCCACCAAAAAAGATAAAAAAAGAAAACTAGAAACCAACTTAATCAGTAAACATTTGACTTCCTTGCCAGGTAGAAAGACATAACATCCAAGAGCAACACCAGTTTCAAGTATAAATTTGTTTGTAAAATCTTACAGAGAAGGTTGATGGTAAATGATCAGCTGTAGTGAATCATAAAACAGCAAGAATCAGCAGAAGGAAAACCAAATTTATATAAAGTTTGGCAAGAGATCCAACTGAGCAAAGTTAACACAAGAGCATTTCAAGATGAAACTAAAATAAAAAAATAAAATAACTGCAAAAATAATTTATAATGAATTATTTTAATGATGATATTTGGACATCTATGTATCCAAAAATTGTAGAGCCAGCACTTGAAGCAGTGAAGATGGAAAGAGAAGCAAGGCTAGAATGAGTATACACAAAGAAAGGGCTCTGCTGAAGGGAACATATTTTGAGTGCATTGAGGAATCAAATCTCAAGATATGAGGAAGGGTAAGATATCAAAGGAATATATGAAAAGTTGTGGAGCATGAGAGACCTGTTGTAGAACCAGAACTGGGCAACTGTCATTCCATTGTAAGCCAACAATCTTGACTTCAACTGCAGGGAAAATTTTAAGATATAATTAAAGAAATGGTTAATGAACATCTGTGATAAGTGGTGACCCCAAAAAGTCAGCATAATCTTATCAAGATTAACTCTTGCAAAATTAACCTTATAATTTCTTTTGGTATAGGGTTACAAAACTAGTATCTCAAGGGTAGAGGGAGGATGGTAGAGATAGAATTTACCTTGATTTTAGCAAGCATTTAAGAATGTGTTTTATACTTTCCTGTAGAAAAGATTGGAGATATGTGAACTTCATGATAATATGAGATGGATTCACATGATATTAATGGCTCATTGTCAAGAGCCCTCATTAGCAGGAGGGCTCTAGCAGAGTTTCCCAGAGATTTATGAACATTTTTATCAATGATGGCTAAAAGTATATATGACATTCTCATCAAATATCCACAGACTTGGATAGATTAGTTAGCATACCGAATATTAGATTTCAAAAAAGATCTTGCTGGGTAAACTATTATGTTAAACTAATGATTTCTTGTCTTGACCTATGAAATGCCACCTCCTCAATACTTTTCTTTCCTGAAACTCTGTTAGTACTGTCTTAGAGTTATTTGTCCATATTTATCTACTTACAAGATCCTCAAGATCAGAGACTGTTTTATCTTTGGATCTTTACTGGATCCAGCACAGCATTGAATATGGTAGATGTCTAATTATTTTTTTTCTGAAATAAATGCAATTTTCCTTCTAGAACCTGTTGAATTAGAAGATGAAAAAATCCTGTCGGTGATCCATTCTACCTAGTGAATTGCTTTATATATGCATATAAAGTGAGTTCTCTAAGGAGCATCCTGAATCCATTTTTCAGCTAGTGCCAACAAACTCATTAACAACTCCTTTACCAGAATGATAAGTTGTTTCTTAATGAAGGGAAAATAAATACCTTCACTAGCTCACTAGAAGTCACACATCATTCTTAAGGAACTCCTTATGTTCCACTAGGGATATTTGTGTACAGCCTTTTATGCAAACTAAAATGGTTTATTTTCAAATCTTTTTAAGCAGTTCAGATAAGCAAGATGCAAGAATAATTGCTTTCGTTTATAGTGTCCACGAGGAAACCTAAAAATACATCTAGGTAAATTGATATAGTTGTAACCCTTGAACTCCAAACTTAAAAGTACTATTTGGAAATGGAAGCAAAGTGTGATGTGACTTTCACAAAAGGTCAATCATATTCCTTTTCTTGCCCGCACCAACTCTTCACCCTCTTTCTGCACCTTCTGGTCTCTGCCAGCAACAGAAGCAATGAAGTACATCAGACTGACTTTTCTCATTGTATGTATGATGCAGCCAGAACTAAGGATGTCTGACAGTTTGGCAATACTTCTTACATCTCTGGGCCAATGTGGTTTGACTTAATCTTCCCACTTCTCAGATAAGCATCTAAATTAAGCTACTAGACCTCATGAGGTTAACCCACTAGTGGTAGAATAGACCCCTGGGAATGTCTAGGGCATCATTTTTCCTACATCATCAAACAAACAAAAACACTTCAAACTCATTTTCATTTTCTAATGTGTGATTGTGAGTTTTCACTCTGAGCAAAGCTTGTGGCCATCACATTGAATGAGCACAGAGCACATTTGGCAGACCACACAAGGAAACTACTATATTTCTTGGAAAGCATACGTATGTGCCTACTGTGTATGCTTACGGCTCATCTCTGCTTGATGAAATCAGTAAGTGATCTCGGTGCATTTTGCTTGGGTTATTTTGTTATAAATGATCATGATCATACATGACCACAACCATCATCATCTACCGATTCTGGAACATTTTCTATGGCTTTTCATGATGCATGTTTGCTTCTGTAGAAGAAACTGCATAATGTCTTCTTCTTTTTCTACACCCCTTCTTGGTAATCTTACTAAATACAGAAAGTTTCACTATTTCTATGGAGACAACTCCCAGACACTCCCTCCCAGGAATGGATTCCCTTCTTACCTCTCCTGTAGAGTCCCTTTCTTCTTTTCAGTGAGGCTTTTCCTGATTCTCCTAACCATTAGATCTTTCCCTCTCAAACTACCTTGTATTTAACTATTTAACTATTTTTTTTATTATTATATTTGTTAACTTTGTATGGATGTTAGATATATTTTAATATGTATTTGTTGTCTCCTACATTCCAGTGCAAGTTATCTCTCTCTCTCTCTGTGTATATATATATATACATATATATATGTATATGTATATATATACATATATATGTATATATATACATATACATATATATATGTATATCTCTCTCTATATATATATACATATATATATTAATATGTATTTGCTGTCTCTTACATTCCAGTGCAAGTTATCTCTCTCTCTCTCTCTCTCTCTCTCTCCATATATATATATATATATATATATATATATATATATACATACATACATACATATGTATGTATATATTAATATGTATTTGTTGTCTCCTACATTCCAATGCAAGTGCATTGTGAGTAGGGATTTTTTTTTTTGGAATTGTATTTTTAGCCCCTTGTACACTGCCTGGAACAGAGTAGGTGCTTAATAAATACTTGGTGAATAATTGTCTCTGAAATTTGAACATATGGGATAAAGATGTAGAAGGTTCTTCAAGAAACAAACATTTATGTAGCACTTGAAAGTTTATAAAGTGCTTTAGGTGTGCTATCTCACTTTATCCTCACAAAAACTTGGGTGGTGGTGGAATTATATCATTCCCATTTTACTGAGGAGTAAACTGAAGCTGAAAGAGGTTGAGTGACTTGCCAGGCATCATAAAGCCCATGTCTGAGGCAACTTTTGAACTTGGTTCTTCCTGACTCTAGCTCCATTGCTCTATCTATGTACCACTTCATTAAATTTCACTGGGGACAGGGACCATGTCATATATACTGCTCTGCCTCCTTTAGAGTCTGGAATAGTGTTTTACTTGCTCATTCATTCATCTATATCCATCCATTAACTACATCATGTTTATGCACCTGCTGTGTAGAAAGCACCATGTCAGGCATTTGAGGGTATACAAGGAAAATTATGAGAAAGTCCCTGCTATTAAAGGGTTTACAATCTTGCAGATTATGGCTACTTAATAACCGTTATTGAACTTCAACTACACTCAGTGCTCTTGTCAGAGAAGATATGACATAGTTCTTGCTGTCAAAGATCTTACAGTCTAGTTAAGAAGCCCTAATCACAAATAACTATTACACAAATTAGAATATAAATGAATGATAAAAGGGCCAAGAAAATGTTATGAGTTCATACTTCAGTTGTCTGTATACACTTGTACAGGAATTCCCTCATTTGAGAGTAAGAACAAAATAAAAATAGTGGTGTGGTGGAATCTCCAGAGAGCACTAATATGCGCAAAAAAAAGGAAAGTCAACAGGAAGGAGAAAGGAATGGGGATCCAATGAGACCTTTTACTTTTTTCATCGTTTTATCAAGGTCCAGCCTGCATGAGTAAACTATAGAAATGCACCTTTATTTCATAAGACCACATGACCCAGAACCAGAAGGGACCTTGGAGATCTTTTATCCTATCTCATTTCATTCATAAAATAATCATTATGTACTATGTTTTCCTCCTGTTCTGGTCTTTCATGTATATATATATATATATATATATATATTTGATGCTCTGTGAGCTTTACTTACTGCTCTCGCTTTCTGTATACCCAGCATTTGGGGTGGGGCTATTCTTATTTGTTTTCTTCTTTTTTCTTTTCCCTTCAACTTATATAACACAATTCTGTCTGAAACAATTTTTTGTTCTTGAGTTAAAACTGAAAAATCCATTAATATTACCAAGGAAACAAATGTCAAATCCCTTCTAAATTATTTCACCCCAAGTAGTGTTATATTATTGGGATATTTAGGTGGTGCAGCACGTAGAGTGCTGGACCTGGAGTCAGGAAGACTCATCTTCCTGAGTTCAAATATGAGATATTTACTAGTGATATGACCCTGGGCAAGTAATTTAACCCTGTTTGCCTCAGTTTCTTCATCTGTAAAAGAAATAAAAAATTGGAGAAGGAAATGCCAAATCATTCTAGTGTCTTTGCTGAGAAAATTCTAAAAGGGTCACAAAGATTTGGACATGACTGCAAACAACTGAACAGTGGACAGTGTTATTACTAGTGGGATCAAAGAGAAGGGGGAGAGTGTCATTGGGAATGAAGATGGATAACCCAGGAACTTCCCATACTCAAATAACATATGAGAAAGTCACTGAATTGGACACAATGGGGACAATTTACAGAGGAACATATTTCAGTTTCATGTAAGGGAAAAAGTTCCCAACATTAAAATTTGCCATTAACTGTACTATAAAAAAGTAGAAAAATGGATGGATTCAGAGAAACCTGGAAATATCTAGACGAATGGATGCAAGGTAAGATGAACAGAATCAGATCTATTTATGCAATACATTTTATTTTCACAACATTGTAATGAAAAAGGACTTTAAAAGAGTTTAAGAACTCTGATTAATGCAATGATCAACAATCATCCCAAGAGACTAATCATGAAGCATCTATCTGCCTACAAACAAAGAGGTGTTGGATTAAATTACAGTGACATACACACTTTCAGTCATGGCAATTTATAGTTATGTTGTCGTTGTTGTGTTATGTAATCTCCACTTGGGTCATCCTCTCCAGCTTTTCCTAACTAGAACCTTATGATAGGCCAGTTTGGACTTTATCTTGCTTAGATCCAGGCTTCTGACCTTCTCTGCTATCTCTATACTATACTATCCCACAATGTATAGTCCCCCATTTCTAAAACTCCTTCATAGATTGCCTTCTCCTATTAAAATGGCAATTTCTTGAGAGCACGGACAGTCTTGTTTGCTTGTATTTACACTCCTGGTCCAAACATATAGTTAACATTTTATTAATGCTTTATCTATCATAGACATAATAATGACAGAAAATGTTACCATGTCACTGTGAAATATACCTTGACAGATATATTTTATCAAGATAAATATAAAGTCCTACACCTGGATTAAAAAATCAACTATTCATGTATAGTATATAGGAGATATCTCCAGACAATCATACAGAAAAATTACTAGGGGTATTTACTAATGATGATGAGTCAGAAGTATGACATGCTAGTAAAAAAAAAAACAGTATGGTAAGAGAAGTGTACCATTAGCAGAAAGGGAAAGTAGTAATCACATTGGACTCTACCATGGTCAGAACACATTTGGAGCTCTGTTCGATTCTGGGTATCCCATTGAAGTAAACTCTAACAATTTGAGATATATTTAGGAATGGAAAGTAGGATGTTATGATTTCTGTTCCCTTCACCATATGAAGATTGGTTGTAGAAAGACGTTTACCCTTGAAAAGAACAGAATTAAGGGACATGTGATAGCTGTGCTCAATTATTTGATAGGTTGCTGTATGGAAAAAGGATTAAATTTTCTTGATTCTACTAGATAGAGTATGATTTTTTTTTAAGGCGGAATTGGAAAAATATGCAGATGTCAGTTAACTATAAAGAAAACTTTCCAAATAATTAGAGGCATCCAAAAGTGGAATGGTATAGTGTCTAATATGTGTGTGTATGTTTAAGCACACATATATGATTATCTAAAGTGGTTCTCACTCTTTGAAAGTTTTCAAAGCTCTATGTCTACTTGTTATGAATTTAATAAAAGCAATTCATGCTCAGGTTTCTGTCCAACTCTGACATTTTGTGATTTCATTATTATGTAATATAATAGTCCTTTGTTAGACTTTATAGTATTTTCTGAATGAAAATACACAGAGATAATAGGCTTCAGCTTTAGTACATTTTGAGTCTTTTTCAACTATATTCTGAGTATTATGTAAAAAAATGAGCTAGTCTCCATGGTATTTCTGACAGCATTATTTCATCTATGCACAAACTGATCAAGAACATCACAGATTTTTATTATTTTTTTCCATTTCTCTGTGTGTCTCAAAAGTCAATAGAGAATGGGAAGAAATAAAGATCTCCTACAACTAAGTCCGAACCCTATCCAGATGTTGTTTGTTACCTGGGATATTGGGCTTTGAATATCTCCTACATGATTTGTCAGTTTTGCATCTGGACCCTGATTAAGCCCAAAGTATTTCTCAGATGTTTTTCCTTGTTTGTTTCTTGGCATAGCTCTGCCTAAAAGATAAGTTTCAGAGAGTCATCTCTCTTATTTCATTGGACTTCAGTTCATCTACAGCTGTTTTGACTCATGACTTTGTTTATGAATAAGTCTTTGACTCTAGTTCTCTAATATTATGGGCAAGCTATTGTATTTTTCTCTGTCATCCTCCCAATTTTCACCTGCTAGGTCTTTCATATCCTCCTCTTACTCATAGCACAGAACACAATTGGAGAAGAGAAGGGAGAAATTGTATTTTCTTCTTTCTGGCTTCTAATTGCATTTTTGCTATAATTATTTAGTTATTGTGGGGGTGGGTATATGAACAAAGATTTTTAAAATACAAATGATCAACAGCTATATGCAAAAATATTCAAAATAAACATAAGAGAAATGCAATTTAGAATACCTCTGAGATTGATATCACACCCATAAAACTCAATATATATATATATATGTGTGTGTGTGTGTGTGTGTGTGTGTGTGTGTGTGTGTGTGTGTAGATACACACATTTTTGCATAAAAACACACTATATACATGAGTATATATCTATGTATAAGTGTTTGTATTTCGTCAGGAACAGTGACTTTGTTGGAATAGAGAACAATTGTTAAGGAAAGTGTCTGTCCTAAACAAGTTGGTCACTCTTCTGAGATATCTAGTTTTAGAGAGTAGGCTGGGCTGAGAGCTAAATGACTTGTCCAGTTCACAGTCAGGTCTTTTGAACTCTGCGGTCTTTCTATCCACTAAACTATCCTTCCTCTTTGTGGAGATGATGAAGGGACTGTGGGAACATAGATTATTTTTGTTTGTTTTACCAGACCTATGACTTCAATGGTACAAAGAATTCCCAGTGAGGAACTTGTCTTACCAAATATTAGCATCTCCCCTGTAATTTAGGGTCTTAGAGAATTGCCTGGGGAACCGAGATTTGAAAACTTGTTCAAGGTCTCATGACCAGTTTGTGGCACAGGTATGACTAGAAGCCCGATTATCCTGAAGCCAAGGCCATTTATTTATCCACTCTCCCAGGCTATCTCTCATGTGGGAAGAGAGGCAGCTGATATACTAGTGTTAGAGCTATGAACTCAAAAACAGTTTGGAATTATAAAAAATATCCCTAAATAAAATTTTAAAAAATCCCTAAATTGTTTATATCTTTTGGTTCCTCTATTCTATTACTGTGCTTAAGCCCTGAAAATATCAGACAGAAATAAAAGTCATATGTATACCAAAATATATATGATATATGCATACCATATAAGCTGTAGTTTTGTGGTAGAAAAAAGGCAACAAATTGGCAGTCTTTCAACGGGAGACTGGCTACACAAAATTGTGGTTGTAAAAGATTACTAGTGTGTCATAAGAGATGGTAAATATGAGGAATTAAAAGAAACATGAGAATTACTCCATACTGCTTCTTAAATAAATTTTAGAGACAAAAGTATGTTGTTATTTTTTACTTTAATAATCTTGTTGTTAAAATTGCTTGATTTATAAACATATAAAAAGTTGACAGCAAAAATTTTGAAACAGAACAATTCATTGTGGTAATGTATATTAAAAGATCTCATGATATCATCAGTATTTTATTCCTCCATTTGTCCCATATCCCTTTTGTATATGAAAGCATGGAGCTCACTGCAGCCTGCAGTTAAGCTGGCTGACAAAACAGAAAATGAATCAATCCCTCAGAGCAATAGATTCAACCCTGGAAACCCCTAGCACACTCTGCCAGTTGCTAGTATGCCTTGTGCTGTATGTACCTCCCAGGGATTTCCCTGGGAAGTTGCTTTTTAAGAGAAACATTTATAAAAACTACCGACTGTGCAAATCTAACATCACTTAGTGGTTTCCCAACTACAGCTTGTAGGGCTGATGTACAAGCTTCAGAAGAGAGGGGGGGTGGGAAGTGACCCTGTTGAAAGAGACCTGCTGATAGAAATTACATCCTGAATAAAATGGAAAGGGTGAGGGAAAGGAGTCTACTGTAAAGAAGAGCAATAGCCTCCTATGCTTCAAATGCCTTCTTCAGGCATTCATTTTTCTGCATTGATCCAGGACTGAATAAAGTGAAATTAATTTCACAGAGAATCTATGAGGTCAAACCATGTACTGTGAAGTGATCAGAAAGTACTGATAGGAAAAAGACCTAAAAAATGAATGCTTAAGACAGGTCCTACACAGAGAAAAAAATAGTAAACATACCTGCATAACAAAGGTGGAAAAATCCTTCAAGATTCCCACCTGTCCAAAGAACAAAAACCAAAAAATCCCCACCTGACCTCTCACAATCACGTTTTCCCCATAAACTGGTCAGAATGCCTCTTCGCTAGACATAACCAAGACAGAGGCAATGTCTTCAGAAAGGCAAAGCTAAAATCCACAATTCGGGAAGCAGCCTAGCATACTGAATAATCAGCCTTGGAGTCATGGAAGACCTGGGTTCAAGTCCTATCTCTGACACATACTTCCTCTGTGACAACCAGAAAGTCATAGGTCCACCAAAAGTGTATGGGCATGCCTACCTCCTCATGCGAGAAGCAATATGGTATTGTGGACAAAGACCCAAGTTCAAGTCCCATTTCTGTCATATACTGTGTGACCTAACCCCTCAGTAACTCAGACAACTCCCTAACACAATGGATTACAAAATTTGTCACTCTGAACCAGCTGAGGGAGTTTTTCTGCTGGGAGTTTCCCTTTCTGATGAAATCAGAGATTCACACTAAAGAATAGATATCTATAGCTAGAACAATATCTACGCATATTTCACTTAGAAGTACCCTGTGAGTATCCTCTCACTCTCTTCTGTTAAGATACTGACATCGGATTAATTTATCAGTTAAATTAGAAGACTCAGATGTCTTAGAATAAGTCATCAAAATAGTATGTGTCAATTGAGATTGGCAGCTTTGGGGGGAGCGGGGTGGACAGAGAAGAAAATCATCATTCATCAGGGGGATAGGTCAGACTCAAGTCATGCATCCCAATGAGACAACCCTTATTGGAAAACACCTGTTTTAGAGGGTCTTGACCCAAGCAATGAGGTCTATGTGATAGGTGAGGGAACCAAAATGATATGGAGCAGGGAGAAAACTGGGCTTTGAGAGGAAGCCTAGAATCCAACTTTATCTCTGACACTTATTCTCTATGTGACCGTGGGCAGTCATTTGCCAGAAACTCTGTTTCTCTACCTACAAAATGTGGATAATAACCATTGTACCACCTAGCTCCCAAGGTTGCTGTTAGGAAAGCACTTTGGAAAACATCTGAGTGCTATAGGATTGAGTGGGAGGATGATGAGGATGACGATGATGGATAAAAGCCCCAAAGACCAACCACTCATTTCACAATTTAACCTATGGACTTTCTAATTTAAATATAGCTAACCCCTGGACTCAAGGGTAATTTTCTTATGCACCACAAACTGTATTCCCTTAGAGAATTTTCTCTCCCTCCATCTTCACCTTTTATCCCTTTATTCTAGTATATTATTCTTCTGCTACAGGCCAGGGATTATACCAGTTATAGTTCCAGCAATGGCCATAAAGAAAATATGGCCTTCTGCCATTAGAATGATTTTCCCCTGCACCAAGGGAATGATGTTTCTTCCATTTAATACACAACACAGAGTTCCTCTAGTCCAAATACTCAAAAATATATTTTTTTATAAAGCATATTTAAGATGTCATATTTCCCCCACTGCACATTAGAGTCAAGTGTGAAATAACACTTGAAACTCGATTTTCTTCTCCTGAGGTCAACATACTGTCTTGTTAACCATTAATCTATCTGGGCTCCTCTTCGTTCCTTTCTGACCAGCTTACGGACTAGGTCATTGAAGTTCTGTATACCTGAAAGTTAAATGATGTAACCAACATGAAATTCATTTTCTATCATACACCGATCCGTTGCTTTATTTGCTCATCTCTAGATTCTGACATTACTTTTTCCATCGTCAAACAAATCCTCTAAGAAGCTTTCCTTCGAAACCCTGGCAAACACTGATCTCCTTCCTCTGAATTCGTAGCATTTATTGTCTACACAGTTCACTTAGAATAACAAACTGAATTAGGACAACTCTGACACTTCACAGCTGCGTTGTTGTTTTTGAGACTTGCACCTTAGTCCTTCTCCACCAACCTTGGGTTTGCACATACTAGATTTAATTTTAAGGGTTATCCAAAAATTCACTTAGCTTTGACTCTATTCCTCTGTTCTAAGTTTGATCAGGGAAATCTCAGAATATAACTTATGTAAAGTTTCTATCTATATTTCCACTGATGTGAGTAACAAGGTCCCTAGCTCCTTGGTAGCAAAGGGCATCACATACAAGACAGCCTTTATTTTTACCCCACAGATAAAATCCATAAACGATCACACAATTTTCTATAAACCATATATCTCTGCTCCTTCTCCATTAAATCCTACTTTTGTTTCTGACCCAAGGCACCATTAAAGCTCCTGGGGAGCTTCTCTCTCTGGTCCCTAGATCAGATGCTTCCCAGGAACTTAAAGTAGGTCTGCTCTTATCTCTGTTGTACTCTTTGGAGCTCTCCAGAATAATAACAGCTCATATTTAAAGAGGGCTTCAACTTTGACAAAGTACATTACATACTCTATTTTATTTGTTACCCATTAACAACCCAGTAAAGCATATGTTATCTTTATTCCAATTTTAAAGAGAAAGTACTTTGAAACCTTTAAAGCACTACATTAATGCGAGATGTTATTATGCCTTTCTCATCTCCCACAGATTTTAAAATGATGTTTTGTATATAATGGGCACTCGATAAATATTTGTTGAATGAAAATGTAGAGAAATCAATCACTTTTTTAAAAATAAGTATAAAATTCAATCTAAACGGGTGAACATTTTGTTCTTGATCTTTTCATTTGGAAAAGCTTATTCCCCTAGGAAGTTGACTTGTGATTTCATTAGTATAAAAAATTCCAGGATAAGGAAAGAATAAGGATATAATTAGGTACCTTCTCTGAAACTAGGAGCCTTGGAGAGTTGTGTCAGGAGCATGGAAAGGTTCAGTAACTTGGCCACTGCTTCCCACTTCCAAAGCCAACCCTTCATCAGCTATGCCATGTCATCCCATGGTCCTTTTGAAGAGAAAGTATTTTAGAATTCCAATCAAAAGGGAAGTTCCCTCTGCTAGTTTTAAGGTGTGCAATTAATGTCCATGCTCTGGTAGTAAGAAATTTGAGAAATAATCATAGAAGTTACAGCTAAGAAAAATAAAACTATACACATCAGTCAGTAAAAAAAACAAAACAACTTTTATTGTCTACCATGTACAAGACATTATGCTGGGTACTGGAGATACAAAGAAAGGTAAAAAAAAATAATCTCTGCTCTCAAGAAGAACACCGTCTAAGGGTAGAAACTACATGCAAATAACTACACGTAAGCAAACTATATATCAAAGTAAAGACTTCATGAAAGAGGCAGTCTTTAATCTCACTTATTTAAAATATAACATCTTCTATTTCTATAGATCTTTAAGATTTGCAAAGTACTTTCCATAAATTATTTCATTTGAGCTGCACAATATTCTTTAAGGTAAGTATTATACACCCATATGTAAATATGTGTATGTGAGTGTATATATTTGGTCAGGATCTGTGATTTCGTTCATGCATGGAATTCATTGCTTTGGTAATATCCTCCATCAAAGCCTATTGACAACTGCTCTGTATCTTGCAGCCTTAGTTTCCTGGAACACATAGAAGTTGTATAAATTGCTTACAGTTGCGTTCCTTGCATATGTACCCAGGTACCCTGGTTTTCCTGGGTCTTTGACTCTCAATCCTACTTTCTATGTACTATGCCAGGCTGTCTCTCCATATAAAGATTTGCCATCATAGGAAAGACCAAGTGAATGAAAAATGATTATTGACCATAGTTTATATTGAGCATATTTTTCCCCCAGAGAGCTAATTGTTAAACATTTAACAACGTGCTGATGCACAAGAGTCAAAGAGGTTGGACAAAAATGCACAGGTTGCCATATGAATCACAGGAAGCAATCTCCCAATCAATAATGTGGCATATCCATTTAAATATTTGAACACACTTTCTTCAAGAAGGGAATCAGGAGGTGCTGGGTAAGGCAAACTACATAACATGACAAAAAATTGGGAATTTGCTATATTTTAAAAAGCAAGAAACCTAGTTATCGATGTAGGAGTCATTCTGAACTAGCTCTTTATGACAACATTTAATTTAGGTGAAGATTCACACAACATGAGTGCAAAAAAGAAAAAGATACATGTAGCTTGTAATTAAAATATCTCTAATCTGACCTAATAAAACAAGTATAGGAAAATGGGAAGTGTATAAGGAAACAAACCCACCCCCCCAAAAAAAAATCACACAGACTATCATTTCCTGAGGAAGCTTAAGAAAGGTAAACCAACTGCTAAGACGAACAGACAAAAAAAGCTATAAACTACCTAGAGAAATGTCATCTAGTGGAAATATCGGTTCAGAATATAAACTCATTTATAAAAATATTATAGGAGCTAGTATAGCAGTATCACCTCAAGTACAGTAAGAAAATATGAATGGAAAAGAAAAAAAAGTTTAAGAAAACTTTGTGAGAATCCCAATTAAGCCAGAATTTGAGAATATTTAAGGATAAAACTGGAAGGGGAACAACAAAATACAAAAGTGAAAAAGATGTTGAGTCCTTTATTCTTCAGTGACAGTGAAGTTTTACATTTTGACTCCTTAATGTGCTACATGAGATTAACAGTGGTACTTAAAAAAATGGAAGGGGCAGCTGGATCATATAAATTATACTTTGAGGTCTATGCTGGAGATGACACAATTTTGAAAGCACGATGGGGCTGATTTTCGAGTCATGACAAGTAGGATAGAATGCCAAATACTTTAAAAAAATTCTTAGTATATGAAAAGGGAATTGATAAAGTATAAATAACTATTGATCCATGTTCTTTCTTATCTTTATAAACTCTTTATGAGAAAAATCTACATATGAATCAGGGGCAATAGGGTCAAAAATTTAAAGCTGAAAGGTACCTTAAATGTTATTTAGCTCAATTTCATCATTTTGTAGACAAGGAAACTGAGTCCTGATCATGTTGAGTGACTGGTCTAAGGTCACACCAATAGTAGGATCAGAGGTTGGATGAACTCAGGTTCTTAGACTCCAGAGTGAATGATTTTCCATTGTGTAATGGTGCTTCCTGTTCTATCTTTGAAGAAGGCATGAGAAAGAAAAAGGGAGGCTTTTACTTGTGATATTTTATAGCAGACCATGTTGCTAAAGGCACAAAATTGACTGAAAGGATCAAAGAAACAAAAATTCTATTTACTTCATGGTTTAAAAAGCATTTGATCAGAGGGAGGAAAATGCAGGCTTAAATGCCACCTTCCACAGAGGTACTTTCCGTGCATATTTTAAAATTCTCTACTTTTTTTTGTTTGTAGGCAACATTGTGCTATAATATTGCATCAAACCTTGGGATATTGCAGGGCCAACTAAATAAGATAAAAAGTCACTCAAAAGAGTTTGACTTATCAGTACAGGAAAAAGATAAGTAGATGAATTCCCATAATCCAGACTATCATTAGATGGAGAATCTACACAGATAGTCTAGGCCCAAATTAAATGGGAAGAAATTGTCAAGATTGCATTTTGAAAATTGTGCAATAAAACTTTTTGTTCAAAAGATCTTATGAAGTTTTTGATATCACAGAATTGTGTCCTTTAGTACTAATATTTCCAGTGATGGTATATGGCTATGAATCATGGAATGCCATGATCTTTGAGAAATCAAAATGGCAGGTAACCCAAAGGACAAAGGAGAAATGTATAATAGGTTTAAATAAATTACAGATAATTACTAATGAAGAACTCCCTATAAGAAGTGGCCTAAAGGATATTGTCAAAGAGATTAATTACTGGAAAAGGACGTGGGCAGGTAAAAATTTCAAGAATAGTGGATAATTTGGACAGCTGGTTTAACAATAGAGCTAGTTGAAATAGTAGCTGGTTAATAACCGTATTTAATGAGTATTGATTAATAGACTGTCAACCAGGAGGAATGTCTCTAATTGTATGCCCTACAATTGAGTCTTTAGTCCTATCCTGTTCAACAACTTTTTATCAACAATTTAGAATTGACGAAGAAGAAAAAAATTGACGAGATTTTATTTAGGAGACTGCATCCCTTCCAATAATCTTAAATTTTCTCCTAATATAAAATCCCATATTTTGTAATACCTACATTCTTTTGTTGTCTTATCTTAGTGTTGAGGTAACCCTGAGGTCATGAGACTATGTCAGGGAAATATTAGCTCTAGCAGACTCTCCAAAATGTCCTTTAACTTTCCATGTTCCCCATAGTATGTTGGAAGGGATGGTAACATATTAGCAGAAAAAAAAGCTAGAAGTTATTAAGAATCTCAGTATTTATACTACCTAGAAGTGTTCATTTAGCTTTTGGCATTCTATATATGAGTTTCCTATTCCATGACCAATGAAAAAATAAAGCTAGAGGAACCAAATTACAGTCATCTAATTTTTTTTCTATAAATTAAAGCAGTAAATAAAGGAAGCGGCAGCTAAAAGGCAAGATAATGGTAACAACAGGTGTATAAAATTTTGAGTTACACAAAGCTCTTTACAAATATTACTTCATTTTATCACCACAATTCAAAGAGATAGATTCTATTATTTCCCCATTTTACAGATAAGGAAATGAAAACATCCATAGTACATCTCACATACACATATAATACAGTAAGCAGAACGTTTTTCCCAACTGATCTTGACATGGTACCTGGCAAAACAGTCAAGCTATAGAATGAATATATAGTCCGAGTGTGAAAATGAAAACTGCAAGCTTGGAGAAAGGAATTCATCTGTTTGCTTTTGTTCTGATGGTTTGGGGGACAGCATCTTTGGAGAGGAGAGAACAGGGCAATTTGGCAAAAAGAATGATGAAAATTCGGGTTTGGTATAGGCTGCCTAGGTGATGAGTCGGAGCAGCTTTCCAATGTTTCATAGGCCTTGTTTCAAGCCTTCTGGTATCTGAGAGATGAGACCTTGAAATTGCAACTGGTTCCCTATTCTAGCAGTAGTTCTTTGGCAGAAGCCTGAAGCTTGCTCACACATTTGCCTTCCATGGTTATTATCACGGAGTCACTCGTGAACATGGATTGCCAGCTTCTATTGGGGAAAAATATTGGAGCATTTACTTTCAACACTTAGTCACTGAAGTTTTACAAACAAAAAGGAAACAAAAAAGCAGTAGATCACACAGAAGGGATCTTTTCTGTAATTGGGTGCATGTATTTTGAATGAAATGAAATAAATTAGCATGTGATGATGTTATGAGAACAAGAGAGAGAGAGAGAGAGAGAGAGAGAGAGAGAGAGAGAGAAAGAGAGAGAGAGGAGATTGTCAGCGACTTTGACTACATAGTACCAAATGTATCAGAGATTTACCAGTTCTCCAGTTAATCTCAGCACTGCAAATAACTCAGCTATTAATGTCAACCAATGTAGAATACATGTCTATATTGATCAAACTTAATCTGATAATTCCCAAGTTACAGCTCTACTTGATGATACACAAGCAGTACTCATTTTTCCTTCTAACTTCTGCAAGTTTGAACCAAAACTTGTCTTTAAAGACTTCTGTGAGTTGTATTGTGCTATAGATATGCAAAACACATGTGGTCTTCTACATTTAAAAAAAATGCGTGGCTGTTTCCACAAATTTATGGATGTAACAGGTGTCCGTCTGGCACCTGTGTTTGTCAAGGCCTGCTGCTGGCACAACAAAATTAATAGCAGTGACTCTGCTTGCAGGATCTCCACATTGATAAAACACATTCATTTCAATTTACATTTACTGAAATGCAAAGGGGAATTTAGCGATCAAAAGGAAAGTAACCAGAAGCTGGTATGCTAACAGGCCTTTGAAATATATGAGGGAAAAGGTTTCCCATCCAATCTTTGACATTCAACGTTCCAAAGATTTTTATTTTAACCCTGCTCCTAATTGCCCTTCAGTTTCAAAATTAATTGTGTTTTCTGCTAAAAGGCCAGTGCAGCTTAAGGTTACTCCAGGGTCCCAGCAGCCAATGCATCTTCCGTAAATGGCTTGATTGCCGTCTGTGGAGAGGAGTGCTGGGAAAGATCTGCTTGACCGAAGCTATACATTACAGTCCAATTAGTGTGAAGATCACTACATGAGTCTTTAACTTTATCTAGTAACTGTCGGAATCTCTAATGGAGACTATGAAGCAAGTGGAGAGGAATTTCGAATCCACTGTGACTGTCAAACAGAAACAGGATAGTTGTGACTGTGTCACTAAGCTACCAGGATTCATTTTCCTCAACTTTTTCCTCATGGCAAAATTGGAAACAAGGAGAAAAGGAACCCTGGGGCCTGAAGCTTGAAAACAGCTGTATTCCTGATTCATAGGGAGGAAGCAAAAATAAATGATCAAATTAGTTTGAAAGTTAGATCTCTGGCCTAAAATTGTATGACTTACTATGTGATTTTTGCCTAAGCATCAGCACTAACAATAGCTGTTTTCTGAAATTATTTCCTTTTTTGATCATTTGAGCCTTTTAAAAAATATGGAGCCTTTAAAAATTGATGCTTCCCCTTCTCTTTTCGTAACAAATGATAGTTAAGTAAAAGAGAACAAAATTGGCCATACCTGAAAAGGTATGCCCCATTCCAAAACTAGAGTCAACCACTCCTTCAGTAAGAGGGTGAAAATATATTTCCCTGTCTATGCTCTGACAGATTGGTGGCTACATTGACTTGGTCTTTTTCTAGGATCACTTGATTTCCACATCGGATTTCTAAATATTCCTTAAAGGTGCGTGAGTACACCAGACTTCCCTTCCTTCCCTCCTCCCTCCCTCTCTTTGTCTCTCTCTTTCTTCCTTCCTTCCTTCCTCCCTCCTTTTCTTTCCTTTTCTTCCTTCCGTTTTTCATTCTTTCCTTCCTTCGTTCACTGTACCTAATAGAATTTCTCTTCCTTTTCTTTTACAGCTCTTCCCAATGGATGGTTCACTGTTCCTCCTCTCCAAACCAGCATCACAGGTGAAGATTTCCTTGCTGTCAATTTTTTTAAAAAACAGCTCCCCTCCAACCCCTGCAGGTCCTGTTGCTAAATTGGCAGGTAGGCTAGCTGCTTATCAGACCTTCCCTTCCATCCTTCCTTGCTCCAGCCTTCTTTATGGAAAGGGAAATATCTTAACCCTTTGTGAACCAGAAGGAACAATGCCCCTGCTTCAAGCTGACAAATTTTTATGACTCACAGCAATCCTAGTCAACCTTCGATAGGAAGGCCTCCCCTTTTTCTGCATCTTTCTGGATTCCAGTAGAGTTTCACTTCCTGTTTAAAGGAAAAATTTATGCTTTAACTCCCTTTCATCAGCCCTTGGGTCCTATCAACTTGAGAAGTAGTAAGGTTGGAGAGAGGACAGTGACTAAATTCTAAAGGGAGGTTAGAAGCTGAGTCAAGATAAGGGGAAAGAAGGGAGGAAACAGGAATTTGTTAAGTGCCTATTATGTAACAGGTACTTTGCTAGACACTTTATAAATATCCTCTCAGTTGATTCTCATGAGACCTTTGGGAACTAGGGACAGTTATTGTCCCAGTTGTACAGCTAAGAACACTGATATAGATACAGGTTAAATGACTTGCCCAGAGTCATACAGTTAGTGTCTAAAGTGGAATTTGAATTTGGATCTTCCTTACTCCTGGCCCAGCCCTTTATCTACTGTATCACTCTCATCTGGGTAAAATATGGCTTCTAACCTGGGACATACAGACATTAAAGAGACCATGAAAGAGACAAGGAGACAAACAAAGACAGAGACTGTGAGACTAAGCTAGAGAAAGGAAGTTTAAGATAATGAGAAACATATTTTGTTTTGAGGAGACACCATTTTGTTTCTTTAGAAGTGAAAGCAATTTCCACTGTTCCTTTTTGTAAGAACCCCAATTATGATAAAAATAGAAGAACAGTATGTGTGGCATCTGTATCAGGGAAAGGGGATCTATTCCTTGGGATGTGAATTTCCAGAGTATGACTCCAACCATAAGAATCCTTGAAAGTGGCCAGAGCCTCCACAAAATCTAATTCCCTGTCTTCCTCTACTGAAAAGAGGTCACACCATGGTACGTGGAAATGATAAATGGATTTAAATTTTGAGTCAGCAGATGCGAATTCTAATTCTGACTACTACTTACCACTTGTCTAGCAAGTCAATTAACTTCTCCAGGCCTTAGTATAAAATGAGGGGGTGAGACAAAATGATCTTGGAAGTCTCTGCCAGTTCTAAATCTATGATCTTTAACATTCACAACAAATTAAAAATGCTTGACTCAATGGAATCATTTCTTAGGTGTTTAAAAATTATTAGGTGTTTAAAAATTATTACATATTGGGAAACTATTGAATATCTATTTGAGATGCTTTTCAACATTGTCTTTCTGCTTAAATGTTTTGTACTATTTAGATTTGTAGAAAAAGTGGCTCCATAATATTCTCCATTATGTTCTTAGCAAATATTGAGACTTTTGTAGTCTAAGAATCTTCTTGCCATTTAGGGCACTGAAAAATACCTTTCTAAGTATCAAATAACAGAAATACTTGAAAACAGCTAGTTCATAAAGGAAAAACTGCATGTATCTGCATCATGAACGTTACAGAAAATCATAATCTTTCATTTGTCAGGTAAAGAAACAGGCTGAGTTGCTGCTTCAAGTAGAATTCTCTTTGCTCTTTTCAAGCTGGCCATAGCCTTGAGGATCATTATATACATGTTCCCAAATGATAAGTTTGTTACATAACAGTTTCTCTAAGCAGGTTTTTTTTTTTTCTCTGTAGGAGCTCCCTGTGGAACCAAGAGAACAAATGTTTTCAAATATTTGGAAAGGAACAAAGGGAAAAATTATCTAGACATGTTGGTTTTCAGGGAGGGAGAAAAAGAGATGATGAAAAATTCAGTCTTATTTGTGTTTAATCAATTAATAAGCATTCATTAAGCACTTCTGATGTGTGACTTGGCATAGCAGAGGAGTTAACCTGGAAGTGAGAAAGGCCTGAGTTCAAGTGCTGCAGGACACATGTCAGTTTCATGACTTTGGGTTACACACAGCTTCTCAGTGCTCAATGTAATTCCCTAAGACTGAGTTGCCTAGTAGGTAGCACCTTGTCTTTTAGCTCCAGTCTGCATCCCAAGCACCTTGCCAGGAGCTAGGGAGACAAAGTAAAGCTGTTTCCTGCTCTCAAAAGTCTTAATCTACTCACCCTCATTCTGGCTTATTAGGTTTTCAGAGAACTGTGAATCCTTTTGTTACTAAAAAGAGCCTTAACAAGCAAGCATTTTTACCTGGCACAGAAACTGTTAAGGCTTTGTTTAGGTTGGGGACAGGACAGAGGGAAGTATGATCATGGATTTGATCTCTCAAAGAGGTAGAGTTCTAACCTTCACCCAACTCTACTGTCTTTCTCTCTCAGGGCTGGGGAGAGAAGGCAGTTCATAGACTTGGGAAATAACCTAGAGGTGACTTACTGCATTGCCTAACCTAGCAGGAGACTAGGTGGTAAAGTTAGTGGAAAATAATTGCTATGGGAAGGAAGGTATGTCTACCCCAACCCCACAGCTTTCAGAAACCTGGGACAAAGCTATGCTCACTCATAGTACTTAAAGCCTAACCAATCTTTAACCCTTTGAAAATGAGACAATGTACTGTTGACAATAAAACAGAAGAAAGAATCCTTACTTTTCAAATATCTATGACTACTATAAGAAAAGAGCTCATTTTCTGCTAAAACATCTCTCTCTTTTTCCCCCAAAACAACTCTTTCTTTTCCTTGAAACCTCTTGATATATTCTTGCACCTGGAGATAAAAGATCCAATTTCCAGAACTCCTTAAAGAAATGCAACATTGACTGGCTTCATGGTGACTTTCTGGTCCTTACAACAAGGCCAGATGACTGCACGGAGACTTTGCAGACCAGAAATGCCAAGAATGTAGAAGGAGTTTGACATGGACAGGTGTTCTTTGTCACTGAACTCCATAACTTCTGATTTGTTCTCCAGAATAGTGTGTGGAAAGTCCCCTTGTTCTCTGTCCATAGCTCTGGTATGCCATCTGCCCTTAGCCCAGACTTCATGGCACCTGACCAAATTTAGATTTATTAATGCCATATGTAGTTAATGAATAGTGCCAATAGAGTACATGGTCCCCACCCTTTTCCTTGAGCTCTGTTATTACTTGATTACTTCTCATTGCTAGGAAAAGATCTGTGCCTTATACACTCAAGACCAGTTCAGCAAATAAATGCATCAACACTTGGAGTATCAATCTCAGATGGCATGATCTAGTCATTTGCATTGCAAATACTGGACAGTAGTGACATTTCACAACTGGGATGAGAACAAGAAGCTTTCTCCCTGGTCAAAGCCAGGGAATAAAAATCTGCTTTATAGTCAAAATGAATACAGAAGAAAGACAAGGAATGAAATGAGACTAGCTAGGTTTTTGTATTTAGAAACTCAAAACATTTCAAGTAAAAATTATAGAAATTCATAGTTTTTTTGTATCCAGCAGAGTCTTAGTCAAGTGACAGATCACTCTCCTTATTGCCATCAGGACATATTATGCTTATTTTCCCTCCTGACCCTTTGCTGATAATGCCCTCCTCCCACCCCTTGAAATGCCCTTCTACATTCTATCCCTCATTCAGGAACGAGCTTATTTTCTATCTTCACAGAGTCCACCCTGAACACTTTGATGCACAATGATCTCTGCCTTCATTGATCTTAAAACACTTAGTAGCCTTCATTTTCATACCTCTCACATTTGTAGCCATATACTGGTTTACATTATTGTTGGCTTCATATAGTATGTCTCCTTTCCCTATCTCTTTGTTAAGGGCTACCATGTACCAGGCACTGTGCTAAACCCTGGGAAATAAAGAAAAGCAAAGATAATCCTTGCCCTCACCATCTGATGAGACAGACAACATGCAAGCAACCATGTACAAACAAGCTATATATAGGATAAATGGGAAATAATCAACAGAGGGAAGGCATTGGAATTAAGAGAGATTGAGAAAGGTTTCCTGAAGAAGGTAGGATTTTAATTGGGGAAGGATAGCCAGTAAAAATGCCTGGAGTCAAAAATGGGATGTCTCATTGGGGAACGGTAAGGAGACCATTTTCAATGGATCAGAAATAACTTGGGTAGGGATTGGAGGAGAGGGCAGCAGGCTAAGCTATAAAAAGACAAGAAATATGGGAAAGGACTATGTCATTAAGAGCTTTGAATGTCAAACAAGATTTATTTTATCCTGGAGGTAAGAAGGAATTACTGAAATTTATCAAGTTGGAAGTGTGCACGACATGGTCAAACCCGCATTTTAGGAAAATCACTTTGGCCACTGAATGGAGGAAGAGCTAGAGTGGGGACAGACTTGTGGTCGATAGACCAACCAGCAGCTATTTTATTAATTGAAGTATGAGGAGATGAGGGTTGATAGCGAGGGGGAAAGAGTATCAGACTTAGAGTCAGCCAAGACCTGAGTTCCAATCCCATCTGTGAATCTTCCTGGCCATGTGACTATGAGCAAATGACTTAAAGTGTTGAATCTCAGTTTTATCACTATAAAATGGGGAGGATAATGTTGCTGCAGCTACCTCATAAGGATTATTTTTTTTAAACAAATGAGATAATGGACCAAAGAACTTTAAAAACTTAAGGAATTATGTAAAATTATCTCTTAAGCTCTTGCTACAACAAGTCTTATACTTCTTCTCTATCCTTCAGAGCATCTAACATTTTCAAAGGAATCCAACATTCACCTGAATCAACTATTATTATACAGAGCAAAAATGTATGGCTAGTGAGCCATTTGCCTGAAAAAAAAATCTGGGAGTTTTGTTATCAGTCAACAGGGTGATATGGCGGCCAAGAGCACTAATTTATTGTGGTCTTAAGTTATATTAAGAAAATTTTAACTTCAGAAATACAGAAGTGATAATGCAGCTGGACTGAACTCCAGGCAGGCAACAGTTAGAGTATTCTGTTCAGATCTGGGCATATCTTAGAAAGGACATTGATATACAGAAAGACCTCCACAGGAAACAACCTGGAGGGCGATGCTTCTCTAGTGGATGGCAAATGAAAAGCAGGCAAAGGAAATTGGGATATTTAGCCTGGAGAAGGCAAAGACCCAGGGGAGACCCAGAGTTGTCTTTAAGCATTTGAAGGGCTGTTGTATGGAAGAGGGATTGCTCTTATTCTGCTTAGCTTCAGGAGGCAGAACTAAGAGGGATGGGTGGAAACTGAAAGGAGGCGAGTGGATGGAAGGGAAAAAGCAAAAAACAAGAACTTCCTAACAATATGAGTTGTCCCAAAGTGAAATCAGTCTGGTTCAGTGGGAGGTACTGAGTTCTTCCTAACCAGTGTGTTGCATTTGGAATTCTTCTTTCAAGTATAGCATGGTCTGAAAAAGAACTAAGGTCTCTTCTGAATGAAATTCTTTGATCCTATGATTTTACAACAAGGAGAAATGTTAGCCCTTAGTGGTATACTTTCTCCTAAGGTAGGGCATTATCACATGGAGCTACATACTTTTTGTTAGCTAAGATGCAATCCCTCTCCTCACAGGGTCTGTGAGAACATCATGCTGTATCCCTAAGAATGATCTTTGCAGAGGGGAGGATAATCCTGTGTTCATGGATGACCCCAGAACACCAACAACTTTCAAAATACAGATTCTTGTCCTGTGAGAATTATGTATTTATATGGCTATTAAGTGTCCAAACAATCATCACTTCACCATGAGATATATGAAATTAGGAAAATAGTAGCATGTGAAAGAAACTGAAACACATGAGAAAGTTGATTATCAGAAAACTCAGGCTCAGAAAACATGGTGACTTCAACACTTTGCTGAAAGGCCACTTTCCTGAGAGAACAGAATCCAGCCCTGAAACAGGCTAATAATCTAAGGGCAATATTCTACTTATTAAAACTATATTTGAGGGTTATGTTCCCCACCCATTTTTAGCCCTTTCCTAAATAAACAGCAGAAAATTCAGTATTGATGTTTATCTGAAGTTTATCAGAACCCTTGACTCTGCAAAACTGGGCAGGAAATTCCCCAAGGCCAGGCTTTTTCTGCATATTTTCCAGCCTTTGCAAGAGAATCTCAAATGATTTTATTTCTCAGGGAAAAATTAATATTTTTCCCCTCCATCTAAAGTTAGTTCTTTATCTTGAAGTAAGTATAAACAAATAAGATTTTGGCACACATCTCCTTCCCTGAAAAGGTTAATGCCATTTCACCATAGTGCTGTACCTAGGTCCTTCCTTCCTTCCTTCTTATCTCTCTCTGTCTCTGTCTCTATCTCTCTCTGTTTCTTTCTCTCTCTCTCCTTTTCTCTCTTTCTTTCTTCTTTCATTCTATCTCTTTTCCTCTTTTTTTAATTTTGAGAATTTCATAACTGTTACATTTTCTCTTACATTCCTCAGTTATGCTGAATTTTATTCATCTTTAAATGAGCAAAACAGAGGATGAAAGCAGTGCTTTCTTCAGGCACATGACAGTCTGCCTCCTGAAACTGCATGTTCTATTTCATGTACTGAAACCCTTGCTTCCCAATTTACCAATTGCATCTCATTTAAAGAGACAATAACCTCCCTAGAGCAATAGAGTAAATGAGGTTACCCTCGCTACAATTAATGAAACACATTAATATCATTATGCATTTCTACACTTGTTTTCTCCTAGTTTTAAATAAGGTTTCTGAGTATCCTTGCTTTAGGCTCCAAAGCCACAATAAAAAGATATTGCATGACTTCAAAAAGACAGGATGTTCTTAAAATGGTGCAGAAGACTCTGCAGGGGCAGGGAGAAGGGGGGTTGCAGGGAGGAAAAGGCCAATAGCATTTTTAGTTTATTCAAGCCCCTTCTCAGTTATCAGGACTGGTCAAGCCTGAACAGGTCCCATGCAGCTTGAGCAAAACATTTGAATTGATCTTGTGACTATACATTCTATTCCACTTTTATTATTTCTGGTTTTTTTCAGGAGTTTCATCCTGAGAGAAAAAAACAAACAAACTCTCATCTTCTTCAGTAAAAGCCAAGTCTCATTCGTGGTGTATCAGGAGACAACAAAAAATGTTACAGAATCCCAGAGCCTAACACTGGTATGAAGTAATATTTAAAATATATTAGTAATATGCGCACTTACCTCTTGGTTATCTTTGCCAGTTGCAATGAGCTATATGAATGATCCAAAGTATTTGCTAAAAACAAAAGTGGCTTAGGAAAGCATTTTTTTCCAAAAGATTTACCTTCCTAATTATGTTTTGCTTAGGGCAATTTTGGAATTCCTTTGCACTATAATAATTTACATTTATAGACCATTTAAGGTTTGTAAACTTTTTCCCTCATAATTCTAGGCAGTAAAGTAGTATTGTTCCCATTTTACGGATGAGGAAACTGATGAACAGAACAATCATGTGACCTTCCCAAGATCACCCAGATGGTAAGTCTTGAGGCTTAGATGTAAGCCAGGTCTCTGACTGAGTTCATTGCTCTCTCCATTATGTTGTGCTGCACTCTCACTACATTTCCTTAGCCCGGAATAGTTGATGGCAGGGGAGGTGAGTCAGAAGAAGGATAGATGGATAGTCTTTGTACTTTATATTATCATGTCCTTGTCTGTTCTTAGCTAGCAAAGGTTGAATTGAGTCACTTACTTCAAGGAAGTGCTGTGATGATTTTCTGTTCATTCAATATTTCACGTCATGCTCCAGGCAATAGACACTTGACTGCCAGAGATGACGTCTTTCAGATGGTAAGTCAAGATGATAATTAAAGCACCCTTGATATTTTCCACCAGAGCAGGGAGGTTGTTAATTCTAATGGTCCTGGCCAAGTTCCACTCTGGGAAACCATGTGCTACTGATTTGAAACATTCCCCCCTGAAATTTCAACTGGAAAAGTTATTTTTTAGTGCATATCTAAAACTATGCACAGTGCTTCTAGGCAGCTGTTAGACAGATTCAGTGCCCCATTCGGTAGGTGATTGATTTGAATGGTAGAAGTGGCAATTTTATTTATAAAATACTTTTGGATATAAGGGATAAAATAACAGATTTCCGATGAAGACAACAATCCCAGAGTAGCTTAGGATCCGGACTGAGATTGTTGATCTTTGTTGCCAGCACACTTAATCAAACTTTGGAAATAGGTTAACCAAGAACTCCCCCTCAAAGCATAACTCTGCAATTTTTTAGTTTATTCTTGCTTCCTTTCCTCTAACCTGTGATGAAGAAATAATGAATTACTCCCTTCAGAATTTAAGAGTAGGACAGAGATATAAAGAGAGAAACATTCAATGCGGGGGATACAGCAGGTAGCTGGCCATCAAATCCATGAAACGCAGTATCATCATAACCCAAAGGCGTATCATTAGTCACTGAAGGAAGGGTCTGGAAATGCACAGGGAGAAATCAATAGAAGGTCTGTGCCTCAGAACACAAAGATAGCAGAGGAGAATTTTATGTCTTTGCCCTTCACACACTTTGCTCTGCTTTCCTCTCCAGTCACCTTTTACTTTATCCAGAATGCTATCTTCCTGAATTCTTGGCTTTCCTGAATTCATTCAATGGAACTGGATGGGATGTTTTTCTTCACTTTCTAAGCATAATGTGAAAAAACAACAACAGCTTCATCTTCAGCAAATATTTGTTCACGAACAATCAAATAGAGAACTGCCTCCATTTATTTCAGATAGGTCTGATCTACTGTGATGAGCTGAGTCATTGGTTATAAAACTGTCTTAGCTAATGGACAATGAGGCTGATTTCTTCCTTACCTTTTGCCCTATTACAGCGAGGAGATAGCCTTAGTTGGGTTGTCACAGTGAGAAAGGTTTCCCTGTTGCCTCAGTGGTTTTATTAAGGCATTAGGCTTATATTCCACTATATAATTGTGACCATAGTATACCAGCTTGGGTGTGGGGGAGAATCTGTGACCTCAGGGTGGTAAATGTTGGTTGTGGAACCCCTCACACCAATGCTTATCATTGACCCTCTGTGATTTATTAGATAAGCACTAGAGAGTTGCCTAAGGTACGCAGAGATTAATTGATTTGCCTATAGTCACTCAACTAATAAATGTCAGAGGCAGAATTTGAACACAGGGCTTCCTGACTCTAAACTCAACTTTCTATTTACTTTACCACACTGCTTCTCATCAGTGTTCCATCTCATCACATACTAAGACGAAAATTGGAATCTAGTCTTGACTAGTGATTCTCTACTTTTTTAAGAACATTTATATTCTACACCCTAACAAAGGCTACTTTATTCCTTTTATATCCCCTCCACAGAGGAGACAGGCAAGGTAGCCGTAGGGTACAGTGGAAGGAATATTGACTCTTAACTCTGAGGACTTGACTTTAAATCTCATCTCCGATATTTCTACCTCTGTGATCTTAGACAAGTCACTAGACCTCTCCTAGACATCTATAAAATAATAGGGCTTGACTAGATTGTTTTCCAAGGAATTGGATGATTTCTGCCAATTTTAAATAGAATCCTGTGGTTCTTCTGAAGAGAATTTTCCATTTCAATTCTACTTGTGTTAGTTTTTTTCCTTCAATTCAGCATCATTCATAAACATCATAAACATTTATCAAACAACTTCTATATGCCCGACATCATACTAGACCCTAGTTTTTTCTGGGTCCCAGCTATCTTTTTAGATGTTCTCTGAAATATGGAGTCTTTTGTGCTCTTTACCATTCCTCTTCCCCCACCCTCCAAAAAAAAAAAGGTGTCTAAAGCTGTAAGGACAGTCACTGACTAGTATACGGATAGTTAAGGGAATTTCATTCTTTTAGAAACATGTGGCAGAAAAGGAAAGCCAAAAATAGACAATTCGATAGGGTACTAGCTCTACTTTTTCATTTTTCTGCAAAGGCAGCTAATTCATACAGTAAATAGAGTGCTGGGCCTGGAGGAAAACAAGCTTGAAGTCAGATTTGGCCTTATGGACGTACTACTTGGGTAACCCAGGGCAAATGACTCAGTTTCCCTAAATGGAAAATGGAGATGATGATGACGATGATAGGACTTACCAACCAGGGTTATTGTGAGGGACAGATGAGATATTTGTAAAGCACTTAGCACAGCCTTTGACACAAAGTAGGCATTTAATTATTGTTTATTTTCTTCTGTCCTTCCTTGTCAGAGTGCTGTTAACCAGAGGCATCAAGAAAGGACACCTATGAAGGGACGCCTTAGCTATGTTTTAAAGGAATCCTGGGATTTTGTAGGCAGAGGTGACAAAGGAAAATGACAGAAAAAGTAGGACAGAGTCCAGGATTTTTTATTTGTTGTTGTCCTGTCAGATTTTTTATGATCCCATTTGGGGTTTTCTTGGCAAAGATATTAGAGTTTCCTTCCCCAGCTCATTTTACATATGAGGAAACTGAAGAAAACAGGGTTAAGTGACTTACCCAGGGTCACACAGCTAATAAGTGTCCAAGGTCTGATTTGAACTCAAGAAGATAAGTCTTCCTGACTCCAGGTGTGGTGCTCTATCTACTCCATCACCTAGTTGCCCCTAGCCTTACTGTAGAGGACATTTAAATGCAAATTTCTACTAGTATATGAAAATAGATAAGACACACATCCTGCTCTCAGGAAACTTATCATCTTCTATAGGGAAGGACAAAGATAATGAGATAAATGCAAAGAATAGATCTAGGCAAAATACTATATAAAATTTGACAAAGGAGACATCTTGGGGGAATTAGGGAAAGATTGATGAAGGGGATGGTCTATTCTTAGGCCTTTAAGAAAGAGTAGATCATCAACAAACGACAACAGGAAGAGATTAAAAATGCATTCCTGACATTTTTTTATCATTGGAAAATTATATAGTGTTCTAAAGTATTAGCTTTGAGAAAAATGTTTTCAAAAATTTTTAATGTCTTATCTGCAATTATGAAAATTGTGAAAGTTATATATTTTGATGCAAAAGACTTGGATTTAAGTATTATAGTTTTCACTAGCTATCTATTTGTTGGAGAATATTTGCATTGGTGAATAGTTGATAAATAATACTGAATACTGGGGTAAACTTGGTACTGAAAAAGAGAGAGGAGAGAAAGCACTTTCAACCTTTCTTTGCTAAAGTGAGGGGCTACGGGTGTGGAACCCTGCCTACCCTGCCTAAACTGAGGATGGGCTTGATGGGCTAGACTGCATTTTTCTATGTCTTTTGTATTCTTTGTTATCAAGGATGGCTCTATGTGTGGTGGAAGGGATGGGATCCATTGGGAAATGAATGGTAATAGAACTATATATACATATATATATATATATATATATATATGTATATATGTGTGTGTGTGTGTGTGTGTGTGTGTGTGTGTGTATCCATACATATAAACAGACATACATATATAAGTATAAAAATTTGCAGGAAATAGTTCATAGGATATTTGAAAATGTTCACATATTTTGTTTCCTGATAAAAATGAAATATGAAAACTTCTGTCAGTCAATAAGTATTTATTAAGTGACTACTATGTGCCAAGCACTCTTATAACTAACAATAATCTGAAATTTGTGAGTCACTTCCTCCTACAAGTTGTATGTGTTTGGTTGAACCTAACTTTATTTCTTTGCAGTTTTTTATCATAATAATAGAAATTTTTGAGGTATGTTATGTTTTAATGAGTGTATATATGCTATATATGCATATATAATTATAAAAACATAAATCATGCATAATAACCCTGTGGAGCATATGATCATCAAATAGCAAAGCGAAATAGAATATTAATAAAATCTGATGGTATAGGCAATCTTCCACCAAACATAATTTGAAAGAAGGGAGGGAAAGAGGGATGGACATGCATTTTTTCATTTTCTGTAGGATTAACTTTGGTCAACATAATTATATAGCAACCAGTCTCATTTTTAAAAATTTTCCATTTACTAGGTGGTGTAATAGACATAGTACTGGGCATGGGATCAAGAAATCCTGAGTTCAAATCCAGCCTTAGATGCATAATAATTTGCAACCATGGCTATCAGCTAAATATTTCTGCTTTAGTTTCTTCAACAGTAAAATACGGATAAGAACAAAGAACACATATCCCAGGATGGTTGTAAGACACCAGTGACATTAACATTTGTAAAATAGTTAACACAGTGCCTGGCACATTTGTTGTTTAGTCTTTTTTCAGTTGTATCTGACTTTTCATGAACCTATTTGGGGTTTTCTTGGCAAAAATACTGGAATAGTTTGTCACCCTTCTCCAGCTCATTTTACAGATGAGGAAACTGAGGTAAACAGGGTTAAGTGACTTGCCCAGGGTCATACAACTAATAAGTATCTGAGGCCATATTTGAAAACAGGAAGATGAGTCTTCCTGACTCCAGGACCAGAATTCTATCCACTGCATCATCTAGCTGCCCTTCCTGGCACAAAGGAGGCACTTAATAAATGTCCCTCAAAATAATTATATAGTACTTTTATTTCTTGTAGCACAATCATATTCTATTATATTCATGTACCACAATTTATTTAGTCAGTTAGTGAGCATCTACTTTGTGTCTGGTTTTTACTACCACAAAAAGAATTGCTATGAATATTTTGGTGCATATAGGAGATTTATTTTTGTCTTTGATCTCCTTGTGGTATATGACTATCAACAGAAACACTAAGTTCAAGAATATGGACATTTTTAAAAGCATAATTTCAAACTGCCTTTAATTCAGAGTTCCATTAATTACATCTTAGTTTCTTTGTATTCTTACAGTCAGTTTTTATCACCTCTGACCTATTTGATGAAGGTGAGATAAAACCTCAGTGTTGTTTTGATTTAATGTATTTTATTAGCAATTTGAAGCAATCTTTATAAATTGCCAAAAGGTTAGAATTTTTCAGAAATTTTTTTCGTACCATGTCCCCTCATCCCATCTACAGGGGAATGGTTCTTGGTGTTATATATTTTTGAAAGTTTCTTTCATGATTTGGATACTAGGACCTCATAGGAGATATAGGATAACACATATTCCCCCAATAAAATTTTCCCTTCTTATCCTGACTATATTAATTTTGTTCATGGAAAAGCCCTTTTAATTTCATGTAACTTAAATTACATATTTTATCTATTGTGATCACTTAGAACCTTTGATTAGCTAATCATGTCATAATCATAGCCATAGTTGCCAGACCTGGTAGCTGTTTTCTCTTCTTTCTTCTTTTTTCTTCTCCTCCTCCTCCTTCTTTTTCTTCTTCTTCAACGGCATGAGCTTTCATTCAGGTTTTCAATACATTTTGAGAGTAGGTGATATAATAAATACTTATTGACTGATCATAATGGTACAACATGCTAGTCTAAACATTTTCTGCCAAACTGCTTTTTAGATTTCCATTAGTTCTTGACAAAAAGAGAATTTATCTTGATGTCTTTTATATGGAGGAGTTTATCAAACACTGGATTATTTAGTAAATTTCTTTCATATCCTTCCTCAATTTATCAGTTTAACTGGTGTCTTATGTATTTTTAAGCAATGCTAAGTAGTTTTGATAATTACTGTTTTAGAATTTTAGTTTGGAAAATATCATTTCTCCTTTATTCTTACTTTTTTCCCTATTATTTCTCATGAGATTCTAAATCTTTTATCGTTCCAAAAATTTTCTCTAGCTCCATAAAGTATCTTGGTCGTTTGATTCATATAACACTAAATCTATAGATTAACTTAGGTTGTGTCCTCATTTTTTATTATCTTGGCACAACTCAATATGATCGATGAATAGCCCTCTAATTGTCATTCTTTATTTCCTTAAAGAGTATTTTGTAATTACAACTATATTTCTTTAATGTGCCTTGATAAATTGACTTTTGGATATTTTACACATTTTGAATGGAATTTCACATTCTATCATTTTCTCTACATTTTCTAATTGTCATGTAGAAATGCTTTTGATTTTTGTGAATTTCTTTTGTATCTTGCTACCTTACTCAAACTATTAATTTTTTCAATTAATTTCTTTTCTGATTCTCTGGAGTTATTTAAATAAACCATCACACCATTGGTAAATAGTGTCTCCTTGTCTGTAGTTGTACTTTTTATTTCTTTTTATTGTTTTATCATATTTTGTGATGGTAAGATTCATATAGAGAAAGGAGGCTTCTTTGATTTATTCTGCATTTATTGATATTGCTTTTAGCATTTCCCCATTGTAAATAATACCAACTTTGCCTTTTACATATATACTTATCATATTAAATTGGCCTCTCTCTGTCTATGCTTTGAAGAATTGTAGCATAAATTAATATGGTGGTTTTCTGCAAATATTGATAAAATCATATGGTGTTTAGTATTTTTGTTTTCAATATGATTAATATTGAGAGGTTGTATTGGCATTAGGACATCAATGCCAGGAGAAACTGAACTCAAGTCTTACCTCTCACCCAAAATAACTATATGAACCTAAACAAGTAATTTAGCTTGTCAGAGATGCAAACAGCTCTCTAAGGATATGTTGTAGAAAAGGTGTCATACCTCAGCAGAAAGAATTTTCTCATCAGGAGTTTTCCCTTTTCAGAAGTTCTCAAGTTATGTATTATCTGGCATAAATTCAATGAAGTCACAGTGAATAATAATTGGTTATATTTCTGTGATCTATATTTTCATTTTTGTTTATTTTTTAAATTGGATTTATCTCTAAGAGAAGAACATAAAGTCTCCTGCAGTAGTTGTGTTACTGCTTGTGACTTTTTTCAATTTACTTAACTTTTTCTTTATGACATTATACTTTCAGGAAAAAAAGAAGAAATCATGATAAATGACCAAATTCTGTGTAAATATTCATCCCAAAGCCCATCCTCCCATTCGCACAGGTTCACAACCAAGGTGTTTTCCTTGATTCCTCACACCCTCCTACCTCCTATATCCAATCATTTGATAAGTCCTGCCATTTTTGCCTATATAATATCTCATATACATCTCTTCTTTACCCTGACACTGCCATTACCCTGCTATAACCCTATGTCCTAAGCATTGCAATAGTCTGCTGGTTGGTCTCCTTACTTCAAGATCTTTCCCACTGCAATCCATCCTCTACTCAGGGTTTATACTGATCTTCCTATAATACAGATCTGACCACTATTCTATTCAGTAATTTTCAGTGGCTCCCTCTTATCTTTGGGATCAAATATAAAATTCTCTGTTTGACTGTCTCCTACCTTTCCACTCTTCTTATATCTCATATCTTATTTCCCACATTTTCCTCTAATAGTAAAACTGGCTTCCTTGCTATTCCTGTCACATGAAACTTCACTTCCTAAATCTCAATGGTTTTCTTGTCTGTTAGTTTCCTTAACTTCCTTCAAGTCTCAACTAAAGTCTTACCTTCTGCAAGAAGCCTTTCCTAGTACTCCTTAGTTTAGCATCTTCTCTCTGAGATCACTCTCAGTTTATCCGGTATACATCTTGTTTGCTTATAGTTGTTCACATGTTGTCTTCTCCTACCCCAATTAAACTGTGAGCTTTTTGAGAGCAGAGGCTGTGTTTCTTTTGCCTTTCTTTGTATCCCCAATGCTTTCCACAGTGCCTAGCACAGAGTAGGTGCTTAATAAATTCTAGTTGGCTAATTGTTTTAGGCTGTAACTTCAACATGATCTTATGTCTTGAATACTTCTTATACATTTCAGATGCATGAAGGCATTTATATGGTCTTGCAGATTGAACCACAAGTCATGATTCCTACCCAAGATTCAAAGGACAACCAGGAATTTTCTACTTTCCAGAATTTTTCTTTAAATTTACCTCTATATATGCTAAATCTCTCTATATGCTAAACAGTATAACTATTAAAAAATAATAAACTATGGATCACCTAAACTATCGATGCCACATCTTCTTATTCTGCTATATCTGCTTTCTCAAAAGTCAGAAGAAAGAGGAAGAAAACACTACATAACTTTACACTGAGACTTTGTGATTCCAAGAGTCACAACTAGAAATGTTTGCAACTGGTGCAAGTATTGCAAAGAGCAGTTGGACAAGTGATTGGAAATGCACCTTTGTTTGATGGAACCCTAGAAGGGGACCACAATATGGTAGGAGGTAACATCACAAAATACCACAAAGCTGCTGCTGCTGCTGGTTTCCCTCACCTTGGGAATGCAGTAGAAAAATTTCTTGTAACTCCTCTGTCTTCCTCAAACAGCAACATAAGAAACTCTCGAGAGAATAATATTAAAACTGTAAGATTCCTTGAGCATCATCTACTCCAATCCTTGATTTTAAAGAGAAAGAAACTGAGTCTCTACATTGACTTGCCCCAAATTGTTGAGAAAAGTTCATTTGATTGATATTTTATTTTTCCTCAATTATAGATAAAAAACAATTTTAACACTTTTTTTTTTCAGATTTTGAGTTTCAAATTCTCTCCTTCCCTCTCTCTAGC
This sequence comes from Potorous gilbertii, assembly GCA_028658325.1. Classification (NCBI taxonomy): domain Eukaryota; kingdom Metazoa; phylum Chordata; class Mammalia; order Diprotodontia; family Potoroidae; genus Potorous; species Potorous gilbertii. The sequence continues at coordinate 564,463,593 of CM053769.1, read as the reverse complement.
CCCCCTCCATTGTGCAGGCAAGCCATTTTGTATAAAGTCAGATGAAAGAAACCATAAACAAAAAAGAAAAAATCAAGAAAAATAAAAGAAAGTAAAGGAAATTCTTTCATTGGAGATAGCATTTTTCATCATAAGTCCTTCAGAATTGTCTTGGATCATTGTATTGCTGAAAATAGATAAATTATGTACAGTTGATCATCATACAATGCTGCTGTTACTATGTACAATGTTCTTCTATGTCTTGTCTTTTCACTTTACATCAGTTCATCTAAGTCTTTTGAGGGTTTTTTAGAGCATCCTATTTGTCATTTCTTACAGCATAATAATATTCTATTGTTATTATAAACAGTAACTTGTTCAGCCATTTCCCAACTGATGGTCATACCCTCAATTGCCAATTCTTTGCCACCACTAAAAGAATTGCTATAAATATTTCTGTACACTAAGATCCTTTTCCTTTTTGGTTTTTATCTCTTTGGGTTATAGACCTAGTAATGGTATTGCTTGGTCAAACGGTATGCATGATTTTATAGTCTTTTGAATATAGTTCCAAATGGCTCTACAGAATGGCTGAATCAGTATACAGTTTCACCAATAGTGTGTTAATGTCTTAATTTTCCCACATCACCAGCAACATTTGTCTTTTCTGTCATATTAGCCAACTTGATAGGTCTGGGGTGATTGCCTGGGACTTTGGGACTGCATTGGGACTTCTCTGATTTTTCCATCATGTCTTAGGAAGCTCATTTTGGGGGATACTTCATTATCCTGCAAGGTCCAGTCAGCCTTTGTACTTACACTTCATCACTATTCTCTGTCCCTCTGATTAGAAAATAGAGCCAAGAGAGAACTCAGATCAGAACATCTCATCTTTCACCTGGCTGTTCTACTTTGTTACTTCTCTTACTTTCCCACGATTCCTCCAGGTCAAATACCTTCCCAAAGTTCCTTTTACAGGATGTCAAAATCTGGCCTCTCACAGGGAAATAGCAATACTAGCTCTTCCTTAGCACAGGTCCTTGGTTTCATTATTCAAGGTAAAAAACTAAGTTGGAAGAGCCGGGGCGGGGGAGGAAGGGAATCTAGTGAAGTCTAAGGCACTTCTTAGAAATATATATATATATATATATATATATATATATATATATATATATATATATATATATATATATATATATATATAT
>CM053769.1:564378406-564462309 GCA_028658325.1 Potorous gilbertii | reverse complement strand
CCCAGGAAAGTTTAAGCAACTTGGGAAAACTCAGTTTATAGAGGGGAGAGAGTAAAAAAAAAAAGCCAAGTGAAATGTACAGGATACAAAGTAACAGCAATATTGTAAAATGACCAGCTGTGAATGATTTAGGCTAATGACTTACTAGACTGAGGAACTCTCAGAAAGCTTCATTCCCTTGTCTTGCTCTGCTTGAAGTACTCCTGTCTCTTCTCTCCAGGGGAAAAATGATGCTGAGAGGTAGTAGAGAACTTGTAGATCTGGAGAAGCAGCTCTCCTCCCCAGGCAGAATGGCTCCTGGAGGGGCCTGGGATTCCTGAAGATTCCTAATATTACATGATGGAGATCATGGTACTTCTGCTCTGGCCCTCTTGACCAAGCCCTTGGGAGGCACCATACCTTGGGAAACTCTGAGAAGCTAAAGAGGATAAAAATCCCATGGGAATGATCAAGAAAAGTTCTTCCCAGTCTGCTACTGTTCCCTTGGTTGTTTCCTGGGATGCTCCGCCTCAGAGACTAGCTGGTAAAGTATACTGCAAAGCAGCTAGGTCACCCCTGTGAGCACCAAGGAAATTAGTACAATTCAAGGTCTGACCTAGCCCCATTTCTAAATTTGAGGATGGATCAGAATTTATGTCCCACCATTCTCAGGCCCTGGAATAGAAACAAGAAACAAACATCCCCTTACATGGGTGGGTAATAATTCTACCATTGCCTTCAGCATAATAGAGCTGTATTCACATCTAACTACCAAATTGTACTTCTGTTTTCTTTCTTCCTTTTTTTTTAAGAGGAAAATAATTGCTGGTAACTGGTCCTTCACATTGACCTCCCTGGGGCAAATTTCTTACCTTAGAGTAATTGTCCTGGGACAAAGTCCTACTCTGCAAATCCCTCATGGCTAGTCCTTTCCAATCAGGGTATTTAAATTTCCATATGATCCTTAAAGAAAAATTAGATGTGCCTTCAATCACATATCAAGTGAGTAACATCTTAGTTTATTTAGTTGGCACACAATTCCCACGAAAAACAATAAGACTCACAAACTCTTATAATTCCACCACCACCATAACCCACCCTTAAAAACATCAAATCTCATTACCAACTTTTACACACATCCTCTAAACCAACTCTTCCAAAAAGTTTATTAGGAGCAGCTCAGAGAACTAGCACTTAACATAGATACTTAAAATTAATTTGATGGCAATGGATTGTTTCATTCCCTAAATACTCCAGACTACTATACACAAATAAAACCCTACAATGAGTTGAAGAGCAGCTGGTGAGCCCAACGATAATATAACTCTCTATAACTGCAGCTTTTTTTCCCTAGGTGGCAGTGATCCTACCTCTGTTCACAGATGTGTCAGATAAAGATTTCCGTTATTCCTATTTAAAACTGACAGTTGTCACATTGTAAATATGTCTTATAATGAACAAAGTTTAATTGTCTACTGGCTAAAGTACCATAGTTAATATATTTAGACCTAGGAGGGACCTAGAGATGAGTTAAGGAGGCAGCATGGTAGACAGTATTTGAATGGGGATCAAATAGGAAGCAATCTTGGGTTGTTTGAGTAACCCCACCTATCCGACCCAGTGGGAACTGCAATGTATTGTGAAACAACGGGATACAGTCTCTAGACTTGAGAATTGTTGAATAAACTATAGATGTTTCCAATAATACAGTTTGGGGAAGAACTGTCATACATTTTTTGCATTTGACCCTTTCTTTTTACATGGTCACCACCTTAGTTTAGGTCCATAGCCCCTCTAGCTTCCTAACTGGCTTTGGGTATGTCCCCTTTCCTGTCTATCATACACAGAGTTGACAAGAGGATTTTCCGTAAACTGTCTAAACATGTAACTCCCCCTACTCAAACTCCAGTGACTCCTTATTGCCACAAGGATCCAATGCAAACCAAGTTTTGACTTTTAAAACTCTTCACCAAATGGCCCAACTCAGCTTAAAGTTCTCTTAGAACTTTACAATCTAATCAAATTGACCTTTCCTCTGTCCTTATATGTGCCACTCACTCTTCTGCTGCTGTGTATTTACACTACTGTTTCCCATGATGGTACTTCATTCTCTCCCAGCAATATAGATATCTTCAACTCTTATGACAATTAAGCGCTAGAGAGTTACCTAAGCAGTGAGAAGTTAAATGACTTGCTCAGTTTAACACAGCCAGTAAGTATGGGAGGCAGGATTTGAACTTAGGACTTCTTGACTCTAGGTCTTCTAATCTAATCTCTAGGCCACATTGTTTCTCATGCATTGGCATCCATCGATGATGACATTTTACCCAATAAGAGAGCTATTATAATGACTGTCAACAAAAACTCCATTTTAATACCTCATTGTGGGGTAGAGGTGACCCTGAACTCCCAAAGGCCAGGCTGGTAGAGTACACAATCAGGAGATTCTATCAAGCTGAAAAGACCTGATGGAATTGTCAAGAGACACGTTGCTTTCAAGTCACAAATGTTTAGACTTCTGTCTAAATTCTGGAGATGGATCTTTCCAGTGGGCTGATGATAATTTTTTTTTCAGCCTCAGAAACTCATGGACATGATCTTCTATGGGAGTGCCATCAGACTCAAAGAGAAATGAATCAATGTGAGATACATTATGGTAGACTGTATTTTTATTTATTTTTTTAAAATCCCTCAATTAAATTTTAATCTGGTTCTGGCCACACTTCGGAGTGGTCCACTGGCTACATGTTTAGAACTTCTGTTCTACAGCATATAAACATTGTGGTCTGCCTCAGAAGAGAGATCATAGGATTGCAGATTCAGATGTGGAAGGGAACCTTAGAGGCCAGGCCATTCCATCCACTTATTTTATAGATGATCAAAATGATGCTAAAGAAGTTAAGGGTCACACAAGTGACCAGAGTTATACAGCAAGTGAGGATCTGGGGTGGAATATGGACTCAAATACAGCGCCTTAACCATTACACCATGTTACCTCAGTGAGTAGCCATACCAATGAGATGATACCTATTTATAATACTAAGTACTTAAAGTATAACTGAAACTTTTTTCTTAATCTGGATGCTGTTTATTTAGAACTATTTGGACTGTTGGTCTGCATAAGGTAGTTTATATAGCAAGACCTCTTCCTAAAATATAATCTACATCTTGGGGGTTCTCAATTCTTTTCAGTCATCAAGTCAGTCAACAAGCATTTAAGTGCTCACTGTGTGCTAGGCCCTAAGTACCAATGATATAAAGAAAGGATCTCTTAGCTCTCCACCCTCCTTTATGTGCCATAGAGAAGAAATGAATGGGGTTCTACTGTGGCCATTTACATAATATAATTTTAAGGAGCACTTATTAAACATTGTCCTTATATAAAACTGGTTGAGAAAATCTCTCTTTTCCATCAAGACACAACCTGACCATCATTTACTGTCTAAAGTCTTTCTTGATCCCTCAACATGTAGTGACTTACCTCTCAATTTCTTTGAATTTTACTGTCATATTTATTTGTTATATGTATGTATATATATGCAGATATATACACACATACACATATCTATGTATGTGTATGTGTGTATATGTGTACTTACAGACATACACATATATTATATATAACAAATGTATGCATATATGCATATGTACATGTGTATGTATGTATACACATACACATACCTGTTATCTACTGACTTAGAGTAAGCTTCCTAAAAGTAGGGATTGCTTCATTTTTTGCACTTGTGCTCCTTAGTTCCTGGTACATAATAGGTACTTAATAAATACTTGTTGGTTGACTGATTAAAATGGTACCAAGGCATCTCTAAACTGTTCAAGTTTTGTGTATCTGAATGTATCTCAAGTAATCTAGACATGCAAAGCTGTGATGGATATAGCTGTAAATTTACTGGCACAATTAGGATAGTCAAACAAAAACCATGTATAGCACTGGTTTCTTCAGTGAAGTAAATCTTCATGATGATTTGAAAGCTTTCCAAGATTTATTTATAACAGAAAAAAGTCTTATAAGAAACACCCACCTTGACACTCTATTTTTTATTTAATTAAAAATGAAACGTGTAACCTTTATAAAATTTGTCATGATGACGTCTTCATTTGTAACTCAGGGTGGCATTGATGGCTATTTCCAGCAAACTCTTGGGACTCTAAAAGCATGATATAAGCCAGCAAAAGTCTCATTTTGGGTATAAACAATTCCCAAACATGCTCTTCCTATAAAAGAAAATGTCTTTAAAGCTTTGGAAATGGTCCTTTAGTCTCCTTTAGCTTCTAGCAATGGCTCAGAGGATGGGGAAAAAGAGGTTATTTGGCAGAACTACAAAGGTTGAAACACAAGTAACGATTTCATTTCTATATTCGATTAAAGTTTCTCCATTTTTTTCTTCCACTATAGTGGAAGGGGACAAGACAAGAGAGATTTTTAGGGTAAAAATGAGAGACACGTATAACATTTCATTTTCAATGTACAGCAAAATTTCACAAGTAAAAGATTTAGACCAACAAGCTTTATTCCTTGGTCCTGGAAGTAAAGATAAACATTAAGGAACACAACCAGGAGTCATTTTCTCAATGAGCATCCTAGAATTAAAACATTTATCTATCATTCCATAGGGTCTTCCACTAGTACCAAGAATCAGACTATGGGCTGGATCTTCTGTGACCTCTCCTTTGATTAGCTTTCAGCTTTCTCTGAAGTAGGTATGTATTTGGCATATGGTATATTTATTTGTAAAAGATAGACTAGTCAATCTTTTTTCTCTTCCTATTTTTGTGGTATGGAGACTATAGTGATTTATTATTTAGTGTTTTAAAGTACACTGAAATTAAAAGTACTCAATAGTCTTCATAACCAGTTTCATATTCTGCAGCAATGCCTAGTAGTGTTTTCTCTATGTTGAGAACTGATGGAAATAAATCTCATGTATCAATACATGACTTGAAAGTTGACTATTCAGTGGATTGAATCAACTAGATTGGGGAATGGAGGGACTACGGAACATTTCTAATAATATGCATTTATATCAATACACAATTATACAAAAATTTAAGAAAGAAGACAAAAATCATCTGAAGAAAATGAAATATGTGAACTATAACTAGCCCTGGCTATAAGTAAGCACATTTGACCGTGTAATTTAAGATACAGGACAATAAGAAAAGTAGAATTAAATAAAAAAATATAGGAACTAAATGATTCTGTGATAAGAAATACATGTTTTTCACACTGCTGCGTTTTTAGTCTTGACTTTAAGGTATTAGATCCTATTATAGATAACTAATTTTAATTGTTAGAAACAATAAAAAAACCAATAATCTAGTGTTATTAATTGATTACATTCTTCATGCAAAATGACTAGAATTCATTCCATTTGATAACTATGTGACAGACAACACAGAAGGTAGACACAAAGTAATACTCATATCAATATTTTTTTCTTTTCCAATTATTTCCACCTTAAATGTAATTCTGGTCCCTTCAGAATCGTCGTTCAATCATCAAAAAGTCTACATATTGTTCTTTGAATGATATCATGTGAATTTTCACGATGGAATCATACAAACTTGCAGTATTCATATCTCCACAATAGAACTGCACACAACACTTACTTCTATCGATCCGGATCACTCAACTGGAGTGTTTTATTTTCTTTTAAATAAAAAGAGAAAAGTTTTCTTTTCAAAGATGTTCCTTCTGTATCCTAGATAAACAGAATATAAATGAGTAAAAATGGGTTTCTTTGCCTCCCAATATTCCCTTTTTTTCTGGAAGCGTTATTGGCAAATCTTTACATTGACATGGGCACATTGAAACAACATTCATAAGGAAAGAAATCCAATTAATTTTGTTAGAAATCCAATAGTCTTCAAATGAGCAATCACTTCAACCACAAATCTGCCAGTTTATAAAGCTGTTAAGGCCTCAGAAACCTTTACACAGCTAACAGATTAAGTCTAGGCTTAATATGGCTGGAAAGATATCTTCAGTATTCCGGAGATCCATTGAGTACCCTTGTGAAAATATGATTGCCTTTCAACATAGCCTTACAAATGAATGTGCTCCCATGTTAAATAAAAAATAAGACCTGGCTGGTCAAGATGCATGTCAGTTAGTGCTGCTGCATGAAAACATGTCCCAAGTGTGAACACACAAGTGGTTCCAAAGTTTTTAACTATCATGTCATTGTTTGCTGTTACAGATAACACATCTTTAGAGGCAGTTAAAAATAAATAAATAAATTTGTCAACACTATAGAATTCTACACAAAATATCCTGAGGCCAGGAATTGGAGGAGGTGGAGGGAATGGAAGAAAGGAACAAGTAAGTAGAAAGGCTCTGTCTGAAGCTCTTTTCAGACAGTGTGGCTTAGAAAACTCTGACGTGTGAGTCTTTATATATAGCAGTACCTTGAGTGACAAAATGGTAGCTGTCATAATGTGCCGGTTAACATGTCCAATATGAGCTGATCGTTTAGTGTCCCCTGGGATAAGAAGACAGAAACATGACAAAGAACAAAGAGCTTGGATCAATAATGCTTGGGGAAATAAGACAGAGAAGGTTATTTACTCTGCATTGATCCGTTGCTGCAGTCGCTAAACTTGGCCTGTTTTTCTTTTGTTAACCTTTAAGCTTGAGTATACTCACAAGCAACTAGGGAGCCAACTAACAGGTGTAGATTAAGGATCGAAGCAGGTCATCGTACCTCTGTCACTGCTAGGCACCCATGTAACAACATCCCTGAAGAAATTTAAACATCAATAGCTATAATAAGGGCAAATTTATCAAGCTTGGCCTACTTTTGCTGGGAGCCTGCCTGTGTCCAGTCGGTTTGCCCTTGCTAAAGCTCAATTGATTTGGACATTCTTTTACTAGAGTTGATTATCAATTGTGACATAGCAAATTTGTTAGCTTCCAAGTGCTCAGTGCATTGTTGCCATTGGAGTCTCTGAAGTAAAAACACCTGGACTTGCTTGAGTTTACCATCCTCAACAAAAGAAGTGGTTGACAGTGTTTCTAGTGGGAGGCATTAGCTGACATAATTCTCCAATAAAAGTTGTCCTGATAATATCCTGATCAGTTGAAGAAGACAATGAAGAAGTAGCCAGAGGAACAGCTCGAGAGTCTAGAGGGTACAAGTGGTCTGAACATATAGTTATGTTGATGCTGAACCAGTGTTGATCTCTCTACCTGAAATACTTCACTCGTACACTTGTCAATCCCTTCTTTTGTCAGAAGTCTACTCATCTTTTAAATGCCAGAACAAATGCCACTTCATTCATGAAGCTTTCTCCAACAGATGAAATATCTACTCTATGAATCCTTCATATTTATTACTAACCTTCTTATATTCTATTTGGTATTACCATAATATGGATTTAAGGATGTTGTGGTTTTATTAATTAAAGGAAGTTTCTGCTTTGACAATTCCCTCCACTGATGCATATATGCAATTTGTCTGCAACATATAGTCTTAGAGAACTACCTGGGAGCACTGAGAGTTCAAATGATTCCCTAATAAGTCACATAGCTGTATGGGGTGGAGGAATGAGTTGAATGTAGGTCTTCTTGACATCAGAAGCACTACTCAACACTGTCTCTCACAGTAATAAGAGTAATTCTTCAATCAGTCAATCAATCTATCAACATAGCCTCATACTATTTGACAGGTATTGTGCTAGGCACTGGGGATATAGATACAAAAACTAAAACAATCCCTAAATATTGAGAGTTTAAATTCTAATGGGAGACACAATAAGTATGTATATAAATATATACAGAATAAATACAAAATCATTTAATATGAGTTCATTCCAGGAAGAGGGGATCTATAGCACTGAGGGGATCAGGAAGGGCTTCATATAGAAAGTGGTGCTTAAACAGTATCTTGAAAGAAGAGAGGGATTCCATGAGGTAGAGGTGAGGACGGGGCGCATTCTAAGCATGGCAATAACCAGTGCAAAGGCATGGAAATAGGAGCTTTATGTCACGAATAAGAAACCAAGAGGAGAATTTGGCCAGATCATACACTTCTAGAGGGGAGTGATATCTAATGAGACCAAAATGTAAGTTGAGAAAAGGCTAGGAGGAATTTTAAACCTAAAGAGAAGAGTTTCACCCCCTACCTCCCAAAATAATAGTGAACAATTAGAACCGATCGAAGAGATAGTCAGATATGTGTTGATGGAAAATCACTTTGCTAGAATGATGTGGGATGGACTGGAATGGGTAGAGTTGAGGAAGGGAGGGCAGTTACGAGATTGTTGCTATAATCCAGGAAAGAAATGATTAGAGTTTGAGCTAAGGTGACAGCTGAATAAGTGAAAAAAGGAGTTAGATATGAGAAATGTTGCTGAAGTAGAAATGGTAGGATTTGGCAACTGAATGGATATGTTAGCTGAAGGAAATTGTGATTTGAGGGTAACGTGAAAGTTACAAATCTGAGAGAGTGGAAGGATGGTGGTACCTTTGATAGAAATAGGGAAGTTCGGAAGAAGGGAGGGCTTAGAATGAAAAAAAATGAGTCTGAGATATCTTCTGGATTTCTATAGAAGGCGGTGTGGGACTGAAGCTCAGGGGAGATTCTGTGGCTGAATATAAAGATCTAGAAGGAGTATGCAAAGATAGTAATTAAACTCAAGAAAGATGATGGTCATCCAAAGAAAGAAGACCTAAAACAGAATCTTGTGTTATACCTAGTGAATACAGTCTGGAGAGAAGTATTATTAACACAGAGAGAAGGAAAAGAATATTCAGGAAGATATGGTAGCCTAGAGTGTCCAGTGCAGTAGATATGTCAAGAAGAGATATAACTGAGAAAACACCATCAAATGTGGAAATTAAGAAATAATTGGCAACTTTGAAGTGGAGTTTCTTAAAAATGCCTCCTATTAGACTGAAATTTTATATTTTATATCACCCAATGTGCTAGCACCCAAACCTTGCCTGTAACATATATTGCAACAAATATTTATTGAATAAGTCAATGGACAAGTGCAATTCAATTAGAAATGGCAGGAAAGTGTTAGCAATAGTTCTGGTCCTAGTTAAAATAGTGAAGTAGACAAGTTTCTTTTAATTCTTTGATCCTCAACTTTCTATTCATCCTCCCTTCTCCTCCCTATTGCTACTACTTCTTCTCTTTCTCATTTAATTCGATTTAATTCAATACAGATTTCTTACGCACATATAAGGCTCTGGGACAAAAAGCACCCCAATATACATGGGGGGCCTGCTACCATAGGTTCTTAGATCTGCATTCATAAAAAGGAAAGGCAATTTTCAAGGGGATAACAATCACTTTAATCAAGCACATGTATCATTCCTTTAACCAAGCACCTAGTTTAGGGGAGTCAGAACCCTGAACTTCAAAGAAAACATAGAGAAATCAAAGATCAACAGACATGGCTTCCTCTGCCTGAATTCAACAGACAGGTCCAACTGTCTGACCAGTTACCAGAGAGGGAAACATCAATGTCTGAGTTTTCAAAGGTGTGTGTGTGTGTGTGTGTGTGTAGGGGTGGGAGGTGTCTTATAGTGTCTTCCCAGAGTCCTCTTCTGGTCAAACAAACACTTCCAATGAGTAAGCCCCAAAGGAAACCCTCACCCTCAGAGTATTTACACACTTTTCAGAGCCAGAGGGCATAACCCTCTGACCCAGTGACTCAAAAGAAAAAAAAATGGTCCTTGGGACCTTCCTACAAAACAACTCCCCTAATCAGGCTTCCTTCAATGGGCAGGCTCATCAGTGGGTGGGAAAGTTCTTCTTTAATCACATAATTCAATCAGAGGCACTTTGAGTAAAATGAAAACAGCAAAAGACCATAATTTGATTGCCATCACAGGCAATAAACAAGATTTTTTTTTTTTGGTCAGGAGCAGATAGCAAGTTTAAATGGTAAAAGCAGAAAACAAATAGACCCAAGAGGACATGAGGTGGGGGTTGGAAGTAAGGAGGCTGGTGACCCTGAAAATGTAATTAGTTGCTTCAGGGGCAAGAGGATGATTTTCACACTGAGCAAGTTAGGGGATTCTTTGTGAAAAAGGGAGTTGTTCTCAACCATTTAGCACCCTTTGGACTAGCTCTTCAGAGCTGATACAACTGTGGCTGTCTTCATGCCCTGCCACTAACATTTCCACTTCTTCCTTCCTCATCTTCTCACCCAGGGTAATGAGGACATGTTGTATTTCAGCCCCCATGACTGTGCTTTTCTCTTCCTTATCACACACCTGAAGCCTTTCTACATAGTTTTCATACGTGCCCTGGTCCTTATTCTTTGCTATGGTCTGCAGCACTGGCAGAAGGTGTTTAAATTCCAGCACCTTCCCATTTACCTCATCACTCTTGGGATTCCTAAGACCTTGAGCACCTCAGCATCGGCAGGGTTCTGGCAAGGGTTTGCATCACATTCCCACACTAACTGTATAAGATCTTTCCATCCCTGTTCGGTCAAACAGCTGGAAAGCCTCCTGGAACTCTGCAGCCTGATCCTTCTTGAAGAAACACATCTTGGTCATGCAGCTTGCTCACTCATACTGCTGCTGCTGTCTCAACAAGATGTTTTTTTAATACAAAGACAAAAAAGGAACCATCCTTTTCCTCAAGGAGGTTATATGTACAATAATATTCATAAGTCATAATTGATTCAGCCATTCCCCTCAATTTCCAATTCTTTGTCACCACAAAAACAGCTGCTATAAATATTTTTTGCAAGTATGAGTCTTTTTCCTTTTTTTTATCTCATTATGGCATAGATCTAAGAGTGGTACTACTGGGTCAAAGAGTATGAACAGTTTAATAGCTTTTGAGGCATTGTTCCAAATTGCTTTCCAGAAGAGCTGGATGAGTTCACAACTCCACCAAAAGTGCATTAGTGTACCTATTTTCCCACATTCTCTCCAGCATATGTCATTTTCCTTTTTTGTCATCTTAGCCACTCTAATGGTTGTGAGGTAGTATCTCTGAATTTTTTAATTTACATTTCTCTAAGGGGTAGTAATGTGTAGCATTTTGTTCATTTGATTTCAATAATGTTGATTTCTTCCTTTAAAAATTGTCTATTCACATCCTGTGATCTTGTATCAATTGGAGAATTGCTTTTATTCTTGTATATTTGACTCAGTTCTCTATCTATTTTGGAAGTGAAACCTTTATCAAAGAAACTCACTACTAAGTTCCCAGTTGCTTGCTTTTCTTCTAATTTTAGCTGCATTGGTTTGGTTTGTGCAAAACCTTTTTCATTTTCAGTAATAAAAATATTCATTTTGTCTTGTCAACTTCTCTATCTTTTGTTTCGTCATGAACCCTTCCCCTATCCATGGACATAACAGATAATTTCTTCCATACTCCATTAATTTGCTTATGATATCACCCTTTATATGTAAATTATGAAACCATTTTGTGCTTATTTTTCTATATGGTGTGAGATGCTGGCCTAGTTTCTACATGGTATAGTTCTAAATGACCTTCTGAGGTTCGTCATCCACTGGTGACATTGAATGGAATTGAAGATACAACATTTAGACTCTCAAGTTTCATTCTTTGATGTGCTGAATGAGGAAATAGAAATGATGTCAAAGAAAACAAATATACAATTACCAGTGAAACTTTTCTAAATATATTAAAAAGATTTCTATTTTGGAAGTGATAATTTTGAAGATGTTGGGGGATCAGTTCTCAAGATACCTTAAAGAAGGAAGGAACTTAAATACATCAGGAAATATCACAGTCCACATTATTATAAAAAATGACTGAGAATATGATTAACCACCCCATATGCCTACTTTTCCATCTTTAAAAAAATTTTAATTAAAATAACCAACACAAACATCCCTATAGGAGACATGACAAGAGAACAGGAAAGCTTTCTTAAATGAGACCAGTAGACTGCATCTTTACAAGTCACATAATTTGCTGACAAGTGTAGAGAATATAAGATGAACCAGTTACTAATTTGTGATTGTCTATAAAAAGAAATTAATTTTTTAGATCAAAATGTTGCCTTAGGAGTTTGTCTCTAATGCATGTGCTAACATCAAACAAAAAATTTAAAAATATATATGTACAAATAACTTTGTATAATGACCTCTGACTATTAGTATCAAAACTATGAGACAAATATATACTCTTGTCATAGAAGATGTACAGTGATTGTCCTCATAGAAGATGGGTTTCTTCTGAATCCTCCAGGCAGATGCTCCTATTTACATATGGCATTATGCTGATTTGCTAACACTGATAGATAGATGGATGGATGGATAGATAGATAAATAAATAGACAGACAGATAGATAGATAGGTAGGTAGATGGACAGACTGATATGATTGACAGAGGGGTTAAACAACTGACCTCAGATTGGATTGCTTCTAGGGAGAAAAACAGAATTTTTAATGTCTCTGCCCACTTTTTCTGAAACAATGGCGTATTGTTGTTACTTTAAACATTAATACTTTTCAGTTGGTTCTGCAAAGCTACAAAGTCATGGAATGCCAGGTTCTCTGACATATTCTCTAACAATGAACAGATACAAAAGGGAAGTGTTACCAAAGATGTCATCCAAGAGATCAATGCCCACAAAAAGGTAAGTAGCAAGATTGAAGAGAATGGGCAGTCTGAAGACTCATACAAATACAATATCAAGAGACCTAGAGGAAGGCCTCTCTAGCACATTAGAGAAATCATTTATGGAGGATTTATAGAAGAGTGACATTGAATGAGATGCATCAGCGATCTATTAAGATACTAAAGTTCTAATTTAAGGTACTTTCTCAGGAGTGTTTAGACGTCAAACTCTACCTCTAGTCATGAAATAGAAAGTCTTACTCCTGGATAAAGACTTTCTGAACATTATTAAACAGAGAAGAAGGTGGAGATGGCATTGTTTTTGTGGAGAAGGGACCAGGCAGGAAGGGGACACATTCTGTAGGATTTTTTCCAGTTCCCCTGAAGTGCCATCACATGGGTAGCCACCTAGTCTATTTACATGTAAAAATGGCCTTGTTTGCATTCATTGGGATCAGTTTGTGGTCTTAGAATTTTAAGCAAGGAATGCATTTAACAGCCTCATGCATACATTCTATTCTCAGACCTATTCTTGCCAATCAAACCAACTCTGCTCTTGGCCTCAGACAACTCTCAAGGAAAGCAGCAGCAGCAGAGATATGCACATCCATTAAAACATAATTAAATCCTCTTCCAGAAGTGATACCTTTTTATAGAACAGCCTCTCTCCAAAAGCACACACTTCACCTAAAGAAAGAATCTTTCCCCCAGTGGCTGCTTTGTTGGATTCATTCTAAGACACAGTCAATGAGTCTGGTTAGAAAGGGAATAACTTCTCTTCTCTATCTTTTCCAAGTTAGAAATAAAGTGTACTTATTTGGGCATGTAAAGATCTAGTTTGTGCTCCTTTCCACCAAGAGCTGCAAAAGTCTAAGTGCACTTAAGAGCAAATGAGAGAGCAGAAAGAAGTTTTGGGATGTTGTGAGAGACAGCAATCTTTGTGGGACATCCACAAAAATGAAATGAGTCAGAGTAGTTCTCTCGTTAAAAGCATCAAATCAATCTACTGCTCTAGTCAACTCACTGATTGCAGAACCTCTCTACTTGCAAATAAAATTCACCAAATACAGACCTCATTAAGGCTTGCACAGTGGCCTTGGTCTGAAGAAACTAGAAGCCAGCTGTTTATTCAATAACATTTTAGTTGGTGACATGGATGTGTTGGTTTTCTCAACACACTCTATGTCGTTCTGTTATCTACATTAGGAAGGGGAAAAAAAAGAACACATTTATAATGAACATTAATTGATGTCTATCTTGATGGGATTTGCAGAAAGTCTAGAAACCAAATGAGCCTCTGGAACCAGAGTTTTTCCCCCTACATGAGGTCCCTCCAGACCATGTTCAAGATATTTTGTATACAGGTAAATGGTGATATCTGGAGACAATTTGCTCTCTAGCTAACCATGCCTTATCCATTGCACAGAAAAAAAGACATCAGTGTCTAGCACTGTGACTCTTAGAGTTTTCACTAAAATTGCCAGTTACCTAAAAAATAGAAAATAAGAAAGTAAAAGTTTAACTGTTAATTTAACTTATGCAGCCAAAGTAATGTCTTCACTCTGATCTGTAAACTCTATCCATACAGCTATGATGGGAGTAGGTGAGAACTCCCATCCCAAGTTTGTATTACTGTATTACTGAGATGAAGCACAAAGTATGAAGCTTAGTAAGAAACTCTTTCTTAGAACCAGAAATAAAAGTCATTCAGATACTCATCAAAGTCAATCCAAACATAGGACCCATCCATCTGTCTGTTTCCCCTATCAGGACTCCTTTCATATTAATAAGAAGTGAGGGAAACTGGGCTCATGTAATGATATTTAATACTGTTATTATTAATAACTAGAAATCCTACTGAATTCCATCTTGCTAGATCAGAATTGGATTGGTAGTGAGCTATAACAAATTAGATCTCTTAAAGGGCATAAGAATGTGTATAATCTGATAAGAAGGTAGAAGACTATATTCTTTGTTTAGTATGGGAATTGTAAATATACTTTTATATCATTTGGCCTATTAAGTAAACCTGTGGTATTCTAACAATTTATTAATGACATCTTCTGAGACTGAATGTGATCATCTACCCTGAAGAAGTCTTGATTCATTCTTAAGTCATGGTCTAGGATATGTGCCTATCTGGATGCTCTTGACCCACCTCTGGCAGTAGGAATTTTAAAAACATAATAATATAAGACAAATTACATGCCAAGATCATGAAGAACATGTCCAACCTCATGGAAATTAAGTTCCTAGGAGACAGAATCTCTTTTAAGTGCATCTAGATGGAATCCCAGTTCTTTAGCTGAAAAGTCCTTTCATTTTACAGAGATTTGTAGTTTTTCTCAAGGTTTCTGGGTTGACATACAACTTGCCAGCCTGTAGGAAAATAGAATCACATTTTCCACTGATTCCTTGATGTCCTTAATGTATTCAAAACACCGAAGATATATATATTTTTAACTCCTTTATTCATGTTGAGGACTGAGTCTAAATCTTAATTTTCACATAGAACTGAGTGCTTTTTCCTTGTTCTTTTCACTAATCATAGTAATTTCTAGTAAATTCAGTTATACAATAGTCCTTAATATAGAGGTAGATTTCAAAGACATGGTGGTACCATACTTTTCAAGACCACTTAGAACCAACCTAACATAATCCTATTAACACTTTTCACACAAGCTCATCCTACAAATAAAACAATACAACATGGAAAAATGTTTCGTGGTTTGGGTTTTTTTTTTGGTCATTCAGTCTCCATTAGACATGGGAAGAAAGTACCTAAAGAGGGACTAGGCACTCTATAACGATAGACATAGGCCATCATAATCTGCAATGACTCAGATTAGTGCTCCAACTAAATCTGCCTGAGATTGGTTGGGTCCTGCTTATTGTTTCATTATGGTTTCAAAATTCACTATGCCCTGAGTTCCCAGAACTGATGAGCTGATGTGCTCTTATGCAAGTTTGACTAAATTATTGGGCTTGCCTGTGGATGCCAATCGTGCTGAACTATTCTAACCAGAAAACTGCAATGCCACAACCCTGACAGAGCTTTGTGACTCTCCTCTGAGAAAATTGGAAGAGGCATGTATCACTAACCTCAAAGCAACAGCAGCATCACATTTTGTTCTCTCTTTAAATATCCCCATTGGTGGAGATTGGCAGAGAAGAGATTCAAGAAATTAAAAATGAAAAGTCTAATGGACTGAAATGCACCAAGTATTAATATGGTAGGTCATATCTCTTGACCACATCAACCTCTTACCAAGCTATAAATAACCATAGGTATCATTCTGCGAAGATGTGGCAAACAAAATCCACCCATGGTCCCTGCATGCAAATTTCATCAGCCCCCAACCCTTATTTTCTTTTAAAATTCAAGGATTACATTTATAAAACAAGTTATAAAACTCAGCTATGCAGCCAAATGTAGAATGGATCTGCTGATATATTTCTTCAGAATATATCCTGACTATAGCCTTCCATTAGCAGGCCTGCTTCACCCAGAGGCCTTGTCCATTCTGACCTGTTCTCTTGTATTGGCCAGTTGACTGCTTGGCATTTTTCCCAGCAGCCATTGCTCTCCAAGCATGACATCTATCACTACTACTGTCAGGAAGATGGCACTTACCTGATGGGGTAGGCGGAAGCTCCCTCTCTTACCATATGCTGGGAATTGTCAGTGACTGTTTTGCGCCAAGGCTGGCTACTTCTTATGCCAGGAAACAGGCCTTTCCCATAGCCTGCCAAAAAAAAAAAATAGGGGGAGGGACAATCTTTCACTTATCAAATTTCATGTTGAGAAGTTTTACACCACCAAGAATTATGCAGCATCAAGAAGTATGGGTCATTGTTCTGGTTCAGAAATGTGGAAAACAGACAAACCTGAGTAACAAAAATGAGATAAGTTAGAAGGAAAGGGAAAAAGTGCTGACCTCTAAATGAATATTGGAATTATATTTTGCTCAATGTATGGGTAGGGTGGGTATGTTGCCTATGCTGACTGTAATAATTTGGGGGACAAAGAAAGGTTCACCTGCTGAGATGCTAGAAATTCCTACTATTGCCATGGAGTAATGCATTATCCCTCGAAGGCTGTTATTAAAATGCACATCTATCACCTCAGAGGTAGAATACACTATCACCAACTATTATATTAGAAAATATTAGTTTATGATATATAAAAGGCAGATACATTTTTATGGTCATTGATTAATGGGAAAGGTAAGGGATATAGTATAGGTCCAAATAGGATGCAAAAATGGAAGACATGAAACATCTTGGGGAAGGACAGAGAGTGATTTAAGGGAACAAGGTAAGATGTGACTTGTGAAAGAAAACAAAGCTACACAATTTTACCAAGGGCCTCCTTACATTTTGTATATTGGCATGTTCTTTGACAAATTCACAAAGAATATAAAATACTTCCACAATTTGTTTGGCCAGTTGCATACAAGGAAAATTCCTTAATATATTTTTTTTAAGGAAAGTGTCCCTATAATTACCACATACACCAAATTTTAGAACTTGTTTCTTCTTACTTGACTAATTCATGGAGAATTAGAAATGCATTTAATGATGTTATGATGAATGCTATAGGTATCATGATAACTGTATCATTGCCACTAACCGTTACCTATCTTTATCTTTAATGTCATACAAGGCACTTTGAATGTATAATCTCACTTGATCCTTACCACAAACCTGTTTACCAGATAATATAGGTATTATAGCCTCTTCCCTAGAACAGATAGATCATCACCACCTCTCAACTAGAATATTTCATCAGGCTTCTAATTTGTCTGCTTTTACCTAGTCTTTTACCTTTGAAATCCACCATCTACATATCTACGAAAGCGTTAGTATTAAACACGGATCTGATTATATCCTCTCCTTCCCTGCCTCCCCTCACTCACAAATCTTCAATGGATGCTGATTGTCTTTACAATAAAAATGCAAAATTTTGAACCAGGCATTAAGAACCCTTCATATTATGGCTCCTACCTACCTTTAACAGTATAATTTCACGTAACTCTCCTTTACATTTTCTCAACTGGACTGTTACCGAGCTATTCCTTGTATATGTCCATTCCTTTGTAAAGCTAATCTCCACTTTCCAAAATGAATTCTACCCTCCTTTCTGTGTCGTAGAATCCTGGTATCTTTCAGAGCTCAACTCAGGTGACACCTATAAGGGGCCTTTCTTTTCTTGAAAACAAAAATTATATTGTCTTTGTCAGTTTTTTCCACACAGCAGCACAGTGTCATGTAGACAATAAGTGCTCAATAAATGTTTAACTGGGGTGTCATTTTTTCCACTTTTCAGATGAGAAACCCAAGGCTCACAGAATTGAAATATTTGCTTACAGTTATAGATTATATAACAGAGAAAAGACTTGTACAGAGTAATTCTGACTCCAGATCCATTGCTATTTCCAAGACACTGCAAACACCTTCCAAATAAGAATTTTTTTTGAAGGAGAAGAAAATGAACAACAGGAACCCTGTCACCTTATGCTAGGGAAGAAGTTTTTAGGTTCCTGAGCCCATTTTCAGGGAGGCATTTCAGAAGGTCCTTCTATAAATAGTTAGATCTAACCTTTGAAATTTCTCCTAAATATCAGATAAATCATAGTGCTATGGTTGTCTAGAAGATCTAGTATTATCTGATTCCTAAAGAAAAGTCATACTTGTCAAGAGATACATACACACACACACACACACACACACACACACATGCATGCATGTACATACACATATATGTGTGTTTTTTTCAGGAATGATCTACCTCTTGGATCAATTTTCAGCAAGCATTGGTTCAGTCCATATCCCATTGAGGATATAAACTTGTACACAATACTCATAAACTAGTCAAGCTTGTTACATATAAAATATATGTATATGTATGCATACAATCATGTAAAAGTGGGGTTGATTGAGTAAATCAATAGAGTTCCCAACTTCACTAAAGTACTCTGATATAATAAGGAGGCAATAATAAATCTCAATCAGCTAATCAATCAAACACTTTTAATGAATTATGAAGTGTCCTTGGTTGAAGACATTGATAGGAAGAGTGTTTGGAATGACTGAGGAAACTTAGTCGTTGGTCATCTGTAAAAGGAAAGACCAGTTCAATTCCTGTTATTCAAGGAATTTGGATTCCAGAAAACAGTAATGAGAAGATGCTTTATATCAGCTCCCTAAGGAATAGTTTGTGGAGAACTTAGCTTCAGCCTTGGTTTCTTCTCTTCTCCCCAACGCCATTATCACCTTGGCTGGAAGAGGAATTTAAGAAAATTCAGGGGTATATAGAACTTCTCATAGGGATCCTCCATTTGACCCCAGGAAAACAGTGATTAGCTGCGTAGTTTTGTTCAGATGCCTAGATTAGATACAGATTCACACACATACTAAGGACCTAGCAAAGAAGCTACACGATGCTTAAGAGAAATTTTTTTGAACAATCTCACAAAGGAGACAAAGGGACTTCTGAACCATGAGTTACTTCTCTGACACATGTGCTAAGGAAGCTTGCATTTACTTTCCCTTGTACTCTTCACCTAATTGTGGGAGAGTGTTTTACAGATTTTGGGGGGATATTTTGTACCAACTATTCTTATTGTACCACTTTAATAAATAAGTCTTCCAAAAGGCTACTTAAGGCTGACTCACTAAATTAATTCTCATCCAAAATGTGAATAGAGAGAGCACACTTCTGGGGAGCTTATGAATTATAGTATTAAAAAGTCCTTTTAGATTTACCTCTAGAGTCCTAAGAAATAGTCACCATGCTTTGGGGAGCCCAATCATGAGGGCAAATGGGCAGAAAGATAAGCCCCTAAAAATGTGTACATATTTATCTATATCTATATGTATGTATATATGCAGATGTATCTATAGGGCAAGTAGCTTCATCCTGTTTACCTCATTTCCTCATCTGTAAAATGAGCTGGAGAAGAAAATGAGAAACCGCTCCAGTATCTTTACCAACATACACACACACACACACACACACACACACACACACACACACACACACGTCACATATGCTACACGTACATATGGAAAGTAGCATAATACAGTAGGTACAGAATGAGTCTTTCAGTGATTTTTCTAAATTGCAGGTGCATCTATATCATCCTTCTAGTCAACAAACTCCAGTTACTCCCTATTGCTTTGATCAAATACAAAAATCCTCTTTTCCATTCATAGTCATTCACACCCTAGCATCCTTCTCTCTCTCCAGATTTCTTACACTTCACTTTCCACTACTCTTCAGTTCAGTAACACTGGCCTCCTTGCTGTTTCAGGAACAAGACTTTCTCTCTCTTGGCTCTGGGCACTTCCTCTGGTCCTCTCCCATGCCTGGAAGGCTCTCCCTCCTCATTTTTGCTCATTACTTTCCCTGGCTTCCCATCTTTACAGGCAGCCTTTTCCAAAGTCTCTTAATTCTATTGCCTTCCCTCTCAATTATTTCCTATTTATTTGACATATAACTTGCTTATCCATTTAGTTTGTTTATTGTCTCCCCCATTAGATTGAGAATTCCTGGAGGGCAGGGCTGGCTTTTTTGCTTTCTTTTGTATCCTATTACTTAGCACAGTGTAGGAACTTAATAAATGTTTACTGACTGGTCTGAAAAGTCTGGGTTTAAGTCCCATTTCTAAAATATACTAACTGTGAAACCCTGAGCACTTAAACTCTAAGTTTTCTAGTCAAGTCTCTATGATTATAAATTGTAGAGAAGGCATGAACCTGCCTTGAAAGTTCAATTTCCTCACATAGGGATTCCATACACTCTGTTTGAATATAATACATATTTATCTATCTATCCATCTACATATATATATATATATATATATATACATTTAAATAGATAAGGATAAAAATAACTATAGATATAGACAGATAGGTAGATACACGTTGACAATATATAACTGTAGATGAAACAGTATTAGAGAGTTGGTGGAGGGTGAAGGGAAAAAGGCAGCGATTTGCCTGGGGCCATATAGCCAAAGTTTGTCAGAAACAAGACCCACATCTTTCTCACTATGAGACCAGATCTCTATCTACTACATCATGATGTTAAACATACGGAAATTATGTCTGCATGTGCATGTATATGTGCATATATGTACATACACACACACATATATATTGAACCAGAAAAAATTCCAAACTCATAAGATTCATCTGACTCAGAAAATATATATAAATATACTTTCTCTCACAGAAAAGGTGGAGTTGGAAATATTGGAAATAGAGGCCAAGGGATTACTTTAAAATTCTCTTGAAGTAGAAACCTTTAAGAGAAAAAGGTCTACTTTGCATTATTCAGCAGTTCTTTTTGATGTGAAATGTTATTCATACTTTTCTATAAAGTGTTTATTGTCCCCATTCTATATTGCCTTCTGTTTTCCCTTTCTTTCTCTTATATGCACACACACACACGTGCATGCATGCCTGTATGGAGGAAAATAACAACTTTTCCCTTTAAAAAAAAACTGAAGCAAAAAAGGATAGTTCTGCAAAAGCATAGAGATGATCTTTTGGTAAAATGAGCTCAAGGTCATTTCTCGGGGCGGTAGGTTTCCATATTCAGTCCAGCCACGTTTCCTGCCTTTGCTTTGCTTGCTTACTTAACTTACTAGAAACTTGGGCACAATTTTGCTTGTGTTGGCAGTTTTAAGGTGTGGATTCATGTAGGCTATTTACAAGATGCCAAGGGATGTCAAATCCTGAACATGTGTTTTTGTCCTACAGTCATTCTTTGACAGCAGAAATAGTCTGCAGCTTATCAGATCCATTGGCTGATATTTAACATCTTTTTTTTTTTCCAACATAGGTTTTGGGTGAGATGAATTTTAATGTTTCTTCATGCTGAAGCTGACAAAAAAAAATCCTTTAAACATTTAAATAGGAGAAATTGGAGCTTTACATTTTAATGGAAAGAAAGTCAATTCCATTTACTTAAAAACTCCATAATTACTTTCCTGCCAAAGACATTCTGATTTTTAAGGCACTCTATAGACTTCCTAAACACTGTGCTAAGATAACAGACTCTCAGCAGTGGTCAACCTTGACTTGTCAATACTATTTTTCCAGTTGGATAGCGCTATAGGGTTGAATTCTGCTTTTTTTTCTTCCTTATAAAAATGCAGGTTTTAAAAAAATAAAACTTATTTTATAAGAACAATTAATAATTTAACCATAATGTAGTAGAGTCATGTAAAACCAGAGAGTATTACTTTACAAGAACCCCCAGAACTACATGGATTTTTATCTAAACTGAAATTTAAATCTGGAAACTAAGAAATTCCTAGTACAACTCTTTGTCTTTCAGGCAAAGTAAACAAGGACTAAGGAGGGGACAGTGATGCTGTGTGTCTAAACAACTAGTTGGTGGCACAGACAGAACTAGAATCCAGATCTCCTAACTTGTTGGGTGAATCATCTGATTTTCATTATATACTTTGCTTCTATACAAATGAGTCAAAATACATGCTCAGAGATATGATTTGCCATCTCAAAGGAACCAAGAACTGGAGAAAGACCTTAGCATTTGGAGTCCCAGGACAATACACAGTGTCATTAAAAAAAAATCTTATTAATTGATAGTAAGAGGAGTAGTCGTTAAGATCACAAGCCTTGGAAAGAAGGAGATACGGAGTAAAGTTTCTGCTATTTGCCCATTATCACACGACTATTAATTAAGAGGCCATTATAGTAGTCTAGGTCATAGAAGCAATAAGGACCTGAACTACAGTGGTATCCACCTGAGAAGAGAGAAGGGGAAGATGTGAGAGATGTTATAGAGGTAGAATCACAAAACTTGGCCATTAATTGGATTGTGGTATGAGGGGAAAAAATGTCGAGGATGACTCTGGGGTTATAGAATTGGGTGACGAGAAGCATAGCTGCCCTTGATAGAAAGAGAGAGGTTTAAAAGAGGGTTCAGTCATCACATGGGAAGAGGGGCTGAAAAGCTCTCTTTTCGACAAGTTGAGTTTGAGATACCTATCATTCATTCAGTTTGGAATTTCTATTAGTTTAATGTCACATCAACAAAAAAACCAAGAATATGCTGAAAGAGAACTAAAAGATACATAGGATATTTGCCAATGAATTGCTATAAGGGCTAAGAAAAAAAAATCAATGCTACCAGAAAAGTTAGATTAAATTCATACAATGGCCTGGGTGAGACGCTTGGCAGTCCCCCCTGAGAGCACCCTATCTGAATCACTAGTTCATTTGTCAAAATCCAGCAGAAAAGCCTTCCAGTGAAATCAATCTCCTTGTGTCAGGAAAGAGGAAATGGCCTCTATGAAAGTCTTGAATCAAAACTCAATTTACTTTTGCATCCATGAGTAGGACTGACCCAAGGGAAACGTTGACCTGAGAATCATGAGAGCTCAGTGTGGTGCTGTAGAAAGACTATTGTACTAAAAAGTCATGAGGCCTGGATTCTATCCTGAGTTGACCTGTCCCAGTATCCTTGTTCATGTTTGGAATGCCCCCACCTCTACAGTTTCCTTTGATTGGTGAGTTTGTCCCTCAACCATTTGAAAAAAATACCTATGCTAGTAAGTTGCTTCTCTCTCTCTCTCCTCTCCTTCCTGTCCTTCCTCAAGATATAAGTGTAATCCCCAGGAAAGTTCCCCCCCAGTGCCTCATATTGATTTGAAAGAGACGTTGGGTTCTCAAAGGTAATGAAAGCAAAACCCAACGACCAGGATATCCTAACAAGCTGAAAAGACTCAACTTAGGACCGTATGTAATTTCGTAAGCAACAGCTAAGAAGAGAGGAGATGATCGCCACAAAGCTGGCCATCCAGATGATGGATTTCTTTGACCCAACAACTCACTGGGACTATTTACCAAGATATTTAGGCCTTAATATCTGCATCAGTGAAGAGTTAACATAAATACACACTATGTATAAACAACTTGGTATATAAAATACTTCTATATCCTCAGATTTTAGTAGACGTAATAGACTCTCGAACAAATTATTTCATCTATTTGCTATAGTGTATTCATCCATTAAATATAAGCATGAAGGATTAGGTAAACATTTTCATTACTTTCAGTTCTAATTCTAAAATGATGATTTCTGTAAGCCATAGATTCGAGTTCTAAGCTGGGAATGCTTTCTTCGTAACTATGGGTTTGACATAGAGGCGAAAAGAATTTGAGAAGGTCTACTATGGGAATAGCCCTTTGAGTTGGTATTTCTGAAGGCAAGGGCACAAGCTCCAGCACATATCTGAATTCAGAATATATCAGGGAGGAGATGTAGGTGAATCAGGTTCTCATCACTGAACAGTCATAAGAAAACTCTTAGCTAAAAATGCTGGTTATTATTTGGCCTAGCAAAAACTCGGATTTAAGTAACTCTTTAAACTTTTCCAAGTACTTTCTACAGAGGAACTCTATGAAGTAGGCAATTTTAAATTTTATTATTCCCATTTTATAGATGAAGAAACAGAGTTCCCAAGAATTTAAATGATTTGTCTATTATCACACATTTAGGAAGTATGTGAAGCTGTATTTACACTCCAGTCTCTTGATTACAAGAGTAAGCTCTTTATCCTCTATATCACATTATCTGTTAAGTCCAGTTAGAGCCCAGATATAGCTATAGATGAAATGTGTATATGCACATATATATATGTACACACAAATGTACACTTATGTTATTTACATACATACACAAATTGTATGTATATGCATGTACAAACATGTGCAAATTATATATTGTCATTTATGTTAGACTATCCCTTCTTCTACAGTGGGAAAATTCTGTTCAACTCTACAAAATGGGACAACATATTCCCTTGGGGTAGAAAAATGTTCCTTCCATGGTCCTGTCATTTCTTCCCTTATAATTAAAATTATGCATTTTGGTTGTTGTTTAGTAACTTCACCTGAGATCGGCCCTTTGTGGTCCTATTTGGAATTTTCTTGGCAAAAATATTGGGATGGTTTGCTATTTCCTTCTACCGTTCATCATACAGATGAGGAAACTGAGGCAAACAGGGATAAATGTTTTGTCTAGGATTACATAGCTGGTAAGTATCTGGGGCCAGATTGGAACTGAGGTATTCCTGTCACTAGACCCAGTATTCTATCCGCTATGACACCTAGCTGCCTTAATGATGTATACACATGTACATATATATCACTTTCATATGTATGAATGACATCAGCTCCAAACTGGAACTGTACCTATAATTCTACATGTATGTATATGAGTACATATATTATTTACATGCATATACACATACGAATGACAGGGCATGGACTTAAGCAGCGACCTTTGCCCTTTACCCCAAAAATTTGGATCCCATTTGTCTATGGACCCTAGAAAATCTGACCTTGAACTCTCTTTGAATTTCCCCACTAGATCTGGCTTTCCCCTGAGGCTATAAGCCTTTCATTATCATTAATCCCAATTCTCTGTTACCCCTAACCTAGTCTAGCCCTCCATCTGTTATCTCCAGATCACCTTCAGCTACTTCCCACCCTGAATCCCATCTTAATTCCTGGCCTCTGACTTCTAGTTAGTTACCCAACACTACTGGACACTCCCAGCAAGATCTTCCCTATACCCCTCCTCCAGTCACTCCAGACCACATGGCCAACCCCTTCCACAATCTTTCTGTATATAAGATTCATCTTGTTTCCAGGAAAGTGCTTAGATTCCTTAAGAGTCTAGCCAATGGTTAGATTCCTTAAGAGTTCAGCCACTATGGTGGATTTTTAATAAACTTTATTTTTCTTTGGCTAAAAGAAGACTTGAGTCAAATTCATTTGGGTAGGACCTACTTGTCACTATTTCAGGGTCCCAGCACCACTAAATCTCAATATGCATATACATATGTGTGTTGTGTAATTTTACTTGAAATTATAGTAAAACAGATGGTGGAGAGCTCTTGAAGAGAGGTCTTCTCCATCCCTGTGACAGTATATTGTCCCATTTTGTGTAATTGACAGAATCTTCCCATTGTAGAAGGAGGAAGAGTCCTTAGGCTCTTTGACAATAGACTAAATGACAATACACCATTTAGGCACTACACATAAATGAGGAAAACACAGAATGCTCCTCAGTCTACCCGATACTCTTTACAGTTTCCAATATACTAGGTCCTGAGTATGCCAAGGCCTGATGCCAATAATCATGTACAGTCAGTCCTTTTTTGCTTGGGTTTTCACAATGCATCCTGGCACACTCTAAGAGCAGCAGAAGAAAACATGGGCCAACAGTTTCCTGGGCTTTGTATTCTAGGGCAAGGAGATTGTGTCTTCTAGGATACAAGAAGAGGAGGAGGCTGATAATTTGACGTAGGTTAGCCACCTCAGTAGTTTGTGCCTTAGTTTCATCATTTTAAATTGAGATTAATCAATGTCTCCATAAAATAAAATGCTATTTTTTCTTCCCAGAAAGACCTGAAAACATTCCCCTATATTTTATCTCACAACAAACACTGTCATAATTCCCTAATTGAGAAAGAATTCATTATATTTTCTCTAATAATAAAACATTGTATTTGCATAGCATTTTAATTTTTCCCCCAAATACTCTCACATTTAGTATTTCATCCACATTCCATCCACATCAACAGATTCTTTTTAGATCAAGTCCTGTTACTTTATCAGTACAGAGAACTCTCATTGTAGAAACTCCCTTTGTCTACCCAAATCAGCAAATTATTTGTAACTTGGAGCCCTAGAGAGTTATCTGGGCAGTGAAAGGTCAAAGTTCAAGTGACTTGCCCATGGCCACAGAGTTAGTATATGACAAAGGCACAGCCAGGTCTTTCTCTCTTTAAGACTTGTCCTATATTCACTCTATCCTACTTCTCATGGAGCGACAGAGCAGACATTGTCATGATAAAGCAGGCATTGTCAGTCACATCTGCTAAGTACCAAGCATTTGTGCTAAGCTAGAAGGACAAAAAAAACTGAAAAAAATCCCTGTTCTCAAGGAGCTTACATACTATCAGAGGAGACATGTACATATAGCATATAAAATTATGTATGTACTAAATACAAAGAAATGATAGCAATAGCTCTGCAAAGCTATTCTAAAATTCTTAGTTCAGTTTTAAGCTATTAAAGCTGAAAATTTCACCAAGGCTTTGGGGATATTCTTAATTTTTATCTCATTTTATCTTCATATCTATTCTGGGAGAGAGGTTCCTAGCAGTTGAAGGGATCAGGGGAAAATGTCATTGTAGAAGGTGGTGTTCAAGCTGCATCTTGGAAGAAGAGAGGGACTTAAGGGAAAGAGTGAGGAGCTAGGGGAAGAATGAGGACCAGACAGGCATGGGGCATAGAGTACCTTGTGCGAAGAAGAGAGAAGAGCTTAATGGGCATGGGTGGTAGAGTGTGGGGAGCATTGTATAGAAAGGCCAAAAAGTAGGAAAAGAACAGATTGTTATTTGTGTAAGAGTGACCTGGATCTAAGCAAAGAACACTTCAGCAGCTGCGTGGAAAATTAACTGGAATGGGGAGAGACCCCATTATTCAGATGAACAAACTGAGATACGCAGAGGTTATATATGGTCAAGGCTGCACAGATCATAAAACAAAACAAAACAAAACAAAACAACAGTAGGGCAAGAACGACGAGTACTTTGGAGATAATATGCAAACAGCTTTCCAGGCCTCTCAGAGATATTGACCTTTCCACAAGCTCTAGGTCATGGGCTTTTATCATGGGCTTACTCAATAACAACATTTTGGCAACATCTTTATCTCTCAGTTCTCTGTGCTAATGAAAGGAGGAGTTGTGTTTGATGGTGTGAGGAAAAGTCTCATCTGGGATAACATTTTTTTTTTTTGCTGCCTTTAATCCAAAACGTGGATAATTCACGTACAAACTGGCAACTTCTCTGAAAGTGCTGGTTCAATTGAGAGAGAAATACTTAGCCAGTTTGAGGTAGGGCATTTTCAAAGGGTATAGTCTGATTATAAGGGTTACTTTCTGTCTGTAAAGTAACTTCTCCGTCTGTATAAGAAAAGTATAACCTGATGGGAAAGTTTTTCTCCAAGTTGAAAAGTTTCAGACTTGGAGGCAGGGAGTTGTTCCAAGTAGAATAAAAACCATTCTCTTCCTCAAATGCAATTTCTTATCTCTCTTTGGGGAACAATTCAGCAATCACCTCCCTCCATCTAATTATACCATTTCTTCTACAAAAAAAGAAGAGTAAGACATATTCTTAAACAACAAACACTTCTTGGCAGCAAATGGCTATTTGGTTTGCTCTGGAACAGATAAAACAATGCGGCATAACTCAGCTATCTCCAGATTATTATTGCTTAAAGAATTGGACAGAAACGCTTTTCTCACCATCATCACTGAGGGAAGAAAATGATAGCAAATTCTAAGCTATTGGTCTATGTTAGTGTCCTGACCCCTGGCAATAATCTAATCAGCTGATGTGGCTTTGATGATTTTTTTCTCATGAATTGTTGCAACCCACCCTCCTCTATTAAAAAAAAAAAGGGAGGGAGGAAAAGAAGAAATGAGGGTTTATTTTGCTGAGAATCTGAACTGTCCAAGAGTTCAAGTTATTAATTTATATTTGGCTCCGAGTAGCTGTGCTAATTCCTTCTTAAGGGCCAAATGTCAGCCTGGGGTTCAGTGAGTGAAAAAGAAAAAGACTCATTACTTCAACACTTCCCCTTGCCCCTTTCTTGACCAAACATGACACCAGAAGGCTTGGAACATGCGAAGGTTTCAGAATGGCTCTTGGGGTCAGACCAAACCATAAGCCTGGACATTCATCCCCCCTTTTCACCTACTTTGGAAATTTTCTTTGGACACATAGTGTTTTCTTCCTATAGGCATAAGTGCATTTGAAACAAAAAAAGCACACATATGAAATGGATGCAAGCACACATATGTACTTGTGTGTGTGTCTGTGTGCTCACACAGAGGCACTACATTTGGTGCATGCTCCCTCAGGCAAAGCAAGAGATCTGTAAGTGGTACTATTTTTCCTATCAGCCCTGGAGAGTACTGTGGCAGCCCTGTGTGTTATTAATGGATAAAATCTGAGCAGCAGCCAACCCCAAGGTGAACCCTATGCATTTAAAACATTTCATCAGACAGCTAAGTATTTTTTTTTCAGAGTGGCGGATATCTCTACGGCCGCCACTCAATAGATCCCGATAGAAGGGAGCAATAGCTGGGCTCACTAATGTGAAAATTGATAGTATGAGCTCTCCACCGAAATATAAACAGCCCTGTGTTTCTTAAGTGTCAATAACATGGGGCTGGGCTGGTGTGAGGGAGTGTGGTGGATTAACCCTAGAATTATCTGGTAGCAGGAGGTGGTAAATATGAAATCTTTGCCCAATCAGCCAGCTGCCTGGGCTCATTTCAGGGGTGAGCTGGATGCTGTGCTCAGTCCTAGTAGCAGATGACTAGACATTTTTTTCTATGACTACAATTGTCTCCAGGGGGAGACACACTGGTGAATCCAGAGGAGATTAACATTGGGAATAGACACTTTCTTAGAAAAAGGTAGAATGGAAAGGTTATAAGAATAGGTAAAACTTATAGGACATGGGTACAATCAGACACACATTCTTCCCGAGCCAGGGCAGACTACCAAGTCAAAGTCTACCAATGTGCTTTCATGATTAATTTGTCCCCTTGCTTTTTTTTTTATTCTGTCCTCAGATTAAATACTAAAAGAAAGGACATTAAGGAGGGAACATCCTAGTGTGTATAGTACATTGGACATGGCATCAGGAAGATATGCATTCAAAACCTGTTTCTATCATTGAGTATGTAGCAATAGGCAAGCTGCTTCACCACTTTGTATCTTGGTTTCCCTACCTGTAAAATGGGAATAATATTATTCACCTCACCAGGCTGGTGTGCATTTGAAATAAGATATATATTATATCTATCTATATCTATATAGATATATCTATATAGATTATCTACAGATATATAAATATATCTGTACATATATGTATGTAGTTCTGTGCGAACTTTAAATAAATGCCAAATATGATTATTAACTTTGAGAAACAATGGTATGGTTACCTAAATAGGTAAAGCAAAGTAAACAGCTAAGTACTAGTTTGAATACTTCAATTATTTCAATAGTCATCCTATATGATGGAGGAACACTTGACATTTTCATTTTCAATTTTACCCTTAGAATAGTTTTCCTTCTTTTTTTTGGAAGCATGACGAAGGTGGCGTAAGAGGGAATGCGCATATCATTTCCCCAGTTGGGCACTTCGAACAGGTTTAGAGTGCAATTTCAGTCTAGGATTTATCATTGCCCCCTTTCTACTCTCATGTACTTATAGAGGACCTTGCAATGTCAATATTCTTCATTAGGATTCCATGAAAAATTAAATCAAATACAGTTATCCCTTTCACATAGTGATTTTTCCCATATCACAATCACATAGTGATTGCAGTTTCAATGTATCATAGATTAGCATAAAAAATTAAATGGTCATTTTGGGGGAATTTTGTGGAAGCTAAAGATGATATGCAAAGGCCAGCAGAAGACACAGAAAAAGTCTGGACACTCAGAAATGCATAAAATGTATGTGTAGTATTGTATAATATAAACATATTTTATCTTTTAAAACCAAAATAATTCAGACTTCTGTGGTATGAAGGGAGGGCCAAAAAGTTTTATGCAGATTTTCCACATCAGGGGATGGGACAGGGGGAGAGCAGTAGGGGGGATGCCATGTCTCTAAACTTCACTCTGTGAAAGGATAACTATACTCCTGTTTCTTCTTCTGATTTTTTATATGATAAAAAATGCAAGTACATTCTTATCCTACCATGAGTGTGTGTGTGTGTATGTGTGTGTGTATCTTGTGTAGACAAGTACATCAGGCATCCCTGCTAATCACATAGTTCCAAGCATGGCACAACTTGGAGAAACAGTCTGAGAGAGAGAGACTACATAATAGGGCATTCCAAGACTTTTTTGAAAGTATCAGTTAACTTATGTTGAGTTCTGTAAATTCTGCTTTGTCTGCAGGATGCTCAGACAGTGTCTGATGTTTTCCATTTGGCTGCTAAGTTGAATCTTACCTATTGGTTTACTATGTTTTAGAGAAGTTTCCTCTATGTCTAACCTGTTTTCTTTTTGCTCTGGCAGGACAGTTCTCCATTCTGTCTTCCTATGACTATCAGGTCAAGTTATATCAGTATAAAGGTCTCACTGGCTACATGTTTTAGATGATTTTCAGTAGGGCCTTGAGATTAACAGATGTCCTCTGATGTGTGTGTTGTAAGTTCCTTGAGGATAGTTGCTATTTTGTATCCGTTAGAGTTTTGCACAGTGCCTAATGCAAGATAGGCACTTAATAAATGGTTATTGATTGTATGAGTATGCCTTCTGATCCCTACATGCATGATGATAATTTTGTATATATGATGAGGAAGAACATGTTAATCACATATAAACTTCTAAACTCCTTATAATATTTTATTCAACATTTGAAGAATCTATGAAATTTGGTAGCATTTTTAGGTTTTTCAATTAGATACATAAACTCAAAATTGGAACTTCATTCCTTCATCACTCAGGATATTTATAAAGTATTTATCATTAAACACATATCTTCAGCATTTAACCTGTCACATGGTAAGCAATCTATAAATGCTTGTTGACAGGGGGTGGAGCTAAGATGGCAGAGTAAATGCAGAGATTCAACTGAGCTCTTCCCAATCCTCCCCGCCCAAAGCAACATTAAAATGACACCTCAAAGTGAATTCTGAAGCAGCTGAACCAGAAAAAGATCGTGTAAAACAATTTTCTGGCCCCCCAAAATTTAGAAGTCTGGTAGGAAAGGTCTGCCATACCAGGATGAAAGTAGAGTACAATCCAGCAGAGACCATACAAAGTAAGCCAGCCATAGACCCTGAGGGTAAATGAATTGGCCACAGATGCAGCTTCCAGAACTCTCGAACTACAGATGCCAAAAGGGGTCATTCAAGTGGTCTGAAGGAAATTATAGGAGACTTTGCTGGCACTGAGAGCAGGACTCTGATGCATTGCTCACATGCAGTTCCCAGTCATAATGCCAAGGCAAAAAGGATCACTGTCAGGAGCAGGGACCTTGGACACAGTTTCAGCGTGGAAAAAAATGTCTTTGCTTGCTTACAAAATACAGCACAGGCCAGGAGAGCAGTGACCACATCCTTCCATAGATCATACCACTTTGAAAAAACTGAAAACTCATAGACACTCCCAGAACTAGTTCTGAAAAGAACTGTACAAAATATCTACAGCTTGGGATGGTGGCCCCTTGACTCTAGGAGTGGAGTGCAACTTTAACATAAAATTAAAAGTCAAGAAATAGGCTGGAAAAATGAGTAAACAATGATAATAACAAAAAGTGTACCTGACTGTAGAAAGTTACTATGGTGACAGGGAAGAACATAACACAAACTTGGAAGAAGATAAGGAAATCAAAATTGCTACATCTAACTCCTAAAATTAAAATGTGTCTCAGGCTTAAAGAGAATTCATGTAAGATTTCATAAAGGATTTTTAAGAATCAAATAAGAGAGGTAGAGGAAAACCTGGGAAAAGAAATTAGAATGGCACAAGAAAATCATCAGAAAAAATCAATACCTTGATGAAGGAGGCACGAGAGAGAGAGAGAGAGAGAGAGAGAGAGAGATGAAATGGATGGATGGATGGATAGATAGAGATAGATAGATGGATATCGTT
This sequence comes from Potorous gilbertii, assembly GCA_028658325.1. Classification (NCBI taxonomy): domain Eukaryota; kingdom Metazoa; phylum Chordata; class Mammalia; order Diprotodontia; family Potoroidae; genus Potorous; species Potorous gilbertii. The sequence goes on along the minus strand of CM053769.1, from coordinate 564,430,013 downwards.
ATATACATATCTATATATCTATCTCTATCTATCTATATATCTACATCTATATCTATATCTATATTTATAGAGAGAGCAGAATAGATCAAATGGTAAAAAAGGTACAAAAATCCAACAAAGAGAAGAATTTTTTTTAAAAGCAGAACTGGCCAAATGAAAAAAGATGTACATTAATTCATTGAAGGAAATATCTCCTTAAAAAGTAAAACTGGTCAAATTGGGCAGGGCAAGGTGAAGAAGGTACAAAAGCTCATTGAAGAAAATTCCTTAAAAATTAGAAATGAGCAAGTAAAAGCTCATGACTCCATAAGACAGCAAGAAACAATAAAACAAAGTTACAAGAATAAAAAATATAGAAGGAAACATGAGATATCTCATTGGAAAAGTAACTGATCTACAAAAGAGATTGAGGAGAGATCATTTAAGAATTATTAGATTATCTAAAAGTCATGATAAAAACAAAAAGGAATCTATATATCATATTTTTAAAGAATTATCAAGGAAAACTGCCCTGAAATCCTAGAATCAGAGGGAAAATTAGAAACAGAAAGAATCCACTAATCACCTACTAAAAGAAATCCCAAAATGAAAACTCCCAGAAATATTATAGCCAAATTCCAGAGCTCCCAAGTCAAGGAGAAAATACTTCATGCATCCAGAAAGAGACAATTCAAATATTGTGTAGACACAGTAAGGATAACCCAAAAGTTAGCAGCTTTGGAATGAAAGTAGAAAGGAGAGTGGATTATATGATTTAGATATAAAGAGTGGTACCATAAACAGTTTAGAGGAACATGGAATAGTTTACCTCTCAGATCTATGGATGAGGGGAAAAAATTATGATCAGAGAGAAAGAATTACAGGATGTAAGATGGATAATTTTGTTTACATTAATTTAAAAATTTTTGCACTAACAAAATCAATGCAGTCATGATTAGAAGGAAAGCAGAAAATTGGGTGGGAGGGAATTACACAAATTTCTCTAATAAATGCCTTATTTCTCAAATAAATAGAGAACTGAGTCAAATTTATAAGCATATAAGTCATTCCTTAATTGATACATGGTCAAAAAATATGAACAGGTTGTTTTCAGACAAAGAAATAAATGCTATCTTTGATCATATAAAATGTCTTAAATCAATATGGATTAGAGAAATGCAAATTAAAGCAACTCTAGGGTATCACCTCACATCTATCAGATTGGCTAATATGACAGTAAAAGAAAATAACGTGCTGAAGGGGATGTGGAAAAATAAATACACTAATACACTGCTAGTGAAGTTGTGAACTGATCCATTCATTCTGAAGAACAATTTAGAACCATGCCTAAAGGGCTACATAACTGTGCATACCCATGGACCCAGAAATACCACTAGTAGGTCTATACATTCAAGAGATTTTTTTTAAGGGAAAAAGATCTATGCAAAAATATTTATAGCACCTCTTTTTGAGATGACAAAGAACTGAAAACTGGCTGAACAAATTGTGGTATATGACTGTGATGGAATATTGTTGTGTTATAAGAAATGATCAGCAAGATGCTGTCAGAAAAAAACCTGGAAAAATTTGCATAAACTAATAAAAAGTGAAATGAGTAGAAGCAAGAGAACATGTACATAGCAACATCAATAGTATACAATAATTAACTGTAAATGACTTAGCTATCTCAACCAGTCTAATGATCTAAAAAATTCTGAAGAACATATGATGAAAAAGCTGTCCACCTCCAGAGAAAGACCTGATAGAGTCTGAAAGAAGAACAAAGCTTACTTTAAATTTTTTCTTTATTTTTCTTAGGTTTTTTTGTCTGTGTTTCTTTCACAATATGACTGATAGGAAAATATGTTTTGCATGATTGCACCTGTATAACCTATATAAAATTGCTTGTCTTCTCAGTGAAGGGGGAGGAAGAAGATGAAGAGAAGGAGAGAATTTGGAACTCAAAATTTAAAAAAAAGAATGCAAAATATGTTTTTCTGTGATTAAAAAAGAAAATAAGAAATGTTGATTGATTGACTGATATTTAGAGAGACAGAAAGATACCATAGGTTGTCCTATGACTTCATTTAGATAGAAAACTGTTAGATTAAAAAACTCAAAACCAGTAGAGAAACTCCCTCTACCAAAGTAAGTAAGTACCTTCTCTCTAAGAGTGCTGCTTAAATCTCTATACTGATAATCTAAGTGACTTGCCCAGGATCATACAGTCAAGGATGTATGTGTCAGAGGTGGGACCTGAACCCAGATCTTCATGTCTTCAAAGCCAGCTCTCTCTATCCACTGTACTGCCATTGTCTCATCCTTAGAGACACAGATAGTGTATGTGTTTATATTTTGAATCATGCCATATAATTATTTCTTACATTGTCATAGATTAATAATTCTTCCTAGTTTTTGACACACAAAAAATTGCCTCTTGTTGACCAACATTTTGGTGATGAGTCTCACAAAAATTTGCTAGGCTAGCGTCAGATCATATACTTACAATATATACCTTCTCCCATACTTGAGGCTTTTCCAGATATGTAGTACCTTCCACAGCTTATCTTTCACTGACAAAGTCTTTAAGAACTCAGGATCACCATGATGCCATAATCTATCAGAAAACAAATCAATAGTCTTCATTATGTGTGATGCAATCTGCTAGGAGGTTAGGATACAAATAAAAAGAACTAAATAATCTTTCCTCCCAAGGAGCTTATAGGAAGCATCAGAGTAGGATATCAATGGAGGATGTGTATTCATACATATACCTTGTATATTTCTCTTTAGCATCATGATAATATCTTAGGCAAAGTTCCTTAATGTTTCTTGATCTTGTTTTTATTATTTAAAAAAATGAAATTGCTCTCAAGTTTAATCTGGTCCATCTTCCATGAAATACCTGAACATTTCTCTACCCTCCCCATCTTTCTTTCTCTGTCTTTTCCACTCCTCCCATTCCCTCCATTCCTCTCCTTCCAATTATTTTCTTGTATCCTTTTTCTTCTCCTCCTTTTCCCTTCCCCCTTCCCATTCTTTAGGTAACACTGTGGAAGAAATAGAAAAGTATAGAAAATACTGGACATAGTACTTGAAAGGACCTGTGAATTTGTCAGCATAGGAAAGTCCTAGTATAGGATTTCTCTTGCGCAAGGCAGGGCAGGTTCCAGGAAGCTACTTGAAGCACCTCTAGATTAAGAACTTGCCCAATGCTACACACAGTTTATGTCAGAGGAAGATTTTGAAGCCAGATCTTCTTGACTCAAAGTTCGATAAACTCTCTTCTGCACTAAAACTCTGCTATCCAAATAAGATATTACTTCATCTTGTTCATTTACAATAGAAACTTTTCTAAGGTGAAAATCTTATCTGATGCACTAAAATCCAAAGCTATCTTGTAGTGACTCAATGAATATTAGCTAGAAAGATGATGATTTTGGAAAAGTTCTCCAAGGCATATTCTTTAGAAATTATTCATCCCCTCTGGGTAAAGGGTATAGAAGAAAATGTTTGTAGTCTCTTTAATGTTTGTAGCAGAAGAAAACAATTTTCCAAATTTTCCATAAAATTTCATTTTTTCAGTCATGACTTTTAAGAAATTTAGTTTATAGGCACCTCTCTGTTGCCTTCTCAGCTATGTACTTGCTTCTTTTGACCCCATGGACTCCTTAGCTCAAGTCCTAGATCTTTAGATTGTTTATTGAATTTTCTGTCTGCTTGTTCAGGCTTAAGGACCCTTCTATTTATGACTCAGCCTGGGAATCCAAATGCTCGCTGGAGGATCATACCTAAGTTGAGAGTCCTTAACCCTAGGCAGTCTGACTGAAGATTCAGTAAACAAATCTTGGAGAACTCAAGATAAGAAAGCCAAACTGACCAGAAAAAAGCTACATAGCACAACACAGCAAAAGAAAACAAAACAAAAAACTCAATAGCATTGAGCATCCATTCATCTGGGTTTTGTTCAAATACCCATCAACATCAACACCTTTTAGACAGGATTTCTATGGTCATCCCTTGCACAGACATACATACTTTTACACAAAGGCCAGTATTCTCCAATCAAAGTCATATGAACACCTAAAATAACTATTTTCTTTAAGAAATCTCTCAAAACTAAAATGGTGCTACTTGAATAATATGAATAAATTGACCATAAAAGCACCATATCTTAAAAGCCAGAATTTTATCAAAATTACCAAAACACTTTTCTCACTTCTTGAATGTAATGACATGTCTACAAATAGACTTAGCCTTATAGGCATTTGTAATTAGCAGGCGGTTCACTGAGTAAGGACTGTTCCCTGAAGAGTTATGACCGAATTGTGCACCTTTTATTGGAGATGGGTAGAGTACTTGATAAGCTAACAGGAATTATGGCCGTTTGTATAACAAGAATAATTTATAAAAAATAGTACCCTACTTCAAAGTTTTCTAAATATTGAATATCCGAATACTATGGCAACATATTACTGATCTCAGCACATTCTTACTGGAAACTAGAAAAGCCTATTTTTTCTTCCCCACCCATGAATAATAACAGCTGATGTTCCTACAGTATTTTAAGATTTGTATATTCTCTCTGTATATTATTTTGTTTGACTCTCACAACTATTCCATTAGTTTATACAGGTGTTGTTATCTCCATTTTACAGATTAGACAGAGTTGGGTTAAGTGACTTCCCCCCATGTCACTCAACTAGTAAACCTCAGGAGGTGAACTTGGAACCCAAGTTATTCAATTCCAAGTTCAGCTTTCTTTCACTGAATGTCTGCATTTTACTATCATACCTTGAAAAGAAGTTAAAATGCAAACTTCCAAGGTAGGCAGTGCAAACAGCAGTTGTTATGTGCCTAGGTACTCCTCAGGCTTCAATAAATCTGCTCCAACACAGGGGAAGAAAGAAAAGATGAATATATGGTGAGATAGATGGAACCATGGACAAAAGGATTTTATTTTCCTTAAATTAACACTCCAAATCCTAAAACAATTCATAATTATACAACAACTCAAAATTTACACAATTTCTGTGCTCTAGCCCTGTTAAGATAATCAATTATTATGTAAACTTTTCATACGAGGAAATGAAAGTCCGATAATATTAAATGACTTACCTAAGGTCACACAGCGAGTAAGGGTCAGAGACTGAACCCAGTTTTTCTGATTCCAAACCTGGTGCTACATAATTCCACTTTCCAAGAAGCCTAGCCAGACAGACATTTCTGTAGACCCTCAAGTAACTCTGGGCCTTCCCCTCAGTTTGGGAATCAATGAATGAACCATGGTAATCAACTGTCTTTTTTTCCAACCTTAATTATTTTTTACTGAAAAATTATCCCAGTCCTTATAGATCCATCGCAAATTTGTAGAGTCACAACCTCACTGAAAAGGTTGACACACTTCCATAATATTGCTGAAAAGTTATATGAGTGCTTATTTTTCTTTTGCAGATTTCAAAAACAAAACTCCACAAAACTCCCACAATGCAACAGCAACACTGTCCACAAAGTTCTGAATGTGAACTTCAACTATATGACCACATTACAGTGAAGCAAATTAAAAGGCAAAATTAAATGTATTCTCTTTCCCAATATATTCCTGGCTCTTCCTCCCCCCCCAAAAAATAATAAAAGCAAGTTTTATTTGCTTTATTTTCTGGAGGTAGTTTAAAATTTCTATTGTCAGATTGCAGTAAGGATTAAGTGATACATATTTATGCAAAGGAAATCTTTTACAATTTGGTATTTTCCATGATGTAATAGCTAAAAATGAGTGACACACTACTGCCCTCTATAGGTCACAACGAGATGCTTTCAACTCTATGTGACTTTGCTGCCCTCCTGTGGCTTTCCTTTGTGGATGACCAAAGCACCATATTCTTGACTACTGGTAAAAGTTGCTTGTGTGTCCCAACCCAGCTTTATACATATCCACACTTTTCTTGCTGTCTATGCTTACACATAGGTTAAGCAGATGTAGTAGCATTCTAGTATTGGGATTTATGTACTTAAAATGCCTTGCCAACCTTAAAACACTACTATTATTGCCATTGTGACTGTAACACGATGCTATTATTTTTTGAGAAGCATATACAAAGACCTAAAGGTATCTCTTATTATATTTGCTCATGAGTTGAAAATCATGTGAGTAATGGGTGAAGTCCATCGTTTTCTCATCTTTAACCCTGGATCACAGGCTCATAGATTTAAAGGTAGAAAGAATCTTAAATGTCAAATAATTCAAGTGTTGCATTTTCAGTTGAGAAAACTGTGTATCACAGAAGCTAAATGACTTGTCCAAGGTCACACAGGCAGAGAATGACTGAGCCAGGATTGAAACCCAAGGTCTGTCATTTTATAGACAGTGCTCTTAATACCACATTTCTCCACAGAAGAATGTAGCTTAGATAACCTAAGATCTCTTTCTAGGTCTAAATGTATGCTCCTGTGATCCAATTCTTACAAAATAATTTGCCTTCAGTTGTTTAGTTTCCAATGTTACTTCACACTCCAGAACTTACTATCTACAATAAAGAAATACGGTATTTTCTTATTCAATCATCATACTATTTTTCAGGTTATTCATATGCACAGTAACAGCTTCTCTTTAGCAGTATTTTCTGCACTTGTGTGAGCATAGAGATTGTACTTGGGTTTTGGCTAGAACCAACTGCGTACAATGGCTGTGATTGCAATTTTGGCTTGTCACCTCTGATGGCAATCCACCAAGACCGCTGCCAACTTTTTATCCTATATATCATGTTCATTCTTCTGATATATTAAATTAATATATTTAGTACCTTCTGATATATTAAAATTAATCCAGACTGTTTTCTTCTTGTACATCTTTGATCTCAGGTTTTCTTTTTCATCTGTAAAATGAAGAGTTAATTTCTAAGATCCCTGCCAGGTGTAAATCTATGATCTTATGGTCGTTCAAGATAAATACATGTTTTCTTGCATGTCTTTGAGTGTACTGACAAAAAAAATCAGATTATGAAAGTTTTGGTGGATAGATAATATTAACATTTCTATTAATAACAATTCTATTCTTATGTTGTTTTAATGTTTATAAAGTAATTTTCTCCATGTGTCATCACCATTATAAATGAAATATAGGTATAGGGAGGTAAGGTGTCCTGAATCTAGGACTAGTCCTCATTCTACTACCACAAAGTGAATTTTATAAAACATCATCAATTGTGACAGAAGATTTTAAAGGGATTTTAAGATGTTTGGGAACTTCTCTAAATAGGGAAAAAGCAAAATGACCATAATATATAAAGATAATGATGGCATTAAACATTTTGGCATTTAATGGTAAAAACTATGGATACTTTGTGGAGATCCTAATGAGTGTTCATTTCTCTTATATCCATCATGCTGTAAATATCATGACTACATGAGAAACAGAACATAGTACCTGGAATAGACAACAAGACCATCCTGAAATACCTTGATCAATATCTCACTGCTATAGAGAGCACCAATATTCCATACTAGCTGATTCCACCTGCATTCTTGCTGTAGATACGAGACAATTCTCCAGAATCAAGATCGTGTTTCAATTTTGTGTGATCTCTCTATAAATAAAGTGCTTTTTGACGGTTCTGAATATAGATTATCATAGCAAAAACCACCTATTTCTAAAGAGTTGAGTTCAAGGAACTTTTTTAAGTGTCTTTTCTAAATTTTTTTTTGCTTAAATTATGTGTTAATCAAGAGAGAAGACTGCTAGACAGAGTGAGAAGTGACTTTGCTAGTTTTGCACCAGTTTTGAATTAAGTACCCACTCTGTCATATTACCTACATGCAGATGAAACTTCACTCCTTATGATCCTGACATCCTTCTCAACAACTTCTTTCATTCAGTCATTTAACAAATATGTTTTGTGTATCTACTACATTCTTATCAAAACTGGAGTTACACAGAAAAGTAAAATCCAGTCATATTACAATGGAGGTATTATTTATCATCTCCTAAATTTTTCTACTTATATTGTTAGGTTCTTCTTTAGGGTGATCCTAGATTTCATTAAGGAGGTCTACTAATGTTCCATGACTAGACAAGGCGATCATCACAATATTACCTATAAATATTTCAAAGACTACATCATTTATAAGGAATTCCATTTCTATTTAACACTTTTGATGAATTTATACAGCTTTCTTTTGTACCACAACTAAAACTAGAAATCTCATGGGTCCATGTTTATATCTATTAAAGAATGTTACAAAAGATATTATCTAGGAAATGTTTGATTATAAAAGAAGGTGAGATGATCATATAGGGAGGGAGAAAGACAAAGTTGGATAGGCTGAATGTTAAACTAGTACTCACAAACTATCAAAAGATCTCTCACATATGGCAGACCACAAGCAGGACTCATATAACATCTATGAACATAGACACGTAGCTAAAAGGAACTTGAATAGGTCATCTACAGCATAACCCCCTCATTTTATAAATAAAGAAAAGGACGCACAGATAAATTGAGATACTTGTCCAAAGTCACAGAGGTAGAAGACAGTGAAATGTGAAATTTGACTCCAGGTCTTCTAACTCTATTCTCAATGGAGGTGAAGTATGGATAGATTGTGAGATCACTGCATTAGTGGAGGGAGTACATAGTCACATTTCTGTGGGGGAAAAAATGGGAAAGGAGGGGAGGGAAATTAATAGAAACTAACTGGAAATCAGTCTCATAAACCGAAAGCAGTGATCATCTTCTTTCATAATGTGCCTTGCTTAACTGACTTACAGAGGCAGTTCAGGACAACTAGAAAAAAGAATTTATGAATATTTAGAGAATATTCAACTAAGTAACAGCTCCCCCTATTGATGGAGGGATTCGTAGAACCAGCACAATTACTGATGATACGCATAAGTTGGCAAGGTCCCCTTCTCTAAAATGCTTGCAAAGTCAAGTTGATGAAATGATCAATGGTCTACTGAATTTGACTTTCACAAGAGAAAGGTCAGGAATAGGGCTGTGGCTTCACTGAAGATCTCCCACTCCATCCAAGGACAAATGGGGGTGCAATATGTACAATGTAGACACTTTTACAGGCTTCTCCCTTCCAACAAGTCTTTAAAAATGCTGATCCAAGAGACTTAAAAGCAACTCACTCGAGACTCATTTTCAGTATGGCTAAAGTTCTGAAACCCAGACTGCAAAATCTCAGGAAGCAGCTGGATTCCTAATTAAAACAAATCGTTAATAGATTTAGCAGGCCAAATTTATGTTTTTCAATTAAAAACACTATTGCATTTGGTGTATCTGCTCATGTGTATATATGTATGTGTGTAAGTGAGTGTGAGTGTGTGTGAGGAGGCAAGGCAGAACAAATGAAGAAGGTTACAGAGTGGGAAAGGCTCAGGGTATTCCAGAATGTAAGTTACTGCTACAGAGGCTAAGTCAAAACTGAACCACAAAGGTTAACTAAAATAATTCTTAATTATTTGAGTAATTTTCTTTAGTCTAAACACATGCTTCCCTACTACTAATACTACTTATATACTGTAACCCCTTAAGTCTTTATATTACCATTTTGTGAAACTTACCTGCCTTCAACCACATTAAGTGATAGAGAAGCAGAGTGATGAGCAATTTCTCAAGGCCATCCATGAGGTCAGTGATCCTGTCCTTAGGGCCCAATTAAGCTCACATACCAGCCAGAAATCTGTACCTCTGTGTGAATGAAACTAATCTAAACAATATTTACTTGGTAGCTACTCTGGTAGCTACTCAGAATGTCACTGAGTATTCTTGGGCAATAATCTATTTTGCCCATCATAGAGCCATTAGCTCCCTAGTCACCTATAGGATCAGACTCCACCCACCAAATTATATTGCTTCTGTGTTCTTTGGTACCAAAAAAAAAAACAAAAACAGGAATGGAATGCAAATTTGGACTACTAATATTTATTAAGACCAAATTACCAAGTCTACATTAGATAAATCAAAAGCAGTCTAGGACAATAGAAAGAACACTGGATTAAGAGTCAAAGACAAGCAGTTATATGACACAGTGGATACAATACTGGACCTGGAATCAAAAAAAAAAAAGTTCAAATCTGGTCTCAGATACTATCTGAGAAAAGTCACTTAACCTGTCTATCTTAGTTTCTTCAACTGCACAATTGAAATAATAATAGTATCTACCTCTCAGGTTTGCTGCAAGGATCAATTGAGATGACATCTATTAGGCACTTAGCATAGTATTTGGCACACAGTAGGCCTAAAACAAATGCTTGTTTGCTGTCTCCCATCATTTCCTTCAAAAGAACTGAGTTCCAAATCAAACTCTGAAGCTTTTATGAAATTGGGGAAATCACTTCTCAGGGCTCATTTCCTCATCTGTAAAATGAGACAGTTGTATAACAGTCTCCAAGGCCCTTCTGCAATTCTACAATCACTATAAACTTCCATTGAATTGCATTTCCCTCATGGAAACAGAGCTGCTTTAAACAAGAATTCATTATTTTAGACAAAGTAAAGGAATAAGTGAATTTAACCCTTCCCCACTTTTGGGGTTCCTTTTATGTTGTCTTTCCCATTAGAACGTAAGCAGTGTGAGTGAACGGGATCGTATTCTTGGTACTTAGCATCTTGTGCCCGACCTGTGGTAGAACCTTCCAAACTTGCACTGGTCCATTGAGTCACGGTGGGACACACTGTGCCTTGATGCTAACTTTATGATGTCCTTTTGGTCCTCTTTCAGAACAAAAGACAGCACCCAGCATCCACCTTCCAGGACTGTAGTAAGGATCTCATGGATAATATTTGTAGAGTTCTTAGCACAGTGTCTGGCACATAGTAAGTGATTAATAAATGCTCATTGACTAAGAACGCAGGAAGTTCTTAAAGAATATTTTCCTTTTTTAAATAAATGTATTTCTCTACCACCACCACCCCCTTTCCCTGGAAATGGATTCTTATGATTCTGTCTCCAGTTCCTTTGAATTTCTTTTCCACAGGCTATCTAGGAATTCCCCTTTCAAGTTCAGTGCTAAATTTAATTAGAAAGTTAGACTACCCAGGACAAGGTTGTTGAAGGAATCACTTCTTTAAAAAGTTAAAAGGAGAACCAACCAGCCAACACTAAAGTGCCAAAACTAGTTTTTATTTATAATCTCTGATGAGAGCAACTTTTTTGTTTAAAGAAAAACTATTTTGGAAATTGGTGAAACACAAAATTAGACTCTTAGAGACTGGATTGTATGGTTTTTTTCCCCTTTTTGTTTCACAGAAAGTTCTTTTGGTGGGTTAGAAGATAGCAGACTGTGGGGAGAAGAGGAGGTAGTAGGGAATTGCTTTAATATAAAAATGGGTACAATTTCCATGTTGACTTGCTTAAACTATAAAGCTGAAATATTATTTTCTTCTTTTTCTTTTCTTAATATCTCCTACCTATTTTTATGTCTATTCTCCCCCTTTTGATTCCCATGACTCTCTACCATCTCTAGAAAACTAACTCCTAAGTATGGAACACATTAGAATAAATAAGAAAATATCAAGGTCCATTAGGACAAGCCAGTTGCAAATACACAAGTATAGCAACTATTTTCTTTTGATTTTTCTTGCTAGTGCTTAATTGAAAAAATAAAAGGTGACAGTGGATCAGGTAGCTAATTAATTCTGGTTCTAATAGATCAGAAGCTCAATTCCATGGCTCTGACACCTATATAGGTTTAAATTTCTACAAGACTCATGTTGGTTTGCACTACACTGATAACTCTAGGCACCTATCATGTACTCCTTAGTCATAAGAAGGTTGAATCAGAGAGCCACTCAAGCTACATGGCTTATGACATTGGGTCAATAGTTTCTCCTTCATCTACAAAGAATATTGCCTTTGAGAACATCAAAACATACATCATCTTCCTCTACTAAGGTCCTACTCTAATGTCTCATTGCGGTGAGGATGTCACTTCAGTCTCTCAAAAAATAAGCCAGAAGGTTTTATCAAACTGTCTCAACAAAAAGTAAGGGTTGAGCAATGGACTCAGTATCTATTACTTGAGGGTCTAGCTAAGTTCAGAGAAGTCCATTATTTGAATAATAAACAACCAGTTAGAAATATTTTGGGGGGGTCGGGGAGGGAATCCCAAAATTTATTAAGACCATATACTAAGGACATATGATCCTTATAAGAACAGGGAATAGTTACATAGGTAAAACAACAAGTCTTTTTAAATGTTAACCTATTGATCCAGTGGTATACATTTCAGAAAATAGATTTCCAAGCAAAATCTCCCATGTATGCCTTTGGCATATATCCTGTGCAATCTTACTTTCCCAGTGTCCATCAGGACTGCAGCGATGACTTAGATAGTAGCTATATCTAGGGGCCAATCTAATAAAATTATATTCACTTTCTTTGCCCTCCCTTGCTATTTCACTCTATGATCTCATGTGTTTTCAAATTGATATCATGCAACTAGATGAGACTGGCTGATGGAGAATTCCTTGTCACATAATCTCTAATTTTGAGATTAGTTCAGAGATGCAAGAGAATTTTCCACAGGACTCTGTTAGATTCTATGAATGCTTGACTTTTGAGGCAGGCAGCTGCATCAAGCCAGAAAAAGACTGCAGCTGGCCATAGCAGTGAATTACTCCCAGGCCTATAGAGAAGCATCAGGACATTCTCTTGATTCTGGCATTTAGCGGAGTAAGTGCTACATAAGCCAGCCCCTGGATGCGTGTGACAGACCATATTGTGAGCAGAAAGAGGATTTAGTTAATTCAAGTATATGCCAGTAGAGTGACAATGAGTCAGTGTGTTATGAATGAGTAGGGGTGTTATTTGGGTGCCAATCCTTGGACTTGGGACTTTAAGTCCAGGTCCCTAAATGGTTTCCAAATATGGAAAAAGCGAGTACTTGAGCCAGGTGAAACACCTTCTTGGCACTCTGAGCCCTGCAATGGAATAAAGGTCACTAATAGTGCAACATCCTAGTTTGGGGGATTGTGATATTGAAACATTGGCAAATATGATACCTGATTCCCCCAGTTGTGAGCCCCAATAATCCCCACATTGGAAAGAAATGAACAGGAAGAACCCAGGGAGAGCATAAGGAGAACCCAGCGGACCCAGATCCAGAGTTTGAGCATGTTGATGGGATTCTGCAACCAGATTCCCAGGATACTGCACTAGGCTTTTTAGCTTGGGGGATAGGAAGGGATAGTAATTCATTACTAAGGCCAGGCAGCTATGACCTTCTTCTCCTTGGTATAGCAGCTTGCCTCTCAAGTTGAGTATCCTCAAAATTTAACCATTTCTTTTTGAAGAACTTTATGGTCATTAATGAGTTAATCAATACGCCATACAAAAGCAGTAAATCAGGATTATTATTTTTAAAAAAAACAGAGGAAACTAAGCCTCAGACACATTGGCTTGCCCAAGGTCAAACAACGAGTCAGTGAAAGAGCCAAGATTAGAAATCAGACTTCCTGGCTCCTTGTCCTGTGCTCAGGATGAAACAACCATAGTTCATTCATTTATACTATGAGATATTAGGCACCTTTTGAAACAAGGAACAGATCCCAGATACTTATTATTATTTCATATAGGAACTTAAACTTGATCTTTCACTGCCACTTAAAAAATAATCTTAATGGGATTTATAAGGGGGAAAGGGAAACTGTCCTTTGTGTCAAAAAAATTTTATTTGCCCATACCTATATTTAGTGGTTAGCCAAAACATCATCTAGCAGTCCATTTTTTTTTGTGGCGGGGGGGGGGGTAGTACAAATAGCTTAATCCCATGCCCTAAGTAATATCTCTCAATAAAATGATTTTAATAGCCCAAGCTACATTTAAACAGTTACAAAGCAAAGAAAAATTGCTCAGCTTCCTTACAAAGTCACTGCAGGAGTAGTGCTTAGCACAACACTGTGTGAGGTGTTAGAGTGTAATGTGGTGGTCTGTAGTGATTTATTGGAACCCGGGGTATAGGTATGGGGAGCACACATGATGATGGTTTGCATATTCTGAGAAACTACTGGGGTGAAGGGTAAAGGGAACATGACAAGCCCCATATTGCTATACTTGAGCTGCAGAGAACTCATTTAGTATGAGATTAGGCCAGAAAGCTGAATCTGAAAGGGGGAGGGAGCGGAAGGCTATTGAAAACTAAGAGATTCTACTGCTGACTGTGGAGGTCATGTGACCCTGACACATAACTTTTACTGAGTTGACTATATCTCACTTCCTGTAAGTGCCTGTCCCTCATGCTCACTTTCAAGGACTTGGCCAATCTCCTTTTGTAAATAGAACAATGCTTTATATTTCTCTATTACACTGCAGTGACTATATCAATAATGCAGGAAACGCATCTGTCCGGCACAATGAGATTATTTTTCTGATTTCGGTTGACAGTTATGGTAATAGTTTGGCAAACAATCTACTCCACCATCAATGACCGCAGATTACAGCTGTTTTTAAAAATCTCAGCTGCTCCTGGAAACTTAGAAGATTGATTGTGTGCCCAGAGAGAGACAGAAAGACATGCCTTTACGGTAAAAAAAAAAAAAAAAAAAAGTTAACTCTTTTTTCTGATTGTAAAAAGCTAAGGTAATACTGGGGGGAAGCATACCATGTTGTATATGGAAACAACATGAGGAATATAAGATGCTAAAAATCGTTACACCTCTACATCTTTAGCAGCTCTTTTATTCCAAAGGAGTCTAACATTTCCAGGAGGATTTTACAGGAAGCTAGGGGACTCGGCAATCTTTTAGACTTCTTTTTTAACTTGAAAAATTTCCCAAATCTGCCATGTCTCATTTTGAAGAAATTTACAACAAAAAATGCCAGGAAAAATATTTCAATATCTATATTGTTCCTGTCTATAAACACGACTCAAATTTTTGATAGCAGTACAAGAATTAAAAACACATATATTTGTGTATATCTACCTCTATATCTCTGCACCCATCTATATGTGCATATATAGATATCATATGGTTATACATATAGAGATACATATATATACATATATATGTATCTGTGTAAGTGTGTGTATACATATATATTTGTGTGTGTATAATATATACCTATAACAATTCATTAATTCAGTTTAATTCCATGAATTAAAATGAGTGAAGAACTGGGAGGAAAGTTGTTTTTTTGGGGGGGTTGGCATTTTTTTTTGAGGCACTTTATTTCTTAATTGAGGAATTTAACATGTGATATTACCAGAACTACAGTACAGACATGGCTCCCTGGATTTGAAATAATCAGTATTTCAAATTTGTTCGGTATGCCAACCCCTAACCCAGAAGAATTTTTCTGACATTTCTCTTTTATGAAAATAAGAGTGCTGATCTTGCTTATGGCCTGTGACATTGGCACATTGCCAGCCATTGTTATCCAGAATAAACAAACAAAAAAAAGGAATGATGGCTGTAAGTTGGTTAGTAACACTCAAAAGCCAAAAGGTGCTAGTCTTTCCATATCCCCCCAACATTATAGGGCAAAACCATTGGAAACAGCAGTAGTAAAGGAAGGTGGTTTGTAGTATTCATAGTCTTCAGATTCAGGTAAGTTCATTTTTCTTGTGAACTCTTCACCTAGGCTCCAATTAGTATCCTATTAACCTCCTTAAATATGGAATTGCTAAGATCTTAGAATACTCCAAAATGGTCTATTAGCTACCCCATTTCCTGTCTCCATCAGATGTAAATGCCAAAGTAGGTCGCTCAACAGAATTACCTTGATTAATTTCAGCTATCTGTACATAGGCCATGATGTCATCCCGGTAAAAAGGCCATTTAAATTTGACAGGCAAATTCTGTGAGAGATTTAACAAGGATGTTTGAGCATACACTACTTTAAGTTTAGGATGATTTTAATGAGGTAAACATTCCAAACATTAAAAATTAATTCCACAAATGGTGAACTTCTTAATGGTAATATTAAACTCATGTACTCTTTAAAGTCTACAGAAAAAATCTTAGGCTATGACATAAAAACCTCTGAACTTGTCTGTATGATCTTGACAAGTTACATTCCCTTTATGGACCTCAGTTTCCTTCTCTGAAAAATGAGTTACATTAGCTCGTAAAGAAGTTTCTCAACTCTCAAATCCTATAATCTTATGACTTATTATCACAACCATCCACCAATGCTCTGACCTGGACACGTAAACAGAAACAAATAACACAGAGCTAAATTGCTTTTAAAAACATTGGGAAACCCTACTGATGTAAGATGAAAGCTCTGAAAATGACATTTTCTTTTTTTTAAATTATTTTATTTGTTTTGAGTGTTCCATAATAACTTCCATCTATCTTAGATTTTTCCCATCCCTCCCCCTCTTTCCCTGTCCCTCCTCACTCCCTCCTTGAAATGGAGTGCAGTTTTAAACAGGTTCTAGATTTACATTCCTATTAAATACATTTTCACCTTAGTCATGTTGCATAGAAGAATTAAAAAGAATGGGAGAAACCATAAAACAAAACAAAACATAACAGGAGAAAATGATCTGCTTCATTCTGCAATACAATTCCATAGTTCTACTCTGGATGAGGAAGGCATTTTGCCTCGAGACCAGTGAAAATTTTTTAAGTCCTTGCATTGTAATGAAGTACTAAGTCTACCAGAAAAGTTCCTCGCACACCGTGGTTGTTCCTGTGTACAAAGTTCTCTCGCTTCTGCTCCTTTCACTCAGCATCAGTTCATATAAGTTCTTCCAGGCCTCTTTGAAGTCTTCCTGTTCTTCATTTTTCATAGCACAATAGTATCCCGTTGCATTCACATACCACAATTTATTCAGCCATTTCCCAATTGATGGGCATCCCTCTGATTTCCAGTTTTTGGCCACTACAAAGAGTGCTGCTATAAATATTTTTGTGCCTGTGGGACCCTTTCCCATTTTTATGATCTCTTTGGGATAGGGTCCCAGAAGTGATATTGCTGGGTCAGAGGGTATGTACATTTTTGTAGCCCTTTGGGCATAGTTCCAAATTGCTCTCCAGAATGGTTGGATCAGCTCACAGCTCCACCAACAATGTATTAGTGTTCCAACTCTCCCACATCTTCTCCAACATTTATCATCTTCTTGTTTTGTCATGTTATCCAAGCTGATAGGTGTGATGTGGTACCACAGAGTTGTTTTGATTTGCATCTTTAATCAATAGCAATTTAGAGCATGTTTTCATAGCTTTAATTTCTTCCTCTGAAAATTGCCTGTTCCTATCCTTTGACCATTTATTAATTGGGGAATGATTTGTATTCTTGTATCTTTGACTCAGTTCTCTATATATTTTAGAAATGAGGCACTTCATAATGTTCTCTGCCTCTTGTTTGGTCAAAAATTTCTCCATTCTCCATAAATCTGACAAATTCCTTGCTCCCCTAATTTGTTGATAGTATCAATCTTTATACCTAGATCATGTATCCATTTGGACTTTATTTTTGTGTACGGTCTTAGGCATTGGTCTATGCCCAGTTTCCACCACGTTGTTATCCAGTTTTCTCAGAAATTTTTGTCAAATAGTGAGTTCTTATCCCAGAAGCTGGGGTGAAAATGACCTTTTCAAAACAGTGGCTTTACTAAGAATACAATATGAGTTTGAATTTTAAAAAGTTACACTGAAACTATAGTGTCCTTTGTTATATATGTATAATGGTGACTTAAAAATATGGATTTTAAGTAAAATGAACCTCCTCATACTTTCATATATCAAAGAATGGTTTCTTTAGGATAAGTGGGGGTGAAAAAACTTTTAATTTATGAAGCATTATCAGGAATCAGAAAGACTATGTTCAAGGCCTTCAACAGAGACAGGTCAATTAAACTCTTTTTGTCCTGGGAAGGAAAAAAGAAGGAAAGGGAAAGGGAAAGGGAGGGAATGAAAAACAGAAGTAGCCACGACAGTCCTTGTATCATAGCAGACAGTGGCCACCTTTGGAGGCAGGAAGACTGGTTCAGATCCTCCTGCCAACACTGGTACAACTAGCTTATTGTCTCCATAGGCTCATAGGTCTAGAGCTTGAAGCAACTTAGCCTTCTAATCCAAACCCTACAATTTACAAGTGAGGAAACCGAAACTAGTTAAAAGGAAGGTTGAGTTACTTACTTAATGTCACACAGGGGAAAAGCAGGAGAGGCAAGATAAGTGAAAAGAGTTTCCTACCTTGAAATTCTTTCTATCGCAGTAAAATCATTTCTATTCTTTACTCCAAAATAGAGCAGAGAATTATTAACAATTTAAAACACAGCAGTATAAGTCAAAGCAACTCACACCTCATAATCAACAGTATATACCATTTTCTACTGAATATTATTATTTCATAAAATCTTGATTATATTTTGAATTTCCTCATTTTTTTTTCAAAATTGTATTGCCCTAATTTGGCACAAGAACATCTAAAGAAGAAAGTGTTTCCAATTCTTCAAAGATGTAATTTCATTGATAGAATATAAGCTCCTTGAAAGCAACAGACTGCTTCACTTTAGGTTTTGTATCTGCTTAGCACAATGCCTGTCATATGGTAGACACTAATAAATTCTTATTGATTGATGTGAGCATTCCCCTCCATTCCTTAGTAGAGATCATTTTCATGAGTTTCATAGCTAATTATCATCATTAACAACATCGCAATCATCCATTGCCCTCCCTTCTTTGATAGACCCTTCCAGAAATTGTGCTGTGCTAGCCCTCCCTTCAAGAACCCAGACTGATCTCTATCCCATGATGGGGAAGAATTTAAAATGCTAAGTCCGCATGTTTGTAATGTATACACAGATATGTAAGGCATACAAAGCAAGGTGGCACCCATATTAGAATGTGAAATAGTAATAGAAAATAAGCACATATATTGGAATCATTTTTACACACACACACACACACACACACACACACACAATAATAACTCTACTGTTGTTTTTTCTTTTCCTGCTACTGTCTTTCAAACATTAATTTTGTTTATTCCTTCAATGTACTGGAGTCCTTTACTAATATCATTTGAACAATGGATTCTGTTTCCAATTCTAATTAGAAGTCAAAGAAGTCATGAATGATCCCTGAGCTTTAAAGGCTCTGCTTTGCAGATTCAAGGACAATTACTGGCTTCTGGACTATGGCATGATCTATATAACATGTATTTGCTAAATCTTTCTGGAGTACTGATTGCTATTTCCTTTTAGAGTGATTAAACCTTCATTAGATATTAAACAAAAAATAAAGGCCCAGTCAGGGATCTCTGCTGGCTAGAGAAATCAGTGGGAGGATTGCCACCTTTTAGAGAAAAAAAAATAAAGAAATAACCTGCCACCATTAAAGAGATTGAAAGCTGAGAGTATGTATTTATGCCATTGAGCCAAATTTAATGTTCATAAAGACAATGAAACTTCAGTATCCCAAGCCTCCGCTTCCAAGCTTCAGGTCAGAGACAGATGACTTCACTCAGAGATTTATTACTGAGGGGCAAAGCTTTGGAGTCTGTGTCAAGGTGGCCTCATCTGTCACTAGAAAAATTCTGCCATAATATTCTAATGTCAGATCCCACCTACCCTTGATCAATCTATCAATTGACATACTTAGAAAATTATGAAGAAGTCTAGGGCACTTTATTTCAATATATAAAATACAAAGGCATGCAGGAACTTAATTTAGGCAGAAATCCTATGCTGTTTTTTTTTGTCTTTTCTATATATGTATCATGGTGCTGTTGGCCACAAACTATGTTAGCATGTATTTTTGACAGTTTAATACATTTGATCACCACAATCTAAGGTAAAATTAAGTTTAATTTTATAAGAAAAGAAATATAAGAATTTAAAATCAAAGATAAGAGAATGACCCACTTAATTGCCACTTCCCTTCTCTCTCCCTTGTGTGCTATTTCTGAGATAGCCTACAACTAAGGGCTCAAAAAAATCAATGTCTCATAATATTTATTATCCATCATAGATGTGTATCATCACTATTGGCTTTAAGAAAGTAACAACTAACAGTCCCAACATTAGGAAAGTCAGGTCTAATATTTGTAATTTCATAGTAGAATCATGTTATAACCTGACTTCTTCCTGTCTCCCTAGACTTTGAGCTATTTTGTTATTTGTCAGCTCTCCTAACAAAAGATCTAAGAAATGGCAGGAAAGATCACTTTATTGAAAAATAGGATACCTGGGTTCTTTTCTTAGTTTTGCACCTACTGGTTGTACTTCCTTGGACAAGTCAGTTAGACTCATACTGTTTGGCCCCAGAGACCAGAACTAGAAGTGAAGGATAAAAACTGTAGAAAGATAGAATCTGAATGCATAGAAAGGAAATAAAAAAAAACACCAAAACTTTCTAATAATTTTTTTTAAAATTACAGTGAAGTTATTTCTGGAAGTAATCAGGTCCCACTCACTAGAGGTCTTTAAAAAAAAACCAACTAGATGACCACTTTACAGAGATATTGTAAAGGAAAAGAGATTCTGGTTGAGGTTACAGATGATCTCTGAGATTCTGAGATACAAGGATACATTCTAATATATAGATCTCTCGCTCATAGGATCATAGATTGACAGAGGAAGGGATCAGATAGGTCATGGAGTCCAACCCTATTATCTCACACATAGGGAAACTGAACCTGTGGAGGTTAGGTGAGTCATACAGCTAATAAATGTCGGTGGTTGGACTGGAAGTCTAATTATATTCCCAAACCAGGACATTTAGACTGTAGTCTATGGATTTTCAGGAACTTTAAGGCATGCACGTTAATCTTATCACCAAGCAACTGGTTTCTAAGCAGACATTCTCGGAATTTTGAAAGAGTAACCAAACTGCAGTCATCAAAAAGATTTCCCAATAATTTTTTTGGTCATCATAAGTAACTTTGCTAATATGTTCTTAACATTTCATATAGTATATATGTTATTTTATTTACTTCATTCCAACTCTGACATTTGATTTTTATTTGCCCTAGAATATTCTGAAGGAAACTAGAAGAATAGCTAATAGTTAACTGGAAAAGCTTGATTCCTCTGGTCCTCCTGGCAAATTGTAACTTTCTCACCCTTTGGCTCCTCAGGTTCGCTCCTCCCACCTTTTAGCTGGTTTTCCCTGACTTTTCTATTGCCAAGTGTCAGCACTCACTTCTCACAGGCCATTGCTGTCCAACTTTCCTGTGGAGGCATTAAGAAAGATGAATTTTCTAAAATGAGGCCAACCAGTGAACTGTGATGGCAATGTAATTCCATTACTTTCAAAGGAGTTGAGTCTGTTAGACTCATCCAAGTGTAGCAATGCTATACCTTGAAAAGGAAAAAGATACAGCAGCTTGTGGTCGTTGTTTGTTTACTTATGTCTTCTTTCTTATCCCTTGTGTCCAGTGTAGAACATCAAATAACGGAGAGACTTGGATGCCAATTTAGGCTTCAAGTCTGAAGCAGACAGTGGCTTATGAGTATCATTGAAAGGACCCCAAAACATTGGATAGAATAAAGCAAAGAAGTGAATTTAGTTTTTTTCCTCCTGTTGACTTGGAGTAAAGTTTCAGTCCATACCTGAAAAATACACTGATATATAAACATATGTGTGTGTTTATGTGTATATGTGTGTGTGTGTATGTGTGTGTGTGTGTGTGTGTGTATTTCAGAAAGACACTACTGATTGAATCAAATGACCTGGTTATAAATTCAAATCCCACCAAGTATACCTGTGTGATCTTGGCTGGATCACTTCATTTCCCTGGATCTCAGTTTCCTCATCTATGAAATGGCCTCTGAAGTTCCTTCTGCTCTGGATATATTATCATATGATCCTGTAATAAAACCATATTTTCTCTAAATTGAAATTTCATAGTCTCCTTAAAGTTAAGACCCATAGAGGAAAGGGTGGGATGGGGGGAGCAACAAAAATGAACATTATTAAGAAATTGAAATCTTTTAGAACAGGAGACATAAGAATGTCTTCATTCAATTGAAATCAATTCAGTAAACATTTTAAAATACTTATTATGTGCAAGATGCTGCATTAAGCACTGAGAAATAATACAAAGACAAAAACTGGAACTTCCCTGCCCTCAAGGAGCTCATATGCTATGAGTGGTAATTTTCCATCTCTTCCCCTCATTTTTATTCTTTTTTGGAAGTTAATAGATATTAAATATGAACTTCCTGTTGTGGTTTAATCATTTTATTCGAGTCTGACTCTTTGTGACTCCTTTAGGGGTTTTCTTGGCAACGATACTGGAATGGTTTGCCATTTCCTCCTCCAGTTCATTTTATAGATAAGGAACCTGAGGGAAACAGGTTTAAGTCACTTGCTCATGGGTCACAGCTAGTAAGTGTCTGAGGCCAGATTTGAACTCAGGGAGATGTCTTCAAGCTCAGCTCTCTGTTCACTGCAATACCTGGCTATCCCATTAAGTATGAGCGGTAGACAGTTAAGTGTGTCCAAACCCCTAATTTGGATCGGCTTATTCTGTTTTAAAAATGTACTAAACACTAGCACATGAGCCTCCTAGGGATCATTTTATTTACAGAAGCAATCTTTGATTCTGCTTCAATAGTTAATGCTTCATTAACACTCCTCACACTGGCTCCAAAGGGGAGCCAAAGAATTGGTCTCATATTATAGTATATAGTTTCATATTACACATGTGTATGTATAGTATATATTGGTTGGTTGGCTGTTGGCCTTCATTCTCGAAGAGGACCAGCATTATATCTCTATGATAAAGTGAAATTTCAGTGTGTCTGATTGTGGCTGATCAGGCCAACATGAGCTCGGAATGCTCTATCACAGGTTGGGCACAGACTTTCCGTGAGAACAAATTTGTGCATCCTACATTTGCTTTGTGCTGTCTCAATTGTGTTTTGCTCAAAGAGCACAGCACCCTCTCTGAGGTGGACGCATCATGCTGAGCAGTCCTATGCCAGTGTCTCCCATGTTGCACAGTCAGATCCAAAGTTCTTGAGAGAGACCTGGAGAGTGTCATTGTATTGTTTCTTCTGACCACCAGATGATTGCCTGCCCCATGAGAGTTCTCCATAAAATTATCTTTTTGGCAAGTGTACATTTTGCATTCAAACAACATGGCCAGCCTGTTGGAGTTACACTCTCTGAAGCATAGTTTGAATGCTTGGCAGTTCAGCTCAAGCAAGGACTTCAGTGTCTGGTACCTTATCCTGCCAGGTGATCCTCAGAATCTTCCTGAGACGGTTCAAATGGAAGCAATTCAGTTTCCCAGCATGGCACTTGTAGACTGTCCATGTTTCCCAGGCATACAACAATAAGGTCAGCACGATGGCTCTATGGACCTTCAGTTTGGTAGTCAGTCTAATACCTCCTCTCTCCCAAACTTTTCTTCAGAGCCTCCTAAATACTGAGCTAGCTCTGGCAAGGTGTGCATCAACCTCATTGCTAATGTGTACATCCCTGGAAAGTACACTACCAAGGTAAGTGAAGTCCACAGCTTTAAAAACTTCATCATTTGTTGTAACTGATGGTCCCACATATGGATGGTGTGGTGGTGGCTGATGGAGAGCCTGTGTTGTCTTGGTGTTAATTATTAGGCCACAATTAACCCCAGGCAACAGAGCATTGATTCAAACTTTGATGCAATTCAGCTTCAGAGGCTACATTGAGTGCATAATCATCTACAAACAGAAAATCATGTACAAACACTTCCTCCACTTTGGTGTTGGCTTGTAGCCTTTTCAAATTGGAGAACTTACCATCTGTACAATAGATGACCCTGATGCTGTGTTCATCCTCATTGAAAGCATTTGACAACATGACTGAAAACATCATGCTAAAAAGCATGGGAGCTGTATGAGACTATATACTATACTATATATGTATAGTCATATATATACTACACACACACAGTCTCATATTATAGTGAAGCCAAAGTCCAGTTCACCAATCCATTCATATTGCACATCCAAATCCCCGCACAAGGCACAACTCCTTCTTCCCCAAAACCTCTGGTATGTGAATTAGAGGTCCATAGGATCATAGATCCAGAGTTGGAAGGGACCTCAAAGGCTAATTTTATGAGGGATGAATGAAGATGAAGACACTGAGCTTAAATAATGTTTCTAAGTTCACGCAGGTAGTAAATCCTGGAAGAGGTATCTGAAACCAAAGTCCAGAGCTGGTGCTGTTTCCACAATATTGTGTAGCTGTTGTAAATTTTTAACTCTCTGGAGCTCCTTCCTATTACTAATTTAGCAATAGAAAACTGTCAACTTTTAATTAAAAGTGCAAGAAAGTCCCAAAGCTTAATATATAAATAATTACACTGGTATATTTATTTGGCCCCGTTGAAAGGCTCAAAAAGAAAATAAGGAACTGGAAAATATAACCTAGACCTGGACAGAAGCTAAGAAGCTACATTTCAAAAACAGAAAAAAACCCCAACGAAACAAAACAAGGCAAGTCAGGGACATACTACTCCCAGGGGCATCACTCTGAAGTGCCAGCCTTTAATGATTTGGAAAGAAACACATTTCAACACTACTGTGGCATGAGAGCATCAGAGTTGTAGTCTGGAGTATTAGCCAGTCTTTCTCCTAAGTGCCTAAGGGGGAGTTTCGAACCACTCTGGCCCATTCCTGAAGCTCCCAAGAGCAGAGTGTTAACAGAGCAGTCACATTGTAGGGGTCAGCTGATATCCATATTACATCACCACAATTGTACCAAGGCAGCTACTGGGGTATTAGGCTAAAGTATCTGACAGCTGCTGGTAGATTATACTTCACTTGTACCACTGTGAGTTGAAAATGAACACCAAGTCAAACATTATTGCTCTGTGAAACCATTTCCTCCATTGCAGGATGTTTTTTCTTTTACTCACTATCATTTTGGGGGAAAGATTTCTGGGGGCTTTGGAAATGGTTAGCAAACTTGTAAAGTTTTCCAAGAAAAACTTGGTAAGGAATTTTTTTTAATTGTTTCATTTTATTTTTTTTTCCCAAAATCAATTGTCCCTTTTTCTGAGCTTAAGTTTTTGTTTGTTTGAGTGGGAAAAAAAGCCTAGCTTCACGCTGGTTATTGTCTTAATATGAATTTGGTTTGTTTTTACTGTAGTATCTTTTGATCTGCTCTCAGGATGTTTGAAATAGCATGACTGTCTTCCAGGAGCAGGATCAAATGTTCATAAGAAAACTACTTGAACTCAGTGGACATTCTTAGGGGCTAAAGAACATTCTTCAAAAGAAGATAATATTGAGTGTGCTTTATGCCTGCCAAATAAAGATCCCTCTACTAATCTCTGTTGTATCCTCTCCCTCCCTATCTTTTCTTCAACTCCTTGCTCCAACTTGCTAATTGTCCAAGTTGGTAAAAAGTGATATTGTGATGCAATGTCTATGTGTATACTTTGCTCCAAAGTAGAAGAGAAACTCTTATATCTGAGATATGTTGGAGATTGATACAAACATGATTCCAAGAGTTATATTTCAATAAAGTAGTCAGAAGACAATTTTCAAGAGAACTGCATGCTATCACAACAGCCATGTGAAAAGTTGCTCCAATTCACTGACAATGAGAGAAACGCAAAATAAGATGGTTCTGAGTTTCACGGCTTACTCAGAACATATACTAAGATGATAAAACCTTAGAAACCAGTGGTAGAGGCAGTATAGGAAGACAGGAAGTGGATACATCATTGGTGCAGCTGTAAATTGGTCCTAAATATTCTGGAAAATATTTTGGAATTATTCAAGGGGAGTTACTAAACTATTACTACTCCTTGACCCAATGGTATGGGTCAATTAATAAATATTTACTCCTTCCTAGGTATATACTGGCTATTACAAGGTATATGCTTCCTGAGGGAGTGAATGACAGAAAGAAAAGTCTTCTGTATAACACATATAATATTGAACAATAACCACAATGATATAGAATAATAATAGCTAACATTTATATAAAACTTACTGTGTCCCAGACAATATGCTAAACACTTTACAAATACTATCACATTTGATCCTTATAACAACTCTGGAAGGCAGGTATTATAATTATTCCTATTTGACAGGTGAGGAAACTGAGGCAAATAGAGGTTAAGTGATTTCCCCAGTGTCTAAAGGCAGTCTTCATTAGCTTATCTACTAGACCACCCAGGTGCCTCTTTAAAGAAAAAAAAGATAGAAATTGTCAAGACTTTTTCGAGTTCACATACCTAGTTAGTAGGGTATCTCTTTTTTGCATATATTTGGGAAACTTGCATTAAAATGTACAGTATTGAGTCAAGATGGTGGAATAAGCAATAAATCACTATAACTCTCCCATATTCCCCTCCAAACAACCATAAAATAGCACCCCAAAAGAAATCTTGGAACAGAACCAGCAAAAAGACTGGGGGAAAAAAATCTTTGAGCCCAAGAACCTCGGAAGGTCGGCAGGGAAGGTCTGTCTCCCTCCAGTAAAAAGGCAGCACAGTCTAGGATAGGAAACAGTAAGCCAGCAGCAAGCCCTACCTCAGCAAACCAGAAGGAGATCCTGTACCCCAGTGAAGCAGAGCAGATAAAAGCAACTACAAGGAACTTCCTATCCACTATGTGCCTAGCATAGCCAGGTGAACTGGCAGGCTCGAACTCTGAGGACCACCACATGCTTCAGTGTCACTCAAGGGAAACAGAGAAACAACCCCCCCTTCCTCAGTACAGACTAGACCCTACCATTAGGACCCTGGCTCAGCATCAGGTAAACTGCCAGACCCCTACAGACTCCAGCAGCACTGGGCAGCCTCCATCACACCCCCTCAGTGCAGCATCAGACATGAGGGTCCCCTGTGGGCCTCAGGGCAATATAAGTGCAGCACCAGGTAAACAGCCAGGGCCTGCAGCCTCTGGCACCAGAAGCCTAAGATATTGCCCTTTCACCTTGAGAGCAGAGCTCAAATTTGAAAGAAAGGCCAAAGGTCAAA
The DNA here is from genome assembly GCA_028658325.1 of Potorous gilbertii. Lineage (NCBI taxonomy): Eukaryota > Metazoa > Chordata > Mammalia > Diprotodontia > Potoroidae > Potorous > Potorous gilbertii. The sequence continues at coordinate 564,403,145 of CM053769.1, read as the reverse complement.
AAAGATCAGCAATAAATAACAAAAAAAGACTCTGACCATTGAAAGTTTTATTGTGGTAACAGGAAATATCAAGTCACAAAGTCAGAAGAATGTCACAATGTCAAAACACCTATGGAACATATCACCAAAGGAAAACAAGGGATGGTCTTAAGCCCAGGAAGAACTTATGGAAGAGCTCAAAAAGGAAATTAAAAATCATATAAGAGAGGCAGAAGAAAAACTGGGGAAAGAAATGAGAGTGATACAAGAAAATTACAAAAAAAAAGTCAGCAGCTTAGAAAAAGAAAACCAATGCTTAAAAAGTGGAGTTGGCTAAATGGAAAAAGAGATACAAAAGCTAACTGAGGAAAACAATGATGTAAAAATTAGACTAGGGAAATGGAAGCTAATGACTCTATAAGACATCAAGAACCCATCAAACAAGTTCAAAAGAAAGGAAAGAATAGAAAAAATGTAAAATACCTCATTGGAAAAGCAACTGCCCTGGAAAATAGATCCAGGAGAGACAATATCACAAGCCATAATCAAAAGGAGAATGGGAAACTGCCCTGAGATCCTAGAATCAGAGGGCAAAATAGGCAACGAAAGAATCCACCCATCACCTTAGGAAAGAGATCTCAAAACAAAAACTCTAAGGAACATTACAGTTAAATTTCAGAACTATCAGGTCAAGGGAAAAGTCCTGCCAGTACCCAGAAAGAAACACTTCAAATATCAGGGAACCAAAAAAATCAATATTACACAGGACTTAGCAACTGGAATACTAAAGGATCAGAGTTCATGGAACATGATAGTCCAGAAGGCAAAGGAAATAGAACTACAACCAAGAATCACTTACCTGATGAAATTAAGTATATTTCAAGGGAAAAAAATGGTCATTCAACAAAATAGAAGTTTTTCAAGCTTTCAAAAGAGAAGACCAGAGTTGAACAAAAAATCTGATGTCCAATATCAAAACCCAGGAGAAGTTTCAAAGGGGAAACAAGGAAAACATAAAGATTCAATACAGCTTAACTGTTTATATCCTTACATAGAAAGATGATTCTTGTAATTCTTAAAAGTTATGCCACTAACAGTACTCTTAGAAGGAATATACCTAAACAGAGGGTACAGATATAAAGTGAATTTGAGGGAATGACATAAAAACATAATTGAAGCATGAGAAAGAGGAGTACATTGAGTGTAAAAAGAAAGGAGAGGCAGAATGGGAGTAAATTATTTCACATGAAGAGGCACAAGAAACCTATTACAGTGGAGGGAAAGATGGAAGGGTGAGTGATGGGCCGTGCCTGAACTTTATTCTCATTAATATTATTTAAAAGGAAATAAAAACACAGTCAGTTGAGTATAAAAATCTATCTTATCCAACAGAAAAATAAGAGAGGGGGAGATTTAGTAAAGGATGGGTAGATGACAGAAGGGAGGATAGAATGGAGGAGGTGATAGTCAGATGCAAAGCACTGGTGAGGAGGGAAAGGGTAAAAGGAGAGACAGAACACAAAGCGAGGAAAATAGTATGGAGGGAAATATCACAGTTAGTAATCACAACTACGAATGTGAAGTGGGATGAACTCTCCTGTAAAATGGAATTGAATAGCAAAAAGGATCAAAAAACAGAATCCTATATAATATGTTGTTTACAAGAAACACTTGAAGCAGAGGGTCACGCAGAGTAAAGGTAAGGGACTAGAGCAGAATCTATTATGCTCCAAATGAAATTAAAAAAATAAGGGTAGCAATGCTGATCTCAGACAAAGCAAAAGCAAAAACAGATCTTATTTAAAAAGATAAGGAAGGAAATTATATCTTCCTCATACTATAAACAATGAAGCAATATCAGCTCTAATCCTCAAAGCTTCAAGTGCTCTAGCATCCCAATTCTTGAAGAAGTTACATGAGTTACAGTTTCATGACCAAACGAGAGATAGAGAACATTATGAAATGAAATGTAAAATAGAGCATTTTGATTATATTAAATTAAAAGGTTTTGCACAAAGAAAACTAATGCAACCAAGATTATAAGGAAAGCAGAAAGCTGAGGAACAATCTTCACAGTAAGTGTCTCTGATAAAGTCCTCATTTCTCATTATAAGCATACAAACATTTCCCCAACTGATAAATAGCCAAAGGACATGAACAGGGAGTTTTCCAGATGAAGAAATAAGTGCTCTAAATCACTTTTGATTAGAGTAATGAAAAGGAAAACAAGTCTGAGATACTAGCTCACAGCTATCAGATTGGCTAATATGGCAAGAAAGGAAAACTACAAATGTTGGAGGATATAGAAAAATTGGGACACTAATGTACCATTGGTGGGGTTATGAACTGATCCAACCATTCTGGGGAGCAATTTGGAATAAATTGTGCATACCCTTTGATCCAGCAATACCACTACTAGGTCTGTGTGCCAAAGAAATAATTTTTTAAAAAAAGGAAAGAGGCCTACATGTGCAAAAAATATTTATAGCAGCCCTTTTCATGCTGGCAAAATATTAGAAATTTGAGAATAACTGAACAAGTTGTGATATATGAATTTAATGGAATACTATTGTACAGTAAGAAATGATGAGCAGGAACATTTCAGAAAATCCTAGAAAGACTTGCAAGAACTGATCCAAAGTGAAATGAGCATAGCCAGGAAAACATTGTACCCAGTATCAGCAATGCTGTGTGATGATCAACCATGACTGACTCAGCTATACTCAGCAACACAATGAACCAAGACAAATACAAAAGTCTCATGAAGGAAAATGCTATCCATATCCACTGAAGGACCATGCCATCAGAGAAATGATGACATGACTTGCACTTGACTTGGTTTTGAGTGAGGCAGGGCTGTGCAAGTCAACAGCCTCACTTCTCCTCCAGAGCCATCTGAATCCAGTGACCACATATTCATCAGGACGACTAGAGATGAGTCAGGATGAGGCAGTTGGGGTTAAGTGACTTGCCCAAGGTCATACAGCTAGTGAGTGTCAAGTGTCTGAGGTGAGATTTGAACTCAGGTCCTTCTGACTCCTGCACTGATGCTCTATCCACTGTACCATTCAGTTGCCCCTCTGTATCCAGATAAAGAACAGATGGACTGTGAATTTAGATCAAGGCATATTTTTTTCACTTACCTTATTCTTTTTTGTGTTTTTTTCTTTTTTGATCTATTTCTTCTTTCACAACTGTGACTAATATGGAAAAATATTTTACATGATAGCACATGTATAACCTATCTCAAATTGCCTACCATTTTAGGAAGAAGAGGAGGGAGGAAATAAAGAGGGAGAAAAATTTGGAACTCAAAATCTTTTAAAAATGATTGCTAAAAATTGCCGTGACATGTAATTGGGGTAAAAATACTACTTTTAAAAAAAAATATGTAGTGTAATAAATCTCCAATAATCACCAATTAAAGTGGACTTTGATTTGGGAGAGAAATATATATATTCTATTTTCACACACATTCTCCATCATAACTTAACTTATTCATATTATTTGTTTTTATTAACCAAACTCAATGATAATACAACAATTCAAAGGGAAGATTAAATATAAAATAATCACCTCTCTCCCACCTCTGCCCCAGGAATTAGAGACACCCAATAATGTGGTGTGTCTTCTTATTCCTCAAGGAATGATAATACCTGATAATTTTTTTAAAATATGTTCAGGAAAGAAATAGATCCTCTTCCAAACTGGAAGCACATTATAACAATTGACATTAATTAACTGACATTAATAAGTGAAAAATTAACTTCTCTAAGATCTTACTGTCTACCTGGTTCCCAGACATTTTCTTGGGGAAATGTGGTGATATGTCAACTCATTCTAACCTGCTAAACATGAATTGAAATTCTGTAGAGAGCCTTTTAAAGAGAACATTTTAAAAAAAATTATCTGTAATTGATTTCCAAAGGAAATACCAAGAGTCAAAAGAGTAGAGATCAAAGAAATGAAAACCGTGATTAGTGGATTTGACTGAGTTAGTTGCCCGCCAGTACCAAGAATTTACTATCTAACCTCCCAGTCATAATAGCATGCATTTATATAGCTCTCTAGAGTTATAAAGTGATTTATCTGTAATGCCTCATTTGATCCTCACAACAACTCTGGGAGTTAGGTGGCAAAAGTATTACTGTCTTCATTTTATGGAATAAAGAAAGCGAGGTTAAGAACTACTGACTTTCTTCATCTTTAAAAATAAGGTGATTGAATTACACTCTTAGGTACCTTCCGGTTCTAAATCTGTGATCTCAAAATCAGACAGTAAGTGCTAGGGCTAAATCTCAAATCACTCAATTCAAGCAAATAATAACAGTAACAGCAACACTAAGAAAAATTATAATATGATAGCAATAAGTAGCATTTACATAATGCTTTAAGATTTTGGGGGCAGCTAAGGGATGCAGCGGATAGAGTACCAAGCCTAGAGTCAGGAAGACTCATCTTCCTGAGTTCAAATCTGGCCTTCTTAGCTGTATGACCCTGAGAAGACATTTGCCTCAGTTGGCTCATCTGTAAAACAAGCTGGAGAAGGAAATGGCAAACCATTCCAGTGTCTTCGTCAAGGAAATCTCAAGTGGGGTCAACGAACAGTCAGACATAGCTGAAAAGAACTGAACAGTAAGGACAGCTTGAAATTTGCAAAGACGTTTACAAATATCTCATTTTCTCCTCACAGTAGTCCTAGGAAGTAGAAGCTGTTATTATACCCCTTTTACCAATGAGAAAGGCAAACAGAAATTAAGAGACTTGCCCATGATCACATAGCTAGTAAGGGTCCAAGATAGGTTTGAAATCAGGTCTTCTGACTCTAGGTCCCTACTTTAATGTGCCACCTAGCTGGAACCCTAGCCAACCCCCAACCTAGTATCTATCTGGTCAAGAATCCTTTCTACAACAGTGCAAAAAAAAATGGTCATCCAACATTTTCTGGAAAATGTACAGGGAGGTAGAATACATTACCTGTTGAAGCTGCCTAGTCAACAGTAAAACAGGACTCTAAACATCAGTTCTGACTTACATTCCTCTAAGGTCATATCATTGCCTAGAAGAATAAGCAGTATCTAGAGCCTGGTTGGTAGTAATTGTTATCCTGAATCCTCTTCTCTTTCAAGAAGACTAAGCACTTAGCCATGAGTTAGTTCTGTTCTAACCTCTTCACTAATATTTACCAACTGTATACTTTAACTGGGGTTTTAACCTGGAATTTCTGAATGTTTTTTTTTTAAATTAACTATTCAATATAATTGTTTCCTTTGTAATCTTATGCATTTTATTTTGTATATTTAAGAATGTTATTATGAGGAGGGGTCTATAATCTTCACCAGATTTGCCAAAAGAATCTATGACACAAAAAAGGTTAAGAACCCCAACTTTAGAAGACAGCTAAACATTTACTCCACTCATAAAACATGGAAACGAGTGTTAATCTCATTCCCAAGTAATTCATTTCCGCCTTCCCAAATGACAATATTTATTCTTGAGTTCAAATACATGTAGAATTCATAACTACATTTAGATGAAAACTTGGTTGTACGAGAAAAGAAAAATAGCTTTAACATACAAATTAAATATGAAATAAGATGTAGCACTAATGAGATACAGCATCTATGGTGGTGGCTATGAATATGCCAGCACAGTTCTGAATTGCAAAATATAATAGACTCTCTACATGGAAGACAGAACCAAAATATTTATTACACCAGAAAGCCAAATCCCAACACCAGAAAGTCAAATCCATCATCGCAACAAAGAAATCCATCATAGTAACCAAGAAGTCCATACATGTTATCGGGCCTTCCCACAAACAGGCTCCTTAAGCAAAATGCCCTCCTCTTACTCACAGTCAACTTCCTGCTTCCTCTGTCCTTCCCAGCTCTGACTAGTCTGACCAACTTCCTCTCAGCTCTGCCCCATCTCTGTCTCTTCCTGTTCAACCCTTTCAGCAACCTCCTTCCACCACATCTGATTTAGGCTTTATTGTTATTTAAGCAGGTCACATGGGCCTATTAGCTGGTGGGAAAGACAGGACCTCTTGGAGCAGGGACAACTCTATGTCCAATTTCAGCAGGAAATAGCTATAAGAGACCTTTGCTCCTTACCCCAAGATTTTAGGCTCCATTCATTTGAGGTAGTAATGATGGGGTGCTTGTACTCAAGCCCCACCCTAAGATATTTTTATGTGCTTATTTTGTGTGATCCCTGTTACATTGCTGTAAAGTTCTATTGACATCAGTTGCCCCATTGACCTATGTAATACACAAGAAAGACTTTGGGGGACAAATGTATTGTTAGCGTATTTTTGCTTAATTTGAAAATCTTTCCCACCCATTAATAGGCTCATGTGACCTGCCTAAATCACTTGGAAGCCTAAGTCACATGGGGTGGGAGGAGCTTGCTGAACAGGTGGAACAGGAAGGGTAGAGCAAAACTGGGAGGAAGTTGGTGAGAGCAGTTAGGGCAGAGGAGAGAGAGAGGACACAGGGAGCGCAGTTAGTGTTGTTTGTAGGAAGGCCCTGGGGTGGTTGGAGGGGAGGAGAGTAGGGGAAGACTTGGGAATGGCATTGGTCCCTGCAGTGCTAATGTGTATTGCCTTCTTGGTTACTGTGATGGATTTGGCTTTCAGGTATCTGAATATATGTTTTTCTTCTGCCTTCTATATGAAGAGTCTGTTATGCTTTGCAATTCAGAAATATGCCAGCATATGCATAGCTACCATTGATGCTATGAATACTGTCTTGGTATTAAGAAAAAACTAAAATTGTAAATGGTTAAATAACCCATCACTATCCTTGCCTTGAATACATCCTGAGGTTAAAGTCACAGGATTCAATGCCAAGGCCAAGTTCCTTTCAATTAAAAGCATTTATTCTTCACCATAGCAGTGACAACTGCTTTGTAGAGCTGTATTTAGCACAGCTTCTTCCATCACAGAAATGATTACCACGTCCCTAAAGTCATTATGCAACACAAACACTACCTAACATCTAGCTAAATCTACTTCCCTAACACTCTTTTTATTGTTAGGGCTGAATTTCTGGGTTTCTGAAATATACATATACACATGAATGTATACATACATACACACACACATATCTAACACCAATGTTGTGCTGGTAAATGTTTAACAACTAGTTATCAGAAAGAAACATTTTTTTTCCAGTCACCGAGGTAGGCTTTAATTTAATCATTAGCCAATGTGGAGAAACTATAGCTCTGTGCTCTTGCTTTCAGTGACTTTGATTTCCTGTCAAAGTCCCCCAGATGAGTCCATTGAACAAGGAAGTCAAGATGTCAAAAGCAACGTCTACCAAACAGGGAAAGACAAGAGGCAATTTCCTAGGCTTACTTTCCCCTTCTGTCTGGTGACATTCTTCTTGAATTGGGTCATGGAGTCAATTCTGTATGCTGGCATTCAGACTCCTGTTCAAGGAAGGTTAAGTGTCCCACCAGGAGGACCCTACACTTTATCTTCTAAAACATGGCTGGACCCCTAGTCCATTTCACCAAAACCACTATCTTCCTCCTCCTCAGAGAAGCTTTCCTCAGAGAATTCGTCCTCACTGCCACTAGAGTAGTAGTTGGGCCCAAAGCATCGGCGATCCCTTCAAGGCTGAAGGGCTTCTGTGTCAGGATCCAGGTCAAGATCTCCACAGAGTCGCATCCTTCTACAGTAGGATCTCAGAGAACCACAGGGGCAGTACAGCTACATGCAAATGGCAACTCCATGACAGCACTAAGCTTGCTTACAACAATGATCCATGTTCTTCAGGCAGAGAGATGATCTCTTACTAGTTGACTGAGAACTATGGTTTTCCAACTCCATCTCATCTTCCTTCTTTTCTTGGAAAGCACCATATCTGGTCCCCATCATAATCTTAACATATCTGTGCATTTTTACTACCTGGCAAAAGGAAGGAAAGCTCTTAAGTTTTCTGCTTGCTGAGTTCCAAGTACTTCAAGTCTCCACCAGTCAGCTTTTTCAGAAAGAAACATTTTTAAAAGTTATATACAACCACACCTTTAAATTCAATCTGCATTTTCTTCACTTTATTAAGACTATAGAATCAATAAAACAATAAATTAATTTTTGATGGTAGCATTTATCAATTTCCAAGGTATAAATTTACATGCCGAAAATTTAACAATAGGCTCTTGAACCACTACAGGCCAGTTCCAGCACACGTACTCCATTTTGTTACAACTAAGAACCATAATTCATTCAAAAAGTATTTAAGAAGTGATTATAACATAAGTGACTCAGCAGAATGCTTCATGCTAATAGTATAATGACAAAAAATGAAACAATCTCCAAGCTCAAACGGATTGCATTCAAATCATACCATGTATCTTCCTTGACAGTAACACAAACCATCACCTTCAATATCAGCCTTTTTCCCCTGCTGCACACTGACTCATGATTATTACCTAAGAGAGCTTCCTTTAAGAACAGTTCAGGATTCCTGCGGTAAGAGAACATCAATGGATAGATACATTGCTTGACTTTTTTTTCAAAGCATGCCACTCCATTGGCCACCTGGGGACAATGTATTCTCTTGGGATACAAATTGGCATACATATTGTAATTCATGGTCAAATGGAGTACAAGTCTCAATATCTGCAGAGACAAAGTCTCTCCTCCTATAAAAAGGACATTTTATCTGGTAACAAACCATAAGAATACCCAGAATTCCTCAATCATCACTAATTGTTCTAATTTTTTTTCATCAGGAGAGCTTGGCCAGTCTAGTAACATTATAGTAATGGTCTTCAGCCTTAAATCCATCAGTAAACAATTTTGACTGTGTTGGGAAAAATCCATTAATCATTCAAGTTCTGAGAAGAATGGTAGACAAAGGAGTTGTCAATTGTCAGCAGCAACTTCCCATTTGTTCAGTAATTAAGAGCTCTATGCCTTCTAGTGGTGATGAGAAGCATAGCTTCACCCAGCTGCAGCCACTACGATAGGCTGATGGAGATTCATATACTCTAAAACCCTAAATATGAGTTAAATGAGCTAAAAACCCTTAATATAAGAGAAAATCTATGTTTTTTAACTCATTTTAGTTGAGTTCAAATTACTAGCTGTGTGACCCTGAGCAAGTCACTTAACCTCTGCCTATCTCAGTTTCCTCATATGTAAAAGAGGTAAAATAATAGCATTTACCACCCAGGAGTTATGAGGATAAAAGGAGGTAACATTTCTGAAGCACTCTGAAAACTTGAAAGCACTAAATAAATTCTAATTATTATTATGTTTATAAAGCTGTAAAGCTACATGTTTACTCCCTCCTCAAATATTCCTTCAGTACTTCATCCAGATCTCTCTTTTGTCTTCATCACTCTTCGTCTTGTATTAGTCACAAGCTCATACTATGGAATCCATTTGACTAGAGCATAATTATAGTAGCAAAAGGAGCCTAACTCTACTTTCCTTCCACATTCTCTTTTTCCTTACCTCCAAAGGACCCAATGCTCAGAGAATTTTATACTTATCTATGTGTTTGCCCTCTTTGATCTTTCCTCCTGCTCTTATTTCCCAGGAGAATGTAAGGACTTTGGGGAAAGAGATTGTGTCATTTCTATCCTTGTACCCTCAAAGACTAGGTAGTACTTTTCATATTTTACCTGTAAGGGCTGGAATTTAAGTGTTAATAGGGATAGGAACTGGATCTGTGATGTGGAAATCCCCAGTGAGGAAATTTCCTCTGCCAAAGCATATCAGAACCTTCTCTGAAACTTTTTGCTTCAATCTTTGAGAAGATGGGTGACCTGCATGGTGTCAGAGGGAGACAGAGACAGATCTTCTTGACTTGGAGGTCAAGGTATCTTCTATACAATATCTCTTTTTCCTAAGTATTAATGAGGACATATTAATGAAGATCTGTTTCTTGGTCAGAGGACTGTACCTTACTTTCACAATTTATTCACATAATCTGTGATTTCCTCAGTATAGAGAAATCCTTCATTTCTATGAGGTTAGCCCTGGGAGTTACTTTTTTAGGCACATGGAAATTAAATAATAGCCAGTCAGTGACAGAAGACTGGAAACCAGCTTTTCCTGGCTCTAAGCTCAGTACTCTCTCCACTAGGCTGGGGTGGCTCTGATATTTAACCTAAATTCTCTACATTTCAAGGCAGAATCTATCAAATTTCAACTTCTAATATCCATTTTAATAATGGTTCAGTGGTTTAGTTTGATCTCTTTAAGAAACTTATCTGTTGGTAGAGTGGGGCTGGGAGAGTGTAGCACCAACTCAATATTCACAGTGCCTACAGTGGCCATGAATATCCCAGGGCAATTCTAAATTGCTAAATACCACAGGCTCTCCACATGGAAGACAGAACCAAAACATTTATTCAGACACCAGAAAGCCAAATCCATCATAGTAACAAAAATCTATACACATTAACAATGCAGAGGACCTCACCAGTCCCAAACCTTCCCCCTGCTAGGCTTCCCACAAACCAGATCCCTTAAACAAATCACAAGCAGGCTCCCTTAAACAAAATGCCCTTCTTACACTCACAGCCAGCTGTGGGCTTACCTTCAGTTCTGACTGCTCTCTCACTAATTTCCTCTCAGTTCTGCTCCACCTTTCCTATTCTGCCTGTTCAGCAAGCTCCTTCCCCCACACGTGACTTAAGCTCCCATGTGATTTAAACAGGTCACATGGGTCTATTAATGAATGGGAAAGATTTTCACATTCAAATTACCATTACAGAAGGGGCAGTTAGGGCATATATAGTCTAAAGATAGGCATCTTAATTTTACTGGATTTTATTTTCTTAGTTGTGCTTCATCTATTATTAAACCCTGATAGTGACTTAATATTTAGCATGAACCCAAAATTCAACCATGATGTTAGTAGATTGTAGGATGAGAAACATAGAGCCTGTCTGAGCTAGCCCATGTGAGTTAGTCCGTTTAACCCCAGGAGGCCTGGTTAAGCTAAGTGTATTTTCCCCAAATCACACAAGTAGAAAGTATCAAATTTGAACCCAGACCCTTTAACCCCAGAAGCAGAGTTCTTTCCACTGTAGCACACTGCCTCCCTTTGTTGTAAAACTGAAGCATTCTAACATATTTTTAACATCTACACATCATCGATCTAAATATATTTCACAGCCTGGCAATTACGTAAAGAGACATTTTCCCCTGACTAACTTTTCAAACCATCTGAAAAGTTCATCCTGGAGGTCACAGTGTGGAATCCACTATTTCATCATATGGTACCAAGACTCTGACTCCATTTTCTCTCCACTACTGATTCTTTTTTGCCTACCTTTCAAAATACCCAATCTAAATGTCAGATGAAGGTTGACAAAGCTCTGGCTAATTGGTAGGAAAGATTCCATCCAGGTGTAATTCAGAGTACTCTATGTAAATAAAAGATTTAAGAGCCTCACTCACTTATTAAGAACATCATTTCAGAAACATGACCCTGTTGTGACATTTAAATGTGACCTTTTCTTAAAACCACAATGTACTCTCTTGCTTACATGATACTGGGCTGGACATTCTTAACCCATTCAGCCTTAGGCAAATGCCTTACTTCAGAACTCCCAGACTTCTCTTCAGAAAGAAACAAACAAGAAGGTTAAATGCTTTAATTTTTTAGAGCCCCTCTACATAAAGGAGCCCAGGTGAGATTCCTGGCTCCTCTTTAAGTAAAATGTTGGCATCTCCAAAAGAAGTGGAAAGGGGGCACTATAGAATTTCAGCCCTTCCTTGGCAGTTAGTAAATACCTTCCCCTTTCTCGAAATTCCTTAGCAGTTTTCCTTCCATTTAATAGCCTTACTTGTAGAGCTCTCTGGGCAGCATTTTTGCTAGATTATACTGTTGTAGAAAGGAAGAAAACTTCCTACAAGGGAGAAACTTGGAATCAAACTGACTTCTATACCATTTTATTGGAAATAAATACAATTCATGGTTCAAACTGACTGACTGGGGGAAAGTTTTCTATGAATGGGACTTCCAAAAAGTAATACTCTATTCTCCTTTTACACACACACATGCACACACACACACACACACACACACACACACACACACAGGTATTTATATGAATATATGATATTCCATTATAGAATTTAAATATTTTCAAGTATTTTCTATTTTCTTTACTATAACGAAAATATTCACTGGGAGTGCTAAAAGTTTCCATTTTGCCTGTGGAGATACAAAAAAAAGGTCACACAAATAACAAATTAATGCAATTATGTATCTGTCATACTACATTTTTTAGTTTGGGGTTGTGTGTGTGTGTGTGTGTGTGTGTGTGTGTGTGTATGTGTGCACTCGTGCATATGTGTGTATGTCTGCATGTACCTCCCTAAGACCAATATAAAACAGTTCTGTGACATTTTAACTCTAGGGAATGCTTTTTTATTTATTCATCTCATATATAAGCTGTATGTCTGATAATGTCTGAGTGTACTCTTTGAAAGTCCTACTTTATAGTTAGGGGAAAAAAGAACCTGTTGCTATTAAGGCATTCCAACTCCCTTCTTTGCTGCCCCTCCCTTTTATTAGTAATCTCTGTAGAGTATAAGAATAGAAAAGAAGAAATTCAGGATAGGGGAGGGGAGAAGAAGGGAAACACAGTGGGATTTGGAGCCAAAAAGGACAGGTTTCTGCAGTTCCCTCCCCCAGCTATAATACCAGCCAAAGGCAGGCTTCGCAACAGCTCATATGAGAGCAAGAAATTTCCCTCTGCCACTGGTTTAGCTCAATCATTTATTCAAGAAGCATGTATTAAGTGCTACTAAGTGCCAGGAACTATGCTAGGCACTGGGATGCAAAGAGGAAAAAATAGTCCCTATCCTGTTTTAAAGAGGTTGATTTTTTAAAAAGAGGAATCTTGCATTCCTCTCCCATTTGAGCCAATAATTTTGAACCAGAGATTTGGGTGTCCTGCCTGTGGATTAATTTAATCATATTATTGGATTTTTGATAAATTGAATTTTAAACAATCATTGCTAATTTTTATAGATTGCATAGAAAAAATGTGGTGATTATTTAGTCAGTAACCTACAAGATAGTAGCTACAATTTTGTAATAGTTGTTTGAAGTTTAAGTTAGAGAAAAATTTTCTGCAGTCAAGGTTTTTATGATCTAGGATTGGTTCTGTAATCTCAAATGTGAGCTAAAAAACAGTAAACTAACTTTTCCATAGTAATTTAAGATTTCCAAAGTATTATTGACTCCATATTCTAGATGAGGAAACTGATTCCTAGCTAGTAAATATGGACACTGAGCTGGTAAATCCAAGGCAGGATTCAATTCACCAAACATTTTAAAAATACCTCCTATATACCAGGAGAGAATGAATATTCTCTTATATGTAGATTCCTAACCTCAAGGAATTAACCTTGTATATGGGGTATGTGGGGGAGTGTGCTGGTGGGCACATAAAAATCATAAAAAATATCATAAAAAAATAAATTGAGGAGAGACAGCACTAATAACCAAGGGGATTGGGTAAGGCTTCCTTAGGAATTGACACCTGAGCTGAGCCACCAAGTTAGACAGAAAGTCTTAGAGGTAGAGATTAAGACTCTACATTATAGACATAGGAAATCACTTGCGCAAATGTGATCTCCCTTAATGCCAGTGCCTTCTTTCTGTTCATTATCTTCAATTTATCCTGTGTATATCTTGTTTGTAGAAAGTAGTTTTCATGTCTCCTCTATTAAACTGTGAAGTCCTTGAGAGCTGGGACTGTCTTTTGCCTTTATATGCCTAGCATCTAGCATAGTTCCTGACATATAATAGATAGCTAATAAATACTTATTGATTGACTAAGGCAGGAGATAAAGTGTAAAGTTTAGAAGCAGTTTGTAATTCAAGTTGTAATACAAAATTTGTGAAAAGGAATGTTATAAAAGAAAATTGAGGAGGTTTGCTTTGTTTGGTTTGGTTGTACTCTAGAAACAATGTGAACCCTCTAAAGTTTTTAAACTGGTAATGACATGGTCCAACATGTACTTCTGCAAGAATACAGGGTGTTCCAAAAGTTTTAGTAAAGTTGTAAAATATCAAAGCTTAAAAATTCACTAAGACCTTTGAGACAATCTGTATTTTGGCAGCCATGTGAGAGATGGCTTGGGGGTGGGATGGTAAAGGATTGACTGGAAGTAAGAAAAACTATAGTCCCTAAATCATTAATGATATTACTACAGAAGAAGGCTATTGGAGAGGATAATCAATGAAAATGATCTTCACCAGACTATGTTTCCACGATCACATACCTGACTAAATGGCATAAAGAATATGAGATCACACCATATTTATTAGTTACAATAAAAAAAAAACCACTCATCCAAGTAGGAAGTGAGGAGAGTCTGAAATTAGGGTGGTGTGAGCAGAGAAAAGGGCTACTGATGTAAAATTCATAGGACTTGACCAATTGATTGGATTTAAGAGGTAGAGGGGGCATTGGTATGAGGAACAGGGAAGTCATTGGATCGTATAATTAGATTTGGACTGAACCTTAAAAGTCATTTAATCCAACCCCTTCATTTGGCAGATGAAGAAACTGAAGCCCTGGACATGAAATAACTTGCCCAAGGTCACATATATAGCAAGTGGCAGGACTGAGATTTTAACTAAGGCATCTGAATTGAGATCCAAAACTCTTCCCAGTATACAACGTTTCCCATAATATCTTTCTCTAGCAATGTTTAATATCCCAAAATGCAAGCAGGATTGGAAGGGCATTGGACAAGGTGACAAGAGAGTTAGGGGTGGAAGATGCTTGTTAAGTGTAAGAGAATGGTTGGTAGAATGGAAAGACCACTGAATTTAGAGTTAGAGGACCAAAGCTCAAATCTCCGTTCTGCCACCTATTTCTAATGACACTCCCAATGTGACCAAATTTCTTAACCTCTCATAAAATGAGAGGGTTAGACCAGAGGATGACTGAGGTTCCTTCAAACTTGAAACTTATTTTCATATGACTCTGGGTAAAAACTTTGAAGGGAAGCCAGTGAGTCCAAAACAAGGGCGCTTGACTCAGAGAACTGAAGAAGATGGGGGGAACGCGGGGAGGGCTACAGGTTGCATTGAATATGAAGGAGGGGCATACATAGAAGGAGAAATAGAAAAACAGGAGATTTTGATCAAAAAGACAAATTTCAGAGGTCAAACCCATCATCGTTACAGGTGATGGTGAGAAGTAGGGTGTACAACTATGTCCCTGTAAGTGGCTGAGGTAGAATAAAGAGGACAGCCATGGGATTTGAGGAATTTCATGAACTAGGAAGTCAAGGTAATTGGTGGAGGTTGTTATTCACCTACTCAGTTGTGTCTGACTCTTCATGACTCCATGGAACATAGCGCATCAGGCCTTTCTATCCTCCACTACCTCTTGAAGGCTGTCCAAGTTCACAATTATTGTTTCCATGACACTATCCATCTTGTCCTCTGCCATCCCCTTTTCCTTTTGCTTTCAATCTTTCCCAACATTAGGGTCTTTTCCAATGAGTCCTATCTTCTCATTATGTGGCCAAAGTATTTAAGCTTCTGCTTCCAACAGAGCCTGAATGAATTTCTTTAAGTATTGACTGATTTAATTACCTTACCGTCCAAGGAACTCTCATACGTCTCCTCCAGTGTCACAATTTGTAAGCATTAACTCTGCAGCACTCAGTTTTCCTTACAATCCAACTCTTTTAGTCACCCATTGCCGCTGGAAAACCATAACTTTGATTATACAGACCTTTGTCAGCAAGGTGACATCTCTGTGTTTTAGTGTGCTGTCTAGATATATCATAGCTTTCCTTCCAAGGAACAGGTGGCTTTTAATTTCATGGCTGCAGTTGCTATCTGCAGTGATCTTTGAGTCTAAGAATATAAAATCTGATACTGTTTCCATTTCTTCTGCCAGGAAGTAAAGGGACCAGTTGCCAAAATCTTAGGGTTTTTTTGTTAATGTTAAGCTTCAAGCCAGCTTTTACACTATGCTATCCTACACTATGCTAAGATCTATGATCTTGTCATCTCAGTTCAGATACACTATTATAGGTAGTGGTAAAATTGGAGAGTAGGTCCATGGGTGAAGGAAATAATATTCTTGTTATATCCATTCCCCTAGGACTCCAATAAGAGGGTGCTAATTCAAATAAAAGTCTCAGAATAACTGGCATTTCAAAAGTTAGAAATGAGGTGAGTTCATATTCTTTTGTAAAAATTGAAGCTAAAAGGGAGTCACTATTTATGAGTCAAGAAAACGGGTTCAAGAGAGGTTGGAAACTTCTCAAAGTCATGCAACTACTTATTGTAAGACTCAGGAGGCGAGCTCAGCTCTGCTGACTAATGGTCCTGTGTTCTTTCCAGTTCTTGAACTGGGGCTGACGTTTTAGGAGACATCAGAAGTTCAATGGAGTTTTAGCATCCCTTCCTCTCGTTCTTGTATGTGGCCTTCCCCTTCCTGAAGGAAAAGCTATAGGAGAGAAGTAGCAGGCAACAGAAACCTCAAGAGTGAAACTTTAATTTTGAATTTTCATTGAGGAAAAAATGTATCATCTGAACAAGAGTCAGAAAATTATAGATGATCACACAAATTATCCAGATGTGTACCTTATTATATCCATTCAATGTCATGCAGTTGAAAGTGATCCTCAGGATAGTCCAGAGGAAATTACTGTGATGAGTGAGAAGTAGGAAATTGTAGATAAATGAATAAAAGAGATATATACACACATGCAGTATAGAAAGAATATGTGCACATATGCATATATGTTTATGCACATATATGCATATATATACATGTATATACCAGATATGCACTATATATAATTCTCTATATAAAGTATATCTATATCTAGCTAGATAGATAGAGAGAGAGAGAGAGAGAGAGAGAGATAAAAAGACAGATATTGTTTAACTTTTTGTGGTAGAAAACCTGGGTTCAAATTTGATTCTTTCTGTGGAATATGAATGTAATGAATATTATTTTGCCATTAAAAATTAGGAAAATAATGAATCCAGGGAATCAAAGGGGAGACAACCAATGCTGAATAAGGAAAGCAGAGTCAGCATGAAGACATACACAAATAACTACAATAATGTACATAAAAGCAACACTAAGAGACAGTGGAACTCTGATTGATTTTAATGATCAGCCTTGGCTCTGGATAATTGGAAAGGAAACATACATGAAACATTAAATAGAAGACTTCTAGATGGAATGGGACATCAATTTTGCTCAACCCAATGCTTTTCTTTGTTAATTAAATCAAAAAGCATTTATTATGCCCCTACTATGTGCCAGGAACTATACTTAGTTATAACTAATAGTTTGCTACAAGTTCACTGGTCAGAATGTTAGTGGTGGAGTGAGAGTAGAGGTTTTCAAGGTAAGTTAAAATGAAGTAGTGTAAAAATGTGGTGGAAAAACAAAAGTCGACAAGAAAAAGTCAAACTGAATAAGTTGATCTATGCTTGTGTAAGATGCAGGCTTTCGCTTTGACACCTGTTGCCTAGAGCTCTGAGAGGTTATCTGATTTGCTCTGGGTGACATAGTTAGTGTATGTCAGAGGCAGGATTGGAAACCAGGTCCTCCTGACACACCATGTTGTATATTAGGACAAAGAGCACTATTTAAACCCTAAGTGAGAGACAGAATTCTATTGTTATCAAAGGAATCTGTGATCTCATTGAAGAAGAGGGAAGAAAGGAGACCAAAAACCTTAGAAATCCAACCAATGGATCATTAGTCCCTAAAAAAAAAATTAGGTTTTATCTAAAATGAAAAATAATAATGCCATCTATTTGTATTTTTCAAAAGTATTTCACATCTCAGTTGATCCTTATAATCACTCTGAAAATAAATGTGGCAAGTTTTATGTTTGTCTTAAAGATGAATAACACCAGATGCAGTTTTATCCTCAAGTGGCATCCCCAAGTCCACAAAGTAAACTAGCAACGGGGCCAGGGAGCAAGAGAAAACCTGCCCAAATTCGAATTCCCTTCTGATTGTATGAAAAGAAGTCTACCTGGCTATTAAAATGTGAACCATTTCACTAGGCAGAAAAATATCACGATATTGGGACCCTCCTAATTGGCTTTGGACATTGCAAAGGTTTTCAACCAAATCTCAAGAGGGCAGTTGTTCCTGAGTCACACTCCACCACCAGCAATACAGATGGATGCTTCATTTTGATTGAGATACAACACATGTCATAGGTTTACAGCACTGATTTGGGAGTCCAGAAGCTACATCTAGGAAATTAAGTTATTTATAAAGCTGCTCTGAAGTCTTATGCACAAGGGGAGTACAAAGTAGAGTGTATTATAATGTACACATATTGAAAACATACGTTAGGATACAGACCTGGACACTTCAAGCACTAGAATTATGTACAACACAGCATTTCATTTCCTAGTAGAAAAGATTCCCATTATTTTTCTCTCTCTTCCTCTCAGTTCTAATCTAAGTTAAAAATATATATGAATAGAATAAACATCTTCTGAGACACAAATAAAATAGAGATGGTGAAATCCATTATTTCAGATCACTTTGAATCTCAGTGTATATACATGTATCAGCCTACAAGACAGCTATGGTCCTTATTGAATGTGCCTCAATGGTTAATATTATTTTCTGACATCCAGAAGAGATCCACACTGTAGGTGGAAAATGAAATGCTTTTAAAATAAACTTGGGTAACATGTTACTGTTTTGTTCTTTGACATATGCTTCCTAGGATAAAAATTACACTCTGATGTTAATGTCTTTTTTTAAAGTTGTAAAATATGTTGCCCAATAGCCCCAGAGCAGACTCCTTAATTCATAGCCAAGTTAAACTTTTTACATAGCTATCAAGAAAAATGGCTTCTCTTTAATTTTGAACAGCTCCCCTCATAAAGTAAAGTGCTTTGATCTTGAGATGTTCTAATCATGATATTAAAATAAAACATCAAAATCTTGTATTATGTGTTTTCCCTCAGCAAAAGGAATTGTTGGTTGTTCTTTTTTTCCGTGGTGCCAGGACATTTACAATTATAAAATCAGTGATCACCAGTATATAAACTAGTCCTGTACTATCCTATAAATAACACTTCATTATTATTCAGGAGATCCAAGCCCTAGACCTAGCCCTGCCACTAATTTTCTTTGTGGACCTGGGGATGCCACTGAATTTTTCCAAGCCTTTAAAACAGACATAAAATTTACCCTGCCCACAGGATGATTATAAAGATCACCTGAGATGTGAGATGATTTTGAAAATAATGAAATGTTACGGAAATAGAAGGCATTGTTATTTTCCATTGTAGGTGTAGCCCAAATATTGGTTATACAGGGACTGATGATCCATCGATTGGATTCTCAAGGTCTGTGGGCTCCTTTCTTCCCTCATCGCCCCTTTTTTTCAATGAGATCACAGATCCCTTTTAGTATCAAGTATTTAAGAGCAGGGACATGTGGCAGCTGCCCACAGGTCTCTCTTCCTGTCTCCCCAATACATACAAAAAGAGAAAGCCACGTCCACCGGTATAAAGCATGATCTGCCTACTCTAAAAAATATTTGGCCAGTATAAATCAGATCCTGTTGTCAGAGAATAAATGTTGAAAAGAAAGATGGGAAAGGAGTGGGAATAGCTGGTCAAAAGAAGAGGGAAAACAGCAGAGTAGATAAGTAGGTTTTCCCTACCAATGGCTAGTGTCATAGATAAAAAGAGATCCTCTACTATGCTGAACCTTAACCAGTTGTTCAAATTTTGGAATCATCTTTGCATTTTACTATGATGGTATAACCCTGTCATACCAAAAAAATTGTATCTAATAGGAAAAATAGATGTAAACTATATACTTTTCAAAATCTCACAGTCAATGTCTCACACAACTACTTATTCTAGAACTTTGTTTGGAAAAAATAGAATACACTCAATGGACTCTGTTGCTCCATAGAAAAATGATTTGAGATATATATTCCATATCATCACAGTTAAAATAGCAGGAGGACATGGCACTCACTTGTATCTCTGCATCTTGTCTACTACCCAGGTAACTTTGGGCAAGAGCCTTAATTTCCCTTTGCTCAGTTTCTTCACCTGAAAAATGAAAGAACTGAAATAAAGCTAGCCTCTGTGGTCTCTTCCAGCTCTCAATCTATTATTTAGTTCAGGTTTCTTTCTGCCTATGCAAAACAACCATGGTGATTCCTAAACATGTATTTGGATCAGGAGAAATTCCCACTGTGAGTAAAACTCCCCCAAGACCTTCTAGTGCCAATGCCTTTTACTGTGGGAATGATAAAGAACAACTTCCTGATTATTTAGAAGATAGGACATTGGAGATTCTCCAAAGCAGGCTGACTTTTTCTATTTCTTTATAAAAAATGTTTTCAAAGTAGACCAGTTTTAATTCAGAGCAGATCTGGTTTTCAGTCCAGTCAAATCAATGTTTGTTGAACTGAACAGAGCCCATTTTCGGAATAGAAAGAGGAAATAAAAATAAATCACTAATTTTCTAAGAGGCAAGAATTATGTTATTTTTGCTACAAAAATCTGTGTTTTCTGATGGAAATACTTTCTTGGATCAAATTCATGCATTTGTGCATGTGTTTGTTTTCACACACAAATGTTTGCCACGTGAAAAGTAGCAGTTTCACAGGAAGCTATTGAAAAGAATATCCATAGGAGTAAGTGTATAAGTATTAACAGCTCTTCCCAACAGCTCTTCCCCAAGCTTTGGAGTTCTATGCCCCAGGACTCTGCTGCTGGGGCCTCCTGCCACACTCTTCAACCCGCTTTTTGAATCTGGCTGATTGGTCAAGCCCTGAATGTGTTTAGTCCTAAAGTAACTGAAATCCTTTCGTTTACCAGCTCACAGAGGATGGAGGTTCAGAGACCTGTGACCCAAAGATTCCCAAGTTTGAATTTGATTCCTAAGGTGACACTGACACCTAAAACACATTCCCTATCAGAATGCTGCTCTGATTAAAGTAGAAATCATAGTGAACCTTTGTTACATTGTTGAATGTTTTAAAATAAATATTATTAGACATAGTTGAGAGATTTTTACAGAATTACATCCCTGAGTGACACATCAAACTATAGAGATATATAAATGATATGTTCATGGACTCCAGTGGATGTAGGATCTCCTGGGTTCTCCCACTAAGGATGTACATCATAGTCCAACCATGTCTGTTCATCCTATATAACTCTTGTCCATATTCTCCACTAAATATACCATGGGATGTCTATCTAAATTGCCGGGCTCCTTCTTATTCCCATGACATTGCAAAGATAGAAATGGATAATGCAGGCTGACCATTTAGAAGGTGGGGTCTTAGAGATTCTCCAGAGCATCCAAACTTTCTATTTCTCCACAAAATATTTTCAAACTAGGTAAGTTTTAATTCAGAACAGACTCTTCACTTTTGTTCTATGACCAGTCCAACTTATTTTTTCCTGAGCAGAGTTCACTCTGATGACATCCTTCATGCCATCCTTCTATATAATTCTCCACTTATAAAATATTATAGTCTCTACATCTCTGTCATGTATATCTCCATTGACTTTTGGGTGATGTTCAACTCCAGTTCTCCAGAAACTGTTACATCCCATGCAGCTACATGATATCACTAGAAGAATATTGTTATAAGGAAGTTGAGGTCATTAAATACACTAGTTTCCTACAGGCAATCTTTCAGGTTCAATTTTGAATCCAAGCCATTATCAATCTGCACTGTAAGTATTACATCTAGCCCTACTACTCAACAATTCAAATAATTTGTACCTTTAGTTTAGTTGCTGTGTACATCCCTAGGAAAACTGAAGGATGGAATTATACTTTTGAGTTCTACCATACCTCCCCACTTCAACCCCATATTCAGGGATTGATTTTATTGGCAACAGAAGTGGTTACTTATGTCATACAATCTGAGGCATACTAAAACCTATAATAGATCTGGAAGCCCCACATACAATAAAAGGGGGAGGAAAGATAGAGAATTAATAAGATGATACTACAGGACAAAAGAAGTGTAAACACAGACGATTATGAAAGCACCTATATAGGGGTAGGGAATCTGCAGCCTGAAGGCCACATGTAGCCCTCTGGGTCCTCAAGTACAGTCCTTTATATGAATCCAAACTTGAATTCAAAGGACAACACTTGAGGACCTAGAGGGGCATATGTGGCTTCTAGGCTGCAGGTTCCCTACCCCTGACCTAGATCCTAGAGGAAACGTCTGTTTCACAGAATATCAGACATCCGCTGAGAAGTTAGCATATAAGGAACCTCCATAGCAGTTTATACATCAGATTTAAGTTTTTTTGACTGAAGCAAAGATGAGATTTAGAGTGGGAAAGCAGGGTGGGAAAGTAGGAGAGAAAATCCATCTGAAGTCTTGAAGCACAAATCAGTATGAATTTATTAAATATCTACATGGACCAGGCATAGAGTTAAATGCAGAGAAGTAAGGTACATGGGAATTTCAAATTCGGGATTATCATTAGCTTGTTTAGGATCCCGGGCAAGTCCAGAACAGTAGCAATATCCTTATTCAAGATCTAAGGGCTACCCTTTTTTTCTTGCCCTTACAGCTATTTTCCCCTTCCTACCATCCTTCCTCTATTCTCCCTATATTGTTGTTTTTTACTATTTTTCTCCTAATCCTCACTCTACGTTGTCCGTTCCTGAGATTTTGCCTCTACATAAAGATCATGAGGAAAAAACTCAAAATCATTAGATCTCATTTTGAGATTCATGTGTGTGGTTTACTTATAGATCCAACATCTCAAGATATAAGGGAAGGGAAAAGTCCAGTGGAAGGAACCTAGCATTCATTCAGTTATAACTAGGCTTTGCCCTAGGACCTTCACTGCACCTTCATTGCCTTTGGTCCTTTGGCTGCCTAGAAACAGTTGAATTTAGAATCTACCTAGGAATGGAGATGGGGGCTTGGCCTGTGATTTTATTAATTTAGGGAACTCCTTTTATAAACATAGACCATCAACTTTTCTACAACTTGAGTCTTTGAGAGATGCCTAGAGCATTGAGATTAGGTAATAAACCCAGAGCCCCCTGAGCTAGTAGGTTTCAGAGGTAGGTGTGGAACTTAGGCTATCCTGGCTCTTAGGTTAGCTCTATATTCCCCATGCCATACTGTCTCTTAGCACCTACTTGTGAAGAACATTTAGTTAGAATATGAAGTTACCAAATAGTGTCTCCTTGCTCCCCTGGGCAACTGAACCCCAGGTGAGCTCTTCTCTAACCCATCCTGCAAACCCACCTTCCCAATAGTACTGACAATGCATTTCTTGCCACTTGACTCATAGGTAAAAATTTCTAGTCACAGATCTGCCAGAATATCAGAGGCCATTTGGGGCAAAATTATTCATTTGAATTATTCAATTTACATAGATTAACAAAATATTTTAGGAAGTCAGCCCTATAGGTCAATTTCTATAGGAAGGTCTGTTCTCAATAGCTTCTCCAGGGAACGCATATAATCATTCACCACATTTCAAATCAGTCGATAACCATGGACAAAGGATGGGATACAAACAAAGAATGCCTCATGGGATTAGTGACAGGTAAGAAATTCAGCTAAAGTCCATTGGTTAGCTCTGTTCATCTTGGATTCCCCAGAACAGACTGAAGCCACTATCCCTCTCTTCTACCCTGACGTGTATGACTGGAGAAATTCCCAATTCTGATAATTTGATAGATAGGAAGCTTTTTTCTTTTATTTCTTCAGGATTCTCTTCCCTCCTCCTATTTTACTATAGCTACATCTAAATTGGGGGCAGCCAGGTGGTGCAAGGAGATAGAATGCCTGGCCTGGAGTCAGGAATACTCATATTCCTGAGTTCAAATCAGATACTTACTAGCTGTGTGAGCCTAGTCAAATCACTCAACTCTGTTTGCCTCAGTTTCCTCATCTGAAAAGTAAGCTGAAGAAGCGAATGGCAACCATTCCAGTATATTTGCCAAGAAAATTCTAAATGGGGTCATGAAGGGTCAGGCATGACTAAAATGACTCAACAAAATATGTAACAACCTCAACAACAACAAAATAGTGTTCCAAATGTGTTGGAAGCTGAATTTTCCTTTGTTTTATTTTGCTTTATTTTGAGAGAGGGTTGACATTTGCCTTCTCAAGGAAATACAAAACTTTCAGCCAAATTGTAATTTCAAAGGCATTCCCACCATTCTAAACTGACTCCAGTGTAATGTGAGAGAGGGGAAAAAACACAGAATGAAAAAGACACTCCAGAAAAACCTCCCTTATTTTATGATGTTACTCAGGCCTGACTCCAACTATGTTCTTAAGGTTCCTGATCCTGCACAGGTGGTGGTGATAAAGGAAGTCAAGGGATCTGAAATGTTCCACCTGAAGAGGTTTTGTTGAGTGGTACAAGTTTGTGGTCAAATTAACCTTGCCCTTCCCTAGATAACATCATGGGAGGGATTTTTTGCACTTTTCTTTCATATTTGAGTTGAATAAGCCTCAATTATTCAAACTAATTATGCATTTTAAATAGGCTCCCATTTAGGGTTAAGCAGAAAAATTTCCCACTTTCTTCACCCAACTGAAAATAAGTCATCTTGTCAGAACCTAACCTGAAATGGACGGACCGAGAATAATTCACAGGCAAAATCAATGAAGAATTTCGAGGGTGTCATTTATTAGCCAGGCTGGCAGCTGTCTCATGAAGGGACCCCGAGGAGACAGCCCTGAACTAGGGTGGGTGAGGGCATTTTAAGCATTTTGGTGCTACTC
>CM053769.1:564339971-564378306 GCA_028658325.1 Potorous gilbertii | reverse complement strand
GGGGAATAACATTTTGACAGGGGTCCAACAAAAACCTGTTACTAGGCAGGTTGTCCAACCCTGCCCAGTAACCTAACAGATATCTCTCAGCCTAGGGGCCCAGGGAGGAATAATGTCCATTTTAAACCAAAAAGAAATTATGGGTCCTTATTTCCCTGTAAATAATATAACTGAAGAGTTCATGCTTGAAAACATGAAAGCTAGGATTATGATAGATTCAAATGAAAACCCTTCCTGGAGATTAAGGCTACTTTTACTTTAAACCTATTCTAGTCCTTGGTTGGATCTCAAAAGAAAAATCAATTTATATTAACTGTCTTCTTTTTAAAAGGGGCAGGGCATATTCAAGGTCAAAAAAGGTATCTGATATAGTTTAACATAGGTGACTATACAGATGAACAGATTTGGCATATTTAAATAAAACATTCTAATAGCATGTTCTGGCCTTGGAGGCCCCAGGCAGCATACGTTGTATTTGTTAGACACCATGGCTTAATTACTCTCATAAATGAATTATACCAGTTTCAATTTAAAACCATAAGTGTTGCAGTTGAACTAGGGTCAAATTAGACTTTCTGTCAATTATGCAGATTACTTAAGCAATTATGTAAATTGTTAATAAATTCTTAAGTGGTGTGGAACTTTTCTTGCAAAAATATATATTTTATGTTATAGGACTTAAACTCTTTGAGGGAATAAATTCATGAGGGACAGTGAAGGAAGGTAGATTTAAATACCCATCTTCAGACTTGTCTCTTAGACCCAGTACTTACAGGGTCATAGAATTAGAGCTGGGAAGGTCTTCAGAGGTCATTTAGTCCATTCTTTTCATTTTACAGATGAGGAAACTGAGGCTCATAGAGGCTAAGTGACTTGTTTAAGGTGTGATTATTAGCTAATAGCTCTACTAAGATTTGAACAAAAACCCAGAACTCTTTTCACCACCACAGACTTATAAGAAGGCTTAGTAACCACCTGTAGCTTTAAAAGAACAATGCATGTTATGCTAAGAACTAGATTTTACTTGTGAATCATGTAGATGATAGGGGTTTGCCTTGGTAATGAGATCTGGGGCCAAGGGAACAGAGGTACTGTGTGTCATATTTTTAGTATACGTTAAAATTTTTTCTTTCCTGCTGAGTTTCTTTAGGCAAACTATTTTCTTTTTAGGCTCTGAACCTTTGGGACCATCCAAATTTGCATAACTCTCTTAAATCTAATTCAATCATCTTCAAGTTACACTATTTTACTAGTGAAGGATGGCCTTTGTGAAAAATAACCTAGTCTCTACCTTGATCTATTAGGTGGTTGTCAGATTTTAGCATTTTTAAAGTAAAGCCACCATCTTGTTTTTGCAAGCATTGACAATTCTGAAGGCTCTAACCAGTATTTCATTTCCCTATTTAAATCAGCATCTTTTCATCATTCTATCCTTTAGCACAGAGAGAAGGTCCCACCAAAACATTTTTCTTCCTGGTTGCTTTCCATGTAAAGTTGAAAGCTATTTTTAACAAAAAGCTTTTTGAAATACAAACTAGGAAGAGCTTCGGAAGGTGGAAAGGAAAAGAACTGGTTAAAAGAGCACCGTGAGTTTACCCGTTAATCATCCATTCCCTTCTGAGGTTCTTGTCAGAACCATCCATGAATCCAACATTTGATGTGGTTTGATACTTCTTTCCTTGCCATTCATGCAAATGGCTCCTGTGAGGTGAGATATTGGCGAAAAGCTTTCAAGTTCCTTCGTGGAAAGCAGAAAACAAACTTGAACTTGGAATAGGACACTCCTTGTTTTGCAATCCAACCCCTGGCAGCTGCCGTTAGTGAACCCAGCTGGGGTGTTCCTGAGTTCACCTGCTACTAATTGTATCCTTAATAAAGGCAAAACCTTTGACCTCCATCCTCCAGGCCACTTACCTTGTGCAAATTAACATTTTAACATCAGTTTTTAAATGTGCTACATCCCTGAAAAAGAAAGCATCTGATGCAATGAAATATGCATATCAAAGCTTAAAAAGCAATGGGAGAATTCAATGAATGCTAAATTATGGGTCTACAGAGGGCTGCCTTTGTTAAAATCTACATGCCAGTATCTGTAAACTCCAGAGTATTCAACCAAAGGCAGAGGGGCAAGTGTACCTGGCAACCCTTTACTTTTTTTTTCTTTCCCTCTCTCTCTCTCTCTTTTTTTATTCTCTGTGACACAGAGGGAACACTTTCTAAAATATTAGATGAAAGCCCCCTTTCAAAACTCCGTTTGCTTTGTAGTGGCTTTCTGGCTGTTCTGCATACTTAAAAGTCGTCACCACCTTGAGTAGATTACATGCTTTTAAAAATACACTGTACCTCTCAGAGCTCCTAATACAGAGCTGTCCAACCTGCATTCTAAAAATGTCTCATTGTCATCCTCACAAGAATTTCTGTGAAAGAAAGCAAAGCTAAACAAATGGTTTTTAAAAAGCGACAATAATGCTTTGTTGAAGCCATCTTCAGCTCCATTTCCAGCAACACCCAGGACTGTAGACAGAAAGCTATTTAGAGCATTGAAAACAGCCTTATTACCCTGCCATTTTTGCACTTTTTTTTCGTGACATTAGAGAGTCCGAAGTGACATACATTTTTTATAGCTTCATAAAGTCGTCTCCTGACCGGGTCACCCTTCTCATAACTAGGGAGCAGAACGCTTGAAAAAAGCCATTCATCAACGTGAAAGGAGCCACTGTCTACTGGCTCCAATATGCACACAGTCTGGCAAGATTCAGCTGAGTGCAAATGCTAACTTACTCCTTTGCTAATGCCAAATGACCCGCTCACTTCTATTAGCACACAGAAGGGGACAAGAAGGGCATGGTTGCTGTCCCAGTCTGCATAAATGCTTTTCAAGATATAGCCCAGGATCAACACTTCTTGTTAAATGTACTGAACACATAAAAAAAATTAGCTTTATATTTATACTAATTAAATATTCAATTAAACAAAGATAAAATTATGGGAAGAAAATTTGTTCTTGCTTAATGGACTATATCCCGTTTATTACTTTTCCGCAGATATACCATTAAAGTTCCAGGGGAAAGCTGCAGGAATTGTTTCTCTGATTTTTACATCTACAACCTCTCTTCCCTGGTTGTTTTATTCAGATGTTCCAGTTCCGAAGTGTCCATCATGAGAGGAGGGGGAAGAACCAACCCTGAGTACACAGTGCTCCCAAAGGCATTTTTGTCCAGTTGAAACACGCAACCTTAGGGGTGTATGTAAGTCCATCCAAGAAGGACTTTTCCTTGGAATTTAGGATCCCAGTTCTGGGAATCGTGGGTCTGTGTGATCTGAACGCTCCATGCTGGAGGTGGGTTTCAGCTTAGCTCAGACTGAGATCTTGTGACAAATGCAGCCTTGCTTCTGATTGAAAGAAGCAGGCTGCCCTAGACATAAGGCATAATGGGTTAGTTCGCTGTTCCTTTTGCTTTTGAAGCCTAGGTTCAAATCATAGTTTAGATTACAAATGAAATAAAATTGGGCTAACATACTGTAGTGTATATATTTTGTTTGGAGGTCCTACTTTCTTAGCTCAAAAAGGAGATCAGTAGGGCAAGGGCAGATTTTGAGTATTTGTATATATGTATGTATGTATACGTGTGTATATGTATGTAACCATTTGTGTGTATATATACACATGTGTGTATATACATATATATGGGATTGACCATTATAATTGGAATAATTGTTTATTCCAATAACCATAATTATATTCATATTATATCATTGGCAGTATTTTTTAAATTGTAAGCATCACACTCAGACCAAGAGAGAATGCTATTGGCTTTTTTTGTATGTATTTAAGAAAGATGTCAGATTGACAGCTGGAGAAAATATGTTTCTGGTTTTTTTTTTTTAAGCTAGACCAGCACCAGCCACTCTGTGTCTGCTGTGAGATTCTGTCATCACTACTGTCTGCCAAATGTGTAGCTTCTAACACCCAAAGGGGTCACCTCCAAGGAAAAAATGGCCATTTAGTTTCTCTCTACTGTGCAGAGATGGCCTCTCTGTTATACCCTTGCCTTTTGAGGCCAAAGACTGACCTTGGAGGATCGTTGACCTTCTACTTTCTGAGAACTAAATCCACATGCATTTCAAAAGGGAAAAAGAAATCCCCAGAAAGGTATATTTTCAGAAAGACCACAAGGGATTGAGGAACTTGGGGACTGAGATGGGTGGGAAGGAAACACCAATATACTATATATAGTACACTGTGTATACTATAGGGGTAGAGCTGCTTGAAATTTCTACTGTTAGATTTCTAATTTCTATTTCCAATTTTAAAAAAGACAGTCTGAAAGTTCTGTACTAAAAGCTTTGTAACTCTAAAAGGATTAATCTTTCTAAGTGGCCACCTACAAATTCTGAGTTTTCCTGTTGTTTTTTGGTTTTATTTTGGACAACAGATGGTGATGCAATGACATCTCTTTCGATTTTAAGGCCCAATTATAAATTTAAGTATGAAATAAAATTTTGGGATTAATAAAGATCACATCTGCAAACATCTTCAATAATAAATATGAACTATGTAGTCCCTACACAGGGATCTTTCTTCCCTTGCCCACATCATCCCAAAACTCATAATTTCTTATTTCCTTTAGACCATTGCTCATTAGAAAATCAAGTTCCCAAATTCAGTTGACCAAATTGTACATTGCAAACAGTGCCTGCTAAGGTCTAACCACTATAGTATGATTTTCAAGCTGATTTATTCTGACCTCTAATCTGAGAGAAAATGAATCAGAATCCTGTTTTATGTAACTATCACCTAGTAATCTCAATGGTGCAGTGAACTGAACACTGGATTCAGGAAGACCTGAGTTCAAATCTTGCCTGACACTATGTGATCATAGGCAAGTGACTTCCCTTCTGCTACTTCAGTTTCCTTCTCTGTAATATTGGAATAATAATAGCATCTACCTCCCAGATTTGTCATAAGGTCAAAAATGAGATTATATTTGTGAAACACTTCAGTACCTTGAAGCATAATATAAATGATAGCTATAACTATTATCCCTCAGTTTAGTGAAGGTAAATAAAAACTGGTTGCTCATAGTCTAACTCAGAAAACAGTTTGATAACTAAAAATGAAAATATCAATACTTTTCTTAAAAAAAAATCCAATAACAGTTCCTTATAATTTATATGTAATATGAAGTGGTCAGAAAGCAAAACTTTTAAGAATGTTAAAAATTAGACATGTGTGATAATTGAAAAAAGTAGGTTGAGTAAATCATTTTTGATGGTTAATTAAATTTTTATTTTCCTTTTATTCAATTCATTTCATATTAAGCCAATGTGAAAGAGGTTTTTTTTCTTCAGATATAGCTTCATATAATATTATATTTGTAACATTGATTACTTGGACAAATAGGTTTGCTCTAAGGATTATATTTAATCGGTATACTTGGTTCCTTACTTCCCAGAGCAAGGAACTACTTTTACGTGTCATTTTCTTGATACTAGTTTTGCAAAGTTATGGCTTAAAATGTGGAATAAATATAAGATGACATATTTGGACCTTACATAAGAATTTGCTAAATTTCATCCAAAATCTTAAGATTCTGAGTTTCTCCAAAACCTCATTACTACCAAGAGACAGCACCATGCTTTCTTTGACTTTCCTGTTATTATTTACTCTGCTCTGTATGCACATCCAAAATGAAGGACAAATATGAATACAATGCAGGAATAGGTTATTTGTTCTATAGAAAATTGAAGACAAGATTTTAGGCGATTATAAATTACACACTAGAAGGAACCTTTGAGACCATCTAATCTAATTTTACACAAGAGGAAACCGAGTCAGAGAAACTAAGGGTATTACCCAAGATCAGAGAGCTAATAAGTACCAGAGTAAGAATCTGAACCCAGTTCTTTTTATTCCAAATCCAACAAGTTTACCTCTGTATCAAGCTGCCTTCCAGTGAGGAAAGAAAAAATGGATTATGTAATTGACCTTTTAAATTAATAACTGATATTTATGCAGCATTTGTTTGCAGAGTAATTCATATACATATTTTCTTATGTATGTATATATGTATTCATGTATTTTCATATGTATATTTATATATTTATATTTTTTTCCCAAAATAATTCAGGAAGTTAATAGTATCTTTTAAAGATGACTGATCAAGAGACTTCTTCATGCTCACATAATGAATACATTTTAGAGGTAAGATTAGAACACAGGTCTTTTCTGACTTTAAGCCTAACAATTCATCCCCTGAATCATGCTCTTTCCTTAACGGCACTGTTGTGGCACTGCCTCTCCCCAAAATATGTGCTTTGTGATAAATAATTTAGAAATTTGTCTAAACCAAAGTCTAAACCAAAATGAATCCCAGGATAATGTATTCAATCAGGATCCAAAATAAGGCTCTGGATTAAACGTCATTGGAATTTTGAGAAACAGCATTTACTACAAAGCAAAACTCTGCACTAGAGCAGGTCCATTTTCAGACCCCAGATAGAAGAATATAGCTCACCTTGTGACAAAACACTAGCCAGGGGATTCTTGACCATGTATGATTAGGACTTAACAGTCTCTGAAGTTCTCTGACATAGCCTGGATTCTGAGGACCCCCATCCCCACCTCCTTAAATTCCCAATTATTTGGATTCACTGCCTATACTGGCTGGGTTCATGCAGTAACTGCTGATCTTGTTCCTGATTTTGGACTGCCTACATAAAACCTCTAGGAGACACTCTGCTAAGAAACATTTTTGTGTGTATGAAAAGGAAAAGTTCTTTAACCGAAAACTAAGTGAAAGAAGTTGCTTGAAAACTTATGTTTATATTAGCTGACCTTATTTACTACTTTACTTTTACCTTAATTAGGAACCTAAAACTAGAAATAGATGAAAAATTTAGAAGCGAAAATCAAAAGGCCATTTTTCAACCCTTAAGGTCTTAGTTTTAACCATTTTAAATAAAAGAAAAATTCTTGTATTCAAAACAGTCGGCCATGAAATGCTCAAGTAAATTTTCTCTCTAGATCGTTGTGTAGCTAGTTCACCCCAAAGCTGAAAGAGCTAAGAAAATATTTCCTGAGATCCCCGGTCTAGTTTGCTATCTAGGATATCCAGGGCTTTAAGGTTTCCCAAATGCTTTTCTCTCAAAACAAAGCCATGGTTTGAATTCCCTTTCTGAAACTGAGTTTTCCTTTTTTTCTGAAATTCAAAAATATTTTCCTTATCCTATATTTATGCATTTAGCATTTTTCTATGCAAAAGGGCATTTCTAAGATTCATTTTACATATTCATCTTCTCAGTAAAGCTCTTAATCAGCTGCTGCCTCAGGCTCTTGTTATGTATATTTTTTTTTTTCCTAAGTGGATTGATAGAGACAGAAAGGTCAAGTGATTCACTCAAGGTCACACAATGGAGTCAACAGCTCCACCAGGATTAGCCTTCCGGGTCCTGGGACTAGCTGCACTCTGGGGCCAACCAGATCACCACTGCTGCCATAAAGGCATTTTCTTACAAGCACGCAGGGACAGAGGCAGCCGAAAGCTCACACTTAGCTGAGTGTGAAGAGAAGCCAGATTTTCCCAATGATACAGAAAAATAGGTTGTTGAAACTCTGATATTACTGAAAAAGGAAATGAAGTAAACATAAGCTATATCTGCCTACTATCAGAGATTAATAATTTCTCTTTTGTCCAAATTCATCTGAGGGAGTAGAGGAATGCTGAGAGCTTAATGCCTTACATATCAATTTTCATAATATAGTTAACCTAGTATTTGCCTCTCTATATTAACTGCAAACATTTAAAATAAGAAAAAAAATTAAAAACAGTTGTAATACTGCTTTATGATTTTTAAGGCCATTTTATAGGGCATTTATTTCATTTTACCCCACCCCATTCCCCCCATAACAGGCTGGAGAGTCAGGATGGGTATGGTTATACCTGTTTTACAAATGAGTGAATGAAACTCAGAGAGACTGTGTCACAGCTAGTGAGTGGTAAAGCCAGGTTGTGGCTGCCTCATTCTCTTTCTGCCCTGATCAGTCCCATAAGCTTTCATCCATGTAAGCCAAAAAATGCTTGGGATGGGGGTTAGGTAGATGGGGGAAGGGAAAGAAACTACAGGGAGACGCAAAAACCTCCATATAGAAGCGGACACTCATAGACCATTAGAGATATAAGTGATCGTAGAGGTCAAATCTAAAGCCCTCAATTTACAGATGAGGAAGCTAAAACCTAAAGAGTATGAAGACTTAATCCTCTGAATTCTAGATTCAGTCATTTATCTACTAGAACAGTGGATTCTTCCTACCAACATTATCTCCAACTGTCATCTAACCATGCAAATTTGCAATCCTGGTAATATGATTTTACCACTTGACATGTAAACTTCATAACCATGCCACCCTTCCCTGAATCTCAGTCAACCTTCCTCCTACCCCAGGGTACTCTTGATTGAACCATCCTTGTGCTAATTTACACTATTTTTTCCTTTGGAACCTCCCCTTCATTACCAACAAAGACCTTTACTTTTCTTGCCTCCTTCCTTCTTACCCCACTTTCCCCTAACCATCCCCCAACCCACACACACACAACAGTTGGAACCAGAGATATTGTGAATTACGTTCCTTCTACCTCCTTGTTTGAACAGAAATCTGAATTTTCTAGGATGTAATTATATCTCCTGCAACCTTCTCCATGGGTTCCCACCAACTTTCCCACATCTACTCCCACTGATTCACAGCACCAGGAGAGGCTAGTATATTCTTTCCCAAATGCTACTGCAGACATTCCTCTATCACCATCCTTCTGTAACATATGCTCCTTTCAAAGTTCATGTAATTACTTTACAGTACCGTCTCTCCATCCTTGTTACCATTTCCTACTGACCTCCAGGTCCCTACCAACTCTCCCAGCTTTCTGAAGCAAGGTGGTAAAGTGAATACAATACTGGACCTGGAGTCAGGAAGGCTTGAGTTCAAATCTAGCCTCAGACATTTATTAGCTGTGTGACCTTAGGCAAATCACTTAATCTCTTTTTGCTTCAGTTTCTTCATCTGTAAAATAGGTATATAATA
Organism: Potorous gilbertii; assembly: GCA_028658325.1. NCBI lineage: Eukaryota > Metazoa > Chordata > Mammalia > Diprotodontia > Potoroidae > Potorous > Potorous gilbertii. The sequence continues at coordinate 564,369,227 of CM053769.1, read as the reverse complement.
CCAACTATCTCCCAGGGTTGTTGTAAGAATCAAATGAGATAAAAATTGTCAAGTACTTCCCAAGTTTCTGTCCTTAGCTCACATCAGTTCTTTTCTGCACATATTTTCCTCTGGCAATCACACTGGCTCCCCTATCTTTGACAATTACTTTCCCACAGATGATTTTCAGATCTCTGTCTCTAGCTATGACTTCTTCTTGACTTCTAGACCTGTTGTCTACTAGATATCCTTTGTTGATATTCAGTCATTTCAAGTCAGGATTGTGACCCCTTGGAGGATTTTCTTGGCAAAGACACTGGAGTGGTTTGCCATTTTCTTTTCTAGCTCATCTTGGATAAGAGGAAACTGAGCAAACAGAGTTAAGTGACTTGCCCATGGTCACACAGCTAGTAAATGTCTAAGGTCAGATAAGAACTCAGGTCTTCCTGACTCCAGGCCCAGTACTCTACCAACTTCACCAGGTAGCAACCCTCCTAGATGTTCTAATGGCACCTAAAACCCAGCATGTTTTTAAGTGAACTTTTCAATCTTTCCCCAGAAATTTGTTCTTCCTTCTGAATTCACTTTTTCTCTAAGTGACCCAGCATTTATTTGCCTATTCTCCCATGTTTGAAAACTTTTTTCTTTCCTTTTAAGATATATATATATATATATATATGTGTATCTTTTAAGATATATCTATTATATTATATATTATTATATATATTATATCCACATCTATATAGAAATCTATTTTATATATCTATATCTATATCTATCTATAAATATATATATATATATATATATATATCTATATCTATCTATATATATATATATATATATATATCCAGTCACTTACCAAGTCATCTTGTTCCTGCTGTATTACTTCACCTTCATTCCCTCCACTTTATTTTTACTACAACCATCCTAGTACAGGAAGTTATTTCCACTGGCCTGAACTATTACAATAGATCAGCAAAGGGCCCACAGTGTTCCAAGCACTGCTTTCCTGCTTCAAGTTTATAGTTTACCAACCCTAAAGAGGGAAAATGAAAGGTCAAATACATATACTTCAAAGAGCTAATATTTATTTAAAAAAAAACTTACTGGCCTCTAATGAAAATAAATTTAAAAGTTAAAAATTTGTCCTAAAGTAAATTTTCATATATTATATGAGATCAAGGATTTGTTTTTCTATTTAGAGCAAAACATGACATATTCCATAAGTGAGTGACTCCATTTAGAAAAAGAGTATAGATGAATAAGCCTTCCCTTTCGCCCTTCTCAATTTAAACCAAATTTAAACTTTATGTGCAATGTCAAAAATGTTTCTCACGAAGTACCTTTGCATTGCCTAAATTCTTCTAAACCTTCCTGCATGTAGAACTATGAATTACAGAAATGGAAATACCATAAAGAATGGGAAGTATCCTAATGTTTTTGCCTTTCTGAGCCAGGAGTTACAGGAGCTCAGTCTCATGATGGAAGCAATTCAAATAAGATTTTGACTTTTAGAGGATTATCAGAACCAAACATGAGAACTATTCCATATTCACCTATGCCACGATTTCTACAAATGTGCTGATTTAGGACCCCAATGCTTAGATTCAAAATGGCCCAATGTTAAGAACATTGAATATGGAGACAAAGGAACTGGGTTTGAATCCTGGTTCTGAACACTTACTGCCTGTGTGACATTAAGCAAGGCTTGAGTTTCAGTTTCATTAACTATCAAATGAGAGTGCTGGATTACATTGATCTCAGAGGCTCCTTTCATCTCTAAATTTATGTTGCTCTGATTTCTCCAGAAAGTGTATGGGGAACAAATATACTTTGATATCCAGTAAAACAAGTACATCTAACTTAAATGTACTTTTTTGAACAGCAGAAACTAAAGATTTGTGAATTTTTATTGCCCAAAACAATCTTTTGCATCAGAGAATAAGTAGTTTCTCATGAATGGAAGGATTTGTGTTTTGTTTCCCTCTCTTTCCTCAAAGGTTTTATCTTTGACGTAGAAATCAAAGACAGTTATCCTAAAATAGGAAGAAAAATAATCTGCCAAAACCAATAAGGAAAACTTTCTTAATGGAACGTGGTTTTATCTTGTCCTATATCTAACATGGACTTTCCTTGGGAAAATACCAGCTAAAAGTTTCCCTTAACTGTTAGCCTGGAAGTAAGACTGTCAGGACAAAAAAAAAGTAGAGGGAATTCTTGGGTTGGTTGGCTTGAAGCAGACAGCCAATGTAGATAATTCAGGCCAAGGGGGAAAAAAAGCACATTTGGACACAAGGTCACACACAGCCATTTATTTGCTAAATTCAAGAATACCATGTCTATGCAGCAGTGTCCAGAGAGGCTGTCTACTTTGATGAAATGGACCTGAGATTTCCTTCTGCTTTTTTGGACATAAAAAGATGGCAGTTGGGTAGTAGAATGGCATTCAATATTTCTACTTCTGCTAGCATGACCTTGGTAAAATCAGACACAAGGTTTAAAATCCCCACTTACCTCTTTCCTATTTAGACTCAAATTGGAAAAATGAATGTATGATTTTGAAACCACCTGTGAAGGGACAGCTTGGATGGGAAGCTGTAAAATTCAATTAATTATTACGGTAAGCCAAAGTTTATAGATAATTAAGATTTTTGAGTTTCTGTCTAAATTTGCTGATTTGATGGTCTAATTTATAAATCAAGCACAACCTCAGAAATTATATGTAACTGGGGAAATGACAGTTCTGACTTGGTGAAAAATCATGGTCCTAAAATGTAAAGAATGTATCTTAGAAGTCCTCTAGTCCAAATTCTTCATTTGACACACAAAAGAAAGAGAGGTCAGAGCCCAAACTAGAGCCCAGTTTGCTTGACTCCCAGGGCAGTGCTCTTTCCAAAATATCACATTTCCATTCTATAATCTGGCTCCATGGGTCTACAAAGGTGATCTGTGCTTCAGTTTTGTTCAGTGTGCCCTGGATTGTTTAGAACTTAACTTTGAATCACATATATGTGCATGAATCTCTCAACTCTCCCACGGTGGGTTGCATTTCTTCAAAGAATCAAAGAATAGTACTGTGCCATGAGCAAAAAGAGTCTGAGAACTGCTAGTTTAGGTACTTTCAAAAGTATAGTGTAATTAATTTTAGTAATGTTTAAGTTCTTTTTCCCCTGAGACGAAGTTCAACTGGATCAGCTCTAGTAAATACATATGACAACATATTCCTTCACTGTATCATAGGTGCATGCTCTACTGAGGAAGACCATGAATTCTCCATGTTTTAGAGTTCAATTTCATGAATCATCCTGAAAACAAATCTTTAACTGAGGACTGATCTTCTGGTGATGAACCTCTATGAAGACACGCTAGGTTTTTCTGACAGACATATGGTATATTCCCTTTACTCTGTTTGTATTGGATGTTTTTCAGCCTAGTAGGGCTTAAGGCAATGTTTTCTTTGCTGGTGGAGTCCCTGAGAATCACCTTCCCACCATGATGAAAACCAGTTAGTAGAGAATAAGTGATCATAGTCGGTACTACACACACACACACACACACACACACACACACACAATACCTGAGGCAGTATGTATAATGGACAATATGTTAGCTATGCAGCTAGAGGACTGGATTTTGTTACTGGTTTATAATCTAGTATCTTTGCCAAGAAAAACTCAAATGGGGTCAAGAAGAGTTGGACACGATTGAAACCACTGAACAACAATCCTAGGCAAGTCATTTAACCTTTCTTAGTATCAGTCCCCTCATCTGTAAAATTAAGGAATTGCACTAGAGAGCTTCTAAGACCCTTTTCACCTCTAAATCTATGATCTTTAAAAAACTGATTAGCTGAATTATTTGTGTAGTATTTTGTATGATTTGCGTATACAGAATTATTTGTAGGCTATAACATTGAACTAAGAAATCAGGAAGACAGGGTCTCAGATCCCAGCTCAAATACTAGTTGGATGCCCTGGGCAAATAATTTAATCTTTTTAAGACTTAGTTTTCTCATCTGGAAGCTGGATGGTTCCGTGGTTAGAGTGTTGAATTTAGATTCACAAAGAACTGAGTCAAATATAACTTCAGATTCTTATTATCTCTTGTTCATGGACAAATCACTTAATCTCTCTTAGCCCTTAGTTCCCTTGTTTGCCTAAAAGACTATTTTAACGAGAGCGCATGCACAGAAAGCACTCACATGATGGTCAAGAGGAGTGACACAAGGACACTCTCAAGGTCTCTCTGGAAAACTTTGAAACTGATTGTCTGACATGGGAGACACTGGCAAAGGACTGCCCAACAGAGTGTGCCCATGTCAGAGAAGGTTATAGGGACTACTTGTGCCTGACCTGCAGGAGAACACTCCGAGCTCATACTGGTCTGATCAGCCATAGTTGGATGCACCGTAACTTGCCTCTAAAATAATGATGTCACTTTGGGCATCTTGCAGAATGAAGGACAAGAGCCAACCAAAAAAATGGGAACAATAACAATCCATCCCTCACAAGGCTGGTGTGATGATCAAATGAGATAAAATATGTAAACTCCTTTACTCAACTTCATACACCATAAAAAGGTGAGATAGCATTAATATAATTATTAGTTAGAATGTATGCAAATCGTACTTTATACCTCCCTTATTGAATAATTATTTATGGTCATTATCTCTTCCTTATTTGATTTTAAACTCCTTCAATGAAGGACTTATTTATATTTGTATTTTCTTTAATTTCTGGCAGCTATAATAGGTACTTCATGAATGTTTTTAATTGAATTAACCAAGAAAATGTCCTTAAAATTAAGGTGTTCCCTTACGTAAGGTAAATATGACCCCTATAATATACAATATTTTTTATGCTGCCTATTTATTTAGCTAACTTTTTTCAATGCTAAATTTTAGTTCAGCCCCCAAATGAAATTACAACCAACTCTAAATTAGTGGACTCCAAATAAATGAGGTTGTAGTTATATACAATGTGTAACATATTATATATATATATATATATATATATGTATAATTAGCATTTATATAGGATAATTTTTGCAAAGTACTTTACATTTGATCCTGACAACAACCCTGTGATGTATGTATTTCTGTTGTACAGGGGAGGAAAATGAAGGTGAGAAGAGTTAAATGACTTGCCCAGGGTCACACAGCTAATAAGCTCTTCAGAACTGGGGTCTTCCTGATTCCAAATCAAATATTGTATCCAAGATGTAGCCAATTCTGGTAACTGTTTCACAGACATTTTTCTGTTTCTTTGTTTTAAGGAAAAACAAATTAGCTTAGCCATTATTGCAATAATGCAAGATTTCTTCAATTGCTCTATTTTACAAAGCACTATAAATTACTCCAAGTTGTTTTAATACTACATGACACATCACTCTTTACTTCAAGGATGGGGAAAACTGAGGTAATTGATTCAGTGGTTCATAAGGAAAAACAAACACACCCTGAAATACTCTTGTCTGAATGATCCAAATATTTCAGACAAAAAGATTTTGCACCAGAATTATCTGGTCAATTACCCCAATTGTACAGTTTCCTTGTATGTAAAGATTTATATTAGAAGATTAACTTTAGGTCCTGAAAGGGAGTAAGTAACTCATCCATTGGCTATACCAAGTCTTGGGATCGTGATCTCAGGAAAAATGTTTGTGGCAACCACTTCTAAGTTCGAAATCACTTTCCCAAGGACTAAAGTGTAGAGAGTAGAGTATGCCCTGATACAGGGGGCTAATTTTTTCACTTTGTGGCTAATCATTTTTTTGTAACTTTCCTTTTATAAAATCTAACTGATGTGAGTTGATTGATAATGAGGAGGAATTGACTGATAAATGATTTGGAAGCAGTAATCGCTGGGGACTGATGTGGGAAAAATGCTGGAATGGGGGCTTGAGTCAATAGCTAAAGAATCTTAATGCCTCTCAGGGGTAGCACACTCCTAGCACACTGAAGTAGAGGTACAGTCACTTGAACTCTAGGGACTCAACATGCTAGTAGTTATATTAGTAGTATAAACAGTTAGTGTATACTATGTGTGTGTTTGTGTAACATACACCAGCAAGTGAGTATATATGTGCGTATATATATGTGTGTTTATACACACATACACACATACATGGATTAGGAAAGTGATTATCTTTCTTCATATACTTACTAAGCATTTCCATAATATACTTCTGATGCTTTATTGTGGTGTGGAGGTGACCCTGTATTCTTGAAGACAATGCCAGAATAGCCTAGCCTACCAAAGACATCAATGTAGAAACTGGAAATGGAGTGTAAATTTGTCATTTGACTACCATTTCAGCTCACTTTAATAAAGTTTTATCATCATAGGGTTGACCAGTAGTGATATTTTTTGTTTGACCATAGTAACTCATGAAACAATATACAATGGCTTAGAGGCTTTAAAGTTTTGAAGTATAGTATATTAAGTTGAAGTTCATTTTATAATTGGAAAGAATTAATACAAATCTTTTCAGGAAACATGAGAGGCATGGAAATGAACAATTATATAGCAACATTAAGAGTGGCATCAGGGAATAGTAAAGAGAGAGCTGGCCTTGAAGTCAGGGTGACCGGGTTCAAGGCATGCCTCTAATATACCCTGGCTTTGTGACCCTTGACAATTTCTTTATCTTTTATCCTTGACAATCCCTTATTTCTCAGTGCATTAAACTCTAAGACTCTAAGGTGCATAGAAGATACCTATCCTCCTTGCTAGAGGCAGCTTTCTCATCCAGGAGTTCCCTATATTCGTGAAATCACAGGTCCCACCCCATCCCCTACATCTAGTCTATCTATAGTTCCAATATACAGCATGGAATATCACCGTGTAATTGACGCTCTCTTCTTATATTCATAGAAGACACTGAAAATGCCTGAAGTTAAGCTGGTACCGCTTTTTTTATTTCCTTTCCTAAAACCTCATCCTGTGAATGTCCTACAGGAACAGGTAATCACAATACCCAAATAACAGAAGAAAACCTAAACATTAAAGGCTCAATGTTTCATCCATCAATTAATTTTTCCCAATTAAATAGGAATTTTAGCAGCAATCCCAATTCCAAATGGCAATTGTGCTTTCTCAAGCTCCCTCTATGAAGTTAGTAGCTCTCCCTGAAATTAGTAAGAGGTATAGAATGACATAGTTTAAACGGAACTCTTAAACGAAGTCCTTAAAAATTAAAATCTTGAGATATGTTTATTGGTCTTTGGAACATGAGCACATGGTATAAAAGCTTTGGGATGTCATCTCATGTCATTCAGGAAATCCCCTTTCATTATATCACATACTTTGTTTCACTTGCCACATTAGGCAGATATAAATGTTTCTTGCTGTGAATCAATTCTACCTGAAACAGGTAAATGCAATCGTCACTCTTCCTATCGCACTTACCTGTGTGATGGATCTGACGGCTGGCAGTAGTGTGGGGATAGGGAGGGTGTTACCAGGAATGTCAACTACTCAGGGATTTACTGAATTCTCTAGGTACGTTACCTTCCCCCTCTGTCCCTACTTCCTCCACCTCCTCTCGGTATAGTTGAACTTTAAGAGGCCCAGGAGAATGAAGAAATAAGACTTTAAATAATTTATTTGGAGAAACAGTCAGTGAAGAGGAACAAATATGTTTCGCTAAAAGAACTGGGACCTTTGACACTCCCCTTTTCGCTCGGGTACCTGGAGCCCTAGCCGGATTGCATTAGTGAAATTTTCATTTGATGGCATTTTAATATTCTGCCTTGATGACTTTTTAGCAACATTTACTTTCAGAGGTCTCGAGTGTTCCCTCGGAGGAAATGAAACATGTCAAAGCCCATTACAAAAATCAAAATTTAAATACCTCGGCCACGTTAGGGCTTCCACACAATCCCATCAGCGCTTAAACTGCAGCGCACAACTACTCATTCCCTTGCTCAGTCAGTAATGAGTACATTTGATGAAGCATTCCGGGGTCAGGGAACATACGGGAGTGATCTAACTTAACCCATTGATTGCCTATACTCAAAGGACCAGGGTGGCATTTTATGAAAATAAAATGTTAGAATAATTTCCTCCAACACTGAAGGGAACTGATTTTCTTTCCTCTTTTGGAAGAATTACAGGGCTGAACTGACATTATTTATTAATAGTTATCAATATAACATAAATCAACATTAATAATATATATTGATATTGATATGTATTAATAATTCAATATAATTTGTCTCAATAATAAATATTTATTGATTATAATATTTATTAGCAGCAGGAAGGTTCTGGCAAAGAAAGGGTTAAGCCCAGGTTTAACTATTCTTTGGAAAGAACTGACTAAATATTCCCTAGGAAACAAATTTTTTAGGTTTTCCTTCACCTGAAGTCCCTACACAATTGTTTGCTTATTGCTACACCATTTTAAAGAGCTCTTGCCTTCTGAGAGTGACAGAAAGTAAATACTAGTTTTGCTGAAGCAGAGAAAGACTTTTTTCCCCATCCTTTCCCCTTACCATCCAGAAACTTCAGCATTCTCTTTGCTTTACCATGTTCATCTTCAGCCAGACTGATTATCTGAGAAACCAAAGCTCCGTCTCCAGCTTGTGATCTGACTCTCTGCAGCATATTACATGCCATGCAGCATCTTGAAGCTGGCCCCCTGAGTCCTCTGGACATTGATCTTGCATGCAAAAGCAATGCAAGCCACACATGTTGCTATTTGACATCAAAGTGGAAGCTGTAAAAATCCAATTCAGCCCACAGATTACTATTCTTTCATTCGATAGCCCGTTGCTTCTCCCTCTCGCTGCCTCTCTGTCTCTCTTTTTCTCTCACTCTCTTGCTCTGAACATTTTAGATTTATATTCAAGTTGGGGAATTACCGTGTCCTATGACCCTTCAAATAACAAGGTACTTCTGAAATAAAAGTAAGTTATAGACAACAGGTTACTGTTGATATTTCAGCTGTATGCCTCAAAAATGAAAGGCCTGTCCTCTAAAGTGACTCTTGGAGGAAAACACTGGGTCTAGTCTGAGATCCACCCTGCTGAGAAAATTGAAGACTTTCCTCAGAAATCTCTGAGCAATAAAAGGTAGTTCAGGTGGCAATTTAGTAGAGCATAAAGAGAACTGGATTTGGAGTAGGAGACCCTGGCTCAGACACTTGCTACCTCTGTAGCCTTGGGCAAGGCTCTGTACCTACCTCATCTGTGAAATGAGGGAGTTGTACTAGCTAACCTCTAAGGTCTAGATCTGTGATTCTTTGAATGTGGTCTGGTATGAAAACAGGAGAATATACTTTATGAACACAAGCCCTCTGAAATGAAGTTTCTGATCCTTCCATTAGGGACTAAAAAGATAGAACAGCCATTCTCTCTCAAAGATTTCCAAAAAAGCAACATATTCTTTTCCCTATTCCAGCAAAAATGCAAAAGCTTAGTGAAATTCTGAACAAAATTAATCCACTTTTTGGAACTTCTGAATCAATTCCATTTGAATTTTGAGCAAAAGTGTTCATGGAGAGGTCATGTTACATCGATTGAAACTTAGATTCCTCTTTCTAATTAAAATCCCCAGAACAACTACACTTGGAATCTGGTTGACAAATCCTATCAGTTGAGCTTTAGTTCTCTGCAGCACATATTCCATTTAGGCTCACACTAGAGAAGTGAACTTTTCATTTCTTGCCCTTTAGGCCCTCAAACAAAGACTGCTATTATTATGATTTCAGGCACTGAAAACTAATACAAAGTTCAAGTTAAATATTTCAACATGAGAAAAGGTAGGAAACTCTCCACTGATGGCTGGTGTTCCACTACTGATTTGAAATTCCTTTCAGCCTCTGTTCAGGAGCTATGTCCCATCTTCATTGATTTATCAACCCTTTTTCTGTCACTGCCATTCATCTATAAGCCTAGAAACATACAGAGGGAAAGAAGTGATATGTTATGGAGATGAGACTTAGTCCTCCTCAGAAGTATGAATGGAAATAGGAGAGCAAAGTTAAGAAAAGGGCAGATACTTGAACTAAGAATGTCATCCTCCTCCTCCCCTCATCCCCCTTTTTGTTTCTCAAATAATGGCCCGGTGAACTATTATACAGAACAAAGTTTATTCTCCCCAGCTCAGCATCAGCATGGTAGAGTTGAAAGGATACTGGTCATGGGGTCACATGACACACATTTTAGCCCTACCTCCATCACTTTCTCAGTGTCCTTGAACAAGTCACTTCATTTCTCATTTCCTCATCTGTAAAATAATATACTTTCAGATTCCTTATAGGTAAAATAGGAGTAGTATTTGCACGACCTGCCCAAAGTTACTGTAAGGAGAGTTCTTTTCAATATAAACTTTGCCACTTGAATGGACATATGATCAAAATGAATACTATTTATGACAACACAGATCCTAACCCATGAACTCTTGTTCTGTGTGACTCTTTTCCTTCTCCTCCTGGTAGGTTCACCTGATCATATATCATTGTAGCTACAATACAAATATTATATAAATATGATCTGTTATTATTCCTGGCAACATTGATGCTGCTTCCGCAAGATTTTGTAGACTCATGTTTTTTTTCCTGTCCCACTTATAAAGCCAGTTCTCAGGTTCATTGTACTGTGATGTAATTGTTAATAACATGAACAGTTGTTGAATACCTGACTAAAAGGGAGAAAGTCCTTAGAGCTAAATTCCAGACATCGTTCGGTAACACATGTATAACTTGAGAGAGGACAGCAGCCTTCTTGGTTCGCCTGAAATCATACAGTCTAGGAAATCTACAGGAAGTGACCTGTAACCTTGAGTACATCCTTTAGTTTATTTGATCTCTACATCCCTCATCTGCAAAGTGAGACATTTGCATTATTTGATTCAGGAGACCTCTTCTAGCTTTAAGCTGTATGATCCTATTTAACCCATTTAAAATTTATTCTACGTGATTATACAAATGGCAGTGTTGTCTGATAGAAAGAATTGGATTCTAGCCGTTTATAAGTTTTATGATCCTGGACAAGTAACTTTACCTATGAGGGACTCGGGTTTTTTTCATCTGTAGAATGGGTAAAGAGGAAAGTTAATGAGCTATAAGGACCTTTGCAGTTCTAAGATTCTTTGTTTCCATAACTTCTAGATTTCTATCCTACATCCCATAATTGTGGTTGAGTTGTTTTTCAGTAGTCAGAAAACTCAACTCTTCATGACCCAATTTTGGGTTTTCTTGGCAAAGATATTAGAGTGATTTGCAATTTTACAGGTAAGGAAACCGAGGCAAACAGGGGTAAGTGAATTTCCCCGGGTTACACATCTAGTTACACAGTAAGTATGTGAAGCCAGATTTGAACTTAGAAAGATGTCTTCCTGACTCCAGACTCAGCTCCTCCATCTACTGCGCTACCTAGCTGCCCCGTTTTATAATTAAAATGCACCCAAACTCAATGTTGTACTGTATTTAGGTTTCTGTTGCTGTTTGATCTTTGAAGTAAAGGAATACATTATTAAACATACTACAAAGTTGTATCCTCCATTAAAAAAAGAAAGACAGATGAACATTCTGGAAATTTTCCAAAATGGTTTATAACTATTGAGATTATAGAAGTTCCATCTTAAACCATAAATACTTTCTTAAAAGAGCAAGGATTATAGAAAAGAATGGATGCAGAAGGAAACCATTGACCATAAGAGTAGAATCTTTTCCTATGACCAGTGCATTAACTTTGTTTGCCTGTTTTTTAAAGTGTTTTCTCTCCTCCAGATCTATAAATACCTTTCATACTTATATTTCCCAAAGAGAGTTTTATCAAGTCAAACACTTCAAGATGACATGTAAACAGCAAAAACACATAATCTGAACCACACAACAGTTATTCTTTGAAGGAACTATTGGAAAGTCAAAGGATGTATTTGGAACAGGGAGAAGGTTTGTTTGATTTTTCTTGATGAAAGGCAAAGACATAGCATTTTTTAAATGAAAATTAGATACTTGTAATATACTGCCAGATTGCCACACCTAACATTTCAACTATGGAATTTTCAAGAAGAAAAAGGGAGAAATGGGGCAATTTACTTTGTTTTTTAGAATTTTTTAGGTGAGTGGGCTTTCCAGGAAAGTTGGATAAGTGCCATCTCTACCCCTGCCCTCAATCCTCTGAAGAAAATTTGTTATTAATACAGTAGACCCTGTAAATTCAGAACATTCAGCCTGCAGCAGTTGAAAGCATACTGGGGATATTTTCCCAACTGAGCCCACAGAAAAACGTGGCCAGATTATCCTGCTCTATGTCTCTCTATCTGACATGTCAATGAAATAAAGTCTCTCAGTGACAATATCACCATTCAGAAAGGATATGGTTATAATTTGCTGTGGATATGTCAACCTGACCCAGGACCTGTGTATGGAGTCTCTGACCCACTTCTGTCTAATTTCGATGCCCATCCTGCCCCCCACATATATTATAAATCCACAGAGTGGTATGCTGTGCTGCTCTTCTGTAACATGAATTTATGCTAATAGCTGTCTGCATATGCTTATATCACATATCTATATTAAACTTAATAGTCTGTTACATTGCTTCTTAACCCTGTGTCCACACATGATTAACTTTTCTGATTTCTTTCAAAACCGTTATTAACACAGTGTAGCATTTCACTCAACATGTCACTGAGTTTCCCTGCCTAGTATGGGAGTTTGGAGTAATTATACAGCTATGCGGCTTTTACAAGTGCAACTACACACACAAGGATTACAAACATTAAAAATGAACCTTTTATTTTCTTGTTTATTTGCACAACCTAACTTTAGGCATGCTGACAAAAACCTACAGATGATCTCAAAGGCAGGCTGTGACTGAGCAGAATTTCCACTTTGTGTATGTGTGTTAAGAAGAAAAATTTTAAGAAAAAACACAAGAAATAGAACACGAAGAAAAACACTAAGAAATAGAAAGATGAGATATTATGGAGAAAGAATATTAACCTTATAGATATTCTTCTTCGATGAGAATAACCAAGGTAAGTATGATTTTGGAAGTAATTTGATATTTTCCAGTAACTGATAGTTGATGACAAGCAAATGAATCTCTAACATTCAGAACTTCAGTTTCTATTACTATAGGGTTGGGAAAAAAAATGTAGGAGGATATCCCAGCTGTTTAAAACTCTCTGGGAAAGAAAGCTTTGAAGTGGTTGTCAAGGGGTCGGTCTCCTTTTGAACATGCCTTCTTTATCCATATAAGTTGGCAGGAGCTCACACTGGAGCACAGCAAATCTTGAATTGGAAACAGGATGCCAATTTTACAGCACCATAGTCCTCAAATCAGCCAGTAAATAGTTTTTAAAGAGATAACAGCTTTGCAAGATTCCTTCTGCATCATGCAGCCAGTGAGCCATTTCTGAGACGTAAAGGACCTTTACCAAGTAAGTGGAGTTTGAAACACACTGGTTGAAGAATCTTTGGCCCATGATCTGAGGAAGCCATTGCAACTTAATCTTTGCCTACGATGGTGACAGATAAAATGTCATCATTTTGTGCACAAAGGTAATTTGTATGTACTTATGAGTTAAATGTAGTATTTTGCTTCCTAAGTTCCTAGGACCGATAGAAGTACCAGCATAAGAAACTTAAAGGGTTAATATTTGTGTTTTTTCAATTAATTATGCCCATATTTTTTTTCCATGGTGAGTCATTGTGTATTTTTTCATTAGGTCATCTATATGTGAAATTCTTGTCATGGAGACACTCTTCATTGATACAGATCAATAGTAACTTATTGAGAATTTTCTTACAGACTTAGATATCTGGGATCAAAGAGAATTTTGTTGACTTGTTTGCCAATGGTCAAACAGCCAGTATGTATAAGAAACAGAATTTGGGCATAGGGATTCTTATTTCTAAGGCTAGTACTCAATCCATGATGGAACAATATGTATATAACACAAGGTAACTCTAAAAGTCAAAGCTATTTAAAGCTACCTAAAGCTTTAATAGCTTTAAAATGCACTAAGACTTTTGGGGTCACCTTGTGTGTATATATGTGTATATACATATTCATATATACACGCATATAAAGATAAATACATAAATTATTTATACCAAACATCGAAAAATATATCATGCTATTTTAAAATGCTGCCCCTCTAATTAATACATTTTCAAAGCTCATATCATTTTTAGGTAGATTCTGTCATAGTTGACTCTAAGTCACAGGTGTGAGTTTGGGGGAATATGTTAAATTTGTTAGTTCTTCTCAGTGCAGCTGAGCCACTTGGTGTGGTCTTTATCAGCTTGTTTAGTCATTTAAAAGTTCCCCACAAGTTAGAGATGGAATATTTTCCCATAATCACTTTATGAGCTAACCTTAGGGATAGTTGACTTCAGTTCATCTGGAGATCTGAAGACAGTCCTTTTCTTAGAGAAACAGAAACCAGGGAAGATCTTCTTAATTATTACAATGCTAGGAATGAAAGATGAGAAGGTATAGGGAAGGGATCCCTAGGAAAAAGGTCAGAAATCCATATAGGCACAGCCACAGAGTTATAGGATAAACTACCTACACTAAGTGGATGCAGTGGATACATTGCCCTTACCTATAGTCTGGAGTTACCTTTCAATAAACAAAAAGAATAAATTTTCCTTTATATAATACCTGCCTGTTCTCCTCATGCCCTCTTTAAATTTTCTTGGTTTGTCCTCTTGTTATGACTCATTGCATTTACTCCCTTGATGACAACACTTCCTCCCTATCAGAGCAATCAGGTTAGATCAGATCCTTTTTTATTACATTTCAATAAAAAAAATGATTGTATAAGTAAGCATCCCAACATACACAGGGGAGCCTGCTGTCACGGGTTCTTAGATCTGCATTCATAAAAGGAAAGGCAACTTTTGAGGGGTTAACAATCACTTTAATCAAACACATGTTTTATTCCTTTAATCAAACACATATTTCATTCACCTAGTTCAGGGGAGTCAGCACCCTGAACTTCAAAGAAAATAAAGAGAAATTAAAAGTCAACAGACATGGCTTCCTCTACTTGACAATAATTCAACAGACAGAGAGACAGCTGTCTGACCATAGTTACCAGAGAGGCAAGCATGACATCTGGGTTCTCAAAGCTCGGGGGCTCCTTAGCAGTTTCCCAGAGTCCTTGTCTGGAACTCAAACCTTATATCAAAAACTAAGCCCCAAAGCAAAACCTTACCCTCAGAGTATTTATATGCTTTTCAGAGTCAGAGGGCATAACCCTCTGATCCAGTGGCTTAATAGAAAAAACAAAAGGAACTTGGGACCCTCCTACAAAACAACTCCTATAATCAAGCTTCCCACAATGGGCAGGCCCATCAATGGGTGGGAAAGATCCTCCCCAATCACATTATTCAATCACAGGCACTTTTAGTAAAATAAAAACAGCAAAAGATTCTAATTTGATTGCCATCACAACTATAAATCTGTGGAAACTTTAATGGATGGAGCTTTGGCAGGAATCTGGGATAACATACTTTAAAATGCAAAATAGTTGACATTTAAAGGGGAAGGAATAAATATTTATATAGTACCTGCTCTGTACCAGGCACTTTGCTAAGCACTTTACAATGGTTACCTCATTGGATCCTCATGACAACCCTGTAAGGTAGGTGTTATTTTTTCCATTTTACAGATAAGGAAACTGAGACTTTAAGATACCATGGGCTTCTGAGTGACTTGCTGAAGTACTGTAATCCACAGAGAAAGATAATTATCGAAACTGAAGGAAATTGGCAAACATTTTGATATATAGTCAGAATACATGTGCTATTTGTAATATTTCATACATATTTTTAAACTGTTGTTGAGATTTGTATCAGTGTAGTCATCATCTGGCAAGGAATTTCCTCTAATAACGCAACTCAGGACTTCTCTGAAATTTATAATCTTAGCTATTCATTCATTCATAGCATTTTTTTATTTTGAATTCCAAATTCTTCTCTTCCCTCTAGCCCCTCCTCACTCAATGAAAAGGCAAGCTATAAAATGTCCATTATATATGTGATGTCAATGAAAAACATACTTCCATTTAAGCCATCTTGAAAAAGAAAGCAAGAAAAAGTGAAAAAATATTGGCACTCTGAGTTTATCAATTCTCTCTCTCATTGAATTTGTGAAACTATCTGATTATATTGATCAGAGTAGCTAGATCTTTCACAGCTGATGATCATTAAAAATACTGCTATTACTGTGAACAATATTTCCCTCGTTCTGCTCACTTTACTTTGCATCAGTTCATATCAATCTTCCCTAGTATTTCTGAAATCATCCTTTTTTTCTGAAACTGTCATTTCTTAAGCCAGAGTAGTATTCCATCAAAATTATACACCTCAACTTGTTCAACCGTTCCCCAACTGTTGGCCATCCCTTCAAGTGTCAACTTTTTGCTGCCACAAATAAGAGCTGCTATAAATATTGTGTGTGTGTATGTGTGTGTGATTTTCCCTTTTTATGTTTTACCTCTTTGGGATACCACCCAGTTGTAGTATTGCTGGGTCAAAGTGAATGCACAATTTTATGGCCCATTGGGCATAGCTCCTAATTGTTCTCTGGAATGATTGGAATAGTTCACAACTCCAACCGTACACTTATTTTCCCACACCCTTTCCAGAATTAGTCATTTTATTTTTCTGTCATATTAGTCAATTTCATAGTTGTTAAGTGGTCCTTCAGAGCTGTTTTAGTGAGTAGTTCTCTAATTATTAGTGATTTAGGGCATTTTGACTTCTTCTTCTGAAAATTGTTCCTATCTTTTAACCATTTATCAATTAGGATAAATTTCTTTTTATAAAAAAAAACAAAATCAAAAGGATGAAAAAATAGAAGAAGCTGCTGTTTATAATATGAGAACTGTCTGAGGTTAAGTAATTTTTGCAGGGTCACACTTTTAATAGGGGCTACACATGCCAGGGCAAGACTAGAATTCCAGTCTTCCTGTGAGACCAGTTCTTTGTCCACTACATGGTATCACCTTTCTTCATGAGCTATTATTATACATATTTAATTTTTGTAAATTACGTCAATATATTTTAGGAGTATTTTATTTCATTGGCATAATATTCCCTTTATCAAGGCAAACTGAAACCTCTCCACAACTTAGAATGTTTTGGCAGAGAACTACAGAACAGAATATCATATTGACACACACTCTGTCATATGAGGTCATTCTATCAATAACTTTCCATTTTGATGGGACCTGCCAGGCTAATGTTCCACATTACTTTCCTGCTATGATATAAGAAGATTTCAATGAAGAATCTGTGGATCATGCTTTGTCAGTGTTATTTGTCTGCGTGTTCTGTATAAATTTGAATGTTATATTACTGGATAAAAAAGTCTATTTTATTTATATCCACATCTTTTAACCTGGGGTTCCTGATGATATGTAATGGAAGAATCACTGAAACTGAGAAATAAGATATTTGGATGATAGATCCAGTTTTGCTTCTGAACTAGGTTCTGAACTAGTGTGACTTTAAGCAATCTGTTTAATTTCCTTATCTTTAAAATGAGAAGGTGATGATAGCAAAGATCCTGTCAGCTTTGATGTGCTAGGATTTCTATTGAACCAGATTCCATATCATTGGTGGTTTGGAAGGGTTGGAATGGATGGACAGCTGCAGCCTGCTTTTAGACAACTAATGGAAAAGGTCAAAGATCTCATGACCACTAAATTTTCCTAACATGTTAAGATATTAAAAAACAAGCTGTTTTCCCTGGTGTTAATTGTGACACAGAGTGCAAAACCAAAACTAAACCACGTGTATGGCATGAACTAATATAGTCTGTTTGTGTTTAAATAGTTTGAAGATTTCTAATGGCATAACACAATGCATGGTGACATATATTAGCCAGTTGGGCACTATTTATTTCAGTATGCATTGCTATTTATATGACCCGAACATATGTAATACATATGCCAGATAAATAAGAGGAAAATATGCTTCTCGTTAGAGTGGAAATATCCCAGTAATGAACAAGTTTTCATTAGAATAACAAGTGCTTTTAACTTTGGATCTGATGCAAAAAATCTATAATTGACAGGGTTCTTGAGCTCCAGGACTTCCCATCCTGACTGAGTTATCCATGTGGCTTGAGTAGGTTTCAATCTCTATGTCTTTATCACTGCAAAATCCATATGTATGCTACATGATTTCACACACAACAAAATGCTCTGAAGAGTTTTGGGTTTTTTATAAGCTACTTTACATTAGCAGACTCATAAGTTTCATTTTGTTTTGCTTACCAAGTTTTCAAATGACTATTAATGCCAAATTGTCTGTTTTGGGGTTGGGTTTTTTTTTCTAATTTAAAAGCTGATGACTCAACTATAGATAATACAGAATATATTCTCTAACCATTAGAGTAGGAATAAGGATCATTGCACAATGCTAGACTCAATAAATTTCTACAGATATTAGGAAAATTCCTCCTATGGCAAATTAGCTTATACATTTGGAAATATTTATAAGATAATCAATATGTCAATTGGTAGAACAAATTTCTAGCTAATGAAAACCTTTCTTGTGTTTGGCTTATATTTTTAACTTTATTATCTAAATTAATTAAATTAATTTTAAGTAAGAGAAATGTGAGATCAATATTTTATGAAATATTAAATATCACTTCACTGATAGAAACAAAGTGTAAAGAACAGATACTAGCACCAGAAAAAATGCTATCCATCACATATGAATATTATCCTATTAAAGTACATTCTAAATTGTGAGCACCTGTAAATTAATAGGTCCTTGAGAGCATCTCCATGTCATTTTTCATCTGTGTATCTTTGGTACCATCACAGTTACTTTGTACATAAATATTTGTTAAGCTATTGAATTCAATTCTGTTTTTCCGGTAGGGGTGAGGAACTGCATTGAGCTGTCCATATTTTGTCACCCAGGCCCCTTTGGGATCTACAACATTTGCTTCAAGTGGCCAGATGGAGTCCTTCAATAGAGTGTGAACTATTCAGCGCCATTCATAATAGGCTTCAGTTAGGACACACTTGGAAAGAGGGCTGATGATAATGCAAATGTCAAGTTGCCCCTAACTTAAGACTAACAGAATAAACATGCAGTGATTTTATGACTGTGGTACATATTTTCACCTCATAGTTGTTATTTGTGGGAACTCTTACAGTCTATTTTCCAAGAAGGAGTGGCAAAGGCCAAAGATCCTATGACCTTTACATTTATTAAAATGGGAAGGTATTAAACAAGCTACATTCTTAACACAGGTTACATGTATGGTATTGCAAAACGAAAAATGTTTGTACCTGTGTGTAATGACATAATATGGACATAATACGACCAAAAAACCCCACCAATTTTGTGGTTATCTAATGACACAAAACAACCTATAATAACATAAATGGCATTAAATTAGGCAGTTGGGCACATTATAAGATTCTTTTGAGACATGTAGGTTTTAAGAATTAGCTGTGATGACTCTGAAAAACATTTGGGCCGAATGAATATGATTTTTCCAAAATAGGCATGTCCATGACAGACTAGGCAAACTTTTAAAGCTCTATCTATCTGCCTACCTCTGTATGTGGTATGTGTGTATACTGTATATACGTATGTATTTATACACATATATCTGTATTATGTGTCTATATATTGCATATAATATATACATACATACATATGCATCATATCCCTTTGATAAATGAAAGATATTTGCAAAATGTATCACTAACAAGAACAGTGCCCATGAGATGTTGGCCTTATTTCTTTCCGTATAGAAATAGAGTGGCACTTGATGTTGTTTCCATCATAGTAAGACTCTGGAAGGTCTTCTCAATTCGCCAACTAATTTTGCATGCACAAAATAGTACTCAAACAATTTTCTATCAAGATTGTTCAGGCCTGTAACATTATTACAAATGTTCAGAACATATAAGTTCATTGGAGAGCATTTCATTAAATGTTGTTTTTTTAATTTTGGCTGACCATTGGCCTATTTAATATAAATAATAGTTCCTTTCTTGGCAGATATAAAAAATTGACATATACACAAACATTCTGTTTCATGTTTACTGGTATAAAGTCAAACTTGACTGATATAAATAACATTTGACTAGAATACTAGTGGTCTTAATTGACGAGAACCAAGCCAGAAGGAATTGAAGTGGTAAAGGCCTACATTTGAAAATCTATTCCCTTTGTTATATACGTTATTTAAGTGTTGACTATGATACTACACATTTATTACAAATAAAAGAGGAAATCTATTTTCATCTTGCTTCGATACAGATTTAACCATCAGAAGAAAAACGTTACCATTCAAACACGAAATAGGTGGAAGACAAAACTGGATTAGCTCTTTTATTGGCCATTCTCTGGGGTAAGAGGAGTATTGGTGATGAAACCAGATAGGTGCTAGGGGAGTCAAATACAGTGGAATGCTAGACTGCTCTAGGGAGCAGGTGAATTACATAGAAGAATAAAAAATGGGAAAGGAAATGAGACTTTTCACTAGTGGAAAAAAATGACTTGGCAACTCTGGGACGTGTTACAACAAGCACCTGAATAAAATAAATAGGAAGTGTTTTTCAGGCTGTGGGGGTTGAATGAATGCAATCAATCTTCCTTGTGCGAGAACTGAATCACTCCTACCCACAAGCTCCCTCTAGTGAATTAAAATCTCATGGCAACTCAAGCCATAAACAAGAGTCAGGCTTGAGCAATGGCCATTCAACAATGACATTATACCACAAATAATAAGTAAGCTCCCAGATGATGCCATATTTTGATTTGACAGTCCCATTCTCTAAGAGACCAAAACCCTACTTCAGTCTCACTTTCACTCTTGCTTTACATTAATCACTTTAAGTTTATGTCCATAATCACCTTGCTTTCAGATACAAACATGGTATAAGTGTGTCTAACTGCTAACTTATGAGCAGTTCACAATCTTACAATTTTACAGCATACAAATTTTCAAAGGAAAGATCCTTATTGGTTAGGAGACTATTCTAAATTAAAATAATGTGCATGTGGTAAAGGAATTTATTAATTAAGCCTCAGTACAGAACATGACTAGCTGGTTAGAGTCTTTCGGCTCTAGTTGCCAAGTCTATTGAAATTGAATTAAGTTAGACAGAAATTTTTCTTGATCAGACCTTGATATATGGAAGTATCAAAATCTAAATGTCCCATAACTCAATATAGACACCTAAATAAGAGGGTATGCTTTCTTAAGACAGCAGAAAATCTAATAGACAGAGGACTCACAAGATATGGGGGTGGTCTGAATCTGGAGGCTTTATCTAAAGAGCTGGAATCAACAGAAGTTACAGCTGTAGTCAGAATATAGTCAGAAGATACATCCCACTAGGAAGGAAACAAGAAAGGATAGTGTTAGGAAAAAAAAAAGATTTAGGCTTTCACTCGATGAAACAGGCAGAAAAATAAATCAAGGATCCAATACCTGCTTAAGTCAGGGCCTTTTCAGGACCCAGACAAATAACAAAATCAAACAAAATATCTCTCAATTCTTTCCTTGTTGGTCCCTCCCCTGGCATTGGGAATCTCTAGATCTGAAATCAGACCTGTTAAAACCATGATCATTGAGAAAGATGGAAGCTTCCTCATCTACTAAATAACCTTTGGTTATGTCCAATGTTTAGATCATATCCAGGTCAGATTTGAGGTCACTGGGTTGAGGAAAGAGTTACGTCTCCTACCAGCTTGAAGTGCATCGATTCTTTAAGGGAGGGCTTAGGTTCCATTTTATCAGTCATCATCCTCTGTGATAAAGCCTTTTCCTGGAGCAGAGTAGATTGGATCTGATGAAATTTGCCATCAGATAAGACCTCCTAGCCCAACAGTTAGTCTGACAGATTCCTTATTTCTTCTCATCCTGTTGCTGACTTGCATTAGCAACTCCCTAAACCTTTCTGGGCCTCACCATCTCCATCTGCAGGGTAGAAATAATAGCATATGTTTTCTGTCTGCATTATGAAGATGATGCAGTGATTCATAAGACAGATTTTTTTTGTAGCATTCAAGTTCCGTCAATGGAAAGGTATTTGTTCACTAGAAAGATAATACATACATAGTGCCGTAGAATCTAAGAGCTGGAAAATATCTTAGGAATCAACTAGTCTAAACCTTCAGTCTACAGATGAGGAAATGGAGGCCCACACTAGGGAAGTGACTTGTCTGAGGTCACACAGAGTAACCAGCCACGTTGAGATTTGAACTACTGTAGTATTTATCCTAGAGAGTTAACAGAAGATACATTAAAAAGGCTTAAATATGGAAGCCAGCTGACCGTTGGTTTTGTTTGCTATCTTATTGGATGAATATTAAAGGAGTTTCAAGAATGAGGAAGAGTGGGGTGAGGAGGTGGGGAGACAGGGGACTGGAAAGACAGACTAGGAGTTCAGTAACAGATTTTGCAGCCAAAGATTGTTAGTCTCAATGGCTATGATCATTCGACATTTCTGTCAAAAGATTCCTTGACTTGCCCCCTACCTTCCCCTTCCCTTTTCCCTCCCTTCTCATCCTCTTCCCCTTTTCTAAGTGAATAGTGAGAAAATTACTGGAGACAATGTGCCAGTTTACCACACTTTACACTGAGGCTCTTTTCTCTTTGCCCCTGACTTGTGAATGACTGAGAGTTGTTTTATTATAAAAAGTTTCTCAGAGAAAAGGACTTTTATTTTACTCAATAACACAAGAATGGACAGCAGGCAAACAGTCAGTGCCTTGTTTCCAGCTGCCACTCAGAGTGGCAGACTTTGGAATAGTTAATGGGGTCTCTATTTTGCTGAGCTGGTCCCTCTTCTCCAGCTTGTCCCCCATTGGCTATGGATCTGTGAGGTTCAAACACTTCAGAGATAAGCCATTTGGTTCTGTTTAATTCCACCTTTAATTTGTCAAGCAAAATATCAGGGGTTTTTAGCATCAAAATGAGAAGCTTCTGAAAGCTGAATTCCCAGTGGGATTGGAACAGAGGGGGAAAAGAAAATGTCCCGGCAATTTGTCCTTCTACATAATGAAGTGCTGGGATGTAAGAGGAGGAGGAAGGGAGAGTTACCGGGGGTGTTGATGTTTAAAAAAAAAAAAAAAACAGACACCAAAACTCATTTACACTAATACTTCAGCTGCTGATTCATACTTGATATCTAAATGTCAGCTATTTACAACTTAATCAGGCCTTTTTAACCCTTTATCAACAAAAGAAGCATTAAGAGAAGAAATTAAGAGTAAAAATGGAATTTTGGAATGAGTAACTAGGTTGGCAGCAATTAAAAAACTAATAAGGATTCTTTAAAAAGAAGAATATGTAAAAAATATTCTGCCAAAGCCTGTACTAATATTTGACTTCGTCAGCACTCAAGTGGAAAAGTTTTCCCTAGAGGTTTTGCCAGCTTGTGAGAAAAGAAAGATGGATTCCCCTTTTAGGTCTGTCTTCACAAATACAGTTTGTTTAATACAAAATGAAGTGAAAATACCATTTTCTGTTTGAAGGCTGCATGTAATATTTTTTTTTCTTTGTTAAAGAGGACCAAATAGCAAATATGTCAGGTTTAATAAGACACATTCACGATGAGAAGATAAACTTCTAAAATTCCATCTAAAACTATAAAATGGCCACAATTTTATTATTGTAGAAGTTTCAGAAGATAAATTATGAGTCCTACTATTAAATGAAAGGATTCATTTAGTGCCATCTTAAAAGTTCCTTATTTAAACTACATGGTGACATAGAATCTTAAGATTAAGAGCTAGACAATACCTTAGGAATCAGCTAGCCTAACCATTCATTTTAGAGATGGGGAAACTGAGACCCACATAAGGAAAGTGACTTGATGGAGGTGACATAGATAGTAACTAGAGAGCTGAGATTTGAACTACTGTGTGTACTCCCAAATAGTTAACAGAAAATATTTATTCAGTTTACAACTAAACTTTCAAGTAAAAAAAATAAAATGACTATTTACTTGTTCTTCTGAAAAGGAAGGGAAAAATATTATCAATGTGACTGACAAAAGTGTTGTGTATTGGTTGTGTATTAACTTCAGTACTAATGTCTAAGAATGGATATCTACTCTGAATCTTTTTTCAGTAAAGCACACAAATGTTTAAAATGTTCAATGTGCAAGGATTAACAATTTTGGAAAGGCAAAATGGCATCACAATTGTTAAGCTTTTAATTGTGAGTTTGTATTGTAATGTAGCAGTAACAGGGAGCCACTAATGATTGTAAATCAGGGGAATAAAATGGTCACCTATGCTCAGGAAGTTTATCTTATTAACTGTATGGAAGATGAATTGGAGAAAAAAGAGACTGGAGACAGAGAGCCCATTTAAATGTTTGTTGCTTTCAGGTGAAAAGTGAACAATTCCTACTTGTAATAAATTTCATTTTAGTGAGGAAATCAACAAGTACATATATAAAGAGCTTGATGAACTGGAAGACCAGGACTTTTGAGAGGTCATCAACAAGTTTATGAAAGACACTAACTATAAAAGCAGGGTTAGGAGCGGAGATAAAGTTAGGAATAGATTAAGTTATATTCCAGAACTAACAACTTGAAAGTGACGTTAATTGGAGACTAAACTTTTATAAGGAATATCAAAATAATACTTTTCCCTTCCACATTCAGAGGATGCCTTTTTGTTCATTGAAATCACCTTTATTTATTTAGTTTTATTTAGATTTTGATGATCTAAATCATGAAATAGATCATGATGCAAGAGGAAGTTTTATAAAAAGACTTCATGTCCAAGGCAGGCTTAGCCTAATTTCCAAGATTTTCTTTATCTCTAGAGGGCTATATTTGATGTAGTTATCTAGACCAGGCTTTGACTTATTAGGTATCCTGTCTTAATTCCTCCATTCTTTGTCATCCTTAGTTCCTGAATGCTTGCCTGGGTTGCACTTAGTACTGTATCTTAACCTGAAGCTTTTGTGTACTCCAGAGATCCAGTCCCCTTTGACTTGTTTTTTGAAACACATTATGAAATGTAGAAACTCATGACTTAACTACTATAATAGCCTGCTGGTACTCTGCCTGCCTCGTCTCTCTCCTCCCATCCATCCTCCACCCAGCCTCTAAAGTGATTTTCGTAAAAGGAAGGTGTGGTCACATTTACTCCCTACTCAATAATCTCCTATTGTGGCTTCGTATTGCCTCCAGGAACAAATATAAAATGCTATGTTTGGCATTCAAAGCCTTACCTACCCACCCCCCCCATCCCCCGCTCCTACCTTTCCAGTCTTTCTATTACTCTCCAACATGTAGTCTTCTCTCCAGTGACACTGGCCACCTTGCAAAAATAAGCAAAACCATGAGCAAAACACACCCTCTTTGGTTTAGGACATTTTCTCCCCCTGGTCCCCAAGCCTGAAACACTATACCTCTTCCACTCTGACTACTGATTTCCCTGACTTCCTCAAGTACTACTAAAACAGTACTACAGGAAACCTTAAGCCCAGTGGCTTTCCTCTGGTATTTCCAATTTATACTGTATATTTATTTGCATATTGTCCCTCCATTTACCTATAAACTCCTTGAGGTCAGGGACTATCTTTTGTCTCTTTTTGTATCTTCAACACTTAGCACATTGCCTGGTACATAGTAGGCATTTCTAAATGATTATTGATTGATTGATTTCTCTCCCATTTATATTCAATAGCTCAATTTCCTTGATCCAGCATTGCTCATATTTTAATTTGAATAATATTATTTTTGTCTCCCAGAGAAAGTATATTCTGGAAACAATAACTGTAGGGAATAAGTAAAGTAAGCAGTGCCAAAGCAGTTGGCCTCATTCTGCAGGTAAAATAAATTCACCAATACATTTCTTTTTTTCATCTGTTTTTCACTGTGATCCTACCCCTATTACTAAGATCATTTCCATAGAGGGCTCTTAGTTAACTATTGCTGAGATTAGAATCTCAAAAGCAATTCTGACTGAGAGAGCAACATTTCAATTAAACGAATAATCAAATTCAAAATCTTATTTGAATAATTTGAGTTCTTAAATTAAACACACTTTTTTTTGCAAGTAGGCTATAAATTACATTTTCCGCTACATTGGCAGTAAACGGGTAATTAATATCTCAACTTTTCCTTCTCAATGTTGATTTAAAAAATAAAATTAAATAAGCACAGAACATAAATCAGCTCTGCTATTCCAGATTAGATGTGATTGCCCATCTCCTGTTCATCCCAGTTTCTCCAAAGTGGTTGTCTTCTGTTTAGCATGCAATACTGCACATGAAAAAGACAGTTGGAATCGTAGAGTTAGCTCTAGACCAGACCTTAGAGATCATCTAGATAAATTCAAGAATAGGAATATTAGATCTTAAATCTGATATTACAGAATAGGAAACAGATCTATGCAGAGTAGATTTTTCAAGGTTCGAGAGCTAGTTAATGACAGAACTGCAATTAGAAATCAGATTTCCTGACTCAATATGCAGTGTCTTTTCCTTTAAACTGTAAGTTACATATATAAATGAAATTTAGGCATGACCAAGATGTAACTGAAAGAATCACAAGCTAAGATTTAGGAAGGGTACAATTTCTAATTAATCAGATTTCAAAAATTTTTAATCCAATAGTCATTCTCCCTCCCCCCTCCCCCATATAAACAAGATACTCCAAAAGTCTTAGAGTGGTTTTGTTATTAGTTATCTAAAACTACACTAAGACTTCTGGGACACCTTGCATAGAGACATATTTAATGTACTATTTGCAGCTGTATCAGCCTAACACTTACAAACACCAAAGTTGTATATTTACAGTAAAAGTACTATAAAATAAGGGACTAGTTTATGGTGAACACAGACGTTCCATTTTTATAGTTAAAATATCTGAATTAAAAAAAAAAATCACCAGGTTGAGAGCCCATTGCTATAATCTCCAAAGTATAAGTAGAAAATAAATTAGAATTAAAATAAATATAGAATGAGAGATTAAACTAGATGGCCCTGAAGTTCTTTTCAGTTCTAAATCTATAATCCAATTATACATGTTTTTGGATCTGTGATTTTATCTATGCGTGTGCTTCCTCACCTGGCATGCAAATCATTCATGACTTCTTATCCTACAGTACACCATTTCTATTTCTCTCATTTTCAAAGAGTATCTACCAGACATGCCAGAGATCTTCCTCTGGTTCTTTTAATAGTAAATATAACAAAGCAACACTAAGTCTATCCATCTATTATCTCTTATTCTCACTTTATGACTAATGAGTTTCTTTTTCCAATCATACATATCCTTAATGTCTTTTACTCCACTTTTAACATATAACATGGCAAAGGTAAAATATTTCAGCAAGGCAAAATAGCACAGTTAATTTATACCCACCTTGAACCATTCTTTTGCATATATAGACATAGAAATGTGGGTATACTTATATCTACCATAAATCTTTCTTTTGCATACACACACACACTTTTGTGTCTGTGTATACATGTGTTTGTGTGTGTGTGTATGCAAAAGAAAGAAGCATTGCTGGCATAAAGTAGCTGTACTACTGTATATGTATTATATACACATATATAAGCACACATACATTCACATATATATGCACATACATGTGTATATGTATACATACATACATATAACTTTATATGTACATATATAATATGCATATTATATATACATATAATCTAAAAACAGTTGCCAAACTACAATGGTATAGGAAGTTTTCTCATTGGAATTTTTTTTTACTTCCATTATAACTACAGGTTCAGTCAAAATTACATATCTATACAATTCTGGTTAAGATGGTATTAGGGGTAGACCTAATGCCAGAAATATTCTTAGTTCAAGTTTGACTGACAAAATGAGGCACTTGCAAACTATTTAACAGTTGATCAAAGGTTGAATTTGTCCTAACACAGAAAGGACATGCAACAATGATACAGTGACACTAGGATTCCCTGGATGTGGAATCCCTTGTCCCCCTATAAAAAAAAAACACAACAGAGCATGCTAGGGTTATTTGTGATAAATTCAGATGTCTGCCAAATTGGAAGAGTATCAAATCCACTTGTGTAGGACATTTTATGCCCTTAAGTGATAAGAAAGCTGTGTCAAGAGATGCCTGCGCCAATCAATTCCCAGAGACAGACTCTCTTATTTGTCTTTTACAGAAAACTAAACCTTTTTGCAGGGAAACAAAAGAATTCTAGGCCTGTCACAAATGATGTTGAAAAAGTCCTAGAGGAACTGGGTGTCCCTGAAGTACACACAAGGAAGATGTAAAAGGCACCAGATAAAACAATGATCATAAGAGTAAAGGGAAGGACCAGAAAGCTCCTCTATCTAGTCCAGTACTGAACAGGAAAACGCCCAGCACACTGTGATAACTTTGAACAGGGATGCGCTAGGGCGACATGAAGTAAGACTGATACGCAGGAAATGGGATTTGAAGACCTTAGATGCTCTAATCAGAAATGTCAAGGAGGTCCTTGGAAAATGATGTCTGAAGCCAGCAGGATCTTAGTCGTGTCCTATGAGAGGTATAGTAGGGAATGAAGCCAGACCCTGGGAGATTATTATGCAGGGAGATGGGACTGCACTGCTCACGGATGCCTCATGAGGTCCTCCAAAATGAATTGAGGCCAACACTATTAATTTAGCCAAGGAAAAAGACAACTGGGTAGGTAACCAACTGGGAAGGGAGATAACATAGTAAGCAGTAGATTGAGCTTGGTATCCTCCAAGTACATGAAAGAAAAACAAACTCCACTATCTGATGGGGGAGAAAAAGGCTATAAATGTTTCATTAGGGAACAGATCTATTCCTATTTGTAGAGTGCACAAGAAAAAAGAAACAGAGAGGTTGCAATGGACAGTCCCCTCACTGGGCCACCAGAAGAGAGATGTAGAAGCCAAAGATGAGGCTTGGTCTGTGTCACACCCTCCAAAGCAGAACAACACCAACAGGATCCGGATTATAAAGGGAACAGAGTCAAGTAAGATCTACCTAACCAAACTGGCATTCAAATCATCCATGACTTCTTGTCCTACAGTACACCATTTCTATTTATCTCATTTCCAAAGAATATCTACCAACTATGCCAGAATTCATGAAGGGGAGATGCCTGGCCCAAATAAAAAACTCCTGATCCAGGAGTTCAGACTGGAAATTAAATAAACAACAAAATTCCATATACAGTGAGGAAATATTATAGACTAAGAGAAGACTAAGGGACAAATTTGAAAGAACATAGTAATTTCATAATAAGTAGCAGACAAGTCTCAGAGAAAAGAATAACTCAGACACTAGAAC
>CM053769.1:564318853-564339471 GCA_028658325.1 Potorous gilbertii | reverse complement strand
TCAGAAGACCTGGGTTCAAATACTAGTACTGATACTTGCCATATGCATGACTTTGGGCAAGTCACTTAAGTTCTCTGAGTCAGTTTTCTTATCCTAAAATGTTGAAGTTGACGTTTTATCCTATGATCAGAAACAAGGGTTGTACATAGCATTAATCTACTAGGGCATTGTTTGAACCTTGGCTTGCCATTTCTCAATAATAATTGAGACCACCAATGGAGGGGCTAATGTTACATGACCTTAAAAGCTCTGAATCAGTTCGGTATAATTTATTCTTTTCAAATTATACCTGGAAGAACTTTTGGTATTAGAAATATGAAATAAGAGGCAACTGAGAAACACACCAGAAAAATCAAGTATGTATTCTATGGTAAAGTAATTAGAAAGAAGATAATATTTCTGTATAATGGGGGTTACACAATGGAGCATGCACAGAATTGCTCTTTCTGTCTGATTCCTTGTGCTGGCTCAGTCCCAAAACACTTGGGCACTTTGCCTACATAAATGGTAAGGCAAAAGCAAACATGGCAGCTCTATGCATATTCCTTGGGATATCTTCAAAAGGGATTTCAGCATCTAGTCCTATCATTCCTGAAAAAAATAATCCACTCTATAACATCTCTGACATATCCAGCCATCCCCTGAAAACTTCGGATTGGAGGGAATCTACCACCTCCCTAGGCAGCCCATTCTACTTTTTGATAGTCCTGGAAAACTTTCCCCTATTTCAAGTCCATCTGTCTCTTCATTTTCTACTCCTTTGCTCCAAATTCTGCCCTTGAGAACCAAGCAAGTCGGATCCCTTTTGTATGTAACTAATCTTCAGGTACTTGAGGATAGCCCTCATATTTCCCCTAAGTTGTTTCTTCTCCACACTACACATCTCCAGTCCTTTCAGTAAATCTTGATATGCCATTCTGATCACACCTTTTCTGGATACTTTTCAGCTTGTCAATGCCCTTCCTAAAATGTGGCCCCCCAAACTACTGAATTTGTTCTGAACTAGCAAGAGTACAATAACATTGTTATCTTCCTAGGTTTGACTCTTTCGTCTCCCTTTATGCAGCCTAAGATCATATAAACATTTTTGGACGAACCTATCACCTTGTTAACTCATACTAAATTAAATGTCCTAAAAGGTCTAAACTACCCCCTGCCCAAGTTATTGCCATATGAACTCCTTTATCATCATACCTCCCTAACTGACTAAATGACTTTTGGGAGCTCAAATGTGTATCTGCGTTTATTCTTCTTGAATTTAATCTGCTTAAAATTTGCACTGTGTTCTAACTTGTCAGGATATTTTTTTATATGGCATTGTTATCCAGTCTATTAACTTTGCCTCCTAGCTCTGTGTCATTCACAAATTTGATAAGTGTGCCCTTTATACCTTTATCCAAGTCACTGATAAAAATGTTAAATAGCACAGGGCCAAAACCATATCCCAGGGCACTCCAAAGGAGACTTCTTCCATGTTAACATCAAACCATTAATGCATCTGGCAAACCAAGATCTTTCCATCTTGTCCACAACAATAAAATAATCTATCATATGTTCCTCTAGAATATTGACAGATTATATCTGCATTTCCTTTATCTGGCATTCTAGTAAATTAATAGAAAAAGAAATAAAGTCATTCTGGCATTAGCAGTTTATTTTTTATAAAGTCATTCTTAGTGATGTGATCCTGCTATCCTTTAATAAATTTTCACAAATCTTTCCTTTAATAATCTAGATGACGGCTTCTTGAGTGTGTGTGTGTATGTATGTGTGCATGATGAACCCTCAAGACTGTCTAGTGAAACTTATGTATCTCTTTTAGAATAATGTTTTTAAATACATAAATTAAAATAGATAAGATTATAAAGGAAAGCAGTTGTATTGAAATACATCAAAATATAAGAAAAAAAGAAATAGCCCAGTTTAAAACTGAATGTAAGGTTATGGAATTTTATAAAGAATCAAAGTCCACAGGCCTACAATTTGCCAGGATTCAAGCTCTTAGGACCTACAATATGTAGATTCAGCTCTCCTTTTGAAAGTCAAGATAGTATTTGCCTTTCTCCTGTCCGGTGGCACCTTTCCCATTCTCCATGGCTTTTCAAGGATCCCTGGCAGTAGTTTGTTAATCATATCTGCTAGTTTTCTCCATACCTAGAGATCGACTCCATCTTTTCCTAGGAACTAGAATTCACTAAGGACAGAAAGTCTAAAGATTTTACTATGTCTCCACATATCTTTGAGCTTCGGCTTCCTATTAGCCATGCTTGTTTTCTTTTCTAAAATTTCTCTTCGTAGAAAAGAACCAAAAATAGTTTGGAGAACTCTGACAGCTTTCTATCATCATCCCATCTGCTTCATACAGCCTTAATATCCCCTATTGGATTCTCATCTTTTCCCCAATAAAGAGGAAGGGAGGGAGGGAAGGAGGAAAAAGGGTAGAAGAAAGGAAAGAAGAGAGGGAAGGAAACACCTGTGTCTTCCTGTGTTCTTCACTATAACCTCGGTTCATTTTGAATTTTAGTATTTCTGACACTATTTTATAGGACTGTGTCATCATTTTCTATTTATACATCATTACTTGTTTTTGTTACAATCTAATGACTTGTCTGAAGAATCTATGTTGATTAGTGAGTTCCCTGTGCAGCCACATGACTTTTTTATTAACGCCCAGTTTTCATTTTTATTGAACATGTTTTTCACAGTATCTTCAGATTTCCATTCTTGAGACCCTACCATCTTTCCTGAATTGGCTTCTTCTGTAGAATCTTAGTACTGTCTCAAAATTTAGGATGTCTGTTAGCTAATATCTAGCTTTCTTCTCTTTCTTAATTTTAGATTTGAAAATGGAGGGTTGCTCTGGCCCAGACTCCCATCATTCATACCCCAGCACTTCCTTCAGGTGCACAGTAACACCTTTCATTTTGCTTTATATAAGTTGCAGCATAAAATTATATCTGAAGTAAATCAAAGTATTTTGATTTGTTCAGTCTTTGACATAGGGCACAAGCAAATATCAACGTGGTAATAGCCCCTATTGCTGCCACTTGATTTCTCCAAAACATCTGACATGTTTTGAGAAACCTTCAGACATTCTTCTTTCCATTCAGATGACCAATTGAATATTCAAATGATGATTTTTTTCTGCCTACATTAACCTTTTAAAATCTTACCACCACTTTCTCACATACCAAAAAGATCTTTTTAACCTTTTAACCTAAATCTGTCATTTTGTTGGTGTGGGAAACTCCCTCAACCCAATCAGACAGGCAAGTCTATATAACCCATTGCTAGGCAGCTACATGGTGCAGTACATAGAGTACTGGTCTAGAAACAGGAAGACCTGAATGCAAATTTGGTCCTATACACTTACCATGCTGTACTACTGCAGTAGACTTGACACTGAGCAAGGCACTTAAAAACAAACAAACAGACAAACAAACCCCCCCCCCCAAAAAAAAAAAAAACCCTCTATTTGCCTCAGTTTCCTCAACTGTAAAATGTGGATATTAACACTACCTATTTCACAGAGTTATTGTGCGCATCAAATGAGAAAACATTTATAATGTGCCAAGTACAGTGTCTGGCACATAGTAACAGGTGCTATATAAATTCTTCTTTTCCTTTCTCTCTGAAAGTTACTCAAAAAGACCAGACTATCCAAAATGAAGCAGAATAGCCATCTCCTTAATATATGTGTTAATTTTACCCTCCCCATGTAGTCTGTGCCTTTTGAATATGTTACTGCTCCCACAGTCATATTCCAGCATGAGTTTTCAGTCTTATCCCATCAAGTAGATGCAGCTGGCTGAATGCTAGCTGAATGCTAACTGGGTAACTCACCTCCTCCTCTCCTGTCAGCCTCCACCTCCCCTTCCTTCTCCTCTCCAAAGGAAGGTAAACTTGGATGGACAAAACATACCCAGTTTACTGGGATTTTACTGGCTCCTTTCCTATATCCCTTGCTCTCCTCTCCTCCCCTCCCCTGCCCTCTCCTCGTCTCTCCTCTCTCCCATCCCCTGTCCTGTCCTCTCCTAAAACCTTAAACCTACTGCACTGAAACTGGGACTCTAATGGGCCCCTGCCTAAGGGTTCTCTCCTGGACCCTCCTAGTTTGAGAGTGATTATCAATAGTATCTGTTGCTCTTTCCCCCCCAGCTTGATGTCTTTCTTTTTCTTGACCTCATTAAAGGGGTCATGCCCTGCCTACTTCTTAAACAGGGTTGATATCAATGAATGGATGTTGCCTCACCCTAAGGGAAGGGGCCCGTGGTTTCCAGTACATCCTGAGTCATCTCCAGTCCTCCTGATGAATATCTGTTCACTGGACCCAGATGACTCTGGAGGTAGAAGTGAGGCTGGTGACCTGCACAGCCCTCCCTCACTCAAGACAAAGTCAAGTGCAAGTCATGTCATCATTTCTCTGATGGCATGGTCCTCTTCAGCAACAAAGGATGAACACAATAAAGATTTCACTTAAAAATGTAAAATCTCCTTCTTTACATTAGGATCTCTAGTTCACCCTGCTTTTTATTCATATTTTTCCCTCTCTCAGTAGATTACTAGCTTTTCAAAGGCAGGGACTGTCTTTTGCCTTTCTTTGTATCCTGAGTATTTAGCAGGTGCTTAATAAATATTTATTGACTCAATGACTGACTGATTGATGAGAGACTGAGACCAAGGGTTTTATCATAGGATTTTATCTGAATTGGATTTTATCTCATGTACATTTCTTGGTGTCTCCAATATTATTCTTCCTATATTGTTACTGTTCTTTCTGATACACACATAATTGAGTGTATATGTATACATATACATATATATGTATTTGTATGTGTGTGCATGTGTACATATAGGTGTATATACATGCATGTATGTATGTACACTGGATACAACTTTCTCTCCTTTCACTTCAGTTGAAAGCATTTTAATTATATTTGAGTATTGCCAAAAAAAATACTTTGCCAACCTTTGTTAGGTGTACTCCATCCATGATCAGGAATTCTCCTTCACTTTGTTCCTGAATTTTAAGCTATTATTCAGAAATCTTAATTCTGTTATTATATGCCATCCTCTTCACCAACTATTAATTTCCCAAGTTTGCCCATCTTTCCTGAAGTTTTGCTTTCAATCAGTAGGACTCATGAAAACATCACCTTTCCTCCTAGCATCTTCAATTTCTTGCTGCAAACTTCATTATCTTTAGCATTGTTTTCTGGATTCCTTGTGGCAGTATCACCACAGACATTGTAACACGACTGTCTTCCGTTTAAGAAGAACCTCATATAAGTTGCTTAGCTCCAGAGATGTACTTGGAGCTTGAAAATGTCTCTCAAGAGTGAGTGTCAAATTTTTAGTGTGAGCATTTACATACTGGCAATTGGTGAACCCTGATTTATTGTGTAGTTGATTGTTTAGATTTAAGAAAGCGTTGATATACATAAACAAAATTGATGCAGCTAAAATTAGAAGAAAAGCAGGAAAATGTGGAAAAATCTTTGCAGCAAGTTTCGCTGATAAAGGTCTTATTTCTCAAAAGAACTAAGCCAAATTTTAAAAGAATAAGAGTCATACCTCAATTGATAAATGGATAAAGAATATGAATAGGCAGTTTTCAGGTGAAGAAATCAAAGGTATCAATTTTCATATAAAAATGTTATGAATCACTAATATTTAGTAAGATGCAAATGAAAACAATTTGAATGTACCCAGCAGAGTGATTAAGATGACAGAAAAAGAAAATGAGAAAAGCTAGAGGAGATATGGAAAATAGATACACTAATGCAATGTTGGTGTTGTGAACTTGTCCAAATGTTCTGGAAAACAATTTGGAACTATATCCCCAAAAGCTATTAAACAGTGACCCATAAATACTAGGTCTATACCCCAAAGGGAAAAAATAAAAAGAGAAATGATATATGCAAAAATATTTATAGTATATCTTTTTGTGGTGTCAAGAATTGGAAACTGAGGAGTTGCCCATCATTTGGGGAATTACTGAACAAGTTGTGGTATATGAATGTGATGAATTATTGTCTTATAAGAAATGATGAAAGGGATGGTTTCAGAGAAACACTGAAATAAATGTAGGATGAAATGATTGAAAGTGAAGGGAGCTGAACCAGGTGAACAATCTACAAAGTAAGAATTTTGTAAAGATAATTAACTGGGAAAGACTTAGTAGCTGATCAACACACTGACCCATCATAGTTCTAAATGACTCATGAAAAAATGTTATTCATCTCCAGATAGAGAATTGATGGACTCAGATTACAGAAGCAAACTTTCTTTCTTTCTCTCTTTCTTCCCCTCCCCCTGCCAGTAGAAGCTTGTTTCATACCTGTAATGAGTTTTATATTTATTGCCTTTTTAAAGTATGACAGATGAGTAGAGGAGGGAGAGAATCTGGAACTGAAAAAAAATTGAATTAAAAAAACAAAACAAGTGATATAGAAAATATTATGGTAGATTAAACTTAAAAGTGTGCCTGCACACTTCTTTTTTCCCAGAGAGATGCGTACCTCTGCTTAGCTCCAAGTTTTCAGTTGTTCTTCTCTTTCCCTTTTCCTCTGTGGAATATTCTTCCACCTTTAACTACAACAGAGGCATCAAAGTCAGATAGAAATGGGAGTCACTAAACCATGCATAAGTGTTGAATTAGAAAATCACATACTATTATCGATCTTCTATTATATACTTTTTCAATTAGTTTTTAAAATATTTCCCAATTAAATATTACTGTGGTTCAGACCAAACTCAGGATTATCATGGCCTGTATGTGTCTCTCCCTGGATGGTGTGTTAGACATCTTCCATCATGATATACATCAAGATTATGATTTGTTCCTTCACACACTTTCCATGTGTTTTCATATAAAAGCCCTCCTTTCATTTGTGGATTGTTTTAATTTTTGTGTAAAGAAGTTCTTCATTTTCCCTGATATCCTGAAGAATGCAAGCCAGTTGGTGTTTTCAGCATGTGCAATATTTATTTTGTCCGTTGCAGAAATGCAAGCATCGTCTACTCTGTGGAAGACAATCCAAAATTCTCTCAGTTCTACATGCTTTCTACCTTCAGGATCCTCCATTCTCTGTTTTATTATTGGTAGCTCTTTTGCAAAACTCCCCTTGAAAACTTTTCTCATTTTCTTAGCACCTTGAAAACTGTGTCAATTTTCTCTTTAAAATATCTCTCTTGTTTGCTTTTTCTTCCTCCCTGATTCTCCTTTTCCTTGAATCTTTCTCCTCTTCTTCCTTGAGCTTTAGTCCTTTCATGCTTTCTGCTCCTCATCCTCCTTCTCCTTCATGGTTTGATGTTATCCTCCCATGTCTTTTTTTTTTTTTGGTAACCAAATATTCTGGATCTTGATCCAAGTTTCACATCTTGAGGGCTGACATCAAATAGTCATTTTCTCTCTTTAGCTCAGGGCTTCTTCCTGGAATTGGTTTCACAAACTATTCCAATATATTTAAGAGTATAACTTCTGACTCAGTTTCTCAAAATGTGAATGAAAGGCCTTTTAGTTCATTTGAGGTACTCAGGATACTAAATGTATATAGGGTACAGGGCAGTCTCTATTTTACTTTACAGAAAAATATATAATATGTGAAGTTCCCACAGGAGCCTAGAGATAAACATAAAAAGCCCTCCATTGCCCTCAGCTTCCTGTAGAAGGGAACTTCCTTTGGGTTACTGTCATGAATCCTTTGATGTACTGGTGGATTCTTTCCCAGAATAGTCAAATCTTACCAATACAAGTAGTTTTGCCCTGTGATTTAGATTCCTCCCAAATCATGAAATTCCTTTGAGCAGTAAATTCCTCCAGAAGACATCTTTCCATTAGACATAGATTGTCCAAATAACTCATTGGTCTTACTCTCCAACTAAGATATTGTGTAAGAGCCATGTGGTTAATTTTCTGCTTTCCGCAGGGAGTACAATGAATCACAAGATACCCTTTTCTAACCAGAAACCCTAATCTGAGAATTCTCAATTTTGGAAACTCTCAAACTTGGGGTTTCCCGTGAGGGACTTTCCTAGGAAATTTCATTTTTCTGACTAAAAGAATGATCATATGCTTTTAAAAATAGGTTTATTTTTAATTTATTTAATGAGGACATAAAAGGAGTGGTGTGAATATAGTTTGCTTAGGTTTTAATGAATTTTTTGATGAAGTATCTTTAATTTTTCTTGTCAATAAGATGGATGAATTTAATAGTGTCAGATTCAAATAGAAATGGGTTCCTGTGGGCAGCATACTGACTTTAAAAATCACAAATTAACATTATCTATATTGCACTGTGTTTTTACTTCTTTTGTTAAATATATCTCTGTGTTTTCATCTGATTAGTTACATTTGGAAGTGTTCAATTTATAGCCCAGAAGTCTCAGGTTTAATAGTTCTGATTAATTCATAACTGGTTGGATGGTTAGTCACAAAGAATAACTAATCTTTAATGGTTTATCTCATTGTGGCAGAGTTCTCAGGAGATCAGCGCTTGGTCCTGTGCTATTTAATATTTATGAAAGGTTTGCTGGATGGCTCCATGGATAGAGCACTAGGCTTGGAGTCAGGAGGAACTGAGTTCAAATCTGACCTCAGACCCTGACTATCTATGTGCCCTTGGGTAAGTCATTTACCCTCTGTTTGCCTTCATCCTCTGGAGAAGGAAATGATGAGAACTGTTCTAGTATCTTTGCCAAGAAAACCCCATATGGGATCATGAAAAGTTGAACACAATTGAAAAACAATGAAACTGAAAGGCTTGGATAAAGGTGTAAATGTAGGTTCATCACATTTGCAGATGACACAAAGCTGGGAGGGATCTCTAACATAGTGGATGAGAGTTATGATACAATGGATCTTGACAAGTGATGGTATTGGTTTCAATCTAATAAAATGGAATTCAAAAAAGGATAAATATAAGGTCCTATACTTAGGTACAACTAAAACTAACTTCATACATATAGAAAGGGAAGGTATAATTAGTTAGAAGTTCTGAAACAAAAAAAGATCTAGAGGTCTTAGTGGATTCCAAAGTCATTATGAATAAGCAGTATGATATGGTGGTTACAAAAACTAACATGATCTTGGACTGCATTAAGAGGGGTCTGGCTTCCAAGAATAGGCAGGTGATATTCTTATTATACCCTGTCCTGGTCAGACCACATCTCAAGCATCTTGTTCAGTTTGAGACAACGTAGTTTAAGAAGAACTTTGACAAACAGAAGAGTACAAGAAAGATTTTGAAACTGCTTGAATTCACAATACATAATGATAGGTTAAAGGAACTATGTGTGTTTCTCCTAGAAGAAAAGAAAGACCCATGGAGGACAAGAATGTTGTCTTCAAGTATTTGAAGGACTTCCATGTGGGGGAGAGAACAGCATTGTTCTCCTCATTTTCAGAGGACCAAAACAGAAACATTTGGCAGAAGGTACGAAGAGCATAGTTAGACTTGATGTCAGGAAAACCTTCCCAATAATTAAGGCTGTATAAAAGTGGATCGCCTTCCCTGGAGAGACGCTTCTCAAGCTACAGGTTAGCTGATCCCTTGGTGATCCAGGACTTAGCGCCATACCTAGTGCATAATAGGCATTTTTAAAATTTTTATTTAATTTTAATTTATGGAACAACACTTCAAAATGCTTCCAAATGAAAAAAATGATCACACATAAAACTGCACATCTATTATGTACAACTTGTTATTCGTAAATGCTTGTCAACTTGATTTGACTTGATTATGGTGAGCATTCCTTTTGTGTTTGTGTTGGACTGGATTGCTGCTAATATCCCTTCTAAATGTCAAATGATGTGATTCTTTGATTCTACAAAGGCTAGTTTTCCACATCACGTTGCCTTAGAAAACATATCTCCTCCCTCTTTTTCCATTTGGGAGTTGAGACGCATGAACATTGTTTATAAACTACTTCAGTATTAGCTTCTGCCACAAATCACAATGAATTGCTTTTTGGAGTAAGGCAGGGAGAACCTGTTTGTAGCACTGATTCTTTCTTCTCCCTTGTACTGAATGCAAGATCACAATTTGAGGGTATCGTTTGAAAGCTGAAAAGAAATAAAGATAAAGTGAGAGTGAGTAAACCTGTCCAGTAGCTCACTTTTAAGAGTGAGGACATGGAGGGAGCAGCTTCTCCTGCAAGAGTCTTTTCCTATGAATTCCACTTCTCTAATCCTCAAGATTTCCTCTTCTACTCCTTGTCTACACTTTGTAATTTCAAGTTCTTCTCTGATCAATACCTCTTTCATTCTTCTCATTTTCTTTGGATCTTTCTCCTAAAATTCTTCTATTTTTCTTTTAGCTTGAGTTCTTCCTTTGTAGTTCAAATATGACTCTTTAAATACTCAAACAATAGTTACATCATCTAAATTGCCAGATTGAGGGTGGGGTGGAGGCCGGGCATCAGGATGGGGAAGAAGACTGCTCCTCCACCATACAGATGTTTCTATATTTCTCTGTTTCCAAGGAATTGCTACTTCAAATTCCCAGCCCCAAGTGTGACTATGAAAGGAATAGGCAGATGATAAGAAAAGGTTGTATTTGATCTTGGTATCTCAATATATGTTTTCAAGAGATTTTTGGAGAAAAGTTTGTCTGACAGGATATGGATATAAGCTTTAGACTTTCTAAGAAAAAAAATACACACATGTCCTCTTTAAGCTAATTTCAAAATGTAAAGCTTTCTTACACAAACAACAACTCTCCTGTTATGTTCTTCAGTCATAACAGAAAGGTTTTAATAGGCAATGATCAATGAGCATTTAAGTACCCACTATGTGCTTGGCAAAGTATAATGAAACAAAGATCAAAATCAAACGGGTCCTGAACAGCAGAAACTTGCATTCTTTAGTGAAAGTGCAAAAGATAAATAAAAGTATATAATGTAATTTGGGGGGATGAGGGGAAGGAGGAGAGGGACACACTAGCACTTGGAGAGATCCAAAAAAGGCTCATATATTAGCATTTGAACTTCATTTTGAAAGGAATAAAGAGGTAAATCATATACATAATTACTTTGAGGTATACAAAGTATTCTGACCACAACAACCTTGTGGGATGAGTTAAGAAATGTTACTGTACCAATTTTACACATAAAGATTCAGAGGCTTCAAGAGATTAATTGGTTTTGCCCATGATAAGATCTAGTAAATATCTACTGGGATTCTACCACTCTACCTCTCTAACACAGATGCACTGTTACTTTGTACAAAGAACCAAGAACATCACCTGTTTTCTAATCCAGACCTAAAATACTCTTGTTCTGAAACAGGTAAATGACATATCTGTGCCATATAATATAGAGAAGTATGTATTTCATGAAGTATAGAAAAACTATTAAGAAATCTCACAGAATCTCCCTTGGCATACTTAGAAAACAACCAAAAAAATCAGTCATTAAATAAAAACATTGGGTAACATCACCTCATAACCCTGAGTGACTGGTTTCTGCCTTTGCACAGCAGCCTATTGCAATCTGGCCACTGTCTACCTTGGGGTACTCTTGCCTCAGTGTGAATTCTAGGAAAGCTGGTATGAAGGTTTCTTTCTTTCCTCCTGCCCCACAGTTAAAGTCATTACAAGTAAAGGTTACCCTGTGCTGTGTCTGCTACCCTACAATTTTGTTTTCAGTAGCTGAGATTAGTAAATTTGAGGTACAATCAGTAGAACCGAATGGAAACCTAGAGTTATTTGCTCCTACTTCTCTGATGTTAAAAGTAACCTTGAAAATGCTTTTCAATGCTGATAATCAAGGTGGCTGTCCTATCTGTCTCAGAAATTACTACCTTAACTTCAGCTTGTCCCCGGTATCCTCCATCTATCTCAGCAGGTTTCAGATGACCTTTTTTGAGGTGAGGCCATTTGAGCTTTTTTCCACCGAAATTGTTTTTGTTTTCTAAGATTAAAAAAAAAACAAGCCTTACAAAACAAAATTCTAGAAGGCATGGGAAATCCAGATTTATGTTGTTTAAATAAAAATTGCATTAAGATTAACTTAAAAACAAAAAAAATTATTTAAAAGAAGTTTTTTGAGCCAGGATTCATAGAAATACAAAATTCAGTTAGCACTAGGAGAAATAAAGACCACAGTTATCATACAAAAAACAGAAGGGATCTGTAGGTGGGAAATGTTGATTCTTAAAGAGAAGTTGGGGATAGAAATATTCCTAGGGAATTTGTTGCTGGTAGGAATTCATTTTTTTAAAGTCAGAATCATAGAATTAAGAACAAGGAGAGGTCATCAGCTCAATCTTTCCCTTTCAATGTTACTCCAAAATGATTTACATGGAAATCAGGAGAATTCGGGGAATTTAAAGAAATGTACTCATTATGACACCTTTACAATTTTGCTCTGTAGAGTCTCCAGGATGTTCCGAATAGGCACAGGATAATGAATAGGATATGTTGAGGTGAAAGAAAATTTCTAACCCTAAATTAAATCCAGAAGTCTGAGCTCAATAAGAGGAGTCCAGCTTAAATGAGAGACTTAAAAATGCCTCAGAGATTCTCCAGTTAGTTGTCTGGGTGTTGCTGGCTGGGGGTTTGCATCACAAAAAAGCTAAAGATGGTTTCTAGGGGACATCAAACCAAAGAGATGGCAGACTATTCTTGAGACCACCTACAAAGACAGAACATGCTGGCAGAGAACAGCAGCACTGTGCCTGAATAGAGAAGATGATTATAGCTTAATGGAGAAAGAAGCTCACCCAGTTATATTACCAGAAGACTCATAAGAATCCCCCTAAGCATATGCATACTCTGATCATATGTGACCTCTGCCACTGGTGTTTCCTTGTAATATGTATTTATTTCATATATTCTTTCTTTTGCTGATGTGAGTAATCTGTTGGAAAATTTGCCCCTCTTTATATGGAGGAAATTTTTTTGTCACTTTTGAAATGTCATTTTAGCTACATGTCATTGACTTTGACCTGAATTGTCTTCTTATTGACTGGAGAAAGTAAGACTTGGATTGTTGTTGTTGTTCAGTCATTTTAGTCACACCTGCCTTTTTTGACTCTATTTTGGGGTTTTCTTGGCAAAGATCCTGGAATGACTTGCCATTTACTTCTCCAGCTCATTTTAAGATGAGGAAACTGAAGCAAGTAGGATTAAGTGACTTGTCCAAGGTCACACAGCTAGTAAGTATCTGTGGCCAGATTTGAACTCAAGAAGATGAATCTTCCTTAGTCTAGGCTCAGCATTCTATCTACAGTGCCACCTAGCTTCCCCTAAAGGAACACTTGGGGCAAGTTATGATCTTTGAATGATGAATCACATCCACAACATGCATAAAACCTGGGGTAGTATAAAATAAAGGCTACAGGTGAAGGGTCCCCAGGCTGCATCATATAATTTTTGGATCTATATGCATACAAATAGTGCTTGAATCCCCAGGAGTGAATACAGTTTGTTGTTAACAAAGTAATTACAGAGAGAGATGATTGAGAACTGAGCTTTAAGGAATGTTTATATTTAGAGAAAGAAGTAGGAAAAATGCCAGTAGGAAGTCTATACTGAATCTACTCTGTGTTTAATGCAATGGGGGTGCTATAATAGGAACAAACAGGTATAAAGCATAGCCTTTCTGTTAAGGATTTTGCAGTTGGGAAGGCATATTTGACACAGATGAGGTAATAGTGAGCCATACAAGATTCACATGCTACACTATGTGCTACAGACAAGGTGCTAGGGGAGCTCAGAGAAGAGGGAAATCACTGTGAGTTAAAGTACTAAGAGAAGTCTTCATGGAAAAGCTGGGATTTTAACTGGATGTTAAAGGATGGAGACAATATGGATAGGTACAAGGGACTGACAAGAATATTCCAGGTGGCTGGAGCAACATAAGTAAAGGAACTGAGACCAGACTGATATGACTTGTTTGGAGGACAGTGAAGAGATGTGACCACTCCGACTTGACTGTTGGGGGGTAGTGTTGTTCTAAGATTGAATAGGAATGGTGAGATCACCTTATTGAAGGCTTTGAAAGCCAGATATTAGAGTTTTGTAATTTTTTTAAAGCAGTGAGTAATAGGACAAAAGCATCTCCATTTTGATGTCTTGTTGGTATCTTAAACTCAGTATATCCCGAGCTAAGCTTATCTTCTTCCCTAAAACATGATCCTGTAGATAGTGCCATCAACCTAGACACCCTATTTTGAAATCTGGGATCAACTCACTCTTTCTCATCAAATTCAATTGCCAAATACTTGATTCCACTTCCATAACATCTCTTTCCTTTTTCTTCCCAGTCTATTCACACTGCCAACAACCTGGTTTTAACCCAATTTATCTCTCATCATGACTTTCATTATGGCCTCTTGAGTTCATAACTCATTGCTCTCCTCTCTTTAATCTCTTGGTCTCATAGCTAATAAAGTAAGTCTCCTAATTCACACCTCTGACCAAGTAAGTTCTATGCTCAGAATCTTCAGTGATCCTATTATGCTTATGGGATAAAATATACTTTTCTTGACATTTAAGGCTCTTCATATTCTAGCTCCTAAATTTCAGTCATATTTCATGCAACACCCTTCACCAGTTCTATTTTTGCATCAATCCAAACTGTTACCTATTATCTACTCTGCCTCATGTTCCATCACCTTCTCTGAATTCCTATAAAACTACCCTCTGCTACTCGATCCACAACTCTGCCTATTGTATGACGCTGGACCAATCACTTAATCAAGATTTGATTTTCTCATCTGTAAAAGGAGCATAGTAATACTTACCCCAGACAAGTAGGTGGTGCAGTGGATAGCATGCTGAGCATGGAGTCAGGAAGGCTCATCTTCTTGAATTCAAATCTGGCCTTGGATATATACTAGTTCTATGACCATGGACAAGTCACTTAACTTTACCTCAGTTTTCTCATCTGTAAAATGAGTTGGAGAAAAAAATGGCAAATCAGTTCTACCACAAAAACTCCAAATGGAGATAGACATGGCTGAAAATTCCAAAGAGTTAGACA
The DNA here is from genome assembly GCA_028658325.1 of Potorous gilbertii. Lineage (NCBI taxonomy): Eukaryota > Metazoa > Chordata > Mammalia > Diprotodontia > Potoroidae > Potorous > Potorous gilbertii. The sequence continues at coordinate 564,324,483 of CM053769.1, read as the reverse complement.
TGGCTGAAATGATTGAAAAAACAATAATACTTAACCCAGAGGGTTGTTGTGAGAAAAGCACTAAAAGAATTAATTAAATTAAAATTAAATTAAATTAAAATAATTAACTAAAAGATACATATGTTCTGAGGACCTACTATGTTCCCAGTGATGACTATAGGAAAGCTATAAATATTATTATGATTATTGAAATTCTCCTCCTCCAAGACCTTGTTCAGGTGTCACCGTCATTTAATCTCATATTTCTCTAGATTGATTTTTCTTCATGTGTTTTTTTTTGATCTCTCCTTTGACTTCATCACATTTTACATTGTTTTATGCTTATGTACATGCCTCTATTATTTTCTTCCCCCTCAAAGACTGAATGTTTCTTGCTACGCAGGCTATGTTTTTTTCACCTTTATATCCCTGGCACTCAGTTCTTGTCTTTGTTTATTTTTGGTCCTGACCTGTGATTTCACTGATTGCAACATTGTAGAAACTGCCTCCAATGCTCAAGGTACTTAATTACAGCTTATAGCCAAAGAACCTTCAGGGGCATTATAAGGTAATGCCTATCCCTGGTCACATAGCTAGTGTGTATCAAAGACAAGACTTGAACCCAGGTCTCCTGACTCACAAGCCTGCCTTCTTTTCACTATTCTGCCTAGCCTCTTACCTTGTTCCTAGTAGCTTCTTCATAATTGCTTATTTCCTTCAATATAGTTGTAATAAGTTGATTGTCCAAGGAGAATCCAGAAGAATTTATTTCTGTCTTCCTCCCTTTCCCTCCCTCCCCCATTTGATTTCCTTCTTTTTGGAATTCCTTTTGAATTTTGGGAATCCCAGGATTGAAGAAGATTCAGGAGGTCTTTATTTCTTTAGTGATATTTTGGTGGGTTTTTACCTGCACATGCTTATTGAGGCATTGTAAACTCCATTTTCATTTCTACTCGTACAAGAATGGATCAACAAGGACTCATTCTGTTCCGCTAAAATGTCAGTGTTTTCTCTCTGTTAGAAGACATAGGCATTGTGGCAAGAAACTGCCCATGAAACCTTCACTTCAGTATCATGTGACTAAGCAGGGGTAGCTTTCGATAAACATATTTACTTCATTTGCTGCGACTTCCATATTGAAGGGTTTACAAAGAATAACTCTCACATATACAATACTTGAGGGTTTACCAATGATCCAATGGGCACAAAGTTCAGAATAGTTAAAAGTCTAATTCCTTCTTTCCCTTTCTTATTTATTTCACTGATTTTCAATATTGTTTCTTATCAGAACCTTCCATTGTATGACAGAAAGCATGGTTTAGTGGATAGAATTCTGGTCTTGGAGTCAGGAAGTCTTTTTAGGGAAGGTGAGGGTGAATATTATTTTTTTTTTGGAGGCTATCAGGGCTAAATGAGTTACCTGTACAACCAGTAAGTGTCTCCTGACTCCAAGGCTGGGGCTCTCTATCCCCTTCACCACCTAGGTACCCCTGAGTCAGAGAGTCATTCAAATTTTGTCTCTGCTGTTTACAGTTATGTGGCCATATATCAGCAAACATCTATCCAGGGTTACTTAACCTCTCTGAAACTCATTTTCCCTACCTGTAAAATGGAGATGAATGCCATTAGTACCAATTGCACAAGGATTTTGACATCCATAAAATGGGCGTCATAAGAGTCTCAATACTCACTTAATAAGGTTGTTGTGATGCTCAGATCGAGATGTGTCCACCCATTGTAAACTCTATCATAATCAATGAATCTGCTCTTTGCAAGCTCATCATCATCATTGATGTTGCTGTTATTGTAAATGATATTATTTTCCTACCTAAGTACATATATTCACAAATAGCAATCCTTAGCCCTATTTTTCTTCCTACATATACTTAATAGAATTTAAAATCTTACAAGTTTTTCTTGTGTTTTTCACAAAAACAAGCGACTCTCTTGTCTATCTGATTGCATATTCCATTTTATCCTATTCATGGCCAATTTGCTTCTGAACATGTCTTTTTCATAGCTGCTAGGGTGCTGAGAGCTGGAACTTGGGATGAGGTGACAGGAACTTTGTGTGCACTTTCCAGGGCAATCATTTTTCAGTTTTTCAATAGCATAGAGAAGACAGACTCTAAGCACCAAATTAGAAAGACTGCATGGTTAAAATAAGAAGTTACCAAATGTTGAGCCAAGATGAACTCTTTTCCAACCCTGCCCTGCTTCCAATCTCACCACAAATGAGGGTATATGTTTGTGTAGTGGGCCCTGGTGAAAGTCTTTGGTACTCACCCAATATGTAAAAACTCCTAGTTACAGCTTCGAGAGTGTTATGTGCTCTCAGAGTGGACCCTCTGATTCTGGCCTCCTCTTTTTCATCCTTTTTATGCCACGTTTTCTGAACCTTTGTTGGTTGTCATATATATTCTACGTTGCAAACTACTAGATAACGATGACAGCTTTTTTGTAGCTGTTCAGCCATTTCCGTCATGTCCGACATTTGGCAGACATTTCCTTTTCCGAAACTATGCAAACAGTGTTTTAAGTAGTAAGTTACACAAGGTCGCATAACTAGTATGCATCTAAGGTCAAATCTGAACTCAGTTCTTTCCAACTACGGGTCAAGCACTCTATTGCACCACCTAGTAGTGATGATGTAGCTAGGAAACTATTACCAAATGATAGAAGGTTTATAAAGCTCTGCAAAGCTTAAGTTACTACATCAATTTCAGTTAATATTGTAAAGGTTCTCATTCTTGTCATCTTATATTCAGTGGAGTTCAGCTAGAAATAGTCTTGGAATAGGGCCCTATCTTGCTATTATCCTTTTTTTGTTATTGTAGTCCGATATTTGAAAGGCATAGAATTAATTGAGAGCTAAGTGGTTGTGCCTGACTTACCGTGAGACTTTAAAGAATAGTTTAACTTATTACAAAGTTCCAGTTTCTTCACTTTTAATATGGCAATGATGCATGTTTAGAAGTTTAGTCAATGTTGAAAAAGGACTGAGAGATACTTAGCTGCAAGTCATAAAGAAGTTCAAATTATTAAGTCATTTCATAACGATTTTTTAAAAATCAAATGAAATTTTTTTCTGTGACTCTCTAAAAACATTTTCTGCATTCAGGGATTTTTTCTAGTTGCTGTTGGCAAGTCTTCAAGGTGCTTTTGTGAAGTGCATCTTACAGACTGAGAGGCGGAGAAGTCGGCTTCGCCCACCCCTCAACCCTTTGAGGCTCATCCCCAGCCCACCTACACACACACACACTTTCAGAATAATAAATGACTGCATATGGAGCTAACATGTGTCTGAACAGGGACCATCAAAGTGACCCCTGGATCCACTGTACTTCCAAAGCTTTTTGTGAAACTAGGGAGGGAACTTGGCTGGTCTGGTCACAGAACAGGTGCAGAGGAGGAACCCACAGACTTAACCCTGTGCCACATACACTTTTCCACTTGTTTCTCTTTGGGTTCAATCAGTCATACTGAAGTTTTGCTACCCAAGGGAAAGAGTAATAAAATTTAAGCATTTTTTTCTTTATTATATTCTTTACTTCCTAATAAACCCTCAGTCTTCTACATCATCATCATCATCTCAGAAAAAATCACAAACCTAATGCACCACAAAGGAAAAAATAAATGAACCCTGGGGAGAATCATTCTAGTGCAATTCAATACAATAACACCCTTAAGTGTACTGTGTACATTCTCCTAGAAGCATGTGCCCTGGGGAAAAAAGAACTATTTAGGAATTTATTGGGAGATAATCACATAAGGAAAATACCAAATCTTTCTCTGTACAACTTAATCTGACCAATGGCGAATGGTGGCATATATGAGGGAGAAAGGAATTTAGTTGAATTCCACCCAAAGAACATATGAGCAGAACCTTGTTTATAATTTATATTAGAAAAGTGATAAATTACGTGTGTTATAAGGTATTACAGAAAAGTAACATGTCATATTACCTTAGGATGCTGATGCCTTGAGCAACTAGAATTATGAATGATTCTCTTCTTCTACTCTAGGGTTGTATAAATGAAGTTCTTTTCTTTCGCCATGTCCCCTTCCAATCTTTCTGCTTTCCTAGGCCCTTTGGCACAAAAGCCCCACATTTAGATGCAGTCCCAAGTCCTGAGGTCACCAATACAGCTTGTTGTGTCAACTAAGAGAATCACTGGACAGTAATACAATCTCGCTGTTTCCACCAGGGAATATGATATTTCACACAGAAAATAACAAAATACTCCCATGGCCCCTGGGCAATATCCTGAAGTTGTTTAAGGTGGAAAAAATGAAAAGAAAAAGCCCTGTCATTTTGGTAAAGGAATTTTAGTCTGTTTAGCAGTAAACTTTTGTTGCATTTTGCTTTGATATAAGTGATGTATTGTTCTCACTGTTCCTACTGAGAATGGGGAGCGTATGGCCATTAATACTGGTGTGGGAACTGGGTGGTGTGGTGGTATTAATACTAATTCTGTCCATCTCTTTTGATATATAGATCTGTAAAGTCTCAGGCAGGCCACTCTAAATAGTAGTTTGTAATCTGCTCTTAGATCTTAAACCTTTAGTGGATCTCCAAATTGATTTTGACCACCATACCCCATTCTCAAGAAACTTTCTAGTTAGCCAGAGAAGAGGACCAGTCAGAAGATCATAAATCTCTAGCTGGAAAGGACTTTTACTATGAACCCTCTTATTTTAAAGTTAGAAAAACTTCAGCCTAAAAAATTAATTGACTCAACCCATGATTAAGAGTAGCAAGTATCAAATTTAGCAGACAATATGCACATAACTTTGTAAATGAGAGAGGGAGAGAGAAAGAGATAGAGAGAGAGAGAGAGAGAGAGTGTGTGTGTATGTGTGTGTGTGTGTGTGTGTGTGTGTGTGTGTGTGTGTGTGTGTGTGATTGGGTTGAATTGGGGATGGGAAAAACCTCCTATAGAATTTGATATGAGGCTTGAAGTGCGCTAGGCAAATTAGGAAGCAGAAGTGAGAAAGAAGAGCCTTTATCACCTTAGTGAGCAGACGAGGTGGTCACTTCTACCATGTTTGATCTCTTTAGAGTCATGGAATCACATAATGTTGAAGATGAAAGGGAAATTATTGTCATCTAATTTAGTTTCCATATTTTATATAATTTGTGAGAAAACTGAGGCCTAAGAGTGTAAGGGGCTTGGATGTAGTTTGAATCACAGAGTGGGCGGGAAAACCCAAGGTCCTCTGCTACTCAGTTCAGTATTTTCTTATCTGATAAATTTATTCATATTAAGGATCAAGAGCTGCTCCTTTTTCAAGATACTTTCAGAGAGAGTGTAATTATCAAATGGCTTTCTTCCCTCACAGGAGAGAAAGGGACTCTATTAGGGCAGTGGGTATATAGGACTAGGGGAAAGAATTTTGGAATGTGGAAAATGGTTGCAATAACTGACAGCCTCCTTTCTTCTCCTGACACTTTGGCCTGCTGTGTTCCATCAACAGCTTTTACTTTACTTTATTAAATAATGAGTGTTTATTAAGGCATCCATCTGGTAGGGAGAAATCAAGATGGTCCTATTATTATAGCCCTATTTTTTCATATTTATGAACCTAGATCATCTAGTTCAACCCTTCAATTTATATTTTTTATTAATTAATTTTTAATTTTCAACATT
>CM053769.1:564298316-564318353 GCA_028658325.1 Potorous gilbertii | reverse complement strand
GAAGATGGGGACAAGGGAAGGGAGGGATGTTAGAAGAGAGGGCAGATTGGTGATAGGGGCAATTAGAATGCTCGGCGTTTTGGGGTAGGGGAGGGGAGAAATGGGGAGAAAATTTGGAATCCAAAATGTTGTGAAAATGAAAGTTAAAAGTTAAATAAATAAATTTAAAAAAAAACTCTTCTCTTTTATGGTTGTTGAATTAAGAAGCACTTCATGGGAGAATGAAGAAGTGTTTATGTGTTCCTTTACCTCACTTCTAGGCAGGAGACCAACCTGCACTTTAGGAATATCTAATAAGCACTAGGATATGGCAGAAAGTCTAGTATATGTTCCAGACAAGTCACAACAAAAGGTTACTCTTTTTTCTTACCTTCTGGAAGCAAGGTCCTCAGTCCTTTGTTGTTTCTGCTTGTATCTCTGAGTATAATATTTATTTTTTAAATTCCCTACAATATAGTCTCTCCCCATTTATTCACTGGATGTCCTTCAATTTAGAAGTGAAACATTGCAGTGTGAGGGTCTAACTTGTAAAGGAGAAGATTTAGTCCTGCATACTTGAAACAATTCCAAGGTGTTGGGTATTTTGGATCAAAAAGAAATAAAAGCATAATTAGGGTTTTCAGTGTTCTGCCATTGGGTATTCCATCCTCAGAGTATGTGAGGTATGTTCTACCTGCTGCCAGTCCACATGGAAGAAGCTGGCAATTTCTGATTCCAGAAAGTTACATGAATTCAGAAATTAACTAAATGGGGCAAACACTACGGAGAAATTGTTTTATGTTTAAAACTCACTCCTCTCAGGGATTGAGGTGGCATAAAGGAAAATATGCCCCCAAGTGTTGTGGGAAATGCTTGGCAACTACTGTTCTTGCTATATATTTGTAGAACATAACCCTTTGTAAAAGCTAGTTGTTGTTAATTTTATGAAAGTGGAGTACTAACCACCGATAGGTAATATTAGGAAGGACACAAGAAAAAGAATGGGGCTCATTTCTCTCCTATGTTAGAGAATAACTCCAGCAGCTCAGAAATAGCTCTAGAACCTTAAAGGGATTAGGTATCTTTGCTCTGAGGAACCTGATTAATTAGTGTGAGTGGGATTTGAGAGGAGGATATCCAAAACAATATAAAAGCAACAAAAGGAATCCAAAATACACCTAATGAATCAGATTAAAGTTAAACATACAGCTGAAATGTGCTCATCTTAACAATCAGGCCTAATTGAGCCAAAAATCAAACAATAAACAGACAAAATACAATTTTTCCAAATTCATATTCTCGAGTATGTAATTCCAAGAAATGTAGTGGACTAGTTAAAATCAATTTCATACAATCTCAGAATTCCACAATGTTAAAACTGCAAGACAATTCAGAAGAGTATAAGAGATCAGTTCCAATCTTGACTATATTTCTTTTTAATTGAACCAACTGTATAACCTTGAGCAGGGAATTTATCCTCTCTGAATCCAAGTTTTTTTTCTATTAAAATTAGTAAGCTGTACCTAGTGCAGCTCTTCAAAATCATCTATATCTGTCCCTTGCATTTTCCAGATAAGGAAACATACCCAAGGGACTTGCCCAAAGTTACAGAGCTAGTTAGTTAGTGGCACAACTGGTACTAGAACTCAGTTGTCTTGACTTCCCTTATACTTAGTTTCACTCACTCCTATAATTCAATGAATCAAGAATGAATTTCCCAAGTGGCATCACATCAACTCTTTTTGACATCATATTTCTGAAATGGAAGAATCCCTCCTAAAATTTCTGCCTTCTGCCTTGTGGGTCACTTATTTTGCTTGTCACTAGTCACCCTCCATTCAACAAAAGCAACTTTTTTCTCCACCTGCATCTTTGACAGTCATCCCGTACATCTGAACATGACCAAAGACTTAACAAGTCAACCAGGAAGTACGATGTGACTTTAGAATTGGACTGAAGGTAAAAATCTTGTGATCATCATATCTAACTATGCGCTTGCATTATCATTTCATAAGGCAAAACAGAAGGTGACATAAGCCCACTGCCATCCCTTACTTTTTGACGGAACATATTCATCAAAAAAGCATGCAGTCCCCTGAGCTTGCAGCCATATGCTACGGGAAAATGTCACCAGTTAAAGATGTATTCATTTGCTGTTTTGAAAACTCTGTTTGATATTCATGCATTCCAAGTGTTTTGACCTAGATTTCTGTAGAGGCATTAGATCCAGTACTGTGCAGGAAGCTAGACAGCTGTTGCTTGTGTAGTCAAAGGAAGAATCTAAAGTAAAAAAAAAAAGAAAAAAGAATAAAAAAATGAAAACATTTATTAATGGGTGCCAACATTTTGCACAGCCAATATGTTTAATACTAGATTAACTAATATAAGCATATGGGGATGCATTTGTTGCAAAGCTTTAAAGAAAAGAACAAAGAAAAAAGTTGGAAGTATCTAAAGTTCACAGGGAATAGAATTTGCACTTTCTCCTATAAATGAAAGCTTGGTGAAATGGCAACATACTTTAATTATAAGCAAGTGGCTAATGTCACAGCATTTGGTTTTTTTCAGGGGAGATATGTGATGTTCCACTCTCTGCACTCATCTTGGCTAACGCCAAGGCATATAGATGATGGCAGATCTTTGTGGACATCAACTCACCTTAAAATCTAAATAATATATTTTTCTGAATTTTATCCACTTTATTCAGTTATGAATTATCCTATTCATCACCACACTCATAATTACTATTGTTAATAATTGTAATAGATTCAATTCTTAGAAATCACTGCTCTTTCATTTCCTAATTTGACCAAATTATGTTTAAAATAAGTAAGACTTGGAAGGGACCGCTTAGTCCAACCCAGTCACTTTGTAGATAAGGAAACTGAGTCCCCAGGAGATGGAATAATCTAAGTCACTTATATAGTGGAAAAGAAAAACTACATAGTGGTAGGAGCAGGAGGAGTAAGAAGGCACTGCTTTAAAAAAAAGACTGATATTCATATAATACTCGAACATTTGCAAACATCTTTATGCACATCATCTCATAGACTCCTCACAACTCTGCAATCTTTCATCTGTCAATAAAATGGTACCCATCTGGCATCCATCAGTGATATAGTGCCCAATAAGCAATGTTTTTCATTTGTTTGATTATTTCCCTACAGGTATAACTTTCCTCATTTTGCAGATGATAAAGCTGAGACTTGAAGAGTTTAAGTAGGATTTAAGCTCAAATGTTTGCAGACAACATGTCCAATTCTTTCTACATGAACTCACAACATTTCAGGTTCCTGGTCACTACATAACCCTACCTCAGTTATTAGTTCCAACATTAACTTGTTTTAAAACCTTGGAAAAGTAATAACTCCATTTTCTCATCTGTAAAATGAGAGGACTATATAACATGACTTGGAGTAAGGAAGAAAACCAGCTCTGTGGAGCCCAATATAAATGTGCTTGAAAACAAAAACCTTATGGTTTTGAATTGATGAATAACTAGAGACAGACTTACAGGAAAAGAGATGGTACCAGATTCTCATGAACTTTAAGTAAAGAATGGGAATTTACTTTCCCCCAACTGATTCTCATAAATTTAGAAAGACCAATTAATAATTGTTTTTGTCAACAAAAGGATAAGTTTCAGGTTACTTTTTTGGAGGTCTTACGACAACTGCCTTGCTATATATAGTATTAGAGATCAAACTTTTATCTAGAAAATGGATATCTGAAACTGTCCCCAAACTATGAAAGACTTGTATGAACTGATAAAGGAAAAACAATTTATACTATAATAACACAAAAACAAATAATTTTGAAAGCAGTTTAAGAATACCAGTCAATAAATGACCAACCATGATTCCAAAGAAATGACAGTGAAGAATGCTCCCCCCACACCTGATGGTGAATATCTGAAAGTGGCCACAAATCATGGAAGACTTGTACAAACTGATACAGGGTGATTCCAAAGGAATGAAGATGAAGAATGCTGCCCAATACCTGACAGTGAAGTGATGGACTGAATATGAAAAACAGCAAACACATTTTGGGACACGGAGAAGGGAGGAATTTTGCTTCACTATGTTTATTACGAAGTCTTTCTCTTTTTTAAGTGGATGTAGAAGACATAAAAAATAAATATTTGTTAATTAAAAATAAATGATAAATCCCTCCTTTTTGGTTCATACAAAACTCAGAAATTCTTTTTGAATCCCTGATACTCTTTAAAAGAAAAAAAATGATAAGCCTATTAACAACAATTTACAAGTATTTCCGTTTTTGCCAACATTTTGACATAGTATAAAGACTAATTCCTGTGCCTTGCATAAAAGCATGTAAAAATATTTTTGAACTGATACAAATACGTAAGACTATAAGCCATTCCCCAATGGAATAGTGGTACCAGGTTCTAAACTTGCAGATTTCAAAATAAGAAATGGGATTTCAAACAACTATGAGGTTTCATCTCACAGTCATCAGCCCAAGGACAAAAATGGATAATTTGGAGGGACTGTGTGTATGCAAATACATTGTTACTATAGTTGTGAATTGGTCCAATTGAAAAAGAAATTATTTATAATTGCATCTCCCAAATCACTAAATTGTATATGCCTTTTTTTCTTTAGCACTAACGCTACTTGGCAACATGTAAAAGAAAGAAATTTAAATACATTTAAAGCAGCACTTTTTTCTTTTTTGGTGGGGGGGTTTTAGTAGCAAAGAACTAAAAACAAAGGAGGTGTCTAGTGATTGAAGAATGGCTGAACAAATTATAGGTATATGGATATAATGGAATATTATTGTGACATACAAGAAATGGTAAATGTGACACATTTAGAAAATACTTGTGAATGTTTATATGCACGGATGCACAACGAAGTAAACAGAACCAGGAGAACAATTCACACAATAGCCACAGCAATTCAAAAAAAACCAAACATCTAAAGGCTTCAGAACACTAATCAATACAGTGAACAATCATAACTTCAGGAGATTGATGGTGAAGCATTCCTCCCACCTTTTCGTTACAGACATGAAGAAGTATAGAAGGCAGCATATATTATATGACCAATGGGTTGATGTATTTTGCTGAATTACACTTATTTGCTGTAAAGGTGATGTTAGTTGCTATTTGTGATACAGGTTAGAGGTAAAGTCAATAGATGTGAAAGTGATGTATTTTTTTAAGAGTTCAATGAAACTATTTTTTAAAGAAAAAAGGAGTGCCTATTTTCTGTTGCTGATGTACACATTGAGAACAAGGTAGAAATTATGATATGTTAATAACAGTCCATGTGTTATATGTGGTGGCGTTCTGAAATATTTATTGATTATCTACAATTAGTTAACACTGTTTAATCCTGGAAAAAATGTGCTGGATTTAGTCAGAGGAAATGTATTCTAATTCTTGCTCTGCTAATACTGGTAGAATTACTTTCCCTCTCTGGGTTGTAGTTTGGATTGTAATCTATAGAATGAAGAGGTTAGACATGTTCTAAACTCAAGATCAAGTGATATCTGCTATTATAAGAAATTGCTAAATATGAATATTTGAGATGTTTATTTACATAACCTATTGATTTTCTTATAAAAGGGAAAGAGTCAAAATCTGTTTGCTTTGAATATCTCAGATTCTTTTTTTTTTTTAAAAATCAATGTTTCAATAATAATTTTCCTTCCTATAACCATCTATGATTGATTAGAGAGGAGCAAGTCTCCACTACCTCTTGAGAGTTTTCAAGGAATTGATGTAATAACCTAAAAAAATCAGAAAAAAATTCATGATTATGATGATGATGCCAATAAGTAGAATTTATATAGAAGCAGGGTAAATTGCAGCCTCCTTTTCACAATGTGAAACATTGTGTTATTAAAAATCTGGAAAGACTTACATGAACTGATTCAATAGTGAAATGAACCAGAATCAGGAGAACGTTGTACACAGAACCAGGAGAATGCTGTACACAGTAACAGTAGCACTGTTCAGTGAAGAATTGTGAATGACTTGTCTATTCTCACCATTACAAAGATCCGAAACAAACCCAGTGGCCTAATGATGAAGTATCCTATCTGCTCCAGAGAAAGAACTGATATTGAGTGAATATAAACTGAAGGACAATATTTTTTTTAATTTTTCCTTTCATTTCTTCAAGTCCTTATACAAAATGACTAATACGGAAATGTTTTACATTATACATTACATGGATAACCTATATCTGGTCGTTTATTGTCTAAAGGAAGGGACGGAGGAGGGACATAATTTGGAATTAAAAACTTTAAATAAAAATGTTTAAAAATTCTTAAATGAAATAGACAACAAGACAAAAAAACAAAAAAAGATATAATGTGGTATTTTTATCCTCATTTTATAGATGAAGAAAGTGAGGTCGAGAGAAAGATTAAGTGACTTGCCCATGGTCACACAGCTAGGAAGTGCCTGAGTCAGCATTTGAATTCAAGGCTTCTGGACTTCAAGTCTAGTGCTCTATCCACTGTGTTGCGGTTCAAATTTCATTTCTAACACTTATTGGCTGTGTGAAACTAGTGCAAGTCACAATCTCAGAGTATCACAGATCTAGACCTCAGATGAACATTTATTTCACAGATGGTTCTCTCGTTTTAAAGATGAAAAAACTGAGTCCCAGGGAGGTTAAATGATTTGCATAAGGTCATATAGTAATATATATATTACTATAATATATAATTACAATATATATTATAATATAATATATAATATAATTTATATATATATATATATATATATATATATATATATATATATACATATGGTTAGATATAGCTTAGTATGTTGAAAGAGTATGGGAATAGCAGAAAATTTTCCAGAATGCATGTTGTGGAAAAATGTCTTTGGATTGCTAAGATAAAATGGCTATTCAGGAACCATCACAGAGTCCAAAAGGTCAGAAACATCTTTTAAGGAAGAGAAAACTCCACACCTAAATTATTGCTAAGAAGATCTTTATTGTTTAGTTTTCCTATTGTATATGTATTTATTGAGTAACTACTTCTATAGCAATGAGGCTCCGAGATACCTTTATAATGGGACTCTGTATATATAACAAGGTGGCGGGTTCAGTGTGTAAATGTGGTTGAAAAGATTGAATATTTAAATTAACAGTACCAATTCTTTCATGAATATCAAATTGGACATTTAGTGCTTCTTGGGATATCTAGGAGAAAACTGTGAAAAACAAATACTGTATCTGGCAATAATTGTATGGGTCCCACATATAAATTCTAAAATAAGCAAGGTTCAGATTTCAGGAAAAAGTTGTAATGTAAGGTAAAGGTGTGAAACTGACAGATGGACATAGGACTTTGACTATTATGTAGCTGAAAACTTACTCGGCTTACCCTAGTTACAGTAAGGACCATACATAGCAGTTTTTAGCATAACTACCGAGACAATCAGTATGAGCTGCCAGAACATTAGTTTAATTCTAAGGATTAGAGAATACCAAATATTTTTGTTTCAGTAGCATTAATTGGATTACTTTCTTGATGTGGTGATGGAAGAAAACCAAATCTTGAAAATATGGAGAGAAATCAAGCATTTATAGTACTTCCTAATATGCAACTCTAGTAGGAACAGTGAATTTCCAATAAATATAGGCTCTTTGAGGGTACGGGTTATTTCTTTTCTCTTTTACTCTGTATTCACAAACCTCATATAGGTCCTTCCTTGCATCTAAGAGGTACTTAAATATTTTTAATTAAATTGAATTATATTGTACTTGAGAATTTTGAGAACCAAGTGGTTGTTTTAATCATTTACCTGGGGCCTAGGAACAGAACTTTTAGAGAATAGTTGTATGATTTATTTTACCAACCTAAATAGCTAGGTCAAAAGAGTTAATAAGAAAATATGAATTTTTTAAAATTTAGTCCAACCCTCTCATTTTACAGATGAAGAAACTGAAGTCCAGGGAGGGTAAGTGATTTGCCTAGGGTCACACAGTAAGTATGCATCAAAGGTAGAATTTGAATACAGGTTCTCTGACTTGAATCAATGTTCTTTCCACTATGCCACATTGCTACCTCAATAGTTTTCCCATCTGTAAAACCAAAGCATTGGACTAGATGGCTTTTGAAGTCTTTTCTATTACCTAAACTATAATATCATACGGCTCAATCTATTCCAATCTGGAATTAATGCAGTTAGCTGTAGAGCAGCCAGTTTGAACAGATGGATTTAGAGGATGCAGAGTCAAATATATTCCTTTATAAAAGTTGGTTTAAGTCACTCATGTTACCAATATGAAGAAAAATGGATTAGTAAGTTAAATTGTCATCGACTTATTCTTTTGTAAAGCCAGGTAATGGGGTACCTTTCCTATCATTAGAAAAAAGAGATTCCCAAGAACCTTGGTACATTTTCCGAGAGCTGTTTCTTTCTTTCTTTCTTTTTTTTTCCAAATGGTTTTAAGCCTGAGTGTGGTTGTGTTGTGTTCTGATTTGGCACTGAGGAAAAGCTGACTATGGGGTCACTGAGTGTGCGAATTATGTTATTTAGGTTGCTAAATATTTTCCTTGCCTTTAACTTGTTCTAAATGCTTGAGTTTTTAAAAAAAGACGCACAAAAGATAGGAGAGGATAAATACGAGGAAACGGGCAAAGAATAATGACAAGTCAGTGCCCATGGGGTGATGGCAACCAAAGTGAGTATAGCACCTAGATGTAGAACCAAGGTGCACCTTTATTCAACTGGATTATAAACTTGAGGTCAGAAGCCATATTTTATATTTTTTATACAACCTTCATTATGCCAAGCCCAGTTTAGCACATAGAATGTATCTTTTGTCCATGACTCCCTTGACTTCTTCCCATGTTTTCAAGGTATCTTTCATCTTCTCTTGCAGGAGGGGTGACTTGACTACAAAATTCTCAGAAAGGAAGTTCTTCAGTGAAGCTGTGAGGAAGGTACTACCTCTGCTATCATGGTTGTACATATTCTGTAGTTTTCCAAATGTGTACTGGAATAGCCAATGCAAACCAAATATGACTTGTTCTTGTTCGTTAATGTTTGCCTCAGGTGAGTGTTCTACCATTGTCATCTCTAAGGAATCTGAACCCCAATGCCCTTCAGTATGAGACTCTCTCCTTATTGGGGAGTGGTATGGGGACATGACAGAGTTGGCAAGAACAAGACAGAAGAAAGACTGATTTCTCCTAAGTTCCAGCTTTGAGAGAGAGGATACATGCTAACCTCTTCAAAATGCTAAAGGGTGAGGAAGACTGAGAAGAAGGCAACCTGAGAGGAGCTGACAAATCTCTATCATATTCCTGTCTTCAGCTTGCCATACTAGAGACTTCAGAAAACTTTCCTGCTGAGTGAGATCTGGGAGTCTTTCTTCATTGAACTAAGGTATCTCACTCCCAATGGGAGAACTCCTTCAATCTGTTTTGCCTGGTAGATGCTCTAATGTGTATAATTTCTGTGACTTGCTTTGCTATAAATTTAAATAGGGTTTATTTGTTTTGTTTTACTTTGTTTTGTTGCTATTTGCTATGTGCATCGTGGAAATATTATTTGGTGAGAAAGGTGTCAAATACTGGATATAAAGGTTGGAATCCCCTTTGCTCTCATTAATTTCTAGTACCTTTTAAATTATTTCCCTAGACTGGAGTGAAGAATCAGATACCTTGAGGCCACATGTGGCTTTCTAGACCTTAAGTACGATCTTTTGACTAAATCCAATTTTGCAAATATCAAAATCTTTGTTCTGTAAAATGTTTGTTCTTAAGGACCTAAAAGGCCACATGTGGCTGCAAGGCCACAGGTTCCCCACCTCTAAGAGACTTAACGATATTTAAGGAAGCAGAGAGCTATGATTCTAGCCTAGCAATCCCTCTCTCTAAGGAGAGCAAACTGGCCAGTCACTGCTTCCAACTTCCTGCTTCCCTTTTTGGAAGCAATTAAAATCTCCCTTGGAGAAGAGCTGAGGGAGGAGATAGTAAGATGTCTAGTCTTCCCTCCCTAAGAGTCAAATTGAGACAGGCTTATTACATATACAACATCAGGAGATAAAGAGAAAGTCCCCTAGATATTGAGTTGACCCTGTACAAAATTCATAGGAGGGCATGGACAATAGTTGAATGAGATGATAAGAGCATTTATGAATTGTGTCCTCTAAGCACAGAGGGAGCATCCACATTAGTTACATTTAATTCTAGAGTTTAAAGGAATCTTAGAGTGAAACTAATCCAATTTCCTCATTTTACTGAAGAAACTGAAATTGAGAGGATTGAATACCTTATCAAGGTCAAACAGATAGATGATGCCAAGGCTAAAACCAGGACCCAGATATTTTGACCCAATTCTCTATATACCACACCAAAGGGCATTTATATGCAAACTCAAATGAAAAACAAAAATAAGTAAAAATAAAATAACATTTGATGGCCTGATAGGTGATCAAAAACTACAATTCTATTTGATTTGGATAAGTGTTAGATTTTATCTATTTCTTGCTTCCCTCAAATCCACTCTCGATTTTCTTAAGCCTGCGGAAAATAGGCCAGTCTTTTCATCAATGTATCAGAGTATCCATAACTGGTTTTGCTATCACCTGGTATTCTGTACTTAAACAGGAGATATTCATAACTATCCCTTTTGAAAATTCAATATTTCTAAGATAAATAAAAAAAATAAATTATACTCTGACAAATGGCATGTTGAGAAGATACTTATGTGTGTCTATGTGTTTTTGTATGAACCTTAAGACACTTGGGAAGATAGTATCTTATCAATATCCTTTTTGCAATGAGTTTGCTTTTAGGTCTAAGAAATTTGTCTCACTAAAATATCAGCCAACTACAACAGGGGCTGTTTAAAGAGGCCGAAAGCATCATCAGCCAAAAGAAATCTGAAAAAGCTGCTTTTCCCAAACAAATTGGCTTCAGTTCTCCTAATACACATGAAAACAGAATGACAAAAAAGGAAGAACTTGGACAAATATTTATACATATGGTTTATGAGGACACCTGGCATAGCAGGTGAATCAGCGGTGGAAGGGGGAGATTGTCTGTAGATTCTACTGTAGTTAAAAGGGACACATATTGCATTTAAGTTTTACACAACAATTTATTCAGTCTCCCCTCAAAGCTCAGATCCAATAAAAGTTCTACTCAGTGACACCAGGAGCCCTAGAAAATCAACATGTTAGTACTAATTCTTTCCTCTAAACCCTTGGAATTTTCTCAAACAACATTTGGATAAGATATCTGATTCCTGTATGACATTATAATAGCATCTGTATCATCCTGGGTAAAAAATGGAGTTCTCTTAATTACAGTTTTGCACATATGTGTGTGTATGTATGTATGTATGTGTGTATATATATATATATATATATATATATATATATGTTCAGACAACTGGAATGTTCAACAAACTGACTATAGTTTTTGACTAAATATCAAGGCAAGAATAATGTAGCTAGAAACTCTTAGGATATGCATTAAGAGCATAAATGTAATGGACCAGATCCTATATGAAAGGCACAAGGACAAAATTTCCAGCTTTGAGTTTATATTCTATTTTAAAATATAACTCATCAATCTAAATATAGGCATTTTTTTTTCTGAATTGCCTTGTACAAAACCTGAGTGTGGTCTAAAATAGTTGTTTATTTTCTGGGTAAATCCCTAGCCTTAGATGCCTGTACACAAATGCACAAACTATGAATAACAACTGAAATACTCTAGAGCCTCTAATACAAAGAGGGAAATTTGACCTCATAAGTATCATTGGGATGTGGTGCAATACAAACCAAGATTGTATAGCTCTTGAAGGGGTAACTTATTCAAAAGAAACAGGATAGAGGTGGAGCCAAGATAGCACTGTAAAGCAGGGACTCACTTGAGCTCTCCTCCAAACTCCTCCAAATAACTTTAAATAGTGACTCTAAACAAATTCTAGAGCAGCAGAACCCCCAAAAAGATGGAGTGAAACTTTTTTTAGTCCATGACAACTTAGAAGGTGGTCAGGAAAGGTCTGTTACACAATGGTGTTTTGAAAAGAACCACAGTCTAGTACAATCTACACCAGTGCAGACCAGGGCCCAGCCTAGTAGGAACAGGCCCTAGGGCAACTGAATCAGTGGCATCAGTGATAATTTCCAGATCTCTCAGCTTCCAGACTCTAAAGACGACTTAGAAGGTCATCAGGAAAAGTCTGTCATATGTAGGTGAGAATGAAGCACAGTTCAGCATAGGCGATGACAGCATAGCCCAAAAGTTGGCCTTGGGAGCTACTAAGTCAGCAGTGGTTACTTCCAGAGTTCTCAAACCACAGATAGTAAGGGAGTCAGCCAACTGGTCAAGAGATTACAGGAATCTCTTTTCTAGTACTAAGGGCAGGACTTGGATTTGGGTCCAAGAGCAAGGAGGAGTATTAGCACACCAGAGTTTGTGGACACAGTTTGAGATAAAAAAGAGTGCTTGTGGTCACTCACAGACCAGAGCACAGGCCAGGAGAGTAATAAACACACGTCTTCTTAGATCATACCACCTTGGAAGAAAAGAAAACTTACAGGTCCTAGAAGTATCTCTGAAAACAGCTGCACAAAACCCCTGAAGCTTGGGACAGTGCACCCTCCACCCTGGAAGCAGAACCCTATTTTAAGAAAGAGTTAAAAGTCAAGAAATAGGCTAGGAAAATAAGTAAATACGGAAAAACATTCTGATCATAGAAAGTTACTATGGTGACAAGGAAGACCAAAACACACACCCAGAAGTCAAAAAGTCAAAGAAAATCTCAAGTTACGTCACATTTGGGAAGAAGCGTAATACTTTTAATGGTTTCAAATTGTTCAGTGCAATGGTGAAGGAAACCCTCATGGGTAAAGTTAAGCATCCAGCAAGGTGCTAGAAAACCTTAATTGACCTGAAGACAAAAGACCAACTGAATTTGACCATGAAGTTGATAAAAATCAAGGAACCCAACATTCTAGAAAACAGATCATATTGCCTCCTTTTTTTTTACTTATCCAAATCTTGGTAGGGGCAAGCCTCAAGAATAGCAGGAAGGGAGCCAGTACAGTTAAACTTCATTGACCCAATTATTGGGCACAATGGGGTAGCAAAAAATGACAAATGGACACCATTGCAAGTAGAAAAAGAGAAGCTTATAATGTAGGGTCTAATGGTAGTTTTAGCTGCTTTCTGAGAGCAACACAGGCCCAAGTGAAGTCTAAGAATGTGGAAGGATATATCTGAATCGTTGGGATTGTTGCAAACCTTCTATGACATGGATTATGCTCTGGCTTCAGCCTAGAGATGTGGTCCAGATGAGTTGTGTGCGTGTGTGTGTGTGTGTGTGTGTGTGTGTGTGTGTGTGTGTTTGCCCTAACCTGTCAGTCAACTGCTATGATTATACTTGCTGCCTTGCCGTTGAATTTGTAATAATAAAGCCTTTTTGAGACAATCTAGTGAGGATTCAGTCAAAAGACCACACTTGAGGACCTAGAGGGCCATATGTGGCCTTGAGATTCCAGGTTCCCCACCCCTGATAATCCAATTATCTGATATGGCATCAAGCTCGGGGATAGTATGAGAGTTCCAAACAAAAATGCTTCACTATTCTATACACTCATAACTTATGAAAACATCATGGATTTGGCATTGGAAGATTCTTTATAGATAATCTAGGGCATCCCTCTTGTTTTATAGCTGGAAACTGGGATTCTGAAACATTAAGTGGTTTGTTAAGTTTACGTAGGTAGTAAATGGAAGAGTCAGGACTGAAATTCATGTCATTTGACTCCAAATCCAGAATCCTTTCCATTCCACCATGATTCCTCTCAGGATCTTTTCATTAAAATGGCAACTTAAGCAAAAAAAAATAATTGAAGGCTGCATGGTAGCTGTTCATCAAATGAAATATCTTGCCATGATAAGAACCATGAGAAATGACATAAAATTCATTATTTAGGACAAATATGGCTAGAATAGGAGTTGGGCAGGTTATATAGGGAGAATGAAACCAATAAATAGATAATTCCAGTATTTATCACTTTGAGACATTAAAAGGAAAAAAAAGGAAGTACTCCAGTGATTTGGGCATGATTTTAGTGGATCCCTATTTATGCTGAAACATGAAAAAGAAAAACAATGAATTAGATGAGAAAGAAGTGCTGCTATCTATAGAAGTGGAAGGAGATCCCCCACCATTCAAATCATTTATTCACCAAAGAATAGTAATAGATGAAAGACCAAGTGATATAAAGTAGAAGAAAAGGGAAATGAAAGTAAATGAGCCCAGAATCCTAGAAAACAAACTATACTCCTTCTCCTTTACTCACTTGATTACATTAAGAAGTATCTATTTCTGATATCTCAACCAGAAGTTATAGCTCTGAAGTACTACTGTTTTAAAAGTTATCCTAAATTTATGAAGTTTAAGAGGAGAGTGAACTGAATAACAAAATTCAGGCAAGCTGAATTTTCTTCCTATAAGGTGATCTGAAGCCAGAAATTAAAGTAAATAACTTGATAAACTATCTGGAATTTCAGTTGTTAGTAAGTTCTGACACAGTAAGTTTAGATCTAACCTAATCTAGATATAATGATGGAGAGAAATTTAAACACCATCCAGGCCCATGCCCTCATTTTATATGCAAAAAAAATGACTTGCTCCAGTTCTCATATAATAATGTCAGATTTGCTGTTATGGTTTGGCCATTTTAGTTATGTCAGAACCTTCATGACCCTATTTGGTTTTTCTTGGCAAAGATAATGGAGTGGATTACCATTTTTTTCTCCAATTCATTTTACAGATTAAGGAAATTGAGGCAAGGTTAAGTGACTTGCCCAGGGTCACATAACTGATGTATGAAGTCAGATTTGAACTCATGAAGTTGAGTCTTCTTCACTATGGGCCTGACAGTTTATCTATTGTGCCATTTTGCTCCTCATACAATATCAGAAGTAGGGTTTAAATCCAAATCTTCTAAAACTGGAAGCAGCATTCCTTTGACTATGCTATACTACCTCCTCTAGAATTACTTTGGAGACTTAAATTTAGATGAAATTTGGTGCAGAGTGGTTACCAATTTTTAAAAGGACTAAACATCATAAGATATTTAGATATGTAAAACCGAACTTTACAATTAGATATTAAATTATATACAATTTAATTATAATACAATTAGAAACTAAACTGTGTGACTTCTCACAGGGTCCTTAGATTCTCTGAATATCTATTTCCTTACCTGTAAAATGAAGGGATTGGATTAGATGATTTTCAGTGTGTCTTCTCCCACTAATATTCTATGATTTAATATTACTTATTAATGATATGATTATATAATTATTCATAGGTTGTCTATATTTTTTAAAAAGTAAGCTTTCTAGTATCTTTCTGGTACCTAGGGTGTTAATATGTACCTTCTAAGTTCTCATTTTCTAAAAACTGTGCCATTACTTTCATTTATTTTCAAATTGTTCCATTTCCCCCCACACATACACACCCCATCCCACAGTAGTGATTTAGACTGAGACAGTTATACTCTCTCACTGGATCCTTCTTCTAATCAAAAACCTGCATCTTCTAAATGTGTGGCTCTGAGTCAAGATGCCATTGGTGGCTATGGGACAGATTTGTTTTCCCCATGTACAAATGTTAATTGACTGGAGACTATTTTCATGCCACCGGCAATCTCAAATACTCTCTGTTCTTCTGTCTCAAGTTCTGATTACTTCATTCAATATCCATGGTTGAAAATGACACTTTCAAGCTCACCTTCTGGTGGTCTTTGATGTGCTACAGTCTGTGAAGAAAACTTTGTTTGATTTTTCTCTTTTTTTTTTCCTCTTTAGAATTCCAAGAAACTAAATATTTATTCTCACTCTAATAATTTATGCAGTGTGGAATTTCTGTGTAAATTACAGAACTTAGGAGGTCAACTAGGCTCCAAAATAATATTTTTATAATGTGCTACAAAAATTATTTAGAAGAACTCTAGATGATTTTGAAGTCTTTGTGGGGGAATCTATTATATAAAATTTAAAATAAAATGCTTCATTTTAGAAAGTTCCTTATGGAAGTTTTATTGGTATATTACTATAGTATTAAAAGATCTGTTTTTTTAGACAATGGATTATGATACCAAAATGATAGGTTCTGGACAATGGAAGAACATAGTTTATAAAAAGTGGCAAAAATGCATTTGGCAAGAGATTTGGTGACTTGATCAAGGGTTTTAGGCAGAATTTGAGTAAGGAAGCATAAAATGATTTAGAAAAAAAATTATATAACTCTCTACTATATAGAACAAAAGGTATAAAAACAATAATGGAGAGGGATGAAATTTCCAGAAACATAAAGGAAGAAAAAATATATATAACTTAATATTTCTGCATACAAAAAGTTCAAGTTATAGGCAGTAACAGAGTGAGGCTTAATTTTAAAATGGTTAAGAATATATATGATTGATGACTTAGGTACTATATCAAAACTTGGTAGAATGAATTCATTATTAGAGCACAACCACAAAATTGTCTTAGCCTTTTGGAACACTTCTATATTTTCAAGGCTTTTTTGTTTCATATACTTTTAGATATCCTGAGTATGTGGTATGGTATCATCTATTATAGATACTGGTCTTTCAAAAAAGAAGCAATAAATGGAATTACTAATCTGGTTTTAAATATGAACAATAACAAAAATTAAGTTTATCATATGAAAATGACATTCACCTTATAAAAGAGGCTATGCTATTTCAGAGTTTTATTAATAAAATAACTAAGAACTTGATATAATAAGGCATGTACTTTATGAGAACAACTTAAAACTTTCTGATAAAAGATAGATAAATAATATGGTCTAAAAAATACTACTTTTAGATGAAAATCAGAATTATCTTTTCTGAGATAACATTTCAATTTAAAAAACTTCATTCATTTTCTGTCATAGATGCACATATTAAAATGTTTTCTCTATGTGTACCACCAGTAGACCTTAAGATATTAGAGATAACAGAGGATAATAGAGGAAAGAGACATAGAATATTTACTAAGCACTCACTACGTGCCAAGACTGTGCTAAATGATGGAGATGTAAATCCAAGAGAATAAGACAATTCCTACTTTCAGAAAGCATGCATTCTGACAGAGGAAGACAAAACATAAAAAAGGACAGGATATTTATAAGAGTAGGAGCAATTCAGAAAGCAGGATTTGAACTAAGAATAATGCCAAGGTGGCAGGGGCTTCTCAGGATATGAAGAGGGGGCTAAGTATTTACTAAACAGGAGAGAGGCCAACAGACTTATTGAGGCAGCAGAGACTAAAATGGTTTCTCATATATAGAGCTGTAGTTTTTATCATATTCCCCACTCTTTATTTATGTAACTACTACCTTACTTCAATGTCACTTACTATTATAATAGTAAGACATCTATTGGCAATATTTTAATTATTGTTGTTCATTTGTTTCAGTCATATCCAGCTCTTCGTGACCTCATTTGGGATTTTCTTGGCAAAGATACTGGAGTGGTTTGCCATTTTCTTTTCCAGCTCATTTTACACATGAGGAAACTGAGGCAAACAGGGTGACGTGACTTGTCTGGAGTCACAGAGCTCTTAATTATCTGAGGCTGGATTTGAAACATACATATATATTTATATAAATAATATCTATCTATATACATAGAAAATGTATATGTATTGCCTCTAATATAAAATCTTCAGCTTGGCAATTAATACTCTCTACAATCAAATCCCCATTTACATTTCTAAACTTTCCACCTGCTAACTTCTCTTCATACATTCTATGTTCCAGCTAAACTAGAATACTAGCTGCACCCTGACCTCATGATATGACCTCACTCACATTCCTGTACTTTTACATGGGCATCTTCTCAGTGTGGGAACACACTTAACTCCTCACCCCTACCTTTTAGAATTCGAATCTTCTTTTAGGATCCCCATCTATCCTACTACAATATGCCTTTTCTGATTCCTCCAGTTGTTAAGGCTCTCTCCCTTTTTCAATATGTTTGCATTTACTCATATACATTCATGTATTTTTTGTCTTTGTATTTACAAGTGCTAGTACAGGATCTTGAGTGTAGTAGGGACATAATAAATGTTTGTTGACTTGATTCAAACATTTTAATAGAAAAAATCCAATAAATTTCCCTTCTTAAAAAAAAGCAATGAAAAGTTATATAACAAATTTGTGAAAACTATATACTTCAACTTTTGTTTCTGTTTCTTGATGGGTTGAAGGAGGGAATGGAGTGCATTGTGTTAATAAAGGTGATTTTTAAAAATCCTAATAATTGGTCAAAAAGATAAAAACAAAATTCATTGAGAAGAGAAACTATATTGTACATAAACTTTCTGTCATCTCAGGTATCTAGTGTGGTATTCTACATATAGCAGGCACTTGAGTATTTGGTGAAGATACGAAATTTTTGTCACATAATTACTCTTTTCTTACCTTTAATAAACACCTTAGACCTCTCTACATTAATATTAAGATTTTCCAGTTTGGTCATCTTGATTTTTTTGGAGCAAGACTGATAATAAACATTTAGGGGAAGATAACTCTAACTCTTTGGGTCCTATGAATGAACTCTCCAATATTCTCAGTTCTGCCTTTCCTTGGTATGACATATATTTCTAAAGTCTACACAGTTGAAATAGAATTTAATGCAATTGTACAAAAGCATTGTGGGAAAATACAGAATTTAAAAAATAAAAAATAATTTGTTAGAGAGAAATTTAGTATCACAAACTTCAGGGGAAAAAAACTGCCTGGTCTGCCTAGTTTAACCAATAGATTCATTCTCCATAGACCACCAAGATCTGCTTTATTTTGTCTTTGTGCATCTAGATTATAATGTTCTTAGAAATGCCCTGTTTGTAAAAGTGGGAGTTATTATTAATAATGACAATGTGGAGAATGATGTGCTTTATGAAATGGATGGTTCTTTCTATTCTCTTCAGAAGGTCAATTTGTTTTTCAAAAGTTCCTATGTAGCCATTTCAGTAACCGTATCTGAAACATCACAAAGTACAAAATAAAATGAAAACCCAATGAGCTTTCTTATAGGCATAATTTCCTTTCATATGTTAAGTTTTTTTGGGGAAAAAAAAATCTGTGTACATCAGTCATCTGTTATTCCAAGGAGGGGCAGGGGTGCCCGCAGATTCTCCCAGGATAGTGGCAATCAACGGGTGTGACTACAACAGATCAATTTATTTGGCAAATACTCCTAAGGTCATTAATACTTCAGTCTAGCCAAAAAAGGAAGGTTAGGGGTGATAATGGGAGGAAAAGAAGGTTCCAAGGTCAACTTTCATCTCATTAAATTTTCCATTTTCAGAATGTCAGGAATGGCAGATTTTGTAGCAACACAACATTTTAAGCAACTTTTGGTGCTCCTCTGAAAATCTCCACTTAATGACCTCAAGAAATGTATAACCATTAAAATGACAAGTGAGGGCTATGAAAGGATACTGAGGTTAGTGAGGAAGGCAGCAGAGGTAAATCTGGTTGTCTGATGGATTTCATGGGACTAGTAATTACATAGGGAAAAAAATCCAAGTCAGAATGAATGAGCTGTTTGTTTTACTTTCCTGATGAGTTGATAAGAAGTTGCAGGATGTGTTCTTTTTTTTCTTGCTAATTTTTTAAAGTGTGTGTATATGTGTGGTTTTCAAACAATGGGGTAGGAGAGAAAAGTGACAACCCAGTCCCTATAGTCTTCTTGGTCTGCCCCCTCTAGCATGTCTCATTTCCTGGCTTTTTGATGCAGACATCCCTCTTTTGTTTTCCCGGTGCCTGGCCAGCGCGTGTCGGTGCTGTGGCCACCAAACAAATATTTTTTGTCAACCCCACCTCTCTTCCCTACCCCCTCGCCGGCCCCCTGTATTACCTCTGACCACTGCTCATGTACAGGCTGCTTCCTGAGGACAGGAGGTCGCTGCCTTACTGCCGCCACCCTCACAGGAAGAGATAGAAGGCCTGCGCTTGGCCAAGAGGAAGCTACGGGAAACCCCTGCAGCTGTCAGATTGTGCTTTTCCTA
>CM053769.1:564280586-564297816 GCA_028658325.1 Potorous gilbertii | reverse complement strand
ATACAGCTAGTAAGCATCTAGGACTAGATTTGAATTCAGGTGTTCCTGATTCCAGGCTCAATTCTCTATCCATTGTGCCACCTGGTTGCCTCCTTAGTCCAAAGAGGGGAAGAATAAATCTATACTTTAGACAAAATTACCAAATTTGGTAAAAGGTAGGTAAATAGAAGTAGGATGGAAGATGGGTAGCTAGAGACCCTGTGAGAACAGAGATGTATCACAGTAGTTTAAGCAAAATGAATTTCATAAGCAGAGAACTGACTTGAAGAGGAAAAGAATTTTTAAAAAATTAATTAAAATGAATGGAGGAAAACAGAAGTGAAAGTTCCATATTTTAAAATGTTTACTGAATAATTCAGTTTAAAAAAATGAAAATGAGAAAACTGAAACTTCATAATTGTTGTTTACAACAAATATATCTAAACAACAAACAGGCTCTACGATGTTAGAAAAACATCACTATTTATTGGATGAATTTTCAAAAGGAGTCATTATAATCATGTCATCAGAAAAGACAAAATAAAAATTCACAATGTTGATAAACAAGTAAATTATAATGTTCTAAAAAGAAATATAAATGAGGTAATATCAATAATATTCATATGTATCAACTCACTACAATAAAGAAAATGCCAACTAAATTACCAAAAAGACCGATATAAAAAAGTAATAGGAGATTTAGTGTTCTCTTAAATCTGGACAAATCTAATTAAACAACAACAACGAAAAGAACTGGACAATCTATTGAAGAGCTTACAGCTAAAAAGAATATGGCATTTTACTATTGGGAATTTTAAAAATATATACATATTTCCCAGCTTCACATGAAAAAATAAACCACATCTTGGGCACAGAGAAATTATGCAAAAATGTAAAAAAAAAACCCCAATAGTAATACAGCTTTTAGAAATTACATATAATTAGCAATAAAATAACCCACATAAGGAGGAAAAAAAAGACAGACATAAATTCAAATTTAATTTAAAAATCCTGAAAAATGAATAATTCAAAGTATATATATAGAAGCAATTAATAATTATGTGAGTGAAAATTATAGTGATGAGATCATACCAATATTTCTTATTTTCAGTTGAAGGAGGACTCAAGGGAAAATTACACTCCTTAAAAATGAATTTAAACAGAAAAAGAGAGCATTAATGAACAAAATATATTTTTCATAAATATTAGAAGACTAACAAATGAATAAACCCAAAATAAGAGAAAAGTTGAAATCTTGAACATTAGAGGAGAAAGAAATTAGAAATCAAAAACATTCAGAAACTTAAAAAAATCCCTGAAAGTGTTTCTTTGAAAAGATTAAGAGAAATGATAACCTTTTGGCCAATCCGTTTTAAAAAAATACAAAAATCGAATGAAATAAAGAAAATTGAAAATTAAACAATAACAAAGAAAAAATAATTATCAGAATCTTCTATGGACAGTTACATGGGAATAAGAGTACAAATTCAAAAGAAATAGATTTTCCATAAAATTATAAAATATAAAAATTAATAGAACCCCAAATATAAATTTTTGAATTTAAAATTCAGAAAAGAAAATCTAACTAGACATAAAAAAACTGCTGAATCGGGAGGGAGTAGAAGTAAACCTGATATAAATGGATTTCCAGAAGAATTTTATCAAACTTTTGAAGAATAATTAATACTTATGTAACACAAAATATTCTCATAAATTGAAAAAGAAAGCACTCTTCCCAACTTCTCTTGAAAGAGAAGTAGAGACTTAATATCTATTTCGGGAAAGGAACAGTGAAATGAAAGTAAACCAACATTATTAATCAATATTGATTCAAAGATTTTAAATAAAACACTGGCAAAAAACGTTTATAGTAATGCATCAAGAAATCATTCATTATGATCAAGTTGAATTTATACTAAGGATACAGCAATGGTTCAGAAGTAGGAAAAACTGACATAATCGTATTAAACACAAATCATCCAAAACTGCACGATAATATATTTATAAATTCGGGGAAAGAGGGAGCTGTTGACAAAGTACATCAATCATTTATATTTTAAAAAAAAACAACCTACTACAAAGTCTAAGAATAGGAGAATCTTTTTCTTTTTTTTACAGAGTAAAAGTACTTAAATAAAATCAAAACCTAGCATTTTATGCAGTAGAGAACCACTAAATTCTTTTTCAATAAATATGAGTGAAAAAAAAATTCCACTTACCTTTCTGTTACATGAAAGAATTTATAAATTAAAGGAATAAACTCAGGCAAAGAGATGACAAAACTATTAAAATTTGCTGATGATATGACGGGTTATTTAGTAAATATGAAGAAAGCAGAATGTTAACTGACAATAGTTTCAGTAAAATAGCAGTTTATTAAAATGTTCCACAAATTTCAACACCATTTCTATGTAGTAATAATAAAATATAGGAGGAAACATAGAGTGGGAAGTCCCTTATAAAATAAATACAAAATGCATAAATATTTGAGATTTAATTTACTAGAACACACAAAGTGTCTGTATAGATACAGTTACAAAATGTTATCTATGGGAATAAAAAAAAACAACTAACATAATTGTATGGATATTCAGTGCTCATGACTAGGCCCTGCCAATATATTAAGAATGATAATACAATTAAAATAAATTTCCAGATTTAGTGCCATAGAAAACTAGTAAGTAGAAATACTAATCAAATACTCCAAAATATAAATTATTTGACAAGAATTGTTGAGAAAACTGAAAAAGTAACCCAGTAGAAAGAATAACAATTTACATCATACATTGTAATGTACAAATATAATATTAGAAAGGTTATCATAAACAAAATGGAAGAGAAGCAGATCAGATACCTTTCATAGCTATGAGTACAGGGTAAATTATTAACCATGTAAGGATTAGAATTGATTACAAATACATAATTTTGATTCTATGAAATTGAAAAGTTTCTATGTGAACAAAATTAATGTAACTTGGATAAAAAGAGAGGTGGTCAACTGAGAAACATATCTTTATATTAAATATCTCTGATAAGGATAATATCCTAGACACAAAGGACACACACACACACACATACACCATATGCATATATACACACACATATATATATATATATATATATATATATATATGTATCATTCCTTAATAAAGAAAAGATCAAAGAATAAGCACAAGTAGTTCTCAAAAGAACAACTGCAAAATATTAACAACAATGTGAAAGGATACTCCAAAGCACTAATAAGAAGAAAAAAAACAAATCAAAATAACTAAAGGTTTTATCTCACACCCAACAAATTAGCAACCATGATAAACGATGTGAATATTTAAAACTTGAGAAGCTGCAAAAGTTAGAAATGCAATGTATTTTTACACAAGCAATGAAATAGTATAAACCATTTTTGAAAGAAATTTAGAATTATGATGAGCCACAACTAAAATGTTTTGCTTTTTGACCCAGATATCCCACTGATAGGTATATACCCCAAAGAAGTTAATAATCAAAGAAAATGGCCTATGTTCACCAAAATATATCTAATAGTCTTTTTTCTAGTAGCAAAGAACTAAAAAACAATTACATTAGATTAGAAATGAAAACAAAGTTGTGGTACATGAATATAATCAAATATTACTGTATTTTAACAGTACTATGTTTATGATGAATATAGAGAACCAAGGAAAGATATGAACTGATATAAAGTAAGCAGTACCAGAAAAATGACTTGCACAATGATTACAATGGATAATTTTTAAAACGTCAAAACAATCAAAATCACTGTAAAATTCTAATGACCAATCTTGGCTACAAAGAACAAATATAAGAAGGCACTTACTACCCATTTTTTTGCAGAACTGGGAAGTGGGGTATATGGATATAGAATGTTGCATATATCAGATTTTTTTTGGATGTATTGATTGGTTAGGTTTATGGATATAGAATGCTACATATAGTATTAGAGTTTTTTGGATGTATTGGTTAGATTTTTCTATCCTTTTTAATCTCTTCTTATGTAGGATGGCTCTTTGGGATGGGAAATGTAGGTGATATAAAAATAAAAGATATAAATAAAATTTTATTTAAAAAATTTTCCCCTAGTAAGAGATATAAAGGGCATCCCCTCTTTTCCTTTTCTGGTTTGTTTTTTTTTTTTTTATGATGTGACTTTTTTAAAAAAGATGTTACTTTTTTATTCTGCTCATCTCTCAATTTAAAACTCATTCTGGTAAATAGTATAAAATGTTGGTCTAAACTCAATTTCTGACAAACTGCTTTCTAGTGTTTCTAGTAATTCCTCTTGACTGCAGTATACGTTTTTGGGCATGGTCCTGGTATTATTAATTATTTTTCTTGAACAAGAAAGTATTTTCACAAATAACTGTGATGCAAAAATAAAAAATCAGCTAAACTTATTTTTTAAATATCAGAAATCTGACTAACATTATTACTAAGCCATGTAAAGTAATTGAAAGTTTGTTTAAAAACATACAAAATTTCTAAGAAACCATTAAAAAAGTATTCTAATTTAGATCAAATATCCTTTCATTTAGTTCAACAAGCATTTATTGAAAGCATAGTTTTGTACAGATCACTCATGATAGGCACTTTTGGAGGAGAAAACAAAGATAAATAAAACATGATCTTTCCCTTTATGGAGTTTATAATTTCTAAAATTTCTAATTGATTCTACTTGCACAATATTTTTCTAATCAATTGTCTGCTCTCTAGTCTCATATTTCTTAAACTGTTGCCACACATGTTTAACCAATCTCCTCATCTTCAGTCTTGCCCAATTCCAATTTGTTCTCTGCAAATCAATCACTCTTGTTTTGCACAAATCTGATTTCATTTTTCTACTCAAATTATTTCTGTTTCAATAACTATGGTCATCATCCTAGGCAACTTGGATATTCATGTTCCTGACCTTCTAATGCCCTGGTCTACCAATTCCTGAAACTCCTCAAAGTTACACTGGGAGGCAGAGGACCTGAGTTCAAGTATTGGTGTTGCTACTAAATACAGATGTGACTTGAACATTTCATTTGACATCCTGGGCCACAGCTCCCTCACTGTAAAATGAGGGTTTGAATCATGATTTCTAGTTTTCAGTCGAGCCTTGTATGGTACTCCCTGCCATTGACAGGGGTGGTCATACCCTAGACTTTAACATCACTTGAAATTATTCATTTTCAGTTGAAATCCACATCATTAACCTCCTTATGACCAATCTCTCACATAATTTCTTTTCCTGAAATTGCCATTGGGCCCCATCATAACTCCTATTCCCTTAAACAATTCCTTCTGTTACAGGCTATCATTCCTACTGGGGCTACTTTTCTCTGTCTTCACAATGCTGATTTTATGTTTACTTATTGATGTAAATAGAGTGTTCAGCCTGAAGACAGGAATACTCATCTTCCTGAGTTCAAATCTGGCCTCAGACACTTACTAGCCATGTGGCCCTGGGCAAGTTACTTATCCCTATTTGCCTCAGTTTCTTTACCTCTAACATGAGTTGGAGAAGGAAATGGCATATCTTTACCCAGAAAATTCGAAATGGGGTCACAAAGAGTAGGACACGACTGAAACAGCTCAACAACAACAAATTTCAATAATGCAGCTCTTCTCCTAACTTGAATCTATCAGTTCTTTGATCATCTGAGGTTCCTGTCCTGCTCACCTCCCTTAAATATTTCTATTATTTTTTTTAAACTTATTTTTAGATTTCAACATTCATTTCCACAAAATTTTGAGTTACAATTTTTCTCCCCATCTCTCCCCTCCCCCTACCCCATAATACCTTATATTCTGATTACCCTTTCCCCTCCATTCTATCATGCCCCATCCTTCTCTTATCCCCATCTTCTTTCTTTTCTTGTAGGGCAAGATAAATTTCTATACTTCATTACCTGTATTTCTTATCTCCCAGTTTCATGCAATAACAATTCTCAATATTCATTTCTAATACTTTGAATTCCAACTTCTTTCTCTCCCTCCCTCCCCACCCATCCCCACTAAGAAGGCAAGCAATTCAATAGAGGCTATGTATGTGGAGTTTTGCAATACACTTCCATAATAGCCATGTTGTGTAAGACTAACTATATTGCCCTCCATCCCACCCTGCCTCCTCCCCCTTTTTCTTCTATTCTCTCATCTGACTTTGTTGCTTCCCAAAAGTATTTACTTCTAGTTGCTCCCTTCTCCCATTTGCCCTCCCTTCTACATCCCCCTCACCCTGCTTGTCCCCTTTCCCCCTTCTTTCCTGTAGTGTAAGATAGATTTTCATACCAAATTTACTGAATATATTATTCCCTCTTTAAGCCATATATGAAGAGAGTAAGCTTCATTTTTCCCCTCTCATCTCCTTCCTTTTCTCCTCCATTGAACAAGATTTTTCTTATTTCTTTCTCCCTTTCTCCTCCCAATATTTTCCTCTCTCACCCCTTAATTTAATTTAATTTTTTTTTATGGATATCATCTCTTCTGATTCAACTCAGCCTGCATACTATGTGTGTATGTGTGTGTGTGTGTGTGTGTGTGTGTGTGTGTATGTTTGTATAATACCTCCACCTACCAAATACTGAGAAAAGTCTCAAGAGATATTATCTTTCCATGAAGGCATGTAAACAGTTCAGCTTTAGAAAGTCCTTTATGATTTTGTTTCCTGCTTACCTTTTCATGCTTCTCTTGATTCTTATGTTTGAAAGTCAAATTTTCTATTCAGTTCTGGTCTTTTCATCATGAATACATGAAAATCCTCTATATCACTGAATGACCATTTATTCCTTTGAAGTATTATACTCAGTTTTCCTAGATAAGTGATTCTAGGTTTTAATCCCAGTTCCTTTGACTTCTGTCCCTTTGAGTCCCTTTGATCCTCAATGTAGAAGTTGCCAGATCCTGTGTTATCCTGATTGCATTTCCACGGTACTCAAATTGTTTCTTTCTAGCAGATTGCACTATTTTCTCCTTGACCTGAGAACTCTGAAATTTGGCCACAATATTCCTAGGAGTTTCTCTTTTCAAGTGTCTTTCAGAAGGTGATTGGTGGATTCTTTCAATATTTATTTTGCCCTCTGGTTCCAGAATGTCAGGGAAATTTTCCTTGATAATTTCATGAAAGATAACGTCTAGGCTCTTTTTTTGATCCTGACTTTCAGGTAGTCCCATAATTTTAAAATTCTCTCCTGCTTCTATTTTCCAGGTCAGTTGTTTTTCCAATGAGATGTTTCACATTATCTTCTATTTTTTCAATCCTTTGGTTTTGTTTTTTAACTTCTTGGTTTATCTCATAGTTATTAGCTTCCCTGAACTCCAGTCTCCCTTTTAAAGAACTATTTAGTTCAGTGAGCTTTTGAACCTTCTTTTCCATTTGGCTAATTCTGCTTTTTAATGCCTCCTTCTCCTCACTGGCTTTTTGGACCTCTTTTTCCAATTGAGTTAGCCTATTTTTAAAAGTGTCATTTTCCTCAGCATTTTTTGGTTCTCCTTTAGTCAGCTGCAGACTTGCTTTTCAAGCTTTTCTATGGCTTGAACCCATTTCATATTCATTTTGGAGGTAGTGGAGTCAGAAGCCTTGACTTCCTCTGACAGTATGCATTGTTCTTCCTAATCCAAAAGGATGGAAGGAGATGTCTGTTCACCAAGAAAGCAACCTATGGTCTCATTTTTTCCCTTTTTATGGGCATTTTCTCAACCAGTTGCTTAACTTCTGAATCCTTTGTCAAGAGGAGGGTCCTAGTGCTCCTCCTCCCCACAGTACTGTGCTCAAGGCTGAGGTTCAGATCAGCTGCTCAATTTTCCCAGAGACCTTAAGCTGAGCTGCCTGGACAATGGACTTAGGCTGCTTCTGTGATCACCATAACCACCTGCCACCTGTTGCTGCTGCTGCTTTTGCCTCTGCCAGCGAAAAAAGCCCTCCCACACTGGCCCTTGGAGATTTCTTTGTGGCTTGTGGGTTGAAGGATCTGAGAACCTCCCTGCTGGGAATTCTGTGTCAGAGGTCTTCACAGGTCCTGTTCCTCCCAGTCTTGCATGACCAGGACTGGGCTCCACTCTGTTCAACATCCCGTGGGATGGACCTTTCCAGTCAGCCTTCTTTTGGCTGGGAATCTGTTTCACTCTTTCATTCTGTAACTTCTGCTGCTCTAGAATTTGTTGACAGTCGTTTTTTACAGGTATCTTGTGGGCTGTGGGGGAAGCACTAGAGTATATGTGTCTTTCCACTCTGCCATCTTGGCTCTGCCCTCTTCCATATTTCTAATGAGCAAGTCAAGAAAAAAAATCCATCAGAAATGTATCTAACATAATCTAGGCTGTCATTATTTTGGCAGACTTTTTTTCTTCATTTAACTGACTCATTATCACATTTCCCACAGAGGCTATTTCAAACCTGTCCCTACTTCAAGCTACAAAATATGCTCTCTTCCATCTATTTTGGCTGATGACCTCAACTAAAGAATTTATTAAGATTGAAGTTTCTCAAGTGAACTCCTTCACTAATCTTTCCAAGACCTAAAAACCTGCGTCTCCTCTTTCCCTCTCCCTTCATCCTCCAGTTTCTAAGGATGAAGAGTCCTCATGCATGCCAAAGCTTTAATCTTTTGATTTGTGCTCTTGATTCCCCACTCGCCCTTCCTATCTAATTTCAGCACACTTTTCTTCATAGGAACAGTGGATAGACTCAGGAAAACTGGTTCAAATCCTGACTGGGCCACTTACTAGCTGGGTGAATCGAGGCAAGTCACTTAATCTTTTTCAGTCTTAGTTTCTTTATCTGTAAAATAGAGATAGTAATACATGCCTTAAGGACAAATGAGATAACATATGTAAAGTATTTCACAAACTAGCTATTATGTGGATTATTATTGACTTTTCAGTTTCATTATTTCCAAGGATTTCCAAGGTACTATGCTAAGTGCTGTGGATACAAAAAAAAAAAAAATGAAATTTTTCTTGCCTTCATTCAAGATAATTTGAGAAAAGGGAAAGCACTAGCGAGTAAAGGGATGTGAAAGGGCTTCCTGTGTAATTTCTGGGCTCAGATATAAGTTATACAAAATATGTACAAAGTAAATGCAAAGTAATGGATTGAGAAGGAGGAACTAGCAGTAGCAGTAGAGGGGGTAGGGAAAGGATTTCTATAAATACTGTAAAATTGCTTGAACTCTGAACTAAGCCAGGGATTCTATGTGACTGAAATGAGGACAGAGTGAGTGCATTCCAGGCAGGGGATATAGTTCATACAAAGGCACTCTGAAGAAAGGTGTGATTGAAGAACTGTAGGAAGGTGGAAATAATATGTAATAGAATAGGGGGGAGGAGTCAGACATATACCCAACAGAGGAATATGTATTTTATCCTAGGAGCAAATAGGGAAGAAATGAGGTTTATTGGGAGGAGGAATGACATCATTATATGCTTTAGGAATATCACTTAAGTAATTTTGTAGAGTATGTATTCAAGAGGGGACAGTGTGGAAGCAGGGAGAAAATCAGCAAGTTTTTACAATAATCCAGAAAAAAAAAGTTATTAAGGTCTAAATGATCAGTGTGCTGGAGCCAGCTCAAACAGCTCTCCAGTCAGTTGTTAAATTTTTGGTGTAACCTTTTACATCTTGGAAACTGGCAAATGCTATAAATCAATGCTTTACTGATTTATTGTTTTGTTGACTGTCTTGACTTAAGAAAGTGATGGAGAAAATGTTAACTATGCAGATCAAAATTGAGTGTGTTTTGTATTCATTTGTTTTTTCCAGAGAGCCAACTATCAACTATTTACCAGTATACCACTGGTCTTATGGTGATGGCTAAGTGACTGGAAAAATGTGAGAAATGTTGTGGAGGTGGAACTAAAAAGCCTTACTAACTTACTGTGGGGTAAGGGAGAAAAAGCATACTTTAAATGGGTGAACATGGAACTTTGGAAGGATGGTGGTATTCTCAATAAAAATAATGGAAGTTAAGAAGAAGAATAGGTCTGAGGGGATAAAATATGGAGTTAGGATTTTACTCTAGATTTTATGGAGTACTCTATATTCTAGAGTACTATACTCTAGTATTCTAGATTCAATAGAGTATCTGTAGACATTTGAGGAGAAGAGAGTTTTGGCATTTGTATGGATAATGGATTGGAAACAGGAGAGACAAAGAGGTATGGAAACCTACAAGGAAGTTATTGATAAAATCCAGGTCAGAAAGGATAAGGGCCTGAAGCAAGATGAAGAGATGGTTGGAGAAATATTGTGGTATCTGATTAAAGGAGTTGTGATAACTGGGGGAAAAGACAAAGTGAATAGTTGAGGATGATTATAACTGAAAACAAAGGAATCTGGAAGGATGGTAGTAGTTGGATGGATAGTTCAAAATAAGGAAGCTTAGAGAAGGGGCAAGTTCAAAGAGGAAAGATAATTACTTTTAGACATGCTGAGATTTTTATGCACCATAATATATCCAGATGTAACTGGTAGTTGGCACTATAGGATAAGGTCAAAAGAGAGATATAAATTGCATATATTGATTTTGGAAGTATGCAAAGAGATGATAACTAAACTCATGAAAGCTGATGATATCCTGTTCTTGCCATATGTTCTTCGCAAAAACCCTTTTGTTAAAAATTAAGTGATTTCAACTGGTTTGATTAATGATGAAGAACACACTGGTTCAGGAATGATATTAGACACCACAAAAACCCTTAGGACTACCCATTAGAATCCTGCAGAAGAGCAGTAGTCAATTGCCCTCTGGTTAACTAGCAGTGCAAAAGGGAGTTGGTTTTAAGCTGAGCTGCTTGGACAATGGACCCAAGCTGCTTCTATGGCCACCGTAACCACCCACTGTCTGCTGCTGCTGCCACCACCTCTGCTGCCATCTGAGGCCAGTGCTGGAGGAACCCTGCTCCTCTCTCAACCAGTTGGGGAAGCCCTCCCACACTGACCTTTGAAGCTTTCTTTGTGGCTTGTGGGTTGAGGGATCTAGGACCTTCCCTCCTGGGGATTCTTCCCTGGAAGCCTGATTCGGTCTTGTTCCTCCCAGTGCCACATGGCCAGGGTTGGGCTTCACTCTGTTAAACATCCTGTGGGATAGACCTTTCCTGTCAACCTTCCAGGTTATCTTTGGCTGGGAATCTCTTTCACTCTTTCATTCTGTGTCTTCTGCTGCTCTAGAATTTGTTGACAGTCATTTTTTACAGGTATTTTGTGGGCTGTGGGGGAAGCAATAGAACATATGTGTCTTTCTACTCTGCCATTTTGGCTCCACTTCCAATGTTTATTTTTTATAACCATAACCCTATGATCCTATAATCCTATGACCTCCTTGTTTGTCTGAAACTCAAGGGTTTTTCTTTAAAGTCACCGTTGTTCCCCTTGTCTTTCAGCGTTTGTCACACACATTCATTCCCATGACTGTATTACTTCTATGCAGATAGTTGACAAATATTTATTTCCATCTCCGGTTTTTCCCTGACCTCTGGTCCTATCTTTTCAATTTCTTGCTAGTTTTCTCCATATAAGCACTATCATGACACTTGAAACTCATCATGTCCAAAACTGAACTAATCTTTCCTTCTAAAATAGTTCTTGATATATAATAATCTTGAATTATTTGACTTTTCTCTTTACCTCAATACCCCAACAAACAGGTTATCAGTTCCTATGCATTTACCTCTGTATTACTTTGGAAGAATTCATTATCTAAGCTATTTCAAAACCAAATTTCATGAAACT
The DNA here is from genome assembly GCA_028658325.1 of Potorous gilbertii. Taxonomy (NCBI): domain Eukaryota; kingdom Metazoa; phylum Chordata; class Mammalia; order Diprotodontia; family Potoroidae; genus Potorous; species Potorous gilbertii. The sequence continues at coordinate 564,286,115 of CM053769.1, read as the reverse complement.
ATATGCCATGTTTTCCTTGTCCATTAGATCAGGAAAGTCTGATGAGAAGAATAGAAGCAAGAGGAAGAAAAGAATATAAAGAAAGGAATTAGGAGAAAACAGTATCTTTAATCAAAAATTGAAGCCATTTGCTTGAAAGCTTTGAATTGTAGAAAGATCTTAGCACCATCTGATTCCAACCCAAATAAAAAAAAAAGAATTCCCCACTGACATCCCCCGACAAGTTATAGGTCATCCAACCTTAACCTGAAAGCTTCCAAAACTGGTCCATTCTACTCTAGGAGAGTTCTAATTAATAGTGAGTTGTTTACTTGTAGCAAACTTAAATAATTCTATTTTCAATCTCCAGCCACTGGTACTAGTTTTGCCCTCACAGGCTAAACAGAACAAGTCTACTCTTACATATAACTGTTTTTCACATATTTAAAGAAAACTATCATGTTCCCCCTAACTCTTCTCTTCCTTGGGTTAAACATCTCTATTTTTTTTTTAAAACTAATCTACATGTGCCATGGATTCAAGGGCTTCCACTATTTTAGTTGCTCTCTCTAACCACTTTTCAATGTAACATTCTAAAGCATGGGGTCCAGAATTGAATATATTTCTGCAGATGCGATCTGATTAGGGCAGTGTTTATCAGAGTGATCACATCTCTATTTCTAGAAGTAATTCCTCATTTAATGCAACCCCAATATAATACTTGTTTTTTATGGCTGATATTAATGCATTTTGAACTCATATTAAGGTTGCTACCCACTAGAATCTCTCCATCTTTTGCTAGCAATACCTCCCCCATCTTATACTTATGAAGTCAATTTCCTGAAACCAAGCATGTAAAACTTTACATTTATCCTTATTAAATTTCATGTTATTAAATTCATCTCAATTTTCCTGCCTGTCGAGATATTTTTGGATCCTGTTAGCATGTTAGCCATCCTAGTTTTGTACCATCTGCAAAGTTCAAGCATATGACCTCTGCCTTTATTTAAGTCAATGATAAAAATGTTAAAACACACAAGGCCAAGTACTCTCCTGGAGACCTTCTTCCAAGTTCAAATTTCACCATTAATCGTTGTTCTTTGAGTCCAATAATTAATTTAGTTTCAGGTATGTCTAAATATGCCATCTTCCAGCTTATATCTCACCATCCTTTCCATGATAAAAGCACAAGAAACATTATCAAACCCTTCGCTAAAATATAGTTAATACATATTATTTGCCCCCTGATATAGTTATTGCACTCTCAAAAAAGGAAATAATGATAGTCTGGCACAACCTGTTCTTGATGAAACCATCCTGGTTCTTTACGACCATCACATCCTGGGAAATGTTCACTAACCATTTCTTTAATAATACATTCTAGAATTTTGCCAGGAATTGAAGTCAACCTCATTGGCCTATAGTTTGGAGACTCCATTCTGCTTCTTTTTTTTTTTTTTTTGAAAATCAGGACATGTTCCCTTTTCCGGTCCTATAGAACCTCTTCTGTTCCCGGCAATCTTTAAAATATCCCTAACAACTGTTCAGCGGCTGTATCTCCTGTTTCTTCAGTGTCGAAAGGTCAAAATACAACAAAATACTTAGGTTAATTTCATTCAAAGGACTTTAGAAGCAGCAAAAAGTAGGCTTAAGAGCTCTTGCTATAAACCATCCAAAAGATTAATAATGCATTTGGATTAGAAAAAAAAAAGAACCTGTTGATTACTCTCTCTTTCAAGTTATCATTAAACTTTCTGCAGTACCAAGTTAGAAGGGCAAAGGGGAATGTTTTCAAACAAATACAAAAGTGTAGTAAATGAAAGATTTTAATGAAGTCTCAATGGTTTAAAAGAAAACTAAACGGACAATCTTAATCCTAAATGATTTAAATCTGACACCTTTTAAGAGTCTCTTTAAACCGATATAGAAACTATCAGGGATAGCGAAAGAAAATCTGCTAAAATCTTTAGAATGTACAGGAGTTTTATTCTAACTTAAAGAAGCATCATTTGATACATTGTGTATTCAGAATGTACATGAACAGTATATATGTATGTGTATTTATATACATTTATCATCCAGATTACGTTATGCTATGTACATGTTTTTACAATAGTTCCAGAAGGTCAAAGTAGTTCATTAGAATCCAAAATATGTAGTCATCCTTAAGTTGGCCTCTATTAGTCTCTCGTCAGCACCGATAACTGGCACGCTTCACAGCTGCCACGTCTCTGCCAGTGTCTGACAAGTTGCTACAATAGTCCGGGAAGGGATGAGAAGAACGCAGGCGAGGAAACGAAAATAGAACCGGTGCCACCTCTGCCACAACTCCAAGGGGCTGCGCGAGCGTCACTCGGAAGCGGTCTCCTGGCTCCTCCGGACGCAGCGGGCAACCTTCTTTTTGAATTCCCCATGGCGATCTTCCCTCCACTCTTTGGCCGCGTCCACGTTGGCGGGCGAGTCTCCGTTGGGATCGGCCAGCATGGAGATGACGCTGATCATGATGGTCTCCACGGTGTGGATGGGCAGCCAGCGCTCCTCGGGCTTCTCGTAGCCGTACTTGTCCTCTCCCGGCTCGTGGAGGATGGAAATGCACACGTCCCCGTTCTTGTCCACGTTCGGGTGCCAGATCTCGGTGATGAACTTCATCTCCGGCGGTCGCAGCGGGTAGTCTTTGGGGAAAGTGAGGTGAGCTTTGAATACGCCGCCTTCGTAAAGGGTGTCGGGGGGACCGATGACCAGCACCTCCCAGCGGTACAGGTCATTGCCGTCTATCAAGCCCGCCGAGAAGCCTTCCACCGGGTTTTTGTTGAGCTCCGTCAGCTGCCTTCGCAGGAGCAGCGCCGACTGCAGCTCCGTCATCCTCCTGGCCGGCCCTGGGGGGTGTAGGGCAGGGGCTGCGGCCCTCTGGGGAGCCTGTGGCGGGGCGACGGGGCACCTGAGGCCCAGGCAGGAGGAAGTTCGGGGGAGGCGGGTAGGCCGCCGCGTGATGGAGCTCGCCTCGTCTCACCTGGCTGCGCGCTCCGCCCCGCCTCCCTCTCGCTGTGCCCCGCCCCGTGGCTGCTCCCCGCCCACACACACACCTGGCCTTAAGGTGTCTTAGGGAGCCCCCGCTGCCAGGTGCCAAGGCTTGCTTTATTTACCCCACCATGGGGCTGGGATGACCTTGGATGTTCAAAGGTTATGCCAGGAGATGCTGGTCATGGGTGCGCTGGCCACTTGGGGATGAACGCTCTGGCCATGATAAAGCCAGGATACAAAAATGCAAAATGCAATAAGAAGGGCACTGTCTGTAGAGTCAGGATCTGGGCTCCAATGTCTAATGCCAGTGAGACTTTGTTCAAATCACTTCATTTCCTTAGACATCAGTTTCCTCATCTGTAAAATAATCAGATTGAACTAAATGACCTCTGAAGAGACTTCCCAACTCTAAATTTATAATCCTTTGAGACTATATACTGCATCAGATATATGGAAGAACAAGGCTGGGTGACAGGTTGGTGAGGCATGGATGGATTTCCGATCTCAAACACTGGCGGGAGTGCCCTGATCCTAATGAGATCGTAGAGCAATTTGAGTTTTGAGAATAGCTGTCATATCTGTCCCTTTCCATGCAAAGTATTGCTACCCTATTTCAAGCCCTTATCACCTCCTCTCTGAAGTATGCTGATTTTTAGTCTCTCCCTATTCTACTCCATTTTTTATACCACTGCCAAATTAATCTTTCTTGAAAACAGGACTAATCACAAAGCTTTCCTCTTCTATTTGAAAACCTTCAGTAAATCCCAACTGCCTACTAACTAAATACAAACTTCTCCACTTTACATTGCAAGGTCCCAAACTGGCCTCAGCTTACCTCTACAGCTTCTCTTTGCAAACTACTGGCTTCAAATTGGGGTCATTCTTAAAAAGATCTGGTCCTGCCCTCTCCCACCTCTGTTCAAGGAATTGACTTCTCCCATATTCAGCCCCTATCCTTTCCTATTTTTCCTTTCTTCCTATTTCTCCATTTTTCAAGGCTCAGTTCAGGTGTCACCTCCTACCTATATGAAGCTTTCCCTCATGCTTTCACTAGAAATGATTCTCCTTTTTTTTTCAGTCACTCTGGGCTCTTGGGCTTCTCTGTTGTATTTTATAATTTTACCAGTTTCACTGTAGTGGAAGTTATCTGTGTGCATGTCTCATAGCCTAGTAGACTTTAAGTACCTGCTCCAACAGGGGCTATGTTATTTCATGTTAGCCCTTGAGCATATGTTTCAGTTTTAATCTCCCTCTCTACCATATCCCCAATAGAACTATATGAAATCATAAGGTAATGTAAGCTGTTCTTTTGCACATAAGAAGGGAATAAGCATTTATTTAACCCCTATCACATGCCAGGCACTGAACCGAGTGCTTCAAAAATATTATCTCCTTTGGTCCTCCTAACAACTCTGGTATGTAGGTACTATGATAATCCCCATTTTACAGCTGATTAGATGGTTTCTTAAATCTCTTCCAGTCTTCCCCCTCCAAGGAAAGGGGAATTGATAGTCCCACAGTGCTATGTACTGGTCAGAGTACACCTCAAATGTTGTCTTCAGTTCTGGGAATCACATTTTTAGAAAGACACTGATAAATTGGTATGCATCCAGAGTGGGGGCAAAAAAAAAAAATGATAGTGAGGGAACTTGAAATCTTGTCATATGTGGAACTGGGAATATTTGTTCCAGTTGGAGAAGACTGGGACACCATAAATTTTCAACTCCTGGAAGGATTGTTGTGAACAAGAGGTAGATAGAGGTTAAATGACTTGCCCAATGTCATCACTATTGTCTGAGGCCAGGTTTGTACTCAGGTCTTCCAGATTCCGAGTCAAGCACTATACCACTGTGCCACCTTGTTGCTGTAAGAAAAACCTATTGCATGCTCATTTAATTAAATAAAGGGATATGTGTTCTAAATTAACACAACTATGATAATTTTACCTATATAGGCTTACTTGGGAATTTAAAAAAAAATGCTAAATTGGAGTTAAAGGCATAATTAAAATTCATTTCCTTCTATCCTAAAACAACTCCATTATTTTGGCTCTGAATTTGTCAGCATGTCTAGGCTGACAAGAAGTATTATAAATACCAAGACCACAGATTAGCAAGATGCAAGATGATTTTGGACAAAGCCTTGCCATTCTGTGAGATGCCACATGTCCCAGAGTGGAGAGACAGAAACCATCCAAAATGGGTGCCCTCACTTTCAACATTTTGAAACTCTTTCACTCTCTGATCAATTAAAATACTTAATGAAAATCAAATGCTAACTGATCTTATTTATACAAGTGCTTTATTATCCTGTGCATTTTACCACAACCTACCTGGATGTTAATGTGACCTAAAGAGACAGTCGGCATTTATTACAAATGTGAGGCTGTAAGCTTCTGGCTGAGCAATTAATCACTGACACTAAGGAATTTCTTCTCTTCAGGTGGGGAACCCATCCAAAAACCAAGAAAAATAATCGGGCTAATTAATTCTTATCTGCAAAGAGCAATTAGATAAATGACCTAAAAAA
>CM053769.1:564252524-564280486 GCA_028658325.1 Potorous gilbertii | reverse complement strand
TTTATTACAAATGTGAGGCTGTAAGCTTCTGGCTGAGCAATTAATCACTGACACTAAGGAATTTCTTCTCTTCAGGTGGGGAACCCATCCAAAAACCAAGAAAAATAATCGGGCTAATTAATTCTTATCTGCAAAGAGCAATTAGATAAATGACCTAAAAAAAGGCTTGTCACCCCTAGTGAGACACTCAGTTTCTAAAGAGAATAATATGTCTGGGCCTCTCTTTCACTGGGCTGTTGATACTGTGAAATGGAGATGACAGAAATGAAAGGGGGGGGGGAATGATAGGGGAGTAGGTTAATTAGAGTGGAGTCCAATATGTGATAAAAAAGAAAGTTAGATTTTGCATGATCTCGTCACCCTTACATCTCTGCCATGTGCCTTGGCAGTAACTAGAAAGAATGTATTCACATCTTGAAACCTGGGATATGATATAAAGAGGCCAAAAGTGTTCTCTAGGTTGATCTCATGTGATGCTTTGTTTTGTACAGAGTGGAGCTTTTTCTTCTGCTTGCTATCTGTTAACTTAAAACTGCCTGGTATGAGCTTAGAGTGATTGGGCTGATCACTCTAATGATGAATTGCGGAGCCCTGTTTCAATTAATAAAGTCTCTTTTTAAAAAAATGCTCCATCTCTGTCTGATTATCTCTGTCTCTCTGCTTTTCTGTTTCTATGCCCACACCCACACTAAGCTATCAAACTAGACCAATTGCCTTGCCAATTCAACCTCACATTCACTTTTGTGTGACCCCAAGCACATAACATAGCTTTTACAGGCTTTGATTTCCCCATATGTAAAATGTAGAGGTTGGATTAGATGGTTTCTTAAATCTCTTGCAGTTTTCCCCCTCCAAGGAAAGAGGAATTGATAGTCCCACAGTGCTATGTACCGGTCAGAGTACACCTCAAATGTTGTCTTCAGTTCTGGGAATCACATTTTTAGAAAGACACTGATAAATTGGTATGCATCCAGAGTGGGGGCAAAAAAAAAATGATAGCGAGGGAACTTGAAATCTTGTCATATGTGGAACTGGGAATATTTGTTCCAGTTGGAGAAGACTGGGACACAATAAATTTTCAACTCCTGGAAGGATTGTTGTGAACAAGAGGTATTAGATTTGTTCTACAAAAGTCCAGAGGGAAGAGCTAGGAACAATAAAAGTCATAGGGAGGTAGATTTCAGCTCAGTATAAGGCAAAACTTCCTAACAATTAGGATGGCTAAAAATAGGAAGGAATAGATCATAAGATAGTGTATTCCTTGTTACTGGAGGTATTCAAATAAGGACTATATGGCCACTTTCAGTATTTCATGGAAGGATGTTATGCATCTGGCAAAGGGGTGACAGATAAAATGAAAATGATTTCCAGCAAACAACATGCTAAAAAACAAGTGTTTCTTAGTTGTGATATACTTAATACAAGATTCCACTGACAAACAAGTATCAAGAGACATTCCTTGGTTAAAAAAAACCCACAACTGAATACTGTGAAGACTAAAAGATTAATTTCAGGCCAAAAGCAAGATATATGTTCAGCTTGGAGTTCTCCTTCATAGCTAGTACTGATACATGTACACTAGCAGAAGAAACAAGGATGCAAAGTGACATTCTTCCATTAGCTAGGACTAAACAAGCTTCAGCAAGTGGTAGAAGTGAGTCTATTATTCAGCTTACACTAACACAGTAATGTGTGGTAAGAGGTTCAAAATGGGTGCAATTCATTTCCATTAGAGTGAGTTGCTAACAAAGTACAACACCTCCACAGGACTCCAATCAGACTATTTTTAAACCGAAGATATGATTCAGTAGGTGGGGAGGACAGTTTCAAATGAGCCTCTTATTAAACTGCAATTCAGCTCCATAAAACTCCACCGGAAAATGGTAGGTGTTTCCAGCAAAATATAGAAAACAGTTAGTGCTAGCCTAAGCTCCTTCAATCCCCATTAGGGGCTCCTCGGCCACCACCGAGATGCAATCATTACAGCAGGTGTGCTCCCTTGTTCCAGAAAATTGAAAGATGCTGCTCTGAGTGATGTCTTAATACCAAAACAAAACAAAGCAAAACAAACAAGCAGAAAAAGATCCTTGAAGCTTGTACACACATCTTGACCATGTATCTGTACCATTCTGATATTTTCCTTCTTTAACTCATACAGAAAAGTTAGGGATATCACAAGAAGAACGCACATTTTCACCAACTGCCATTGCTTGTTTAATTACTTGATCATACAGTAGCTCTAAGACTAATTAAATTTAGTGGATAACGTCAGCTCTTTTCTTCTCCTTTTCTTATATAACCCCCAAACTTCTAGAAAATGGGGGAAAAGTTTTGAGTAATACCCATAAATTTAGTCTTAATGAAGAACTATTGAATGAGTATTAGGGGATACAGGACTGCCCTTGCAGTCAGGTAGACCAGGGTCCAAGCCATGTCTCTGACATACGATAATTGTTTTGCCATGGGCAAGTCACTTACCTCTTGAGGGAATTTTAAATAGTGAACTTGTCCCTTGTCTTTTAAAATCCCCCCCTGTCTCTTGCCTGTTTGTGAATTCTACCCCAAATCACAGCTGTGGAAAATACAATCTTTCATTCACTTCTTACCTTTTTAAAAAAATGACTTTTCATCATTGTCACTTAACAATTTGAAGCTAATTATGATATATGGTGTATGACGTTTAACCAAACCTATCTTTTACCATATTGCTTTCTACTTTTTATAGTTCTTGTATGTTCTTGGTTCTCTAAACACTGGAGTCTTGAATTTGTTTGTTTCTGGGTATTGCTTGCCTAATCTATTCTAAAGGATCTACTTTTCTATTTTTTAACTGCTACCAACTATTTTTGATGATTACCACTCTGTTTTCTTTAAATTTTTACTGATTATCTGGTTTTGATTTTGGTTTTTTACATCATTGCCATTATCTCAAGTATCCCTCCATCTTACCTTCCCAGAAACTAATCTATAATAAATATTATTAGAGAAGAAAAAAGAAATCAGTATAATTGGCCTATAATCTGTATGACGTGTAAAATCTTTGTACATCCCACTTCCACAGGGGGAGGATTGTGGATGTCCTCTCATATCTCTTCATTTGAATCCTGCCTGATTTTTATATTTTTGTTGTATTTACATTTGGTGTTTTGAATGTGTAGTTGTTCTTGTAACTTTTATTGTTGTAGTTATTATGGATATTGTTTTCGTGGTTCTGCTTATTTCTTTCGTAATTCTTCCATACTTGTCTGTATTCCTCACACATCATTTCTTATGGTGCAGTGGTTATCCCATAACATTGATGTACTATAGGTTGTTTGATCAACCCCCAACTGATGGGCATCTACTTTGTTTCTAATCCTTTGTTGCCACAAAAAAGAGTGCTGCTGTAAATATTTTGTTATATATTGAGAACTTCTTGATTATTGCTTTGCAACACAATTTGAAATTTGGTCAAGATCTGAGATTTGGGATCCCTCCTACTCTAAATGCTTTCTTTTTTTCCAAAAATTCCTTTGGAAGTTTTGACCTTTTCCCCCCAAAATTAAATTTGATATTAATTTGTTTTGTTCTATAAAATAACATTATGGTAGTTTAATTGTTGTAGTACTAAGTTTGTAAACAGTTTAGAGAGCAAAAGACCTTTAGTTATATTGATATAGTCAAGCCAGGGACACTGAATATCTTTTAAGATACATGTGTTCCTTTATTTCTATGAAGTGTTTTATAATAAAATTTACATAAGGATTAAGCATATCTTAGTAGATGAAATATAAGATATTTCATGATTATTTTGAACAAAACTTTAATTCTTTCCTGGTATTCTTAGTCATGTATAAAAATGTTGATGTATTTTGTGGGTTTATTTTGTATCCTACTGTTTTTACCAAAGCTATTCATTGTATCAAATAATTTTTTTGGTGATTCTCTAGGGTTTTCTAAGTCAACCATCATGTCATTTACAGACAGGCATGATTTTGCCTCCTTTTTTCTGATATTTATTAATTTTTTTTCTCTTGCCTTATTTCTATACCTATCATCCTATCTTTAGTATTAGGGTCGATGAATATGAGAGAATGAAACTATCCTTACTTTACCCCTGAACTTAATGATAAAACTTCCAGAGTTTCTCTATCATAAACAGTGTTAGCTCTTGGCTTTAGAAGTATACTTTCTATCACACTAGAGCCCATCTACATCTGTGACTTTTAGCACTCTTAACACAAATGACTTTTGTAGTTTGTGGATAACTTTGTCTATATTGATATTAATTACATGGTTTTCAGTATTTTTATTATTTTATGTGATTAATTATGTTAATTGTTTCTGTAATGTAACATCCTTGATCTAAATCCTGCTTGGTCATAAGTTGTGGAAGTTAGACATACATGTGTTGTCATTTATTTATAGCTAGAATCAGGATTTTTTTTCACCCTTTTTGACCATTTGACTCAAAATCATTAACCAAGAGTATATCTGTTCTGTAGAACAGAAAAAAAACATGCCTTTATGTTACTAGAAGCCCATTTCATTTTTATCATTTCTACTTAAGAGCAGATTAGCCTCTTTTGTTCAAAGGTATCACCCTTGCCTGAGACCTGGAGAAGTTTGGAACACCATAGACGAAAACAGTTATTGACTTTCAAACAATAGTTTTTTTTCCCCCATCCTCTTTTATTACCCCCTGAAGTTAATGTTTCCTTCCTTCCTCCCTCCCTCCCTCTCTCCGTTCCTTTCTTTCTTCCTTCCTTCCTTCCTTGCTTCTTCTCTCTCTCTCTCTGTCTCTCTCTCTTTCTTTTTCTATTTCTTTTTGCGGGACTTATGCTTCAGTGCCTGAAATGATTGGAGCTGACTCAAACACTACAGGCAGGCTTCACAGCCACACGCTCGGCCTAACTTATGTAAACATTGTCCTGCATGACAGCATTTTCCTACCCCATCTGCAGCTGCAAGGGAATCCATTATTTTTCCGGTCCCAGGGGAGGGAAAAGGTCTTGGGCATCATTACTCCTAGGCAAATGTAACTGACTCTAGCGCATACCCTAATTTGCTTGCCATAATTATAGGTCGCTCACCCCTTTTGTTATTTCCAAAACCCTTTTTTTTGTTCTTATCAATAATAAATGGAGCCAGTGAATCACACTGCCGTAATATTTGGATATTATGAAAATGCTAATAATAAGGTAGCGTCAGCAGCACCCAGGCCTTATCAGTTGGTCAGATGCTCTATTAGGCAGCCAGTGAGGAGTTCAAGCAAATTGGTTATGTTAATGTCCTGTAGTACTTGGAAAAGATGAGGAGTTGGCAATTAATTTTTTCCAGGCGGCAGGCCGACAGGCAAATTTATATTCCTCCCTCTCCATGGGATCAGGCTAAGAGGAGGTGAGGTAGAAAAGCAAGCTTCTTATAGGAGCTTTCCAGGATCTAATTGAACAGTGCTAAATAAAGACTGGAGACGAAAGGGGAGAAAAAAATGCATACCCAACAATGGGAGAGCACTGCTCTTCCCCATTCATTCAGCTGACAGGGCTTTTGCAACTTAAACCTGTTTTATTAATTATGTTTGACATTTCCTTAATTAGTTTCATTTACATCCCATCAGCCCCTACAAGACGATTGCCCCATATATCATTTTACCAGAGGAGTGTGATGCTTACAGAATTATAACAACAACAGAAAATCCTGTGTAACTTGCATAAAATTAGTGGACAATCCTTTATGGGTGTTTTTACTTCCTTTTTCTTTTTTTTTCTTTCTTTAAAACAAATAAGCCTTTCCTTAAAATTAGAAGAAATTCTGAAATAAATGTAAAGTGAGTGATACCCAGATTCCTTAGGATTATATTCATCTATTACCCATCAAAACTAGATCATTTTGAATTGTAAAGTAATAGCTATAAACCCAAATAAGTGTTAGGCATGTCTTTAGTAACTGCTTTGTTTCTCATTCAGCATCAAAAAAAAGTTTTATTGATGTTTTGTTTTTACATGGCAAACATTTACTGATTACCCTTACTCCTTGGGAGGTTTTCTTGTAACAAAATAAAACAATTAAGTAAATCTAACAGCACGATGACCTTATCTGAAAGTATATACTATATTCCATACCTGTAGTTCAGAGACTCTCTATTTTAATTTTTTTTTAATGAACAGTAATCTATTTTCTCTCCTCCAGGTCACCCATTTCATTTTTTAAAGAGAGAAAGAAAGAAAGAGAGAGAGAGAGAGAGAGAGAGAGAGAGAGAGAGAGAGAGAGAGAGAGATGGAGAAGAAAAATAAATTGTCACAAATACACACACACACACACAAATATCTTATTGGCTGTATATGAACAAAACAGAAATGTGTCATTCTGTACTTCAAATCTGTCATCTCTCTGTCAGAAGGAAGACAATGTGTTTTCTCAACCATAGGTAGCTTCTGTATTGACCATAATAGGTACAACTTTCAAAATCGTTAGTGTTATCATTGCATAAATTATTCTTCTGGTTCTGCTCTGTCCATTCTTTGTAAGTTTATAAAAATTTCCAAAAATTTTCTTTTTATATAATATTGTTATTTAGTATAATTGTTTTGGTTCTTATTACTTCACTCTACATCCATTCACATAGGTCTTTCCATCTTTCTTTGAAATCATCTGTTTCTTATGGGTCTATAGAATTCCATCACATTGATATACCCCAACTTATAGAACTGTTCCTTAATTGATGGGCTTTCCTTTAGTCTCTAGTTTTTCACTACCACAGAAAGAACTCTTATAAGTATTTCTATTGAATAGGAGAATAAAATGACTAGATTTGAGGTTTAAAAAATCACGTTAGCAGTTGTATGGAAGATGAAATGGCATGGGGAGGGGCTTGAGGGAGGGAGACCTATTCGATGACTACTGGATATTTAAATATAGGAAACCATACCTGAATGAGTTTTTGTTATTTTCTAGCATCTTAAATTTTTTCTTCAATTCCTGAAGAGCCATGAGCTCTTATTCTAGTCATTAACCTCATAGAACTTTTAGTAAATATTTGGCAAAATTTGCAACATATAATCATTTATGTTCTTAATCATCTATTTCTTTGACATTAAATTGATGTTTCATACTGATAATTAATAAGAGGCAAGGGCAAGTACAGAAGGTCTTGACTGTGTCTGTAGCTAGGCAAAAGAGTTTGGCCCATGGTCCAACACTGATAGCTAAAGCTGATAGATAAGAGCCAATTGGTACAATAGGTCCATGTATGCAAAAGGTTAGTGTCCAAGGAAGTCAGACAGGGACCAGGAACCCATTTTAGGAAATTGGTGTTAAAAGAACCAGGAAGCTAGATAAAAGATCTGAGCTGGTTGGAAATTTGGTTAAATGGTCTAGGAAACTACAAATCAATGTCTTGTTAAGGGTCTTAATGACAAACATGGCATGCCACTGGCAAAAATAGTAATACTGCCTAGCTTTGTGCTTCACAAAGCACTGTTATATATTACTAATAGTTGACAGTTGTATCATGTTATAGAGCTAATCAAATATTTTACTTATGTTACCTCATTTGACCTCCCTCACCCCTGTAGATATATACTACAAATCATGTTATTCCCACTTTTCAGATGACAAAACTGGTAGTCAGAGATGTTAAATTACTTATCCTTGATGTCAAAGCTAGTAAATGTCATTTGAATATCATTTGACAAATGACATTGGAATCTCAGGTGATTCCAAGTCTAGTGATCTTTCCACTACACTGTGTCCCACTATTTCAACATCCCCCAAATCCTGTGAGATAGAAAGGATAGATATCATTATTTCCATTCTATGAACTATAATTATAAAGCCCAGAGAGGGCAAGTGACTTTTACAACTAGTGAGTAGAATTTCCAGGATTTAGAACCCAAGTCCTTTGACTTCTAGGTGAGTTCTCTTTCTTTTTGACAATGTTTTAATGAATTTGTAAGGCAAGGGCTTAAATTTAAGGTCTCAGTACTCAGGTGGAAGCAAGTATGTACACCTACTTATAAGTGATTCTTAAAACAATTTGGCACTGGTTTAAAAGTAGAAAGATTAGCTAGTGGAAAAAATTAGCTATACAACATATAGAAGCAAATGTATCTAGTACAAAAATTAGCTATACAATATATAGAAGCAAATGTATCTAGTACAATAGTATTTGATACACACAAAGACCCCTGGATCCCAGGAAAATGATTCAGTATTTGACAAAACTTGGAAAATTGGACTAAAAAATGGAAGAAATTAAATTTAGACTAGCATCTTAAAATTTAGAGTGAGATAATATATGTGAGATATGAGATAATATATGAGATAATATATTTATAAAATCTGGATATAAAAGGTCATATCTTAAACAAATTTTTAAAAACATGAAAAAATGCCTATCAAACAGTGAATAGAAGAAAATTATATGATCAAACAAGGGATAGAAGATAAAATGGATTTTTCGGTTACACAAAATTAAAAAGTTTTTGTACAAACATGATAAAACTAAGTTTAAAGGGGAAAAATATCTTTGCAACAAGTTTCTCTTATAAACATTTTGTTTCCAAGATATTTAAGGAATTAATTTATAACTATAAGGATAAGAATCAGTTCCTACTTAATAAATGATTTAAGAATGTGAACAAGAAGAAACCCAGGCTCTCTATAACCATATGAGACAATGTTCCAAATCACTATTAATTAGAGAAATGCAAATTAAAGCAATTCTGAGATTTCACATTCTATCTTTCACATTGGAAAAGTTGAAAAAAAAGTCAAAAGATAAATGTTGGAGGGGATTTAGGAAAACAGGCTCATTAAGCGTTGTTGTGGACTTGTAATTACTGACCCACTAGTCTCCAATATCCGCAAACAAATGCCTTATACCAATTGCTTCTATTTTTGCATCACTTAATCTCTCTTACAATTTGTTTGTACTCTACTAAATCTGCTCTGAGAGATCACTGATGACCTACTGAATTGAGTGATCTTTTCTCAAACCTCATTTTTCATGACCTTTTTTTGTGGCATTCAACCACTAACCAAACCTCTTTCATGATGTATCTTTCATCCCTTGAATTCCGTTATTTCATATCATCTGAGTTTCCCCAGCTCTCTGGTGTCTTTTCCCTTAATGGTGTCTCCTCCTCATTTCCCCTTCTGAATGTGGTCATTACCCAGGGTTCCAGCTTTAGATTTCTGTTCATCTTTTTCTTATGTCTTTTCTTCTGAAAATCTCATTCCTTTTCATTATTTCAGCAATTATATATCTGGATTATTACTAAATGTATATCCTCAAGCTTGTTATCAACTTTGAGCCCTAATTATACATTTCTGTCGGTTGGACACTTCTTCTTACATGGCCTGCTTCTACCTAAAATTCACATGGATAAATCCAGTTATGACATTTGTCCCCAAAACATCTCCCCTTCCCAACTTTTCTATTTCTAGTAAAGATATCATTAATCTTCCATTAACTTTGTTTAATAGGATCCTAGATTGAAAACTGAAAGGGACTTAATGAGTCATCAATCCTAACATTCTTGTGTACAGTCACCTTCTAAATCTTCTTTCTACTTTTTTCTGATCATTTGTCCCTACTCAGTCACCAAGTCCTGTTAGTCCTTCACAGAGGCTGAGTTGGAAAAATAACTCATTTGTATACGACAGAACATTTTTTTTAAGCAATTCAGCTTAATTTACTTGGCCAGGGTCACACAGTTAGTAAATGTCTGAGACCAGATTTGAACTCAGGTCCTCCTGACTCCAGGGTCAGTGCTCTATTCTAGATAGAACTTTTAAGGTTCATGAAGTCCCTAACACTACGAAGAAGGTAAAACAAATATTATTCTCATTTTACAAATGAATGAACTGAGGCATAAAACAGTTAAATGACTTACTTGGTATTATACAGCTAACATATTTCAGAGGTAGGACTCAAAACCAGGTCTCCTCTGGCTTTAAGTCCAGTATACATCAAGTCATCTAGTCCAACTTATATGTGAATTAGAACACTGCCTACATCTTGGACAATCTACCTGATTGCCTCCAGCAGTGTCAGAGAACCAACACATTCTGAAGCAGCTCATTTTCTTTCCATTTATGTGGTTCTTACCTTGTTTTTTTCCTTTTTATTTTCACTCTCATCACTGTTACTTGGTTATGACAATGCTCAAACTATTCCAAGAACTTCATGTTCCTTCCTTTTACATGGTCCCCTCTGACTCTAACTATAGCCTCCTATGAGAATCTTTTCCTGAAGTTTTTTGGGTTTCTTTTCCCTGTCATGGTCAGATCCTAAGATGTAGAGGCACCATTTGAAACTGAAGTTGTTATATTAAACTGCTAGTTATTTCTTGTACTTTCATTTGCATTTTTTAACTTAGTTGTTCTTATTCCAACTAAAGTCTGAGCTCTTGAGGACAGGGGGTGTTTCGTTCATCTTAGCATTTTCCACAAATTGCATAATATATAGCTGATAAATGTTTATTAACTGGTAATACAATTCTATTGCATATTTGCCTGTACTCTTAGCTGTCTAAGTTTTGAATTCCTAAGGGTAAGGGATTATATATGTATATGTATATATATATATTTTTTTTTTCTTATCTTTTTTCTTCCAGACTCTTACATCATATGTGCAGAGACCCTCTAAAACATAGAGTAGAGTTACCATCTATACAGGTATAGGGAACCATTTATGAAATATAAATATATTCTAGGCTACTTTAGATAGTGGTGATACCTCCCTTTACATTGTATATACTAATAAAATGAAATAAAATGTTGAGATAAACATCCATATGTTGATTATTACTTCAACAATTTAGTGTATCTATTATTTCATTAATGTGGAAACTCCTTCCTCAATCCGTTCATGTCTTACTATCTCACGTGATTCACGTCTATATCCCCTCATAAAGTCTCCACAGCGGTCCTCTCAATATGCTGGGGCCCTTTCTTTAGATCTCTCTTGATGTTATGGAGACACCAACTCCTTATCCATCTATATCCATCTGGTGACATCCTTCATGCTAATTTTCCTGGGCTATTATTCATTGTTAATATATGGTAGCCTACTCATGGCCCTACAATGCCCCTTTTCCATTACCCTTTAGGTGACACAGAACTTTAATTCTTTGCTGACTATGGATCCCCTGACTCTTAGCCAGACAGTCACCAGAAAAATATTTATGTTAAAGAGACAAGCTTTCATTTTAAGAAAAAGCTTAGAGTTATTAAAAGCACTGCCTAATTACCCTCAGACAATCAGCCTGCTTTCCCCTTCATATTCAATTCTGGGCTGAGATCATTGTCTATTTTCAAGATTTGTCTAAAATATATGACTGGTGACTAGATTTTTAGGTTGTCCATCCAACTGTCATAGACTGGACTATATTCATCCATTGGTTTTTGAGCAGGAAATTGTTACTGAGCATTACTTGAGTGTTTGGGGGTCAGGGATATCTTTAAAAAAACAGATTAGCTACCTATGCTGATCAAATTAACTGGACAACTGGCCAGCACTTTGTATCTCTTTTGTCTGTGTTACAGCAACCTCAAAATA
The DNA here is from genome assembly GCA_028658325.1 of Potorous gilbertii. Taxonomy (NCBI): domain Eukaryota; kingdom Metazoa; phylum Chordata; class Mammalia; order Diprotodontia; family Potoroidae; genus Potorous; species Potorous gilbertii. Next base: position 564,268,941 of record CM053769.1, on the reverse strand, counting down.
GGTTGTATCTTTTTAAGACTGCAACCCAACACTGAGGAAGACAGGGAAAATAACTCCCTACTGGCTAAATGGATAAGGCCTTCATGGGCTCTCCAGATAAGTCATTAGGACAATAACTTTACATTTGTTTCCATTATGTTCCTATCTTAACCCTTCCTTCAAGCAGTTCAGACATTTCACACCAAATTAATTTTCACATCATCTCCTTTGGGCAGGTGGAAGGCCAGGTCTATTCTTCTACTATTATAGAGGAGGCTATGGAGACAGAAAGAGGACAAGCTATTTGTCCAAAGTCACACTGTAAATTAGCACTGGAGCCAAGGACAGAACTCACATTTCCCCACTTCAATACAATAGCTTTCAATTCAATACAACACTGCTACGTCCCCTCATGTGCCCTATAGTCTGCTTCTCTGCAAACGTGATATTTTAGGCTTGATGTCTTCCTCAAGCATGCACCCTATGTTATACAAATACAAAGTGCTTGGAGCTATTTTCCATTGTTTACTCTCCTCCAATTTCACCAATATTATTTTGCATTTATAGGACTCTTTAAATCTTTTGCAGACTATACATATATACATATATATATATATATATATTCCCCATGTCTAGGGGAAAAAAAAACTTTTAGTGTTCAGGATGATAGGGCAATAGCCAATTAGGAGACTACACAGGATGTGAAAAATAAAACTGAGGTCACAATACTTGAGGTGATTAAAGCCTCAGCAAACTTTTCACTGGATCATGGTAATAGACTGAAATATAATGTTTTCCAACTGTGTCATTTTATTCTGAGTACTTAGATCCTTTTTAATTCTTTATCATATTCTATATTTTTACTAACTCCAAATTTTAAAAGATTATTATTTCTATTAGGGGTTCTTAAACTTTTTGTGTGTGTGCTACATTTCTTTGGCAGTCTGATGAAGCCTATGGACTTTTCTGAATTTTTTATTTTTAATTTATAATTCAAAGAAATGTTAAATTTCAGTTAGAGGTGTGTGTGTGTGTGTGTGTGTGTGTGTGTGTGTGTGTGTGTGTATGTGTGTTCCCTTCCAAGTTTATAGATTTCCTAAAATCCATCCATGGATTTCTCGGTCTACACAATGTGGGCAAAGGAAAGCTAACGCCCCAAAGAAGGAGACATTTTGGTGTCTAAGGAAAGCAATACATTGATATTTAAGATCTCTACTCTGTATAAAAGGTCCTGTCCACCTAAAGAAGCAGATATATAGGGAAGAAGCATAGAATCCAACAGCTTCCTAAGTTATTTTACTCTAACCTCTTTTTCCAGGCAGATCTGCACCAATAACTGATATTATTTTATTCTCATACAATGCCTCTCTATAGTATTTTGCCTTAACATACAGACCGAGAAGTTATATATATCTACATCTTAGAACAAGAATGAATTCTGTTATAAACTCTCTAATGACCCTGTTTTGTTTCCAAACAATCTCAAATATCAATAACAAAGGAGTCTTAAGCTAATTTTTGGTGAAGAACACAGTTTAATGTGGGTATTAAGGTTTTATCTTATAAGTGACTCACTAAAGAACTCTCAGTGGAAAAGTTTAGGGGTTCTTATGCTTGCTTTTTTAAAAAATGGTTTCAATGTTTTTCTTCATTCCTCTATTAACTCTCTCTTATCTTTGTGAGTAGCATTCCTCAGGATGCTCTGAAGATGCTAGAATGGAAAGAATACAAAAACACCATCTTTTGGAAAAGTGGATAAGATTTCTCATGATTTCTTTCCCTATAAATACTTCACTAAAGCAGCTGAAAAGAAATTCAGATAGGTGAAGCCAAAAGATATTATTACAAGTCCTTTTGGTGCCTCTGGCAACCTTGGGTACTATCCTGAGGGCTTTACTGTACTTTAGCACTGTCTTCCAAGGTTACTGAAGTTCTTCATGGACGGTTACACTTGAATCCCTTTTTCCCAGCTTTCAATTCAAGCTGAAACCCAAGAAAGACAATTCCAACATCCAAAGCCATTTATAGTATGCATGTTCATTTTTCTATAAAAGTGTGGTGATTTTTATGGAGTTATAAGAGATCTGAAATCTCATCAAATGTTGAAAAATCAAAATATTTTGCTGTCACATGCTGTCACATACTGTCAGGAAGCTTTGTGTTATAGCCACAGTCAAGTTGAATCCGATTAAAAGATCAGCAAACAAGGCAGGTTTAGGGGGATTTGACCTCATCAGTGCTGTGCCTGGAAATACCTGTCAGCTTCTAGGTTGTTCTATGCTGTGACACTATTGCTTATGCAGCTTGCCAATGGACATGTCTGATGACATCCTGGAGAAGAAACAACAGATTGATGTATTTGGATTTTTTATTTTCAAATAGTGCTCATTTCTGAAGAGACAGAACTTAAACTTAATTGCAATTGCTCAAGCTTTTGAATAATTCAATATAAAATAGTCAAGCTTCATTGAAATACTTTCATACCAGTTTTATTGTTGTATGTTATTTTGTTTTGCTCTGCAGAGGCATATTAAGGTGGGGGAAGTAAAGTTAAATCTAAGATATTCTGGATTAATTGTATTGTGTACATTTAACATAACTTAATTAGCAAATATTTTTGTACAAACTATTCATGAAAGTAGGCATTTGCTTTCATTAAAAAATATTAAATAAAAATAGTATTAACTAGAACAAAGGATTTCCCCTTCAACATAGAAGATACAAATATTTGTATTAGGCAAGCATATAAATATAGTTTGTGTGTGTGCATGTGTGTGCATGTGTGTGTGCATGAGTGTGAGCGCGTGTATGTGTGACGATGAAGGAAAAATTCCCACCACACTAATATTCCCTTACTTTTAGAGTATTTTCTAATTTTTGGTTGGAAAGAGTTGGCATGTTGAGTGAAATTTCACCCTTTTTCACAGGAAGATAAATTTTTGCTTTCCTGGTGAATCATATTGAGAAAATATACTATTTCAATGAGCAATCTATCCAGGAAACTGCCTGAGGCAAGAATGAAAAAAAAATTGTTGAAAAATTTTCACTTTTCATGGGGGAGGGGGTGAATGATATAGTAAGAATATGATAGTTTTTCCATCTGTGAAAATTGATTTAAATTTTTTTGGTACAAGACTCAAAAATGACTTTCTCTTTTGCATATCTTCATATTTTAGCTTTTTTTAATTTTTAATTAGCCTTTCTCTTCTTTGGTTAAAGTTTTCACTTCCTCCTTCCAGTTCTCTTTGTGTTTTTCATATGTACCATGAATTGAACACCTGTTGGTGTAAATGATAACATGATAATGTGAATTTAAAAAGAGAATTAATAAGTTATATGTTAATCTTTTTAAGAAATAAAGTCTCCTTGGATAAAAGCATTGCAATTTAATACTGGGCTGCTGAAATTTCTTGCAGAGTTTCTTTGAAAAATATCCCACTTCCTATATACTAATACAAGGGAAAGAAACATAAAAAAATAAAATCATAAAAATGGGGAGGTTTTCCCTTTGGGTTTATGAGTACTCTCATTACACATAATGTCATGACATACTGACTGGCAGAATATGTGATGAATTGTCATACATGACAGAATGACTTCAATTACGATGGTAACAAGATGACATGTTCCCATAGTTGGTATCTTTTCTCACAGTGAAACTGACTTTAAAGGGGCACATTCTTGGATGGTGGGTGCAAAGTGCAGCTCTCATTGATTTTCTTTCTTCTATTTGTTTGTGGAGTTGAAACAAATTCTTCCCAATTCTTTCCCGAATACAATATATATGAAACTCTTTTTTAGTGAGAAAATATTGTGAGCTGCCTGACTTTTTCACTAAAACAAACAAATAAATAGATGAATAAATGAATGAATGAATGAATAAAAAACAACTCCTGAGTTTAAGAAGGACCACATTCAACAAAGGAACAGCGCTGGTTACCAAGGGAAAAAAAGAAAAGGTAGTAACTAAGACTGGTAATTCAGAAGTTCTAATTCTTTCCCTTACTTTTTCATTGTCAAAATCCTACCTAGGTTAACATATACTTCCATCACGCAATCTTACAGGACTTACCTTACCCCACGATCATGTCTCTCCTTATCCCCCAGCACTTACATATGTAGTTTGTATCACCCTATCATACACTTTCTAACAATGTAATCCTTTCTTTATTAGAGTATCTTTGCATTGTGGTCTCCATGTGATTTGTGTCTTCCATAGTGAGCACCATATAATGTTATATATACAACTGTCACTGACGCATACTTTAATTGAATGTGTTTATGGTTGACTATCATTATTGTGGTCACCAGGATAAAAGATCTGGAATTGTTTTCCAGATGGCTTTAATCCCCCTCGCATTATGATCCCCCACCCAGGATTGCTGTCAGGTGCCCCAAAAGGAAAAAAAGAAATCAGGCAGAAGCAAGAGGTGAGAGGGAGGAAAATGCCCAGAATGAATTCTTCATTTTTTTATAGAGGAACAAATACCCAGGTGGCTGTCAAAGAACTTACATTCTTATTGCAAAATAAGTCTGCAACCAATTTGTTAGGCAGGAATCAGCTGCTATCACAGTCACAGAATTCAGTGAGCAAGGATACTGTATAAAGTTGATGTCATTATCCCTATATCCTGAATTGTTGAGTGACCTTGACCACAGGATTGTAAGGGAAAACTAGTTCTCTTCTGTATTTTCTTTTCCTTTTCTTCTTTTACAAGTAGCTTGCAGGTTTCAAAGATTCCAAGCCCGGCTTTATCCCTCTCTTTATGAAGAAAAAGCACTAGGGTCAAAAAACTTGGGTTCAAATCTTGGCTTTGCTACTTACTACTTGTATGACTTTGGGAGAGTCATTTCATCTTGCTAGGTCTGTTTCCCCATCTCTAATAGAAAGAGAATTAGAGTAGATGATTATTAACACCTCTTTCCACTTGAATTTCTTTTTTGTCCAACTATTGTTAGTGTGGTCACCAATAAAAAAGGTCTGGTATCATTTTCGAGATGACTCTGTTCTGCTCACATGGAGGTATAGTCACATAATGGATGCTGACCCAGGATAGTTGTCAGAGTGTGACATAAATATATGATCCTAGACCCTTCCTTCCTTCTAACTTGTTCTTTCTTTCTTTCTCTTTTTCTCTTTCTTTCTTTCTCTCTCTTTCTTTTCCTTCCTTCCTTCTTTATCAACAGGTGTTTATTAAGCATCTGCTCTGTGTCCGGCCCTGTGCCAGGTGCTAGGGATACAAGTACAAAGAATGAAACAATCATTACCTACAAGGAGCTTATATTCAACTGAAAGAGAGAGAAGGTACATAAAGTTCCTCTGTCCCTCTTTCCTTGCCTCCCTCCCTCCTTATTCCCATTACAGTGGAAGTGGTGGATAGAGCACTGGGCCCAGAGTCAGGAAGATTCAAGTTCAAATCCAAACTCGGACACTTACAAGCTGTATGACCCTGAGAAAGTCACTTAATCTTAGCCTGCCTCAGTTTCCTCCACTGTATAGCAGAGAGAATAATAGTACCTACATCACAGGGTCATGATGAGGATAGTACCTTCCTCGCAAGGTTGTTATAAGAATCAAATGAGGCAGTATTTGTAACTTAGCACATGACTGGCACACAGAAGGTGCTTAATAAATGCTTATTTCCTTCCTTCTTTCTTTCCTCCTTCCTCCTGAATAGTCCAAACTGCAAAACAACTTGTGATCTCAGTCATTTTGAATCCTACTGACCTCTATACAACAGGAATTGATATTCTTGGAAGTGAGAATTTCCCTTGTACTTATACCTTGGCATTATATACTTTAGGGAAGGACTCTTGTGGTGATGTCATAGATGATGCTTAATGCCCTTGGGGTCATTAGTGCAAATATGGACAGAAAAAAATAAGGGAAAGACAAAGGGGTGTGTGTGTGTGTGTGTGTGTGTGTGTGTGTGTGTGTTTGGGGTGTGGAGCAGGACACTGAGTGGGGTAGGGGAGGAGAATCCCGCCGAGTTTAATCTGAGCAGTATATCCATCACCAAAAGGGATACAAATCAACCATTACTGGATCATGCAAAAGCAACTCTACTACCTGTGATCCCTCCTTTGCTTTCTAAACCTCTTTTCAGCCCAGCCTAATGAATTGTCAGAACTGTCAGACAGCTCTAAGGAATGACAAATGTCTATGATTTGCTGCTGCTGCTGCTGCTGTTATTTCACTAGTAACACCTGATGTATGTAGTCTTGCATTCCTCAGTTTTGAATTAGAGACTTGGAAAACAAAATCAGCCTGTATAAATGTAGCAATTTTCCCCTTGTGCTATAAGTTGGTCTGAATGCATATTCTTAAAGAAAAGGAATTGTCTATAGTTCCTTTGTGTCACAGGTTATAGACCAAATAAGAGCTAATATCCAAGGGGGAGTTTGCAGGGGAAGGGAGGGGGAAGTTAGCAAATGTATCCATGAGTTGGAGCTTTGTTTGTATTTCTGTCTTTAAGCCTAAGTGTGCATTCCTTTTAAGTAAAGACTGTTCTCATTTCAGACCACTTGTGACCATGAGAAAATACAAGTATTTGAATTTCCAAAACTATGTTTGAATTTTACACAGCAGGGACCCAGGCTCAGTTAATACTCTGATGAACTAACACAGCAAAAGGTCTTATTTAGTTAAGTGATTTTTGATCGACTTATGAGCTACACATTAGAACCTTAAAGAACTAAAGAAATGTCTCCATAAGTCAATAAGGTACTAAATACCATGTACTTAGATACTAAGGCATTGAGTGTTAAGTACCTTATTGACTTATGGAGTAATATCCTTATTTCAGTAAGAAAGGTATAGCTCTTAATCTGTTAAGTGAGAATATTTTTTTTTAAAAAATATAGCAATCTTCAAGAGCTTTAAATTATTTTAGCCAGTGGTGAAAATTTAGAAATTGTTAGTGAACCTAGTATACTATGAAAGCAACCAAATAATTCAGGACTGAAACCCAACTTTTCTCTAATTATCCAGTACAACTGTTTTTTTGTTTGTTTATTTTGTTCTACTTTAGTCATCCAGATTAATGCAGCTATGGCGACCTGGTCAATAACCAAATTGTATCTCTTCACCTTGAATACTTCTTAAATTAAAAAAAAAATCTTCAAATATATTAAAAATAAATAAGCCTAAGTATTATATATTTTCAAAGAAATTACCTTTTATTATCTTTGCATTTTTTTTGAATAGGTACAAATATTTTCAAAGTCAACATTGTAAATCAGGACTTTAGCTAAAAATGGAGACCTAGAAATATGAATTTTGGCAGACTTGATTTTTTCTGATTTGTGTTTAATATTTGGTTGGGTAACTAGTAATTACAACATGTAAGTATGGATTAAATGGGGCAGAATTCTAATAAAACTTTAGATCCAAAAGAGGCCTGAGAGATTATATAGTCTCATTTTTCCTTCATTTTACAAATGAGGAAACAAAACTGTAGGGAAGTTCAATGATTTGTTCTAGGTCAGAGGACAAGAAGTCAAAAGCCAAATTAATGACTTGAATTTAGGTCTTCCAAGTCACAAGTGTAGCATTCTTTTACTTAGTAATAGGTCCTTTTAATAGGATGAATATACAGTAGGTTTCTCTTGCAATCTCACTTTGTGTAGAACTGTAACTGAGACGGAACAATGGGGCTCTGTCCCAGGGCACCAACACTAGGGGGAATACACTGGAGGGAATCTCACTGTAGTGCAAAGACCTTTATTCCGGTGCTTCATACTTCTCTGCCAGTGTGAAATACAGCATGATGATGCTCATTTACCTAGTCTTATCACAATCGCTCCTCTTTCCTGGGGCCTGGATCCCCAGCTAACCTTCAATAGATCCTTTAGGCTAGATGCTCAGGGAAACACGCTGTCTTCCTGATGGTGCGACTGCACTTGTGGTCAGACAGTCTTCTCAAATCTTCCTCTCATCTTGCTATGTCTGAGTGTCCTGTGCAACTTCTCCCTCATCCCAATCTGGTTTTGCTATACATTAAAGAATTGCTAGTTACATTTTTGACCTTCTAATAACCAAGAGTGCCCCAGAAGTGAAAACTGCCAAGTAATTTTTTGGTATTGGTTCATTATCTCACTTCTCACTCCAATCCTCTACTTTCCTGTCAATCATTTTGATGCCTATGTTAGCGTCTGAAGAAATGTTATAGTTTGAAACTGTTTGCAGTTGGATAAAGAGGTAAGTTTTCCAGTGGTTTTCTCTAGTGCAGCAGAGAGACGCCTTAGATCTCGAAACACTGGTAAAGGAGAACTATATGTCTCTACAGAATTATAGGAAAAAAGGCTCTAGAAAGGAGGGGAAGATAAATGCCCAGGGAAATACAAAGGCCATAATAACAATACGTTCCTAGCTGTAGCACATTTCATACTTTCAAGTATTATTTAGTCTATATAAAGCACTTCATATTTGTAAAATGCTTTATAATGGCTAACCAGATAGTCTTCCCAATAACCCTATGAAATATGCTAGTAGTGTGACCTCCATTTCACAGGGGAGGATGCTGTGGTACAAAGAGATTAAATGATCTATTCAAGGAAAAATGCTCTTGAGCTTAAATGGAGGACACCTAAGAAATAGTGAGCTTGATTTTCCCTAGTGCCCAATACACTCCCTAGTAGTAAGTTAGGTGCTTAGGGAGGTGCATTACCTCTTTCAGACAAGGGTTCTGTTCAGTACATTATATAGCAGTGGCTCCTGAGCTTTCTTACCATATTTGTCCAGGTCAGTTCAATGGCTAACAGAAGTTCTGCTCACAGTCATAGGAGTAGCTCTGAACCAGTCACCCTTACAATGCACAGTTTACAAAGGGGATCAAGGAATGATAGTAGTCTCATTACAAATTAGCATTATAGGAAAAACACACCATGGGTCATTTTTAATTTTATATCATTTCCATAGATAAAAGACAACCCATTTTATTCTCTTGAGCCATTATTTTCATGTTTCTGTTTACCCATTTAACTTCAACCTTAGACACCATGTCTAAACTAATTTCACCTCTGGACAATTAAAATTTCCCAAATTCCACTCTCTGAATTTAGGGTCTAACTCATGATCTATTTTGATTACTATTTTGTAATGGGGGTTTTTGTGTTTGTTGTCTTTGCCCTGAGGTTGTTGAATGATTCTGGCAGATAGCAAAACAAAAAAATCCACACCTCAGAGTTCATTCTCTTACTTCATATTCATTTTTCCCTCAGTTTCTTATAATTTACCCATCTCTTCCTGTTTATATAATGGGGGCTTAAGATACAATTGTATAGAGAGGAAGGGAGAGGTCTACATGGGATTTTTAAAAGGGTACATATACTTGCATATTATAAACAAAAAAAAGAAACAAATAAATGATGTGAAAATCCTCATATGTCTTTGCCAGGGCAAAAGTAAAATAATAAAGCACAAAACCTGCATATCCTATCTATAAGGACTGGATTAAAAAGAGCCCAGTGAATTTGTTCAGTTACTGTATAAGAGAAGCGACAAGCCATATTTGAAATTCTGTGCCAGGTCCAGGACATTTCGTAATAAACCAGTGTTATCAAGAAATGAGAAAGCTATAACTGATCACAAACAGAATGGTGTGGGGACTTAGGGAGCTAAAGGTATTCAGGAGGGATGGACAAATGGTTTAGCCAAAATTAGAACCAAGCTGAACTTCTGACCCAAGTCAAAGGGAACTCCAGCTCCTTTTATTTATTATTTTTTATTTCTAAAGGTTATATCATATCTTTTCTGTTCATGGGGTTTTTTACTTGCAGCAACTTTGACATCTATAAGATCCTAGTGAGAGGAGGATGAAGAAATGAAGAAACTAAAAACTCATTCAAATCTCAATGGGCAATAATCCTAGCCCTTGAAAAGCTCACAACTTTTCAAAGCTCCCAGGAAGTCAGTTTTTCTTTTGAGATGTTCATGTCACTTACAGGCGAATATCTTTAAATCTAGAAGAGCCTTTAGAAATCATGTTCTTATTTTAAATTGAGGAAACTGAGAATGAGATATAGTAATTGATTTGCTTAAGATCACCCTGGGAGTGAAGTAGTTTTTGAACTAGATTTGCTCAAATCTAGCACTCTTAAAAAATTAGACAAGTTAACTGGCTGACATTGAAGTTTCCCTCCCAACCCCATGTTCCAATCCCAAAGAATTCACTCAGCGCCATATGTAATCCTTTAACTCCTTTGGCAGCTAGAATACAGAGGCAGTCTCCTCCACAGCTGTGATGCCAGAACAGTTGGTTTATGAGACTATCCTAAAGCAATCGATGTCTGCAAAGGTTGGTAAATGGGTGCTGCTCCTGATATACTGTATTTTCGACAGTCCAGTCATCATGCAAGGATGACAAGCAACTTTAAACCTTTTTGTCATGGAATGGTGCCACAGTGTCTAGGTGGTGATGTTGATGAAGAGCTGACACTTCAGAAATTATCGCCTTGGCCAATACATTTCAGTCCATTGTTACCAGCACATGTGCAACAGTATTAAACTGTTAAGGACCCCTCCTCCCTCTTCCAAACCAGGACTTCTACCTGATCCTGTCGTTTGGATGGTTATGGTCTAAAGTAATCTACACAAGGATCCAAAAAATGTAGAGGCATTTAATAGTAGGAGCATATCTGACTACATGCTTCCCAATATATCCACTCACTTATTTTGTTTTTCAGAAGCCTTCTCCACTTGGGTTTTGTTTTTGTTTTTAAAGCGGAGATATAGTGCTGCTACTGCTACTAATGAAGCATTCTACTTTAATAACTGTTAGAGAACTGTATGTAGAGAATTCTTCTTTCCCCATTTTCACCTTCTAAACATGGGATACTTGAAATATATAGAAGTAGAAGAACTTAAGATCATTTTGTTCACCAGATTAACAGCTCTCCTATTTTCACAAGTTAATTTTCTATAAGAACAAGGAAAGACGAAACATCATGTTCAATTGGTTTGCTCACATTGGAAAACAGGAACACATTAACAATGAAATAACATACATTAGATTCAGTATTTAAAATCTAGATAAATGCATCAGGGCGAGTCTCTAGTTTCTAAAGATACACAGTGTTATATCATACCCTTTAATGAAGGAATTCTTAACCTGATATCCATGAATTTGTTTATTTGTTCTTAATATCCTGATAACTGTATTTCATCATAATTTATTTCTTTTCTAACCGTATATTCTATCTTTTTATAATACTGTTATTGTCATTAAATTTTGTTGTTATTATTTGACACAAGATTTCACTATCTCACCCAAGCTGCATGTGAAACGGCCACTGATCCCAACGCTTGCTTCATCAAGAAGCTACTAATCTGCTCCATTCTCCCCACTTGGGCCAGTTCACCCTGATTTAGATAGCCCAGTGGTCTTCGGTTCTACTAGGACTCCCTAGATACCATATTGGTTTTTGCCCTACTGTAACTCAGAGTCTCTAAATTCAAGCGATCTACCAGTCTCATCCTTACCCCAAAGAAGGGATTGTAGTCTTGTACCACCGTACTAAAAATATCATTATGAAAAAGGGCTCCGTAGAATTTACCAAACTGCCAAGGAATCCATGGCATATAAGAGATTAAGAATCCTTCCAGTATACTGAAAGGGCCCTCATGTACTCCTATCCTTCTTTTCTATTTGTTATTCTTACCATGTAAGCAGTAGTGATTATAACATGGGGTTGCTGTGGATTAGTTTTGCTCCATAAAAGAAACCTATCTGTGAGAGATAACATAGTTGGCATCTAGAAGAATGCCTTGTAGTGAGGAAGACTGGATTCGAATCTCACCTCTTGAGACATGAGATCCTAGGCAACTTAACCTCTCAGTGTCTTTGGCCACTCTCTCAGGCTACAAATTACAGAGACGTCACCGACTTGCACTGATAGAGAGAGTTCCTTCATCTAGGAACTCCTCATACCAATGAAATCATAGATCTAGTCTCTATCCCTATTAAAAACACATATAGTACAATAACTATTATCTCTATGTTCAAAGCATCCAGAATACATAGATATATCAATCAAGTTTAAAATTCAATATGCCTGGTATTGTTCTGGGTTAATCTGAATGTTAGATCATCTCACCTAAATTGCTACATGTAAAATTGTAATGCAAACAAATCATACAACAAAAAAGAATTACTATCTTGATTTTAAGACCAAATCTTGCATCTTCTATTAAGCAATTTTATCGTCTGAGGTTTCAGATTAAAGCTGTACTAGAAGTCGCTCCTAAGTTAAAGCTGTACTAGAGGACTCTTCTCACACCCATTCATGTGTGCACCTGTGCTTATGTGTGTGTTTCTAAAATTTTGGGAGTTGTCATCTCTAAACAAAATGATTCATGGTACATGTTTGTCTTCAAGGCTAAGGACAAAGCTGGAGAGTATCATCCACAGTAACACTGGAATAGGGTGGTATCGAGGGGAGGGCTGGAAGGGGAGTGAACTGAGAATCAAATCGACTACATTTGATTCCCAGTTTTGCTTCTCACTATCTGTCTGACTAGGAAAATCACTTCTTTCTAGCCCTCAGCTTCCCCATATATAAAATGAGGTGGAGGTGGGGGAGAGATACTAGATGATACTTATGGTCCTTTCCAGCTCTAATATCCCCCAATGCTATCATCTCATGAACATGAAGAAAGAAAGTCACTAGCATCTCCCTCTAGATAGACATTCTCTTTGTATCCCCAGCATCCAGCCCAATGCCTTATTCACAGTAATGCTTAGTAAATGTTTGTTAAATTATCAAACTAAACTCACCCACAAAGTGCATAGATTATTTCTGATGTCTGTATGAAGTACCATAGGAGCTGGGAGAGGGATGTAAATTGCATTGCAGAGATCACTGACTTCCTTTATTACATTAGCAGCAAGGTAATGGCCAAATCTTCTATGATTTAACAATAAGAAACCTACTTAAGTAGCCTGAAACTTGCTGATATATCATCACTTGCTATTGTCATATAAATAGTCATGCTGATTCCATGGCAAAGGAAAGTCTCCTGTAGAAGAGCTCATGCATGACATATGATGTATCTGTTCAAAGGGACAGATACATCTTTCTTACAGCTGCCAAGCCACTTTTCTCATTGCACAGTCCCTCTCATCCAAATCACCTCAAATAAATGTGAGTTCTGCAGTGTTCACAGTAATTCCTTCATTTTTAAACACATAATGGAAATGTATAACTAGTCCTCATAAAAATTTATATCTCAATTCATCCCTTTAATTTATAACAGGCCCTCCAGGCGGTTATTATTCAAACATTAATAAAATGCCTATGGATCACCCAAAGCATCAGTCTCCATATTCACCTCTCCTCACATTTGTACATATATAAAACTAGATTAGAGTTAATGCCACTTCCAGTTCGAACAACAATTATGCCTTTAATAAGATAGGAACAAGTGATATATTATCTTAATCATGTTAGGAATTGAGGTTCCACTCGTGAAACAAAAAGTTGAATTTTTCATGCCCTTTGCAACAATTGTTGCTTAATGTGCTATACATTTAGCTACTGCAGTTTATGCAAATGCTTCCTTTCTATAAATTTTAGATTTATCTCCATTCATCACTGAACATATTCTAATATAAGGGCATTGTTTTTTTTCCTAAAATGTGATTAAAATCCATTTTAATTATTTATGCTCAGCAGGGCAAGAGAAAAAAGGAATATGGAGAGTTATAATATGATAGGGTTAATTATATAACTTAAAACATTAACACATTAAAGTTCATCCCAGACCTTTGTCCAGTATTTAATTCTTTTCTAGTACACACAGCTTCATTGAAGTTAGAAAAAATAAAAATGAAACAAAAACCAATGCATTTATTTTTTTCTACATTTGACTTTTTAAAAGTCTTATGAAAAACAAGTTATTGGTTTTAAATGTTCACTGCAATAGTTGATATTTGACACTCATGTGATCCTCCCATTTAACTTCTTCTGTGTGTGCCCAATAGCTTTACAAACATACAGCATATGTTTTCAAGAATCAAACAATAAATAAATAAGCAGCTGATCTGCTTTTTTGCCTATACTTGAGTGATGGGTTTCAAACTCTGTCAGATATTTTTCCATCTATTGCTATTTTATCGGGAATTGCTTTCAGCAATAAGGTATTTTTATTTCCGTCCATAGATAAACATGCCTAGATAGAATCTTGTTCCATCACCTTGATCTTATAATAGATATTGTATGCATACTAGCATCAGAACTCAAGCAATGCCTAATGGTAATGGGATAGATAAAAACAGGTGTCCATCCTATGATAAATCTTAGACTGTTATGTCCCATTCAACTGAATCCCGGAAGCATTTATTTAGCACCTACTTTACACAAGGCACTGTGCTGGTCACCAATATGTTTCCAAGAAAAGTTCCTTTTCTTAGGTAGGCTATTTTAAAAAATTACTTCTGTTTAATTTGTAACTGGAAAAAGATGAGTTGTTATACATATATGAGCTGGTTAATTGCAAAGCTAGAACTGATATGAGGAAGGAAGGAAGGAAGGAAAAGAGGGAGGGAGGGAGGAATAGTGAGATAGGAAGGGGAAGGAGAGAAGGGAGGGAAGGAGTAAGGAAGGAAAATGCTTAGAGGTCACTGCACTCAAAAAAACCCAGGATGTTTTTCCACAGATTTTAATCACAACTACTGGCTTCCACCTCTGGGGTTTCTTTATCAATAGATTTGCATCAACAAAGCTAAAATCACAGGTTGATTCCGGTTAAATGCCAGTCATTATGGCTAATGAGATCCTGTACCTTTAAAAATCTAACTCTGCTTTATTCACTTTATATCCTGCAACACTAACCGTCTTTCCACTAATTGGTTCTGTGTAAATGAAACAAGCTGAAAAACACTGTGGCACCAATAAATATTAATAAGTTATTGTTTGTTTTCTTTACCTTGCTTATGAATTCATACAAAGACAGTGCTAAGACATTAACTCCAGTCTATTAATTGCCACCTGATAATTGCCACCTGATACTTTTCTCCTGGATAATTAGGTATCCATTAGTTCTAATCAAGTAGTTACTTAATTATTGCAGTAATTAGTCTAATGGACTAGCAAATTGAAGCTTTATCACTTTTGGATACTTAATGTCCCTGACAGAGTACTTCACAAGTGTCAGGGTTCTGGATCCTGCAACCTGTCATCTAAGAACCCCCAGCTACCAGCTCCACCCTGGCCCCATTATCAGGGCATCCACTTTCTCAGACACCTTTGAGAAGCCCACCAAGAGGCAACATAAATCCAAATTCTCCCTGCAGGCTCTTTTCATTGAAAAACTTCTTTAAAAAAATTCTATAACATTTTTTATTCCAAAAACCTGCATACCAAATCCCACTGCTCAGAAATAAAGAAATAATACGAAGGTGTGGAGAAACCATCCAAAACAAAAAGCCAAGGAATCTCAGATGAGGGTAAGAAACTAATTGAGAGTGATCAGGATGTCATTAATGATAACTCATTATTTTTCCACATCTTATTTGCATACAAGAATGGTACATTGAAAATACAAGCATTTAAAAAGTTGACTGGTTTTATAGGTACTGAAATATTTAATAAATTCAAGTGCCAAAGTGCAAATAATCTTATGGGAGTAGCAGAAATACTTATTGTAGAATTTCCCCACACATACAAAATATTGACTGCTTTGTTATTTTCTAATATATATATATATATATATATATATATATATATATATATATATATATATATATTCAGTGCTTTACAGTAAGAGGAAGGGCATTTTATTCCACTGTGCCACAAAGATAGCGATACCTTCTATTTGTCTGTAATTTGGTAAGCTATAAATCAGGCCTGCACAACTGCTTGTAGCCCACCTAAGGATTTGGGGAGGCCCACAAAAAAAATGTAGAAGAAAACATCTACATTTTTTGTGGGCTGCCAAAATCCTTCGGCGTGCCAGGAGGCCACAGGATGTGCAAGTCTGATAAACACTTGCCTACTGAGTATGTTCCCTAAAGTTGTTTTTTAAACCACTATTATCATTATATTAGATAAGTTGAGTAGTTCATATTATTCCCATTTTAAAGATGAGCAAACTGAAGTTCTGAGATCTAAAATGACTGGTTCACACTCACATGAAGATCTGGACCCAAAATCCATGTCTGCTGATTCTATGGTCCTATCCACTACCCCTGATTAGAAGTTCTTGGGGGCGGAGCCAAGATGGTGGAGGAGAAAGACTCACCTATGCTAGGTCCGAACCCACAGCCCATAGATTTCCTGTAAAAAGAACTCCTGACAAATTCTGGAACAGTGGAAGCCGCGCAGCAACACAGTGAAGGAGATTTCCGTTGCAGAGAGCCCTGAAAAACCAACCGCAAAGGTACCTGGGACGGGAGCGGAGCCCTGTCCTGCCGAGCGCTTCCCTCCCCCGCCCCGGCCA
>CM053769.1:564222061-564252024 GCA_028658325.1 Potorous gilbertii | reverse complement strand
GCAGACCTAGAAACAGAGGCGTACTGGAAAATATTTAACACCTGACTCTGAAAAAAATGGATGTACACTTTTAATTTTAATATACATTATAACATTTTTCCATCTTTTTAAAAGTGTAGGTAATCAACAAAGCAATGAATCAAGCCTGGATTTGTTGCATTTGCTGATTTCTGAGGTGTAAAGGTTTGTGCTGGAATTTTAACAGTTGGCTCTCCAGAGCTGGTGTAAGCTAGCTCCAACATATCCCTGAACAGAACATGCATCAACTGATTAATAGTCCAATGAACTTTTTACTTTCCTATGCTGCATCCTTAATAGGAAGGTATCATGAGAAAAAGGGTGTTTTATCTGATTCTGGAAGTATGTTAGGACTTCTGCAGATGGAAAGGAGGATTGAGTGCCATAAGCATGGGCACAGAGGAATTCAAGTGGGAGATGTGTTCATTACATTTTGAATAGTCTAGTTTTTCTAGAATAGACAGTATGTTCAATATATAATTTGAGGAAGAGAACATGTAAAAATTCTAGAAAACATTCTAAAGCTTTAAATGCATGCTATCTATGCACTAAATCCATTAGAGTAGCTTCTGATCTTTCCTAACTATTTTGTTTGAATTTTGTTATATCAAATAACTCTTTAAAGAAATTGTATCATTGACCAGGGCGTAAAATAATCTTGTGGAGATTTAATCATGTTTCAAACAAAAGCAGATTTGAGTCATAAATGGCAGTCACTAGCACATAGTAGGGACTCAATATTTCTTGGATGAATAAACCAATGAATTAAACCTCTAATTCAGCAGATGTGGAATACAGAACTTCACGGAACTATATACTCTCTTAATTATTTTCTCTTCCATTATTTTTTCCTTTGCGATGGGTACCAAAACAGGAAAAATATAGTAGATGTCATATTTAATTTACCTACATATATGTGATCTGTTGAGACAAACCCATGAGAAATATAATGCTGATTCCACATGGAAGGGCTACCCCCATGTCTTGTTTCTTTCCAGTTGGAATGGCCCATGAGCAGCCAGCTTCAGAGGGTCAGTTTGACAGCTCCACTCCTGGGCCAGCTAGTAGTCACTGATTATAAACTTAATTAGAGGGGGGATGAGGTGGAGAAAGCAGCCTGCACAGACTAGTTCAGAAAATAACGAGCTTTAATACCTTTGACATTGAAGCACCTGCTGAGGGCACAGCCTGCTGTTCAGCTGACTGACCCTTCTCTGAAGACAGGGTATGTCACTTCACTTCTGAATATGTGCATCCTCCAGCTACCCAGGAGACCAGAGGATGGGAGGTGTGGCTCGGGGGCCTTGTAGACCTCTATATTTCATACAATGCTACAAATCAAAATTTCATTCTGCAGCAATCAAAGAGGAAATTCATCAACTCTGTCCATGTAAAAGGGGATACATCTGTCCACGATTAGGGCCAGTATGATTCATTATCTGTGTGTTATGTATATCTGACAATTTATATTTATCTTATATACATATTATATATAACATATATTACATACATATAAATATGCACATGTGTGCAAATCACATATATTTACATACACAGAGATAAGCAGACATATTTGGAGATGTATTTCTTTTTTCCTTTTTCACCAATATGTAGGACTATTTCCTGTAATTGCAGTAAAGTACACAGATGTAGCCAACCATGAACAACTCCTTTTGGCCTATCCATCCCAGGCTGCCTTTTGCCTTCATGCCACTCTGAGTCACTCCCTTTGTGAAAAGTGTTTAAGTAAACAGTTTGGAACCTTTTAAAATGAGTGTATTTACTGTGCTTTATTTTTCTCCCATTCAGTGCTAGTGAAAGGTTCTGGAATGACAACCCCTTGAGGCTGGACTCCTGTTTATTAGAGAACAGACTCTGTGTGAGCAGAGGCACTGCAGGCTTCCTCCTCAGTGACCCCTGCCAAGGCCCCTCACCCCTGACCCAGACCAACTTTCCTTGGGGACATCAAGTTCAGACCCCATGTCTATCCAACTGTGGCTTCTGCTAAGAATATGATGGAACATATTCTGATGTTGTCACCCTTCCACTGGAAATTGGACCGAGAAATTAGAGCAAGTGTGATATTGCAGTGTTCACTGTGTGTTGTGTGTCCTGGATTTAGCATCCTACACATTTTGTTATTGAAGCTCAGACTTCAGGTTTGCTTCTTTTGCCACCTCTGCTGCCATATAAGAGGACATGGGGGTACTTTCCTTGGTCTGTGGCCTTTCCCTTTATGTCCCATATCCTCCTGAGTAAGTCATTGATAGCAACACACTGCCTGGTTAGTCATAACCTACAGTTGTGAGGATACTATATGATAGGCAATTATAGATACATAAAGTAGAAATTTCTGCTTCCAAGCTCCCCAGGCTGCAAAGATAACCCAGTTTCCCATTCTATAGAAATCTCTCAGCTCAGTCTATCTTTTTTCTATTATCTGAATTTTATCTTTATTTTTTTTGATTTAGTTTTCAGCTTTATGCCAGGCAGTGGCTTTGACTCTATAAACTGGCATATGTATATCAGGCAGTTGGGAAGGCAATGGATAGAAAGTTAGACCTGGAGGCTAGAAGATCTGAGTTCAAATTTTGACCTTCGATACTTACTAGCTGTATGACCCTGGTCAATTCACTTAATCTCCGTTTGCCTCAGTTTCTCAGCTATAAAATGGTAATAAAAGCAGCACCTATGATGCAGAATTGTTTTGAAAATCAAATGAGACTTTATTTGTAAAAAGTACTTAGCCCAGTACCTGACCCATAGTAGCACTACATAAATGTTTATTATTCCCTTCTCTATGTAGATGCATTCATTTACATAGCATGCACACATAGGCTGTCTTCTGCAATAGGCCATGGATGTGTATAACATTTATATATAGGGTTTTAAGTTTGGCAAAGCATTTTATAATAGTATCCTGTTTTCTCCTCACAACCACCCTGGGAAGTAAAGTGCTAGATCACCTTCCTTTTATAGGTGAGGTAATTGAGACTGGGAAGGTTTAAGTGACTTATTCAGGGTCACACAGCTGGTAGTAACTAGAACTGGATTTAAATTCAGGTAGTCTTGACTCCAGGTCCAGCATTCTATCCGCTGAACTACATATACATCCAGGGGTGGGGAACCTGTGGCATCCAGGTCACATGTGGCCTTCTGGGTCCTCAGGTGCAGCCTTTTGGTCGAGTCCAAGTGCTGTAGAACAAATCCTTTTATTAAGGAGATTGATTCTGTGAAGTTTGGATTCTGGCAAAGGGCCACTTGAGGACCTGGAGGGCCACATGTGGCCACGAGGACACAGGTTTCCCACCCCTGGTGTAAATGTTTTAAGTTTGTATCCACATCAAAGGAAGAAGGAAGGTGTGATACATTATCTCTAATGTCATTTTAAGTTCGAACACGTCATGAATAATGAATAGTCATTGGACACCATGTATCAGAGAGATAACATGATAGTGGATAGAAGGACAGCCTTGAAGCCAGAGGGCCCAGATTCAAGCTCTACCTCTGACATGATAGATGCGCGACTCCAGGCAAGTCTCTTAATGTACCAGGGCTTGCTCTTGTCAACTCTCAGGCTGTAAGCTGCAGAAAAGATGCCAACCTGTGTTAGTAGAGGGGGGTTTCTTCTCTCCAGAATTCCCTACACCTGTGAAATCATAGATCCAGTCCTAATTCCTCTTCCCTTACTACTTGGGTGTTCCCATTCTAAGGGCCAAGCATACAGAAACAAAAGTTAAAATAGTTATTGCCCACAAGGAGTTTACATTCTAATAGGTACTAGAAGGTGACAGCACCTGGGAAGGGCGGGGTCTAGGCTGGGAAGGATACTTTAGTTACTTCTATGGTAAGTGGGGGCAAACTCTCCAAGGAAGAATGACAGATCTGATTTTGTCATGCTTTCTGAATCCAAGGGGTGGAGAGAGGGAAGGTGAGTGGTGGTGGTGAAACTGCTGGGAAAGCATCTGGGGAGAAGAGATTGGAGTGAAGGATCTTGCCTGAGATACCGGGCCACATGCAACAGTCATCTCAGGGACATATTGTCAGGCCCCTTGTAGTGTCTCTCCAATGAAATTATATCTAGTTAAAAAAATTTTTTAAATAAAAGACTTAAGAACTGATCACACATATGTTTCCTTTCTAATGTAAATTGAACTTGCCAATTAATGTTCTTTATAACCAACTAATCAGTCAGTCAACTTATTAAGTGCTTCCTTGCTATCCACATGCCAGTAGTCAGAAGTTGGGAGAAAAAACTCTAATGCCTTCCCATGGCCTTCCTTACCAGCCCCTGACTCCCTGGCCAAGAACAGACAGAAGCAACATAATTCTGGTCCTAGTGATTGCCCTCAAAGGCTGTTGTAGCTCAATCTATCACTCAAGTCACAGGCATTTATTAAGTGCCTACTATGTGTTAGGTTCTGTGCTAGGCAGGGTATACAAAATCAAATGAAACTGGCCCTGGCCTTGCAAATTTACATTCCATCAGCGACCCCAAACAATTGCTCCCGTGGTTAGATTATAGAACACTGTAAAACATCTATCCTATCCATGGATACAAAGATGCCATTCTACCCCTATGTTTAGAAAGAACTACTTTGGAAGGTTTAGTTCTGCTTAAAACTTGATGCTTTTTATTATCTTGATACAGACCTGCAACCCCCCACAAGAGCCTAGGTTGAGGATTGCAGCATTTTGCATGATCTGTTACCTAAATGGGCTGGGACTGAAAGGGGCACTTTACAGGAACAATCACAAACTCTTGGAAAGCATAGTGCATGAATGCTGAAGATAGTTTCCCTTCATCCAGTCCAAACCGTCAGGTCATGTCAAACTAGGCTAATATAAATGTCAGTGTGGAGCTTTCAGTTGTGAAATCACTGTTTGTGGCAATGCAGTTCATTTTCAGTCTTCCAGCTCTGTGCATGCTATCTGCTGACATGTCTGACAAGTATATCCTTTGCCAAAATAAAAGCAGCATCAGCAGTTCTCCTGTGAACATGTACATATGTACTTGTATGTGTGCATGCATATATGTGGATTACCATTGAGACATATTCTTGTTAGAACCTCATTAGAGCTACAACGAACATGTCTCCATTTGCTTCCAAACCACCAAGTTTAGGGAGTCTGAGCTGTCTTCAGGAGCCATCACACAAGTTCATAATGACCACCACAGTGTAGAGTTATAGAGACATACAGTAAAGGAATTAATTATGGGGAACATGGAGTCCCTCTAGGAATAGACTGAAGCTTTAACACCTCCCAGGTGAATAGTCTGCCATTCCATTTAAGTCTTAGTTCTGTTGGCTCAATGTAGCAGAGAGCCTGCTCTACATAACAATGCCTTACAAGGTACACCTGATTAAACTTGCTCAACCCACGTGATACAGGAGATGCCCTTGTCAGTGATGGGGTTATCTTTCCCTGGCAAGGTGCCAATGTTCAATTCAGCTCAACCTTCCGTTAGTTTTTATGTCACCTGCTTTTTTCCCTCTCCTTTTAACCATTTCTTGTTGGATTCCAAGAGATACCAAAAAAAAAAATTGAAGGCCCTTGTAATGTGGGATATTTGACTTCTTTTGATAAATTCTAATCCAAATGATATCTTTCAATGGCAATGAATAGCAAAATCCCCTAGTATGTTATTTATGTTTCCTTCACAGCTGCCTTCATTCAAATGAAACTGTGTTATTGGATTAGAAAATTAGAACTCGATGAGAATTCAGAAATCATCTCATTCAACTCCCTTATTTTACATATAAGGAAAATGAGGCCCAGAGAGAGTTGCCAAGGTCGTACAGGTAGTGGATGGCAAAGGTAGAATTCTTTCAAATCCTCTTAATCGAGAATGACTACTTATTTATTTCATTATATCACCCCTTAATCTAAGTAGGCTGATGTAGTTCTGTGGCAGGAAGGTGTGATTCTCCGATCTGCATGTAAAAATTGGTACATCTTGAGTATGGATTTTATGATCCTATGAGATGTGTGATGTATAGTTTAATGTGTGTGATTGTGCTGCATGTGTCCATTGGTAAGTTTAATACAAAGGCCTGAAAGGTAGCCTGGATAAACACTCTCATAGTGAGAAGTTTTGTGTATGTAGGTTTTAAACAAGGTTAATTACTAATATCCAACTCAAGAGGCATTTTTAATTAAGATCCTACTATGTTCTAGGCATTTTACTAGGTACTGGGGATAAAAAGACAAAAATAAAAAAAAATCTGCCCAAAAGAACCTGACATTCTACTTGGAGTAAATGGAGATAGAAAGAACACTAAAAAAGGAGGGATGAAGAAGGAATTCCTGTAGAAGGTGACGAGCAAAGTTTGGAAGGGAACTGAAAATTCTGAGAGGTAGAAGTGAAGAGGGAGAGTATTTTGAGAATGAGGGATAGGCTGAGCAAAAGCCAAAGGCAAGAGACAGAATGCCATGTTCGGGGAATAACTAGTACCAGGGGCCAATTTTGCTAGAGTGGGACGTTGATGAAGAAGAATGTAAGATCAGTCTGGAAATTAGGTTGCAATAAAGTTAAAAGGGCTTTAAATGCCAAATACAGGAGTTTATATTTTACCCTACAGGTACTAGAGAGCCATTGAAGTTTCTTAATCAAGGGAGTAACATGGCCCAGATGTGGTATTTTTAGGCATGTCAACTTATCAGGCATATACAAGATGAATTAGAGAAGGGAGAAATTAGAGAAAAAGATATCAGATTTGTAGACTTGTTGCAATAGTCCAGGAAAAGGGTAATGAGAGTCTAAAATGGAACAGTGGCTATGTGAGAGAAGGGGGTAGATTGAGAGACTTAGGAGAATATATATGGGGAGTAAAGGAAAGTTAAAGGGTAGAAGGTTACTGGAGACCTGGTGACTAGGATAGCTCTGCTCTTGATAGTTATAAGAAAACTGAGGGAAAGGGTAAATTTCAGGGGAAAGACAAAACTACATTAAATATAGTGAATTAAAGATGTCTATGGGGCAACCAAGTGGAGCTCTTCAGTAGGCAATTGGTGGTTCAGAGACGGTGCACAGGAGACAAAGAAATGAAAGCTGAATCTGTAGATTTAATATAGAGATGACACCAAGAAATAAAATGTGGAATGAAAAGAGAAGGTCTAGGACAGAGGTATACATGAGTAATAATTCAACAAAGGAGACTGAGAGTTTCCAGATAGGTAGAATATTATTATTAAAACCTAAGGAGGAAAGAATTATCCAGGAGTAAGAGTGGTCACAGTGTCAAATGCATATGAGAGTAAAGAAAAGACTTAGCATTTAAGAAATCTTTGATAACCATACAGAAACTAGTCTGTTTGAAACCATTGAGTTGGGAGCCTAGTTGAAAGGAACTGAGAAGTGGAGACCATGACTGTATAAAACCTTTTCTAGGAGTTTGTGAAAGGAAGGAAAGATAGGGCAATATCTGAAGGGAATGGTAGAGCCAAGTGAAAACATTTTTTAATGATGAGAAAGATTTGGGCATGTTTGTAGGAAGTAGGAAGGAGCTACTGGATAAAATGAGTTTGAAGTTTAGAAAGAGAAGAAATGATTAAAGAACTGGAAAGGGCACAAGTAGAGGAGCTGGCTTTAGCAAGGTGAAGGACCCACAACTTCCTCAGCAACCAGAGCAAAGTAGGAAAGAATAAGGGATGATGGATGTTGAGCTTAAAAAAAATTCAATATCACATATTAATAAAAATGGGGGGAAAGTATATTAAGTAAAATTTCCCTTTATAAAAACTTGTTTATTTAAGTTCATTTAAACACTTTAAATTGCTTTTATTTTAGTAAAAGCAGCTTTACCTTTGGTTAAGGTAGCTTATTCTCTGCTAAGAGTAGAAAGATGATATGAAACATATGGGTATACACACACACACATGACCAAACAACCTTTTTGGAATTTTTATGGACGATTAGATTACAGGTTGTTTGTGCTTCTTATCCCACAGTTTAGGAAGAATTCTTGGCTTTTGTTTCACACTCTAATCCTGCAGTTCTGTTCTAAGTTTTCAACCGCCCTTCTTGTTTTACCCACTGGCTTCTCTGCCTGCTCTAAATCTACCAATTATTTCCTTTAAGTGTCAGCAGTACACCAGACACACAGAGATATAACCTTTCCTCAAGTTGATGCTGTTAAACCATTACTTGAAACTGAAGTCGCAGTTGACAACTGCTACTTCAGTCACTAATAACTACTTCAGAAGTGCTATTGGTGTCTGGGCTCTTAATGTTGTAGCCCAGGGCTCAGGGAATGTCTTTACAGGTCATTTAGAACCATCCATCTGATCTGTAGCAAGATCAGTCAATCTTTCAGCTGAGTGCTCTCCCTGCAAGGTCCCTTATTTGTTCTCTCAGGGCCATATTGGCAGATGATCTTAGGCAGCCACATCGAACACTTAGCTTCTAAAGACTTTGGGCTTTGGGCATCACAACTCTTACTTGGATCCTGAATTCTATCGCTGCCTGCAAGGATTTTTTCTTCCTAAGTCTGTCTCTGCTTTGCAGTTTTGTTCTGTCCCTGGTTAAAAGGTCTTTTACTAGCATTGTGTGGATTCTCTAGCAAACCTTGAAATTGGACCAAATGGAGTTTAGGTTTGGGGGATTGTTATAAACCACAAAATTGCTTGCGATTTCCCCTGAGGTTTATAGGCAAACTCAACTTGTGGTTTTGGTGAGTCCCTATTCCATATAGGTCTGTACAGTTTGGTTTGGAAATCAAAGGAGAACTGATAAAAAAAAAAAACTATCTTATTGACTTATTGAAAAAAATTGAGTGTGATTTTTGAGAACAATTTAAATGAATATCTTTAAAATTAAATAAAAAGAATATAGTGATGTGCTAATATTCTATTGAAGTCAACTACTGAATTTCCTAACACTCTGCTTTGAATTACATTGTGAAGATATTCCAATTCTAAGCAATCTAAAGACACCACTGATAGTTTCTCTGAATGCATGGACATCACACCCCACCCCAATGCAAATGCACAGATTGGAGTCAGAGAATGAATTTTTAACATGATACGGATGCCTGCCAACAAGTAAATGGATTGGAGAAGCAGACAGAGAGTCAACGAATATTGATGAAGGAAGGTGCCCTCTTGTCTGTCTGTCTTATTTCCTCTTTCTGCCTTCTCACCTTCTTGGAATTCTCTCCCCCACCTTCCTCTACAGGATTGCTGGTATCTAAGGGCATGGCCCTAATTGTGTCTAGGAGCAAAAAACATCTTCCTCTTAATGTAAGAGTAATGATGTTAGCACCAATACCCAGGCTCAGTTCCAACTTAGGTAATTATGTTCTGCCTTCTTCAATTCCCCCTGCAGCTTTAGCTGGATACATTTTTCTTCACTTCCTGTCCTAAACTGTTGTGCCATGTTGCTGGGCTGCTGTTCAACATCTGCTCCCCCAAAGAACTGCACTTCAATAGTGGGTGAAATCCTTCCTATTTAGTGACTATATGGAGTTGGGATTATTTTAACGGAACAGAGCCATTTGAACGCAAGCTACTCTAATCCCCCTCTAATTTGTATAAAAGAAAAGGTTTGAGGTCACCCAGACTCTTCTCAGAGTCAGGAAACTTCTTTTAAAACAAAACAAACCCCTCAAATCCTTCCCCTGCCACCACTCATTTGCCCAATTCTTCACCATTTTTAGGTTTTTGCTGTCTATACCTTTTAGTTTCTGGATAGAAAGCAGAGCTTCCATCTGCAACTTTTCTTTCTACCAATTCGTCCCAAGTATACACTAGAAAAACAAGTAGGCAATAGGAGAGGTATGGTACGTCACAAGGGAGGGGCTAGAATTAAAGGAGATAGAAAAAAAGAGAGGACAAATTTCTCATTAAGAGAAATTTAAATATATACTGCTATAGTAGGACCTTGTTGGGAGGGGTTGCTATAGGGGATACTATAGACAATAGAGCATCAGTTATGATATGATGCTTATTTAGAATTTTCTTTAAAAAGTGACAGAAATCTTTTGGTCTTTCTTTTAATTATGAGGAGAAAGTTTGAAGGGTCCATTCTTTTAGAGAGTGGATATTGTGGCTCCTCCCTTGGCTTGGCCCCATTGGTTTTGCAGCCTGGCAACTGAATTACAAAATTGTAAAAAGCTTGGCTGGAGGGTGAAGGTTGTCAGAAATATTTTCCTGGGCTTGAATTGCCTACAAGAGCTACCTTCAGTTCTTGACTCAGTGACTGCAGAAGAAAAGTTATATTTTATATATTTTTATTCTCCTACTATGTGCTCTTAAACTTCAGTTATTAAAGTAGTTTTACTTGGATTTTTATGAGGCACAAGTATCTATTGCAATTTAAACAAACAAACAAAAAATGAAAAAGAACGCTGAACCTGCTGGATTAAACAAATATAGACTTAGCTAACAATCACCCTCCAATTTAAATATAGAGATTTGGAGAGAAAACTCTAAAAGTTATAATGACAGTTTAACACTCAGTAACAAATCACAATCTTCAACATTTTGTATCATTACAAGAGCAGAATGAGTCAGGGAAGTAACACCTTCCAGCTTAATAACAATTTTCACAGTGTCCTTCAAAAATTCACCCTCCATTTTTAAAAATTTACCCTCCACTGAGGCTTTATTTTACTCAGTCTATTAATTCAGATATTTCTGGGATGGAAAGTACTAACTAATTAATGGTTATACTGTAACAATCTAGAATATTTTGGTGCTCCGTCACCCTTAATCCTCCCCTAAAATATGAAAGATTAGTATTTATCATGTTGAAATTGCAATGAAAATATTTAGTCCAATAGAATAAAATCATTCAACATATGGAATTTGACCAGCAGGATCCTGGGGTTAGCAATACCCCAGCTTGTAGGGGAAATGGCCTGGAATCTTTGATGCTTATAAGTGCCTGGAGCACTCATTTTATGTCTCATCTGTAAACAAAATTGAGTATAATGCCTTGATAGTTTCAATCTGGAGTAAATACAGTATAGAGAAATTGCCAGAAGAAAAAAAAAAGAGCATACCAGCCAACCCTTGTTTCCCAAGAAGTCAAGAAGACAATATAGTATCACTTATTTAAGATGTTGCAGTTTTGACATAATGCTTATTTAGAATTGGTTTTTAAAAAGAGTGATGAGATAAATCTTCAGTTTTTTTCAAGCATGAGTTGAAATACTGAAATCTCCTCTTCCTTTAGAAAGCATCAACCATTTAATGTTTTTAAAGTTGTTTTTACATGAATTAGGGGGTTTGATTGAAGCAACGTCAGTTACAAAACCACACTCTTGTCTCTCTCTAATTTTGTCTTAGCAGCTCTTTTAAACTGCTAAATCTGGTTTTAGTGTGTGATGATTTTGTTTTGTGATGGTGTATAACAGCTGCTACTTTTCTGATGAGTTGCCTGTTTTCCATTTTATGTCTGCAAGATGTTGGTTACATCGGGCCCAGTGAGAGAGGAAACTGAGAAGGAGATACAGAAAGGGGGGAAGGAAGGAAGGGAACGATTCATAGTGGTAGAAGTCTCTTGAAATATGAAAGGGAAAGAATGTGCCACATCAGCACTTGCGATTTAAGTGTGTCCTAAAGTTTAGTGATAATAGAAGGCGGTTGTATTTCTTTGGAAGAATGTGTAGGCCCTCACCACTACATGCTGGGAACATTACAATCGTCTTCTGGTTGGTATCCCTGCCTCATCTTCCCCATTCCAATCCACTCTCTACTCAACTGTCAAATTGTTCTTAAGGCAGAAGTTTGACTGTGTCATTTCTCTTACTAAGTAAACTCCAATAGTTCCTTGTTAGTTCCAGGATCAATAATAAAATCTGTTAGGTTTTTAAAGCCCTATGTAATCTATCCCATTCCTACATTTCCAGTCTTCTTACACCTTACTCTCCTTCATATACTCCACAATCTAGTGACATTGTCTTCCTCACACAAGATTCTCCATTTTCCAATTCTGGAAATTTTCATTGCTTGTCCCTCATACCTATAATCCTCTCCTTTCAGGTACTCAAAAGGGCCCAAGTTCTCCAGAGCATCCTGGGTCATCTCCAGTCATCTTGAGGAATATCAGGTCTGCATTCAAATGGCTCTGGAGGAGTTGAGGCTGGTGACCTACACAGCTCTCCCTTATTCAAAGTCAAGTGCAAATCATGTCATCGTTTCTCTTGGCATGGTCTTCTTTGGCAACGAAGGACGAATACAATCCTATAAGTAGATGCAGCTGGCTGAATGCTAGTTGGGTAACTCACCTCCTCCTCTCCTGTCAGCCTCCTCCTCCCCTTCCTTCTCCTCTCCAAAGGAAGGTAAACTTGGATGGCCGAAAGATGGCCAGTTGACTTGGGTTTTACTGGCTCCTTTTCTATTTCTCTCCCTCTCCCTCTTCCCTCCTCTGTCCTCTCCCAAAACCTTAAACCTACTGCACTCTGAAACTGGGACTCCATTGGGGCTCTGCCTGAGGGCTCCTCTGAACCCTCTTAGTTTGAGAGTGATTATCAATAGTATCTGTTGCTGTTTCCCACCCAGCTTGATGTCTTTCTTTTTCTTGACTTTATTAAAGGGGTCATGCCCTGGCTACTTCTTAAACAGGCCTGATATCAATGAATGGGTGTTGCCTCACCCTAAGTGAAGGGCCCATGGTTTCCAGTGCATCCTGAGTCATCTCCAGTCATCCTAACGAATATCTGGTCACTGGATTCAGATGACTCCAGAGGAGAAGTGAGGCTGGTGACCTGCGTGGCCCTCCCTCACTCAAAACAAAGTCAAGCGCAAGTCATGTCATCATTTCCCTGATGGCATGATCTTCAGCAACAAAGGATGAACACAACCCTCTCCTTCCTCACCTCTGCTTCCTAGCTCTCTTGTCTTCCTTGACTTTCTTCGTATCTCATCTAAAATTCCATATTCTGTGTGAAGCCTCTTCTGACACCCCCTTAAGTCTAGTTTCTTCTCTCTATGATTATATCCAAATATATGCGTATGTATATATATAGATGCATACATATATGCACATATAAGTATATGTATACATACATATATGCTTATTTTGGCTCTTTGTACATAGTAGTTGGCTTGTTGTCTTCCGTATTGAACTTTCAGCTCCTTGAGAGCACTGATTGCATTGGGATTTGGGATTTGTTTGTTTTGGGGGGGTTGGTGGTTGGTGGGTTTTGTTTTTGCCTATTTCCTGCATTTAGCATAGTTCCTTGCAAATAGTAGATGCCTAATAAATGCTTGTTGACTTGGCAGGTGAGTCACTTCTCACCTTGATAATAAACTTGAACTCTTGGTTTCTGATTAGGAAAGATTGAATTATACACTGACTGGATTCAGCATTCAACTTGCATGTCATAGAAGGCAGTCTAAAACCATGCCTGTTTTATAGGCAAGGCAAGTACCAATGTATTAAGTTCAGGATCATTGCTTAGTTTTTCTTTTCGAATTTGCCCACTGACCATTTGTTGCTTTAGCCTCTGCCATCAGCTGATACTTGTGCCCTGGAACCAAGATTTGCAATGTGTATAAAGCTGGCTTTGATAAATGAACTCTGAAAGGTCAATAATAGGACTTTTCCCAACAACAACCTGACTTAAGGAAAAATGGCTAGAAGCTAATCAATTAATCAATTAACTAGAGCATCCACTAAGCCTGATTGATTCCCCCAATTTCCACTCTCATCCTTTGCTTATAAGCTTCCCTTCCCCCTTCACACCACTTAGTGGCTTGCCTTCTTTTCCAGAAGCTCCATCAGTGGGCTAAACTATTATGGAGATCTTAAACTGCAGGGTTTTTACAAGCTCAAATTGATTACAACTGAGCTTCTGAACTAGAGAGCTAGAATGCACATAACATTAAACAGGGAAAAGGAGAAGCTGAAGAGGAAAACTAGAGTCTAAATGCATATACTTTGGTGATTTTTTTGACTACCAGCTTTATTTGGGGACACAGACATCCATAATTTCAAAAACAATGTTATCCTCTAAAAAAAATTGTATTCCCTTCCCTTTTGGGTCATAGAATATGTTTCCCCCTTTTATTAAATAAAATAATATTGATTTGTATTTTCTTAACCATTAATAGTATTGTAGAGCAGAGGTATCAAGCATGTGGGGCCCACTACCATGAGACTCACAACACTCTTGGGTAAGATTAAAATAAATAAATCAGAAAATTAAAATACAATTGAGAAATATTGAACAGATTAAAATATAATTGGGAAATATTTAGCAAAATAAATAAAAATATAGTACAACACAGATAATGTTATTATGTGATTTTCTAAGTCAACTGTACCTGCAGAGATCCTTATATATATAGTTTAGTGGCCCTATATAGTACAACACAGATAATGTTATTATGTGATTTTCTAAGTCAACTGTACCTTCAGAGATCCTTATATATATAGTTTAGTGGCCCTATATAGTACAACACAGATAATGTTATTATGTGATTTTCTAAGTCAACTGTACCTTCAGAGATCCTTATATATATAGTTTAGTGGTCCTATTTCTATTTGAGTTTGATATCACTACTATGAAAGATTCAAGATGATATAAAATATATTGCTTACATGGTAAAAAAAAATAATAAATTAAATTGATGCAATATATCTATATCCTTTCCTAGTATATGTTAGTAATCTTCAAAAAAATTATCAGCTTGCGTTACTTTTACCCTGTCCAATCATGGTCATACCATTGTTATGAAGTGGGAATTTGCAATATAATTCAGCAAATATTTATTATATGTCTACACTGGGCTAAGTTCTGAGGATACCAAGATTTTTTTTAAAACATTAAGTGACTTTTTAGAGTAACTTTCATTCTACTGGAAAATGTAGATTTTAAACATGCAAAGCACTAACCTGAAGAACAAGAGACTAGAAGTTTAGTCTCAACTTTGCTATTAATAAACTATATGATTTTAGGCAAATTAAGACACTAGGGTGAAAGAAATTTTGCTTGCTTGCTTAAATAAGGAGTTTAGATAATTACTAATACCTCTCTTCTCTAAAATCTGTTGATATACATGTATCATATATATGTATATATACACACATTACATAACATATTATATATGTATATATGTTTTATAATTTATATACTTTAAAGACTAAACATCAGCCATGTACTAGAAAGAGCAACTAGCAAATTTATCAATTACATTTCTGTATATATTTGAACACCAAAAGTAATGTGCTGGTTTATATAAGCCATTCTTTAGTCTTTGATCACAGGTGTGAGTATATGAAAGCATTGGCTAAGCTTGGCATCCTGGTATGAAATGAGGACAGTTATTTAGCTGTTTGTTAAACATATGCGTTTATTTGTAGTCATAAATGTGCATATAAGCACAATGCTGAAGAGTGTGAAGGTGCTAGTGAAGGGAAGTAGGGAATTTAGAGTAGGAGCAACCCCTTGGTTTTCCTTTAGGAAGAGTGAATTCCACTGCCCCACTCCTGAGGAGTTATCCTGTGTTATCAATCTCAAATGACTTTTCAACCTTCTACATCTAACTATACCTTCCTTTCTTATTATTTCCCCTTAATTTTCCCTCTCTTCCTTTTTCTTTCTCCCTACTTCCCTATAGACTTAAACTCAAAGATGGAAATAATAAAAAAAAAATACCTGAAATCTGAAAAATATTAAAAATGAGAGAGTAAATAATAGGATAGGGACATGCTCAGACTATTTCTGAGATCTATAAAAAATAAGAACAATGAAATAACGTCAATGGTGATGATAACGATATCAACAACGTGACCCTCAAAGTCATATTCATGCTTCATGATCTGAGGGGTCGAGACTGCAACTGAAAAACAGGGAATTATTAGTCAAGTTTGATGTATAGCAGCAGCTCCCTGTGTCCTACAGTTTTAATGGTAACCTAACCAGAACTTTCAGGTTTCTGAAGGCACCACTGACTGGGTTAGCACCTTGGTCAGTGTCACACAATTACTCCAAAGAATCAAATGAATAGTTCAAAGTGACACAAGTTTGTGGGCTGGACCTACTATGATCAATTTCCTACATAAAATTGCAGAGTGAGTGTTTCTTAGGTTCTAGGAAAATAGGGAGATAATATACTGGAATAGATCAGAAATATCAAGATCCTACATGCTAGAAATATTTCAGCACAGAGGGCACTGACCACTAAAGCAGGCAAAATACAAGTCTAGATGAAAGGACCTGAAAATATGAATGCTTTCATTATTTCCCAGGATGAACTCATAATAAAATTGCAACCAGATCTTACCAGTTACAAGCAAGGGTTGCATAAAATACTTTTTTTTTTCAATAACATCCTTAGCTCTAAATTATACTACCATGTATTAGAGATTGGAATAGGTCAACAGTAAGAAATAATTTCACCCCTAATTCCAGATGAGATGAAATGGGAATTAAAAAATGAGGAATTACTTAAAGCTAACGAAGCAAAAGCCACTAAAAATCTTCATTTAGTTTCAACTCCAGAAATTCTATCCAATAATGACACAGATGACAAAGACAATCTCAGTATCTCAAACAATTGTGAAGAGTAGATGGGCCCACAGCTTGGAATTTTAAAAAGCTCTTTTTGAGTTGGATGGTATGAACCCAATCAATAGATCAAACAGACCAAAGAAGAACAATTCAGAAAAACTTCCCTATGCTGTAAGTATCATGAATGGACACATTCTTCCACAGTAAATCAAAAAATATGAAAGCATTTCAATATTCGTGCACAACAATAAATATTTCAACTCTTACCATTATAAAGACCACAGGAGGAAAGATAGAGCTGTCAAAGAGCACCCCTAAGGGCAGGAATGAAACATCACCATGACAGACAGCAGTCAAGACAGGCTTCTCCCCCCTTCATTAGAAGAAAACATCACAGATCAAATCACGATCACTCCCACAAAAAATACCAGAAAAACACATTACCTGATTAAGAGCAACAAAAAATAAATACTGGAAAGGAATATAGAAAACAAATGTCTATTAGAATACTCAATCAGTAATTGGAAGTCAAAACCTGATACGAAGATCAAAGCAATCCCAA
Organism: Potorous gilbertii; assembly: GCA_028658325.1. Lineage (NCBI taxonomy): Eukaryota > Metazoa > Chordata > Mammalia > Diprotodontia > Potoroidae > Potorous > Potorous gilbertii. The sequence continues at coordinate 564,234,981 of CM053769.1, read as the reverse complement.
GAACAAAACAGACAATGTAACATTGATTTAAAACTTTTCTGTAAAGTCTAGAGAAGTAAAGACATCAGAGGAGAGAGAAAATCTCTTTGAAGAAGGAGTATGGGGAAAATTTCTTGTCCTTAATAAAATCTCAAGAAGCTCAATTGAATGGATATTCCACCTGGCTAATATATGAAGAAGCCAGATTGCATTTTGTTAATATAAAGAGTAGAAGAAAGACTTGTCAAAGACGCTTCTTTGCAAAACTGGAAAATAGCAAAGCCCAAATAAGAGGTATTATGATTAGTTCAAAAATTTTATAGGAGCACACAGTTGGTCAAGAAAGCTTTTTCACCAATTACCTCTCAGATATAATTCAGGTTTACCTTTATTAACAGAAGGCACCAGATATATTGGCAAAAGATGAGAATGCTATTGACCTCTCCAGATATAGCTCAATTAATTATATGACAATTTATAACAATTCACATCTTGCATCACCTCAAACATACATCAAACAGACTCTGCAAAGGAGAGAGAGAGAGGAACATCATATACTCTATTTTTGATGTGAATTCAAAAGCTTATAGCATGTGTGTCATATACCAGGTGCTTGATAGTGGCTTGTTGTTGTCCTTTTTTCTCAAAGAGGATCAAAGTGACATCATTATGATAAAGTCAAGTTTCAATGTGTCCAACTGAGGCTGATCAGGCCATCTTGGAACATTCTACCACAAATCAGGCACAAATAGTCCATGTGAACATTTGAGGTGGCTACTCTAAATTTGCTCATCCTGTGTTTCCATGGCATTCCAAACTAACTGCTTGTTAAATTAATTAATTCTGTAGTCTAAAGAGAGGTGGATTGCGAATCAGAAGACCTAGGTGTAAATATCAGCTCTGCTACATGCTGCCAGTATTATCTTGGTTAAAAGAGTTTGTTATTTTTTTGCCCCTCAACTTCTTCATCTACAAAATGAGGTCTAAGGTCCTTCCAACTCTTAATTTTTGATCCTAGAACTTGACCTCTGAAATCCCTTCCAGTTTGAAAGCTATTAACCAGTGCTGCGTAAACTTGTAACTAATTGTTAAGATATCAGTCTGAACATTGGGCTGATGATATAGGAATAAATGCAAAGATCTGGTTATATACTTATAATCATGAGTCAGAGAAGTATGAACCATGAGAATAAGTAAGGTTAAATAAATGAGTATGGAATATTGTATATTCTATCAGACTTGACAGATGTATTGGTTAACTGTGCAGAACTACTTTTGTTTTCTCTTTATTTTTTATTGTGACAAAAATTGGCTTGTTAGGTAAAGTAAAGGGAGAGATCCATTCAGAAATAAAGGTACTAAAAATAAAAATGTTCTATTTTAAAGAAACAAAACATAATGGGAGTAAAAAGAAAATTATTTGGATTTCTATGATGAACTACCTCAGAAAGACTTCTGAATATGAAAATACGTAAGAACAAAGAGTTTGGAGCTATGGGAAGTTGTTCAACTGAAGTTTGACTTGAATTCAAGTGTTCCAACTATAAATTATCTTATATACTTAGCATTCAGAGAGACCAGAGAGAAGACTCTAATTAGACTATAGGATTCTCAAGGTCTACCTTGTAGCTAGCCATTAATTACCATGGATTACTGGGTGCAATGAGAAAGATTTTGAGGTCAAATTCTGACTTAGCTATTACTATGTGACCTCTCAGTTTCAATTTCCTCATCTGTGAAATAGGGTTAATAACATTACCTAACACAGGATTTTCATGAGTATCTAATGAGAAAATATGTATTAAAATACTTCTGTAAACACAAATACTAGCAATTATTCAAAAACTTGAATTCATGCCAAAGAAAAGCTTAAGTCTTGAAGACACTGTACTCTGTAACTATACCATATGCAGAATGGCTTTTTAATTTGCTTATCTGTGTGTGAAGATGTGTCTGGTGAATAGAATCACACTACATACATATATATGTATAATATACATATATAATCACACTACATACATACGTGCATATATGTGATATATACTACACATATATACATATGCTATATATACATGCCTAGTATGGTTTGCCTGATAATGATCACATGTCAAAAATGTCTTATATTCTAAACTAATAAATCAGTAAGAGTTTATGAAACAGCAGTCATTGTGCTAAACTCCACAATAAAAAGAAAAAACCAAAAACAGTCCTTGCTCTCAAGGAATTTATGTTCCAATTCAGGAGGAAATATATACATCAATACATGCAAGATAAATAGATGAAGGACAGCCTTAAAAGATTTGGTACTACCATCACTGGGGGCCAGAATAAACTTCATGGAGTAGGTGGCACTTAGGCTGAGCCTTAAAGGAAGCCAGAGATCCTAAGATTTAGAGGTGAGGAAGGAAATCATTCTAGGTATTCTCATACCAATGAGCAGCGCAAATATACAGAGATAGAGATGAAGCCAGCATGACATCACCAGAGTGTATATGAAGGGAAGTAATGTGTTAAAAGACTAGAAAGGGAGGAAAGGACTAAACATAGGACTTTAGGTTTGATTTGGGAGGTAACGGTACCACTGGAGTTTATTAAGATGGGGGAAAGGGTGACATGATCAAATTTGTGCTGTAGGAACATCACCTTGGCTGCAGAAGGGATTGTAGGTTGGAAGGAGAGATGTGAGGCAGAAAGACCAATTATCAGGCTACTGCAGTATTCTGGGCAAGAGATAAAATGAGAGCTTAATCTACTCTAGGTTGTGTGAGCAGAGAGAAAGGGAGATGCACAAGAAGTCTTATGCCATTAGAAACTGTAATGTTTGGCAACTTATGTGGATCTGTAGGGTAATCAAGAGAAAGGAGTTGAAAATGACATTGCAGTTGCAAATCTGAGGTGACCATGACCAGGTGCTATTATTAAACCAATTTTATAAATGAAGAAATTAAGTAAGACAGAGAGTAAAAATGACTTTACCAAGGACACACAGCAACTAAGCGTCTAAGACCATAATTGAATTCAGGTCTTCTGGACTCCAGGTTCAATATTCTATCCAGTATACCCACCACCTGCAGAGAAATGTATCTAGGAATCATCTACAAAGAGCTGATCATTAAATCCATGGGAGCTCATGTGTTCATCCAGTGAGAGACCTTACCTAAAAAAGGGCACAGAGTGGAGCCTTAGGAGATACTCACATATAGTGGCTGTGACATAGATGGCCATCCACCAACAAAACAACAAAAACTGAGGAACAGTTGCCCATAGGTGGAAGGAAAAATAAGAGAGAGAAAAGGGGGTCACAAAAACCCAGAAAAGAGAGTGTTAAGTAGGAGAAAGCGGTCAGCAGTGGTCAGTGGTGCTGAGAAGTCAGGAAGGAAAAAGATAAGGACAGAGAAGAGCCATGAGAAGAGAATGTGGCAGTTAAGAGACCAGTGGGGCAAATTGACTTCTGCTGCTGCTAACTTGCTTCTAAAGATAGAAAATGGAAGAATATAGAAGCACAGGCTATGTACTCAGGGCTGTGATCCAAAGCAGTGTCCAAATATTAGGGAGAGAGCCTCCAGTTTGATTTACTCCTGCCATTCTGTCATGCCCATCCCTGTTTTCACCTTGCTGGATGAAACTGTCAAGGTCTCCTTATATATGGTTGAAGTCCCTCTCAGTAATACAGCTACCCCTCCCACCCAGTGTCTTTCCTGTAATCTGCCCCAACACATTTGCCCCTCTTCCACCCTGAAGTGATCTTGAGTGTTCCTCTACCAAGGGCAATGAAGCTGTATTTCTCTATTTACTCAACTCTTGGCTTTCCTTTCTAAGACTGCCAAGAAGGGGGCCATTTAAAACCCTGTATGGGAAATTTAATTTTTAAAAATGCATTGTTTTAACTGCTGGCTGTATAACTGTCATCACTGTGCTTTGGGTGCACAAGAATTTGATTGCTCATTGGCTTGCATCCTTAAACTGTCATTTAAACTGTTTTTGCTGTATCATTTTAATGACGTTGTGATATTGATTTTTCCTTAAATAAGACTGCCACTGGAATAAAGTCTGTGTTCTGTCTTTTCTACATGAAGATGATGCCCCTGACCCATGTACTTTGAGGTGTTTTATCCCAAGTAGTGATGATGGGTTTGCGTTGAATCATTCACACCTTCTCACATAGCCAAGGAAATGTATTTGTGAGACATCTGGCTAGGGCTAGGAGAACCTTTTATAGTTTATGATGTGATACTTTTTTGAATGCAGTTAACTGTATAAGAATAGAACATACATTTACTTTATTACCAACATAGTCTAACCAAGAATCCTAACTCAGAGTCAAAAGAATAGGCATCTCAATTCAAATTAAAAAAAATATTTATTTAGCACCTACTTGGGGCAAAATATTGAACAAAGGCAAAGAAAGAAAAGAAGGAAGGAAAGAAAGAAAGAAGGGAAGGAAGGAAGGAAGGAAGGAAGGAAGGAAGGAAGGAAGGAAGGAAGGAATAGATCCTGCCCTCAAGGGGTTTACTTCCTAATGGGTAGATATGGCATCTAAAGCTTCTTTATTTTTCTTACCATCCCCCAGTCTTTCTCTTGAATTTTAATACCACATTACCAACTATCTTTCAGACATTTCAAACTGGAGATCCTGTAGTCATCTCAACCCCAGTATGTCTGAAACATAACTCATTATCTTCTTCCTCTTCTGCTCCAAAAATCTCTTCCTTTCTGCATTTTCCTCTTCATGATGAAGGCACTATCATCCTCCCAGCCAAGGCTTATGCCAACACCTTATACCTAGTTGGTTTTCAACTTTGATGTCTTCCTTAACTTCTTGCTTATACATAGCCCATCTGTTGCAAGATGGGAATCATAACAGTACCAACATTACAGGGTTATTATGAATTAACAACTGAGATAATATCTGAGAGCACTTGGTGCAGTCCTGGCATATAATGGATGCTTTATAGATGCTTATTGTCTTCTCTACCCCCCTTCCCCCTTCCTTGTATCAGATCTCATTTGCACTATTAAAAATGAATTTTTGTTTGTTTTAAATAAGTTTTTATTAATGTGTTTAGCTTTCCCTACACCACTATAGCTTTCCCCAGTATCCTTTCCCTTCCCTCTACAGAGAGCCATCCCAGATGGCAAATAGCATTTTAAAGAAGGAAAAAAAGGAAGAATCAACATAACTGATCAATATACATTTAAAAAGCTGAAAAATATGTGTAATATGTGTTGTACTTAATTTACAAGTGTAGCACATATGAACCTCCCACCTCTGCAAAGGAATAAAGTGGAAATATTTTCTCATATTTCTTCCTTAAAGCCTTGTTGATTGGTATACTTTTAAATTATTCAATTTTTTAAATTAACATTTTTTTAAAATTCATTTTTATTTTTTCTTAAACTCTCTCCCTTGTACGCTCCACTTTGAGAAAGTGAGAGAAACAAAACCCATTACACATATGTATGGTGAAGCAAAACAAATTCCCACATTAATCATGGACCCTCCTTCACCACCCCTCTCCTCTTCCCTCTTGCCACAAATGCCTCAAGCTGCACCCTGAGCCCATCTTCGTTTGAAGGTGGGTAGCATGTTTCATCAGGAATTTTCAGGAATTGTGGTTGGTCCTTGTGTTGATCCAAGTTTCAAGGTCTTTCAAAGTTATATGTTTTTATGATACCATTATTGTATAACTGTTTCCCTTGGTTTCATTCATTCACTTTGTATCAGTTCCATACAAGTCATCCCAGGTTTCACTGAAACCATTCCCATTTTTATTTTTTATGGTGCAATAGTATTCCATCACAATCATCTACCATAACTTGTCCAGCTACTCTCCATTGATGAGCACTCCCTTGGGTTCCTTTGCCACCATGAAAGGAACTGCTATATTCTAACATTCACTTTTGATTTTGTGTATATGTATGTATGTATCTGTGTCTGGTTGCTATTTCCATTTATACTGTTGTAGCCAATGTGTTTACTGTATTCTTAACTACTTAATTTCACTCTTCGTCAGTTTATGTTGTCTTTTTGTGCTTCTTTGTAGTCATCACATTCAGAGTTTCTTACAACACAGAAATATTCAGTGACATTCAAAACAATTTGTTTAGTCATTCTTCAATCAAGAGTCATCTACTTTGTTTACAATTCTTTGCTATCACAAAAAAAAATTACTACAAATATTTTTTCTGCATATGAGGACTTTCTTCTTATAAATGACTTTCTTGGGGTATAGATGTACTAATGAAACCTCTGGGTCAAAGTATATGGATTTTTTAGTCACTTTATTTTTATAATTCCAGACTGTTTTCCAGAATCATACTGATTCATGGCTCCATCGACAATGTACCAGCGTGCCTGTCTTTCCACTACATCTCCAATACTTACTATTCCTATCTTTTGTCATCTTTGCCAATTTATAGGGTGTAAGGCAAAACCTAAAGATTATTATGACTTGAAATTCTCATATTAGTGATTTGGAGCTTCATATGGTTGTCACTATTTTCCAATCCTTTTTTGGAGAGTTATTTGTTCATACTCTTTGATCACTTATCTATTGGGGAACGGCTTTTGGTATTATCTATATCTATTAATTGTGGGGTTTTAAAATATGCATAGCTTGAATATCAAGCCCTTAATGGAGAAATTTGAAGCAATTTTTTTTCTTCATTTCACCACTTCCTTTTTTATCCTATATATATTAAATTCTCTGCAAATTTTTTTTTCAGTTTCATGGAATCAAAGTTATCTATTTATCTTTTATGTCTCTATCCTTTGACTAAGAATACATCCCCTAATCATAGCTGTGAAAAGCAAATGGAATATTTCTCTTCTAATTTTTTAGAAGTATTATCTCCAATATAAAAGTAATGTATCATTTAAAAAGTATTGTGGAATATGGTGTAAGGTGTTAGTATATGCTTAATTTCTGCCAGACTGCTTTCTAGTTTTCCCAGTAGTAGTAGCAGTTGTTGTTGTTTTGTCAAATAGAAAGTTCTTCCCTAAGTAATTTGTTTTCCACTTTATCAAAAATTGGGTTATTGAGTTTCATTGTTTCTCATTCTCCTTTGTCTAGACTGTTCCAATCATCTACCTCTCTATTTTTTAACCAATACCAAATTGTTTTGATGACTGCTGCTTTATAATAAAGTTTGAAGTCTGAAAGTGCTATTCCCTGTTCATCTCTATCTCTTTTTTGCAATTTCCTTCTAATTAATCTCCCTGCCTTAAGTTTCTCCCATTCCAATCTGCCTCCCACGTTGCTGCCAGTGTGATTTTCCTAAAGTACAGGTTGATATTATCCCCTACTCAGTAAATTCCAGTGGTTCCTTCTTATATCCTGGGTCAAATATTAAACCCCCTATTATTTGATATTTAAAGGACTTCTCACTGCCTTTTCAACTTTCTTATATTTTACTGCCATCTACACATATCTTATGATACAGGTACACTGGCCTACTTTCTGTTCTTTATATATAACATTCTATCTCCCAGTACCATGCCTGAAATACTCTCCTTCCTTATCTCTCCCTTCCAGCTTCCTTTGCCTCCTTTAAGACTCAACTCAAATCTCACTTTCTGCAAAAGGTCTTTTATTGTCCCCCCTCAATGCTTAGAATTTCCTCCTGAGATTACTTTCTGTTTACCTTTTACATAACCTGTATGTACATAGTTATTTCCATATTGTCTCCTTCATTAGAATCGGATCTCCTACTTGAAAATAGGAACTACATTTTTAATCTTTCTTTTTAGACTCAGTTCTTAGCACAGTGCCTGGCATTTAGTACGTGTCCAATAAATGCTTGTTGATTGATTGATCAAAGAAATAAGTAAATAGTAGGTGTATAAAACATATCACAGAGGTATTTCCATAGGGAGGGTCAGAACTGGGGAGATCAGCAAAGACTAAATGGAGGGGGTGGCACCTGGTAGACATGAAGAAAGAACATTCAAGACCTCAGGACTCTAATAATCAAAAGGACAGAGACAGAAGCTAGAATGTCCAAAGCCGGGAATTGCTAGCCGACTGATTTGACTGAAAGAAAGGGTACACGAAGGTGAGCAATATTGGAAAAAACTGTAAAGGTAGGTGAGAAACAGATTGTAAAGTGTTTTAATTGTAAGGCTCAGAGCTTTGTATTTTATTTTATGAGAACTAAGAAGGCATTAAGCCTTTTGAGGGATAGGGGAAATGATGTGGTCAAACATACTTTAGGAATATCAACTTGACAGCTGTGCGAAAAATACTTGGAAAGAGGAGACTGTAAGCAAAGGAAATGATTACGAGATGATTTCAGTAGTTTAGGTCAGATACGACCGATGTTTAAACTAGTAGAATAAAGACTGCGAGAGTGTAACATAGGGATGGATTAGTGGAGAAAAAAATCAATGAGACTTAATACCTGATTAGATAAACGGAATGAAGAGAGAGGAGTCAAAGATGATTCCCAAGTTGTGAGTTTGGGTGATTAGAAGAACAGTGGTACTGTCAACAGAAATGGGGAAGTTTGAAGGAAGGAATTGTGTAGGGGAAAACATAATGAGTTTCATTTTGTATTTGTTGATTTTTAGACATCAATGGGATTTCAGATGGAGAGGTTCAACAGGTATTTGGTGACATGGGAGTGGAATTTAGATTTAGGACTTGTATCAATTTGTGATTTATCTATTTAGAGATTATCATTGAACCCTGGAAGCTGGTAAGATCATCAAGGAGAGGGTATAGAGAGACAAGAGAAGAGCATTCAGGATATCTTGGAGGATGCCTACACTTAGTGGGTGAGAGAAAAATGATATTGTAGCAAGAAAATCAGAAGTCTTCATCAGCTTAAAGTCAAGAAAACCACATTTAAACTTCTTATGGCTTGTAGAACAGGCAAATTGTCTTGCTGGAATCCAAGCTCTTTGATCTGAACCCTCAAGGAGTAGTGTTGGACAGCACCCAACTAGACTGTATAAATCACAGAGAATGAGATTATCAGTTATGTGCCATAACTTGGAAAAACACTTTCATACTCTGGCTCAGGTTCCCAACCCAAATGTGAAGTTTTACAGTTTGAATATTAATGAGGAAGTTTCACAATAATAACTTGAAATAATTGAAAGAAAAGAGCTGAGCTTGAATATTTACTCTTTAAAATTGCTTATTAAATAAAATGCTAACTAGATAAACACACACCCTCGAAACTTCATTATTTCTTTTGAAGATATCACCATTCTTCCACTTCTCTAGGTCTGCAACCACAAAGTGATTCTTTACTCTTTTATTGCTCTAATTTTCATGTCTAATCATTCATGAAGTCATATCAATTCTATCTCAACAATATCTCTGTACTATGATACCCTATTTCAGCTTCTTATCACTTCTCACCCAAACTATTGTACAGCCTCCTAATTACTATCCCTGTTTTCAGTTTTTCTTCTTCCAGTGTGTCTTCCACCCAGCGCCCAAATAATCTTACCAAAGTGTACTTCTGAGCATGCCTGTCCTTGCTGAAGAATCATCAATGGCTCCCTATTTTTTTCAAGTTAAAATATATACTCCCCAATATAGCTGTTAAGTCTGGCTCCAACCTTCTTTTGCAGATTTATACAGCATTACTCTTCCTCATGCACTCTGTATTCCAGCCAAGCAGGCCTACTTTGCTCTTTCCTGAATTAGTATCCCATCTATCTACCTCTGTGTTTTGGCACATATAATCCTGCATCTCAGAAATGTACTTCTTCTCTCCCTTTTGTCAAGACCCAACACTCTGAGGATCAACCCTTTCCTGATCCTCTTAGCTATTAGTGTTCTCTTCCTCCTCAAATTATCTTGTACTTACCTCTCTCTGTAAATGTTTTTCCCTCCAAAGAAGATAAGCTTCTTGAGGAACATGGGCTGTTTTTCTTTTAGATTTAATATATTGTTAGTATGGGCCAGCTCTGCTAACCTAGGCTACTCTAGTAATTCGGGGAAAGGGGTTAGATAAGTGACTTGTGGAACATAAAATTCAATAAAAAAAATAACCTTGTTGATTACAGACTGAAAGAACTCATGATAAATAACAAAGAGAACTTTTTAAAAATCTGTTTTTTTATACTTCCACAGTTATGTTGGAAGCTAATCAAAATAGATCAGGAAGGTGTTTTCCCCAGGACAGGTGAGGTACCAATAAAATCTTTGATATCCTTTGCCCCTAGGTTGGACCTTTTATGTCACAGGTGATTAGGAAGCCCACCTGCATTCTCAGCCCTTAAAAGGACTGGCTAGCTTATACTAGTTTCTATTCCTACCACAATGTCTTGTAAGTAGTACTTACTTAATCAGGGCTTAGGCAGCTAAGTGATGTGGATAGAGTGTTGGACTTGGAATCAGGAAGCCTAATCAACCTGAGTTCATATCTGGTCTCAGATACTCACTAGCTCTGTGACTCTTGGGTAAGTCACTTAATGCTATTTGCCTCAGTTTCCTCATCCATAAAATTAGGAAATGACAAACCACTCTAGTGTCTTTGCCAAGAAAACTCCAAATGTCAAGAATAGTTGGACACAACTAGACAACAACAAATCAATGCTTGTTGAACTGAATTGAATTTTCAATGCTGTCTGTGTTAATTTATCTCAGGTCTATAACACTTTTAACTTTACTAACAAAAGACTTCTTTGTTGGTATTTCAATGTCTCTATCATGTCTTCTATTGGAGTAATTCTTACTGAAATTCACATCTCATTCATGACTTCCTGTTAATATTCCTATGCTCCACTTGTCCACTCACTTCTATGAATCATCTTCAGCAGAGGAAAGAGGCCTTCCTTTACATTTCATGCCTTTTAATGAATACGGATCCCAGGGACTAGCTGTCAATAATCCTTTGGGTAAGATACATAATCAACCAAACTCCTTTACTGATCATGCATCATGTTAACAGTATCTCTTTTGCTATTTCTCCTGCACAGTTCTTCATTGGAAATATTTCATCTCCTTTGATTCACTTGATCTCTGTGTGAGGAATGTAGGGTGAGTATTAACATCCTTATTTGCAGATACAGAAACTGAGGCACAGAGAAGTTGATTCCCCAGTGGATGTTTAACAATTATACTGTGAGGCTTCTCTTCTAAAACTATCCAACTCTTGATTTTGTTCTTTTATTCTGAGCAGTTATAATTCTGAATACAATTTAAAGCATCTTGGCTTATGAGATGAAGTTCAAAATGCATTTGAATCTTAAAAATGAAAAAGTTATACAAAATATTTCTTTCCACTGGCCTGTATTTCTTGAAAGATTTCTAGCCACGAGAAACATTCCTTTTCATGGTCAATATTATTTGTAAAACTGAAAATCTTTATCAGAGACAGCTAAAAATAAGTAATAATATATATCCTTTTTCAACAAACATTCTAGTTCAATGAAAGGAAATACTATATATGTATTAAAAATTAAAGATACAAAATTATTAGATTTCAAAATAAAATCTTTTGCTTCTTGATTTATGCGTGTACATACATACATATATTTACATAAAACAACATGAGAATCTGGAAAACATCACATATTTTTAAAAAGAACTGATATCTTCTTGCCCTTGCCCCCATTATGGGAGCTGACTTTCCAGGTCAATAGGCCCTTAAATGTCATGAATTGCAATATATGTGGCAGATGACACTTGTCAAAAGACTCTGTGATCAATTCAGATACAAATCTGACATGAGGATTGAAGGAATCTGAATCAAATCCATCCATACAATAAAACCTAGGTTTAACCCAATGACACTGGAAGCAACACGTTTCAGGGAAAAATCCTTGCTCTACCTACTACAATATTCCCTAGGCTTTCTTGGTCATTAAATCTGTGTAGTTAGGAAGCATATCCTCTTAGCAAAATATTAGTCAGGCTTGTAATTTGCCAATTGGGCAGAAAATTATGCATCTAGAAATGGAGCCTATTTTAGAAAAGGTTTGCTTAATATAGTTTCATAAGCACAGGGATTTGGTGATGTCAGAAAATTATCTAGATAATTCAAAGGAAAAAATGCTAAGCTGAAATGCACATATATTTAAGCAAAAAAAAAAAGAAAAGAAAAAACACTTTCATTAGTGTGAGTGTATGTGTGTGTGTGTGTGTGTGTGTGTGTGAAATTCCCTAGATTTTCACCCGTACAGCATGTCAGCTAACCTTCTTAGAACAAATGAATATTCTTGGTAACAGACAAAGCGATCAGGTTCGGGGACCAACTTCTTATTTATTGGGTGTTCCACAAAGGGTAGATAGGATGTGGGAAGAAACAAGAACTTTGCCGGAATTATATGTGTAAGTGTTTCAGTTGTTTAACCAGTAGAGGTACATATAACCTTCATTTTCTGAATCCAACAGCCTAGTTTCCTTCTGAATTTACATTTTTCTTTTACTTTGGTTTGGAGGAAGATACAAATGAATAGCTATGGAGGTGATTTGGTATGTTTTCTTTGCCTGTAAAGCATTCCCTAGGTTAGCTTGGCCAAGTCCTTAAGTGAATACATACAAAGTCAGAGCTTTTCTTACACAGAAGACTTGTGATTTCAAAAGACCTCCCTTGGACCTACAGTATTTCCCCTCCTTCCCTTCCTCAGGCTCTGAAGTTCTCAGCCTGGGCACAGTCCAAAAAAAAGTTAAACCATTAAAATGTGTTGTCACTCCAGGAAGAGTAGGTCCCTGGAAGAATTTGACAAAGAGAATGGGTAAATTTTGATGGGTGGGGCAAGTAAACAAGCTAGGAATATGAAATGGTGAGGCTTCTTTTACAAACTTTTCAGTTTTGAAACGTAATGAAATTTCAGGTAAAGTATCAGTTGAAAGGGCATGAGAAAAGCTCCTTTAAGAACTTCTTTTTTTTTTTTTAAATAAATTTATTTAACTTTTTACATTCATTTTCACAAGATTTTGGGTTCCAAAATTTTCTCCCCATTTGTCCCCTCCCCCCTC
>CM053769.1:564143068-564221561 GCA_028658325.1 Potorous gilbertii | reverse complement strand
CTAAAGTCTTTTTATGGAATGAATTTTTGCTACATCTTGAAATTAATATTTTACAGATATTTTCAAAGTCACTATTTTTACTGTTTCTAAAGTCTTTATTTGGCCAAAAATTTCCTGGGCTGACATTTCTCTATAACTGGCCGCAGTTTGAAACGAAAAGGAGCATCACATCATAAAATGTATCATTACATGCGCCGTTATATTACCAAGCTTTTTGCTCATTTCACTTTCTGTAGATTCATTATCTTGTGGCAAAGGAAGCTTAGCCAATTTGGAATTTTGACACATAAATATTCTAAAATGCTCAGACCTTTCTAAGTGTTCTTGTACTGTTTGTACTTATATAAATGGGAAGCTTGCTTGAGAGTAAACTTTTCCTCTAAAACTTTCTCGTAAAGCTATCCAGCTCTAAAACATTCAAGGAAATGTCTTTCTTCTGACATTTTCACAATGTCTACCTTAACTAGCACCTGATAGAGAGAAGAAAGTACCCTAAAAATCACAAAAGGGGAATAGAGATGTTAGACAAATTTGGGGGTGATTGTATTGTCTGATTACCTATTCTTTAGCTAGACTGTCATCATCCACTTGTCCTAAAGACTGAATCCTTTTCTATGAAACAGTATATGAAGCAGTATATTTCTGTGAGGCAGTATATTTGACTAAATACTTAAAGTGCTCTGGAAAACCTTTCTGCTATATTATTAAAGGTAAATGTGCATATAAAGAAAGGAATTATGTTAAATAGATACATTTTTCTCCTTTTATAAACTATTTTGTGTTTCCATTTCCTTCCCTTCCCCATGAAGAAAACTTTCTTACTATAAAATAATGTTAAAAAGAAAGAAAAAGGCAAACCAAAAAATGACCCCTCGGTTGACATTCTCCTATAAGCCCAAGAACCTCTATTGTCTTTCCTCTGGTAATAAATGATAACAATTAAAGGCAAATACACAATAATTAGTCACACTAGGTTTATCCATCTGGTGTACCTGTACCACATCACTGTGTCTTTGAAACAGATGACAAGCAGCATATTGCAACACATCCTGCTAATGGGTCTAAGTGGGGAACGGAAAGGTAAAGGGGTCATCACACAAAAAGGGCAACAGCAGGGAACAAGAATTTTACCCGTTAAAAATTTTTTTTTCACTGACCATTAAAATGAATGTCATCTGCTAGCATATGTGTTTCTTATCAGATGTTATCAGAATTTAGAAACATGACAATTTTGTGCTTAGCACAAATTTCATTTAGTTTTTTCTTTTTTCAGTCTTTTGACTTTGTATTTCATGTTGTCTCACTGAGCCATTAACTTCTATTTGATGTATCCTAATTTTCAAAGAGTTAGTTGCTAAGATATGTATTTGTAGTACAGCTTTTGCTTAACTGTTAACACTTTTTCCAAGTCTTTCATCTATACAGTTATCATTTCTTTCCCATTTTTATATCTTCTAGCGCTTTCATTTTAAAAATAAGATTATTTTTTAGATTCTCTAGGAACTCTAGTTAAATTTCTTTGATGCTTTGCTTGTAGATATTTTGAAGCCATTCTCATCTTTTGAGTTTGTGTCTTGACCATTCTTGCCGCCTGATAGCTCTTTATGAGGGTATTTAATTTTTTTTTTTTTTACTAACTCTTCCAGTCTAGTTCCCAAATAGTGATGTTGTTAGGCCCAGGTTCTTCACACTTCTGGAGAGGACTCTTGGGATTTGTTTTATATTCTCTTGGGTTCTGTTGCTACTTTCTCTGGATATTAAATATTTTGTTTTTCAAAGACCTCAGCAGTGGCTGAGACTGGGAATTTGCAAGCTTTTAGTGTTTCTGAAACTGTATGACAATAAAAATATTACATATACATAAATATACATATATATATATATATATATAATAGCTAGCATTTATATGACACCTGCTATGTACCAAGCACTGTGCTAAGTGTTTTACAAATATTGTATAATTGGATCCTCACAATTCTGAGAGGTAGGTGCTATTATTATACCCTTATTACAGGTGGCAAAATTGAGGTAGACAGAAGTTTAGTGACTTGCCTGGGGTCACACAGCTAAGAAGTATCCGAGGCTGAATTTGAACTCAGAGCTTCCTGACTTCAGGCTCAGAGCTCTGTCCACTGTGTCAACTATCTACCTATCTCTGATACAGGGGAGAGTCTGACTGTTATCTTCCTGGTCTAAGCTTGCCCAACTCCTGATCTGGGGTTGGATGCAAACAGTTCCAGCTCAAATACACTGCTTCTGGACTGAACCACATTCAAGAAGGACAAAGGCTCCACAGATTCAGAGGGACATAATTGTAGACTCCTACTTGATCTGAGATCTGTGCTCTGGTTACTCAGTGGGAGGCTTCAGACCAGACTGGTTGTTGTCCAAGTTCAGTCAGACAGCGGTTGCTTGCTTATGTTCAAGCTCCTTTTCCAGAATGCAGTCTCGTTGCCACTGGCCAGGTCTAATGTCTCTAGGTACAGATGCCCTCTTCAGTCCCCACTAGAACTTCAACCCAGATCTGCGATGCAAGCAACAGAGCTACCAATTGTCCCCTGTTTCTGTTCTTCACAGCACAAAACCCCTCCATGCTGAATGTGGGACCCCCTTTTCACATACTGTTAAGCATGGCTATTGTTTTGTCCCTACACTGGAAGGCTTCATCCATGCGTCACCTTCTTGGCTAGACATTGACTCCAGTGTCCTCAGATCTCATCTGTCTCCTATGCAAATGTAAACTGGTAAAAGGACTCACAGTGAAGTTCTCTTGGATTTCCCAAACAGCGCTTGGTCTGATGCTTTTCTAGATCTATAAGGAGTAGTTGGAGGGAAAGGACAGGAGTTGTTTTGTCCCATTTTATGAACCTGGTTAGTATTCTCTAGTTTTTGTCCTTAAACACACTAGGACAATATGAACATGCTTTAAAGCATGCTTTTGGAGTTATCAATTATTTCTGAATCTACTTTTGCAATCCATAGAGAAGCTTGACAAATCTGTTTTGATTTTTCTCTTAAATCTAGAAATTTGTATATATTCTTTTATGTAAAACAGACCCTTTATACTGAAATAGAGAAATAGAGCTGCAGCTTCATTATGGATGTATGTCTTCCCATTATACAGATCATGGATCATTCATGTGGGCCCATCCTGTGGCAATCTAATTCATATGCCCTAATCATTTCATTACAAGTACTCCACCTAATGTGCCAAGTGGGAATCAATGCAGCACATTGTTATCCGGCCAACTGTTTCAGTCAACTATGTAAATAGATTATATTTTTTCTCACACATTTCTTTGATGTCATGCTTTCTTCCATTTCTCCTTTATAATGTCTTGTTTAGAGATACCAGTCAAGATGGCAGAGTAGGAGGAAGCAGTAGAGACAGCTTCTCTGATAACTATCCTGACAAAGAATTCAGCTGAGCACCAGACCGAGTGGTGCTCAAAATTTAAGAAAAAAAGCATAGTGGGTCATCTTTCTAGCAAAAAATCATAAATCCAACTCAAAGAAAAATTATCATGGCAGAAATTTTGGAATAGTGGTGGCTCTAGATAGAGCAGCCAGACTTCATCCCCACTGTACAATCCCAGAGAACAAATACTAAACCCTCTGATACAGGGAAGTAGCAATCTCTAATTCCAGAAAGTGGACTTTAGACTCATCCTTCAGGTGAAAAACAAGGCAACAGCCCTACCTCTGTGACATTTGAGGAGAGGGAAAGCAAACACTTGACCCCCAGATACAGAGACCATGGTGCTATCTTTCTAACACAGGAGAAGGGAAATGAGAACCTCCTTGAAGCAGAACAGTTCCATGGTACTATCTTTCTAACACTGGGGAGAGGATCTTGGATTCAAACTGCAGGGAAAAATGAAAGACATAGTACTTTTGATCTAAATCAAGAGTATGTATTTTGCATCTTTAGTAGTTATTTTAAGTGGTATTTGTTTTTTGTACAATACAATCCAGACTTCAGGCTCAGAACATGAAGACATCACTATCACTATCTCTTCAGTAGCAGAGATGCACAACAGATAAGAGAGTCCAGGTCTGTATAAGGCCAGAAATGTGTAGACCTTAGCAGTAAACAACCAAAGTTCCATTCCAGGAAGTGAGGCTGGAAGGATGAATAAACAAACAATAAAGCCCCTCAAAGATAAAGAACTATGACGCCAGAGATGTCCAAGACCCAAACACAGAAGGGAACGATAACTCTAAAATATCTACAATCAAAACTTGAAAGAAAAATAAAAACTGGTCATAAGATCAATCAGAATTCCTAGAAGAAATAAAGCAAGAGTTTGTATTTTAAAGAGTTTAAAGGATATATTTTAAATAAAATCACTGTTAATTTTTTTTAAAAGAAATAAGTGTCATGGAAGATAATCTTAGAAAGAGAATTAACAGCTTTGTTTAAGAGGTGCAAAACTTTACCCAAGTAACAGACTACTGAAAATTAGTGCAATGAGAAATATTAGTATAAAGTAAATATATTTAAAATTAGAAGAATATAAACATATATGTATGTCAAAATTATTTATTAAGAATTAGTGACCTGGAAAACAAGTCATGGACAGATAATTTAAGAATCACTAGACTGAAAGCCATGACCAAAAAAATGTCCAGTTATATCTTAAGAAATCGTAAATGAAAACTGCCCAGATCTCTTAGAACTAGAGGGCAAAGTGAAAAATAGAAAGAATCTCTCAATAATCTTCTGAATGAAATCCCCAAATGAAAATTCTCAGGACCATCAGAGATAGAATTTAGGACTTTCCGGTCAAAGAAAATATAGGATAAGCAGACAGAACAAGAGTTCAAGTACCAAAGTCCAGATGACACAAGTTTTAGTAGTTACCACAAACAGGAATAAAGAACATGGAATGCAATGTTCTACAGGCAAAAGATGTAGGCTTACAACCAGGAATCCTTTGAAAAACTGAGTATCATCTTACAAGGGAAAAATGAAGATAAGTACACCATCATATCATCTTCCAAAAGTGATAATTTTGTCTCATCTTTGCATTCATTTCTTCCTTCAGTTTCTACCATTGTCTAAAAATTAATTGAAATAATTAATCACCAGCAAAGTTCTACAATATAAAATAAGCCTACATAAATTGTTAAGATTTTGGTGTATTATCAATAAAACTCTGCAGGAAAAAAATAAAAAGAGAAATTCCACTTAAAATAACAACTGAAGATGAAAAATACTTGGAAGTCTACCTGATAAAATATATACATTAATTATACAAATACAACTAAGAAACATTGTTTAGAGAGAAATGAGCATACTTATTGTGCATGGGTGGGCTGAGTCAATAACACAAAGTGGAAATATTAGTTAAATTAATTTAATTACCCATTGCTATATCGATCAAACTACCAAAGGATTACTTTATAGAACTGAAAGAATAATAGTGAAATTCTCCTTAAGAAAGAAAAGCTCAAGAATCTCAAAGAAAATAATGAAGAAAAAAAGTGGGAAGAAAAGGAACTCAAGAGTATAAGATCTTACACAATACTTCTAAGAAGTGTTCATCACAACATTGGAGTGCTGATTAAAAATAAAGAGGCTATTCACTGGGAAAGATTAAGTATAAACTATATCAAAGAAAACCTAGTAGACTTGCTTTGGATAAAGCTAATTACTCCAGCTATTAGTGTAAAGATTTATTACTTAATGTAGATTGCTGGGAAAACCAGACAGCAACTAGCAGAAACAACTTTTAGACAAATATCTCAAACTGTTTACCAAGATAAGCTTGGAATGGATATAAACCCTAGATTTAATAATGATACCATAAATTATTAGAGAAGGAAGGAAGAAATTGCTATGGATAAGGAATGAGTTAATAAAAAAGTGACAGGATCACAGAAGATAAAATCGACAATAGTGAGTAGTACAATATTTTAAAAGTTTTTGCACAAGCAAATTCAAAGCAGCTATGATTGGAAGGAAAACAGTTAACTGAGAAAAGTATTCACAGCAAATTTCTCTAAGGGACACATTTCCAAAATATATGAGGAACTGATTTAAATTTACAAGAAGAAGCATTTCGCAATTGATAAATAGTCAAAGGATAAGAACCGGGCATTTTTGAGGGAAGAAACCCGAGCTTTGTATAGCCATATGAACAAAGAATTCCTAATCATTGATTATTTTTTAAAAATGTAAAATAAAGGAATCTGAGGTTTTACCTCATACTTAATGGATTTTACACAGTTGATGAATGAGGAAAAAGGCAAATGTTGGAGGGGATTATAAATGGCAAATGTTAGTAAAAATGGAGATTACGTATTGTGAATACTAGAAATGTTTATGCAATATTTTCCCCATTCTATGACTTTGATTGTACTCATGCAAACTCTTTTTAAATTTTATACAAAAAAGCTGTATGATTATTCTTTTGTACTAACCTCTATTCTTTCTCTGGATACAAATTTTCTCACTAATTATAGTTATGAAAGTTATCATCTTTTGTTTTCTGATTTTGAAAGAGGAAAATTTCACATTTAGATCTACTTGGGGCTTATTGTGGTGTATGGTGTAATATGCTGTTATAAATTGATTTTTTATCAAGCTGCTTTCTGTATTTTTTCCAGCAATTCTTATTGAATTGAGAGTCTTTTCCCAGAACTTTGTGTTCTTGGGTTTACTAAACATTAGACACGTGTTCTTTTGCACTTTACTTTTTTATTATGGTCTACAAATCCATATTGAAAGTTCATCCTAAATCATTCCTTTTTTAGGAAGCTGTTCCATATCCCTCCTGTTAGTAGTAATATTTCCACCCACCCGTCCCACAAGTACTCACATGGCATTTTGTTTACACCTCAATCATGAATTTTCATATATTATTTTGTATCTTAATTGTTATATGTTGTATTCTCCTCCTAAACTCAAATTTCCACAAGAAATATGGCCATATAATATTTGAAATGTTTGTCTGTCCTAGTGCCTAGAATAGCTTTGTGAAAATAGTGTGTACTTAATAAATATCAGTTTAACAAATATATGCCAATGAATGAATCATGATCCAATTCAAGGAGTGTGACGTCTCACTCCATCCCATCACTACAATAAAGTAGATATGAATTAAAAATGAAAGGACAATAGCTCCATGACCTGATTTTTTTCTTTCTATATCCAAATTTCTCTACTCAGTGACACATTTTGATCTGATGATAAGGAACAAGAAGAATATAGTCCTATGAATCCATGACATTCTGTTCTACTACTCTGCTAATCTTATAACAGTACTCAACAAAAATATGGCCTCAAGATATGCAAGATTTAGGACTAGTAAGTTTGGTGGTCTATTTTCTGATTCTCCTAGACTGCTGCCTTAATTTGTCCTTATAGATCATTTTCATTGCAATCTACTCACAATGAAACATATTTTTTCGTAAAATGTGTATGCAACTTGAACTTATGTTGATAGTTCATCTTAAGAAAAAAAGATTTTGTTTACTTTTTTACAATTCAGCAAATTCTGGGTGTCAAAAAGACTAAAGAGAATTTTGTAATTGGAACAGACTTAGGAGGTCATTTACTCTAACCTATTACCCTAGAAACCTTTTCTACTTTTATCACAGATGGTTAGTTGTCTAGCCTCAACTTGAACAGACCCACTATTCACAGAACCACCCAATCCATTTTCAGACAGATGTTATTGCTAAAAAAAAAAAAAAGAAATTCCAGTTTATACTGAAGCATTGTGTCCCTTACTACAAAATCCATCTATTAGCTATACAGAGTAAGTATACTTCAAATTCAGATAGGTAACCAACCATCAAATTTATCTGAAGCCTTGAAGACAAATCATATATCTAAAGACGTCTGGGTACAATACACTGAATAGATATGCCAAAAAGAAAAGAGAATAGGAAGCATAATGTATTGAAACAAGTAATTGATTTGGACTCAGGAGAGACCAGTTCAAATCCACCTTCTGACTCTTACTAGCTACATGACCCTGAACAAATCATCTGATCTCTGAGACTCAGTTTCTTTATCTAGAAAATAGTACCTGTAATACCTGAAGCATCTACCTCATTATGTTGTAAGAAGAAAATTAATTCACTTTATCAACTTTGTAGTGATAAATGACATTATTAGCTGACAGAAAATCATGGAGTTAAATATGCTAGTAAGACCTTAGGTGGTATAAGATTATTTCCTATTGTGGCCACTCTGGTTCTCATGAAATATATTTCTAAATCCCTTACCTGAATAAATCAGGAAGTTCAAGAGAAAGAAATTTTAAGCCCCTTGTGAGCCCAAAGAACAATGACTAAAATTGATAGTTCATAAGATCATTGATTCAGAGCTAGAAGGGTTTTCAGAGGTCATTTAGTCTAAGCCCTTCATTTTAAATGAAATCACTGAGGCTGAGGTAATTAACCAAATAGGAAACTCTTAGTGAACCATAAATAGTGAGACATTCAAGATTCAGGGGCAACAGAAAGTAAAGGAATTATTCCATTGGCTTAGAAGCATTGTGGACTGGACAGAGAACATGAAGAAATGGTTTAATATTTCCTAGATTAAAACTCATGTTCAGTTATTATTGAAGTAATATTTTAAGGGATTGGTGGGGTACAATGGTAAGCAGAAAGGAGGGACAGAGTGGAACCACAGATGCATTCTCACCTTCCTTGAGCTGAAGAAGTGAGAAGTTTGTTTGTTTTCAATCTTTAGACCCAGATTGGAGGATTGGGAAGAGCAGTGAATGAACATTAGGGGTTTGCTGTCTTTGTCTTTAGTCATGTCTGAACACTTTGTGACCTCATGTACTATGTCCATGTGGTTTTCTTGGCAAAGATAGTGGAGTGGTTTGCCATTTCCTTCTCTAGTATGTCCCCATTTTACAAATGAGAAACTAAGTGAAGAGGCATTAAGTGACTTGCCAGATAGTAAATAGCTGAGTTCAGGTTTGAACTTAGATATTCTTGATTCCAGGTCCAGTTCTCTAGTTATTGCAATACCTAGCTGTCCCAAGAAGGATATAACCCAAATGAAAAATAGTAGTTAATAAAAATATTCTAGAAGTATTGCTATATATTCCTAGAAAGGTGTGTTTATGTGAATGGAGCAGGGCATAGATGATGGGAGCCTTTGAACAGGTTTAATACAGAAGAAACGGGAACTTCAAGAGCCATTTGAACAGAGGTTGTGTTTCTTGGATTTCCCCCAATATTAGGGAATCTAAGGTGACTAAGTAAATGGGGGAGGATATAGCTCCTGAAATAGGATTCATTGGCCTTAGGATCACTCTTTGTAGATCATTGATGTAATCCTTAGAAAATCATAGCAAATTTAAAATTATTAATAACTTTAGAGAAGTTGCAGGATACAAAATAAACCACACAATTCTAGAGCATTCCTATATATTACCAATGAAGTCTAGCAGGAAGAGATGGAGAAATTCCCTTTAAAATAACTATAGACAATGTAAAATTCTTGGGAATCTACCTGCCAAGACAAACCCAGGAATTATATGAACACAACTATAAAACACTCTTCACAAAAACAAAGACAGATCTAAACAACTAGAAAAATATTAACTCCTCACAGGTAGACTGAGTCAATATAAGAAAAATGACAACTCTCCTCAGATTAATCAATTTATTTGGTGCCATGCCAGTCAACCAAAAATTATTTTATAGTGCTAGAAAAATAATAACAAAATTTATCTGGTAGAATAAATGTTTGAGGATATCAAGGGAATCAATGACAAAAATGCAAAATAAGGTGACTTTGCCATATCTGATCTCAAACTGTATTATTAAGTACCAATTATGAAAGGAATCTGGTACTGGGTAAGAATTAGGGGGGTGAATCAGTGGAATAGATTAGGTACAAATTTTATTATAGTCAATGATCACAGTAGTCTAATATATGATAAACCAGAAGATCCAAGCTTTTGGAACAAAAACTCATTATTTGACAAAAATCTGTTAGGAATACTGGAAAACAATATGGCATAAACTAGGTATATACCAAGATAAGGGCAAAATGGGTACATAATTTACACATGATGGGTAATACCACAAGCAAATTAAGAGAGTATGAAATAGTTTATCTATCAGATTTATGGATAAGGGAAGAATTTAGGACCAAGGAAGATATAGAGAGCACCACAAAATATAAAATAGGTAATTTTGACTACATAAAATTTAAAAGTTTTTGCACAAACAAAATCATTGTAACCAAAATTATAAGGAATGCAGAAAATTGGAGGGGGTGCAATTTTCAACAAGTTTCTGATAAAGGTCTCATTTCTCAAATACAGAGAACTGAGTCAAAATTATAAAAATACAAATCACTCCCCAATTGATAAATGGTCAAGGGATATGAACAGGCATTTTTCAGACAAAGAAAGTAAAGCTATCTATAGTCATATGAATAAATGTTCTAAATCACTATTGATCAGAGAAATGCAACTTAAAACAACTCTGAGGTACCACCTCACACATATTAGAGTAGCTAATATGGCAAAAAAAAGGAAGATATTGGATGTTGAAGGGAATTTGGGAAAACTGGGGCACTAATGCATTGCTGGTGGTGTTGAAAAATGATCCAATAATTCTGGAGAACAATTTGGAACTATGCCCCAAAATCTATAAAACTGTACATACCCTTTGATTCAGTAATACCACTGGTAGATCCATATCCCAGACATCCAAAAAAATGGAAAGTGACCTATTTGTACAAAAGTATTTACAGCAGTTCTTTGTGTGGTGACTAATAACTGGAAATCAAGGGGATGCCCATCAACTGGGGAATGACTAAACAAGTTGTGGCATATGATTGTAATGGAATATTACTGTACTGTCAGAAATGATGAGCAGGATGATTTCAGAAAAACCTGGAAAGACATGAACTGATACGAAGAGAAATGAACAGAACTAGATCATTGTACAAAAGTAAGAGCGATACTGCTCAATGAAGAACTGTGAATGATGTAACTATTCTCTGCAATACAATGATCCAAAACAATCCCAAAGGACTGAAGATGAAGTATACTATCTGCCTCCAGAGGAAGAACTGGCATTGATTGAATACAGACTGAAGCATGCTATTTTCACTGTATTTAATTTTTTCTTTTATTTGAGTCTACTTGTACAAAATTACTAATATGGAATTATCTTACATAATTGCACACATTTAACCTATATCTGATTGCTTTGCCATCTCAGGGAAGGGGAAGAGAAGAAAGCATAGAATTTGGAACTCAAAATTTTAAATTAAAATATTAAAAAAATTTAAAGTGAGCAAGCATCCCCAATATTTTTAGATTTATTTATAAATTAAACACCAGTATACTAATATTATATTATAAAATATATACAAAATATAAATTTAAAAACATGAAATAGTCAATCTTTTGAAATTCTATTTATTAATGGCAGAAAAATCTTTTACCCACTAAAATATTATTAGTAAAATACTTGTGTGAAAATAATGTGATTTTCTGTTTCATTAATTTTTAAAATATTGGTTTAACACTTTATGATATGTTGATTTAAGGTTACTCCCATACTTGGCTTTAATGGCTATCATAGATTAAAAAAATAGTTCACAAAGATTTAGAGATCCAAATGGAAAAAATTCCATTTGTTGGCTGTGCTTTTTAGTCATGATACTGTTTTTTTCAACCCCATCCACCAATTATGGAAAGGTATTTTTGATGCTGACCTACAAAGTTTTAGTTCCTAGGTAGCACCACCCTCAGAGTTGTCTCTCCAGTAACTCTACATCTGAGATTTCTATGGAAAGAATTGGCAGTGCCAGGACAGCATCAGCCCAGTGGTAGGAGATTGATCAGGAAGCTCCTCTATTAAGACACTGCCAAATGTCTCACACAATGAGACCATGACATATTGAATAATGTTCATAGGGCGATAACTTTGCAAATCTGAGCAGTGAGATCATGTAGTTCATCATATCCTGGAGAAAATGTACAGTTCAATGACTTGAACAGACAATGTGTTCCCAATTTATAGCCTTCCAAATGTGGCTCCCATCTACCTTCCCAGTCATTTCATATTATTTCCCCTAATTTACATATCAGTCAAACTAATTTATTATTGCTCTTTGTAAACATTCTATACCCTGTGTCTCTGCCTTTACACATGTGGTTCCCCCCATACCTGCAATGTTGTTCATCCTTGCTCCCACTTTGTGTTTTGTTTTTTTTCCTGGCTTCCTTCAAAGTGTAACTCAGGTACCAACTTCTGTATTAGATCTTTCCTGATTCCCACCTACTCTTGACAATTGTTTTCATTCTCTTGGCTGGAAATCACTATATATTAAAAAGTTTTGAACTCATTCTCCCAGAATCAAGGTAGACTACATCTCCCCTCAGATACTCCTGAGGAACTGGGATGTGTCTTATGCTATTGGCTCATGTCCCTTCCAACTGCATTACCCTAAATTGTTAAGGGTCTGTGTGTAGCACCCCAGTTCCACCGAGCCACTTGATATCATCTGTGACATCACTGATACAGTAAGAATTAAAGGACAAACGTTTCTTTCCAGTACCTCAGAGTCAGTGCCTTCCCTATTTTATCTTGGCCTTTCGGGAGGATAGGCTCAAACTTAACTCAGTTCCTATACAGTGTTGTTCCCAACATGTACAAGTCCATATACGGCCTCGCGACTGGAAGAGTTCTTGTCTTACTAGGCTGACTCTCAAAGGTTACTCCAGGAACATCCCTTATGGAAGTCACTTCTCGAGACATTGATGCTCATCTGGCTACAAAATTTGGCATGGAATCAGACTCCTAGAATACCAGATTCTTACTCTCATGTATTTTGAATCTCACGAGGCTGGAGCTTCCAAATTGATTTCTTTCACTTAATTTGGGAAGAAAAAATGCCATGGTAGGCAAAGAACTGAGGCCCATAGAGCGAGGTCACAGTGACTTCCCTGTGCCTGGAATGCTCTCTCTCCGCATTTCTGCCTGTTGACTTCCCTGAATTCCTTAAGTCTCAACTAAAATCCTATTCCCTCAATCTCCTAATTCTACTGCCTTAATTGTTTCCTAATTCTATATACAGCTTGTCTGTCTGTACACTTTTCTTTGCTTGCTGTCTCCCCCATTAGAGTGTGAACTCCTTGACAACAGGAACCTTTGGTCTCTTTTTGTGTTTTAAGCACTTAGTACAGTGCCTGGTACATAGTAGGAATTTAATGATTGCTTATTGACTAAGGACACTTTAGCATCCATAGGATCAGTGATCATTGGTAGGCTGATGAATCCCTGAGCTATGGAATCCAATCTTAGCCTCCCTCCTGATTTCCAGTCACACTCACTAGTTTCCTATTGGGTATTTTGAATTGGCTGCCCCATAGGTATTTCAAACTCAACATGTCCACAGACCTCAAAATCTTTTGCTGAAAAATCCATCCTACTTCCTAACTTTCCTATTATGGTCAAGGTTAGTTTCATCATTCTAGTTGCCCAATTTGACAGCATTGGTACCATTCTTATGAACTTCAAATATCCAAACAGATATTGCTGTTTCTAGCTCCACAACATTTCCACATATATCTGCTTCTCTCTACTGGCACAGTCATTATCTCCCATTACAACCTTTATTTGTTCGAATGTAAATTCATTGAGGTCAGGGACTATTTCACTTTTGTTTTAGTACCTCAACACTCAGCATAGTATCTTACACATAGTAGGGATGAATATATGGTTCTTGATTAACATGGTCACAGTAACTCTCAGTGACTATCTCCCGGAAAAGCCCACTTTCTCTCTGAATCAGCTATATTTCATTGAGGTCTCATCACATGACCTTGTCACAATGGAGTTAACCTTCCTCACTGATAGGTATACTTGAATATTATATACATTGCTTTATTATTTTTGACAGAATAAATAAAAGGAAGTATTAAAAACCACATGACAGCTACTTACAGCAACATGGCCACAATTCCTAGATCCAGGACACCCTAAAATGGTATGTCAGCATGCTCTTAACCCAGAAACTGCAGCCATAATGGACTATGTAGAAATGCATTTTCCAAATGGTTTAATTCACAACATCCAATCACTTAGATAAAAAGAGTTAGAAATCTAACTCTGGTTCCTAGTTCCTTCTTGTAATACATTGCATGGGCTTGAGTGCAGAAAGAAGGTCTGGTAACTGGTATTTTCCAATTTGGTTTCTGGTAGGGACATGAAATTCCCTCTTGCCATTGGGACTCAGAACTTGGGAGAAGTAGAAATGGATTCAAAGCAGGCAAAGGAATTTTGCTGTCTCACTTCTGCACTTTGCCCTTAAGACTTCTAGTTCCTTTTTTCAGTGGATCCCTAATTATGTCATGTCACACCCTCAATTCCTTCAGTTCTGTTTGATTTTTCAATTTTACAGGCAGGAGTGACCCAAAGCCTAGAACTGTGGTTGTCAGATAGGGCATAGATGTTTAAAATTGAGCTCCAGACATCTGACACCATGGGTTTTATTTCTATCTCATTTCATGGGTTTTAGCTCTTGTTAGTCACAGGATATAGCTTCTCCTAACATTCCTACTATACCGTAACTACTACATTCTACACTAGTATCTAGATGAGTGGATATATGTGAGCAGTTTTCTCTTTCCACCTTCTTTTTTAACGTAAAGCCCTTTTGATTAAGCATAGAGAGGTTAAATATCTCTAGCCCATCTAATGACTAATGTGCCTTGAGTCAGCCTGACTCATAAAGCCACAAAACCACAGAATGTCCAAAGGATGAGGACAGATGTGACATACTATTTTTTTTTTTGCCCACTGCAAAACTAAACTGAGGCTCTCAAGGTCAGAATGAAGAAGTAGAATGGTAGTATTAGCTTCCCCTTGTCAGGAGGTATCTTTATGGTACTTCTCATGCTAAGCAAGCAATGATATAGCTTCAGCACAAATCAGTGAAAAGTCCCATCCAGGGACAGCACCCTGAACAGAAAAAAAACCAAAAAAACAAATACAGGAGCTTCTGTCTATAGGATGGCTCACAGCATCCATGTCCTCATCCTGTGAAGAGTGGAATTCTGGAACCAGAGCCTTTACTTGGGAACTGTGTCATATCTCCTCCATCTTTAGTTTGTTCACAGGAGAAGTAGTTGTGGAATCAGGAAGGTCCTAATTCAACTAAATTTGGTCACTCCTAGAATTACTTGTTTTGAGGTACTTTATATATACTGTCAGGGGCTTACATCTAGTAGAAGCTAAGGGTCTATAGCTAAGAGGTAGATGACTTATTGTGTTCTTTATGTATCCCTTTAATTGATTTTATACTGTGTATACTATCCAAGCATGCCTGTGTGCTTACATGGGGAAATGACTACTTGTGTTCCTAGGGCTCAATGAAATAAATACAGCATGATCACGGACAAGGTAGGGTTTCTAGTAGGTGGGATTTGAGAGAAAATTTTGAGTAAATTGGCACAAATCATGCTTCTTTGACTAATAAAATGACAAAGCCACTGAGAGACCAAGGCAGAGAGATACAGAGAAACAGAGCTGGGGAATAAAAGGTTGCCCACTTTCTCAGAAGGATAATTTGCTGAATGGTGAGAAAAATAAGGGTGGGAAAGGCAAAAATACCAAAGACTTCCAGAAGAAGAAAATTCTAAAATCTCAAACATATAAAGGTAAATCAGTGAGAGAAACAGCAATAACAGAAAAAACATAGCCTCCATAACTAGTTAATTAGTACAGGGACCTAAGACTTCAGAAGGACAGCAAACTTAACCACCGGGGTTAGCTTAAACTTCTCAGAATCAGGTCCTTTTTGATAAATAGGATCAGATTAGAAGCTGGCAATGCCATATGATGGTTAAATTTGGATTTGCAAGGCTCTAGATAATTATTTTTTTAACAAATACTCATTAGATGTACTTCATCCCCGGCCAAGAGTTCATAATTCCTATGTTTTTAACATGTGAACCATAAATCCGTAAGTCCTTTTTCACCATCATCTCAATCAGTTTTTCACTCCCTGTAACTACTGTGTTCTGCTGAAGTCTTCAAATGACAGCAGTCATTAAAGTACCATCCATTCTTCTATAATCATGAGTTTCTTTTCTAATCCTTGATAGTACTTTTTAGGTTCTTCATGACAGTATCATTTAACCTAACATAGTTTGCCAAAAGTGAATTGTATCCATTTGGCTTGAAAAAGCTTTGAGTGGCTCCATCACTTCCCAAGGCTGGAAACAACTGGGCACCACTTTATTTTTAATGTCAAGTGAAAACATTTTTTTTCCCTTGATACCTTTTAATAAGATGTTACTAATCGTCTCTGATATACACTTCTTCCTCTGTCACTTCCTGAATGAGCGATTTCTTGATATAACCTGGAAATCTGCATGTAATTTTTATCCTATAATTAAAATCACTATGATAGAAACTGACAATTGAACAATAATATCCTTAAAATCACAGCCTCTCCCCGTTAGGACAGATGGTCCCCAAATCCATTATTCGCACCAAAATTCAAGGCATCCTCTGCCTTAGGCTAACAATCTAGGCACACTAAATTGTCTTCTTTACCAAAACCATCTTTCCCAATACTGCCTGTCATCCTAAAATCACCTAGACTCAGAAAGGAAAAGGCAGAGAAAATTAGAAGCAGACAGTTATTTTTCTCAAAAGGGTTCAGTTCTGTTCTCTGTGGGAAAAGCTACCTTTTGACTTAGCTCCAAGTGGTGAGTGGTTTGACTTTTCTTCCTCCATGACACTTCCTTCTACATTCCAACTCCTGACACAGATGGGGATTTCCTTTGACCTCTTGAGATCATTTTTTTATTTTTAGTGTCAAAGTTCTTCAACTTTTAAAAAGAAATATTCATTATCCACAGTAACATTCAGAGTAAAGAGGAAGCCTCCTTAACCTCTTTATTTTCTATTCTAGGAAGGACCCCAACATGTATTTTGAATATAAATAGTAGTTAGGTGATGGTGACAGAAAGATAAAATATCTGAAGAGATTGATCCTATGACTAGCTGAATGATTGGGTAGACATTCTAGGCTATAAATAACTAGCTTTAATTTACAGAGACAATGGAGGAGTTGTAAGTTTTTCTGTTATAATTTTCTTTGTCAATTCCCTTCTGGGTCTGGACAACAGAAAGAAGATGGGCAGTAGGGAAAAATTTGATCCTTGTCTAAGAAAGATGCAATACACTAGATTATAAGCCAAAGACAAGTTACACATTATGTTTGGATGTGTATATTGGGTTTGGGGAACATTGTCCTTTATTGGGAGATGGTATAATATAAAGGAAATTGATGGTGTACTATAAACTATCATAACGATATTTTTAGTTCTAGTGCTTTTGTGATTTTACGTTATTCTATTAAGGAAATTGATGTGGGATTGTAAATTGCTACAATGATCATTTTAGCTCTAAGAATAACATGTGCTACCTTTTGGAATTAATTGGTTTTATGTTGGTTTTTGAGCTGTGGTATTCTTATAAGTTCCCTTTGAACTGTGGGGAAATAGGACATATGAGAAATGAGGAATAAATATTTTCCCCATATTGAATTTGGAAACCTGGAAGCCCAATTATGGAAATGACACACTGTGTAGTACAGTATGGTCAATGACTCCCTAGGGAAGTGGAGATCACCCACGATGACTTACAACACATCCTGTGAATGATCACAGTGGCATACAAATGGGTTCATGTTGCCACTGCAACCTTGGCTAGTCCTTGAGCACAGGGAGCAAAGTGACTATTCTATAACTCCTGCCCTAAACATTTGTAGAAATAGAAATTAAAATATTCCAATTCCCAATTATTTAGGTGGTCAGACTATGATCACCTTCCTTAATATTTATCTATATCAAATTCCTTTGGGATTACCTCCGCCCCAAATTCCAAACTCCAAATCTTCATGCACTGCTACTAACTATAACTAGGCAGGAAGAATACATTGTAAAAGCTATCATCTATTGTTGGTATCTATAGGGTCATCTCTAGTATCTAATGGACTTGCAAGGACATAGGTCTAAGGAAACAATACATAGCCTTGAAGTGTAGACGTCTTCCATCACTGACCTCCCACAGAGCAACAGGATCAAAGTTATTTAAATTTTCCTTAGGAGAGGGATGATACATAGCTCATGACCTGATGGGAGCAGCAGAGTCAGCTTGGTAGACCCATGTACATGACCTTGTTAACATATGTTGCATTATGGTGGAGACCAATTATTGTAAGAAATTTAATACTTTGGGAAATGAGATAGAGTCACACAATGGATGATTCCCTGGCACTCTCTGCATTTTGGCTTTCTAATTTAATATTTATTCTCATTCAGTCAGGAATAAGCATTTATTAAATGCCTACTAGGTACCAGGACCTATGGTATGCTCAGTCAACACACACACACACACACACACACACACACACACACACACACACACACACAGGTAAAAGACAGTCTATGCTCTTGGGGAACTAATAGTCTAACGGGAAATAAAATGCAATTAACTATATACAAATAACATTACTGCTCTGGTAACCAGTCTTGTAAATCCTCTTAGACCCCTGGATAGAGATGCTCCTCAGACAACTTATTTTGCCTTTTTGACTTATTTTACTCTCTTCCCAATCCTACAGTGTCTACTTTAGGTGGAGATTCTTACCGCCTATACTCACAGGTCTGTCTTATCAGCAATATGCCTCAGGCTAGACATATTATGCAGAATAGGGTTCTTGTTCAGGATAGAGTTCAAATGGACCTTGAACCATTGAACTCTCAGTAGTATTCAGAACAGCAGTATAATACCACCTTTAAATTACCTATCCCCATCAGTGTGGAAGTTTGGAGGAGGAGCAGGTTATGTGGGGTGGAGATAGTGAGTTCAGGTTTGGACATATTAAGTTTCAGATGTCTATAGGATGTCCAGGAGGAGTTGTCTAGCAGGCAATTGATGCTAATGAGTGTTGAAAGAACCTAACACTCAGAAGTAAAACAGGATGCCAGGGGTCATCAGGGCTATTTGCTTCCTGTTGTTAAAATGTGACATTAAGTTCGGAAGGTTGGAGAGTGAGAAATATCAGGCCATAGTGCCATTTCATCAAAGGTCTCAGATGAAATTCTTCCTTTTAGACATTTCTGACCTACACAGCCTCTTCTCAGTAGCCCATTTTTTATTGTTTTATAGCCCTTACTGTCCAAAAGTCTTTCTTGCAGCTAACTTATATCACTCATGTTTCAGTCAGGCAACAAGAGAAGAGGGACATTTATTTAGCAGAGTACAAATGGCTTAACAGTGGTAATGTGATAAAGTAAAGGAAGCCAATTTATGTTGAATAAAAATAGATTTTGATGGGTTTCTTTACAAGGTGAAATGATCTTTCAAGGAAGTTTATATAATCCTTTTTATTAAAGCTAGATTGGCTGAAGAAATATAAAGAACAAGATGAATGAGGCCTCAGAAAGACAGGTCGATTAGTAGAGAAGTCTCTGTGACCATGGCCAAAAAGAAATGATTTTGTCCTGGAGATATGATTTCTTTCTTTACTTTCCTTTGCTACTTAGGAGAAAAAAGCTTTTTTTCACAGACTAATGAGTTAAAATAGTTCATCTAAAAGATCATATAATTGAGCTTTCATTCATCCATATAGTCACTTATTCAATACACATTTGAGTTTCTATGATTTGCATAACACTTATTAAATTAAATTCAATTGTTCAAAATTGAAAGTCAGTCATCAAAGCTTCATTACAAACTTGCTCTGTGCTAGGCACTTAGGGGTACAAGGCAAAAAGCCAAAGCAATGCCCCTACACTCAAAGAGCTCACAATCTAAACAGAAAGACAGCATACAAGTAATTATTAACATATATGATACATACAAAATAAAGGGAAGGTCATCTCAGAGGGAATGCACTAGTGGGTGAGAGGGAAATGAGAAAGGTTTCTTATAAAAAATATTTCAACTCAGTTTTGCCGTAAGTCAGGAGAACCAGCATGTGGAGGTAAAGAAGAAGAATATTCCAGACATAGGAGACAATAGTGAAAATACATGGCATTGAATGATGGAGTGTAGTGTATGAGCAACAGCAACTAGGTCATTGTAAAGAGGGTGTAGAGGGGAGGAAAATGTAAAAGACCTGGAAAGATAGCAAAGGGCCAATTTGGGAAGGGTTTTTAAAAGTAAAACATGGGAACTTACAATTGACCTGAGAGATAAGAGGGAGTCATTTTAGTTTGAGCAGGAGGATAAAATGAAGTTTAGGAAAATCATTTTGGCAACTTAGTGAAGGTTGCATTGGAACAGGGAGAACCTTGAGGCAAGGAGACCAAGCTGAAAGTTTTTTGTAATAGTCTACATAAAATATGAAGAGGGCCTGGGGTAGCGGCTGGGAGGGAAAAGAGAAGGGAATGTATATGAAAGATTTTTGAGAAGGAAGAAACAACACAATTCAAAAAGATGTTTTATATATACTATATACACATGTATATACAACATATATATGTTTATATATGTGTGTGTGTATATGGTGAGTACAAACAAGAAGGTGAAGAAAACATAGAGAGAATTTTCCCTCTGTTATTTTTCCTCCTTACATCCAAAATAAAATTATACGGAATCAAGTTATCATTAAATGAATAAAGACAATTGAAAATAAAAAAATAATGTGGTCCAAATGATGTCACTAATTAACCATCAGGAAGTAGAACATGAGTATATGTGTGTTAAGTTTGAAAGATCCCTCTGCACTGAGCACAATCCCCTCCCCCAGTCACTCTCTTAAACTACTTATGACTATACAGCCTATAGTCTGATAATCTAGTATTCTTTTGGAAAGCTGAAATTTCTGAGCATTTGTTAAAAAAAATGGATGATCTCTAGGTGGTAAGCTATGAGTTGGGTAGATGACAGGTAGCCACTAGGCAGCTTTCAGAGCATCAGGATGTTTTCTTTAAAATTCAGGTCAGTACTAGGTAATGCATGCAGGCCCTATGTGATGCACGACTATCAATCCATGGAACACTTGAATATAGACCCTGTAAACAATGGGACAATGAGTTTTGACTTTGATTCCTGGAAAAGTTCTAGAATAGATCATTCAAGAGATTATTTTTAAACTTCTTGATAAGGAAGTGTTGATTAGAAAGAATTAACATGGTTTCATCAAAAACATGTCATACCAATCTAACCTTATTTCCCCTTTTCACAGCATTAATAAACTTGAATATAGAAAATGATATTGATATAGCTTCTCTAGATTCTCGTAAAGCATTAGATAAATTATCATATGTCATTCTTGTGGAAAACGTAGAGATATAGACTAAATGATGGACAAAAAAGATGGATTTTGAAATGTTTAAATGGCTGGACTCAAAGAAGAGACTTTTATGGTTCAATATCAATTTGTTGAGAGATGTCCACTGGAGTAACCCAGGGATTTGTGCTTGGCCCTGGCTTGCTTGACAGTTTTATTAATGACTTGTGTAAAGACATACAGGGATGGTATGAGTATCCAATCTGCGGATGACATAAAGCTGGGAGATACAGCTAATACACTGGATGATAGTCAGCATCTAAAAAGGTGTGACAGGTTAGAACACTGGTCAAATTTAATAAGAAGAAATTCAAAAAATATCAATGTAAAGTTTTGTATTTCAATTAAAAAATTAAAACAACTTCAGAACAGGAGGGAAAAGGCAAAGTCAGAGAACAGTTTGAAAAAGATCTGAGGATGCCAATATGAGGCAGAAATGTGTTGTGACTTCTGAAAAACCTAATTCAATCTTGGGTGGCATTATGAGAAGCATAGATTCCAAGACTGAGGAGGCATTAGCTCTTCCATATTTACTCTGATTTCTACAAACCGTGTCTCAAGTATTGCATTTAATCTGGGGCACAAGTTTGGTAGGGTCATTGATAAGACAGAGAAGATGAAGAGAAGAGCTACCAGGATGCTGAAAAGGACTTGAGTGGAAGTCCTATGGAGACCAGTGAGAAAAGAAGGTTCAGGCTTCTCATTCTCACCTGACTGTACTAATTTAGGATTTGACTTTTCCACTATGGCCAAGGAAACTCATTACTATGAAAATCTCATCATCATCCTGCAAGATCCCATCAGCTTTGGGACTCTACCTCATTGCCCTGCTCTGATTGGCAGAGAGAACTACAACCTCCAGGACCTTCATTGAATGGGGAAATTCAGCTCAGAACATCTCATTTCTCACCTGGCTGAACTATTTTGGGACTTCACTGACTTTTCTATCTTGCCCCCTTTGTCAGGTATCTTCCCTGGCAACTATCACCCTGCCCCTCCTCCTCCAACACATATATATATACACACTTTTCAGCTTCCTTTTGTGTGATGTCTTTCCTGATTAGATTGTAAACTCCTTCTGGACAGGTTTTGCTTTTCTTTTATTTGTATTCCCAGCACTTAGCATAACTCCTGGCAGAGATTAGGTGCTTAATAAATGATTACTGACTGACTGACTGGGTGGAGGAGACAGTTGTTTCCAATTGTTCGAGGGTCTATATGAAAAAAGGATCAGATTTTTTTTTTTGGACCCAGAAGACAGAACCAGGATGTGTGAATGAAAGTTACAAAGAGGCAAACTTAGGCTTTATTTAATGAAAAATTTTCTAACAATTGGAGCTATGCACCACTTGGAGTTGTTTCACTTAGAAGTAAGTGGATTCTCTCTTATTGGATATCATTGGGAGATATAATGACTTTGGGGGGTATGCTATAGTGGGAATATATTTTATTTTATAATTGGACTATAGTGGAAGACTGATGAGGTCCCTTCCAGTTCTAAAATGTTGTGACTTTCCTATAATGTGGAATCTTAGACAATGAACAATATTGTGTAGCTTTATTTTTCCACTTGGCCCATAGGCCAGAGGGCACTCAACACCATGGATAAACAGGGAGGACACACTCCTTTGTGTCCCATTTGCCTCGGATTGGCCTATGTTTTGGAATGTGGGAACTCATGAAAATTCTGGGCTGTTCCAGAATATTCTTTAACTCCATAATCATACCTTCTACATCTGGTCTCCATTAGAAAGTCCTTAAGTGATTCAGGAAGTTGGGGAGAGGTGTTGTCAAATCAGAGAAGGCTGAAGTTGTAGGATTACTCCTGAAACCAAGAAGCTATCTTTTGTCTTCCATGGAAGTAGATTCTCCCTACTATTTAATAGTTCCCATCTTGGATGGATACATATAGGCTCATTGCCCCAAGACTTCTTTTTTCTAAAACTGATATTTTACCAGTTTGGAAAATAACTAGTACTAAACAGGGGATATAAGATGACTTAAAGCAATTTGATGTTCTAGGCACAATCTCAAGACTAAATGAGGATATTTTATTGATATAAACCACTAGTGTCCAATATGCATTAATCATGAACCTCTAAAAAGTGTGAGGGTGCTGTACAATCCAAGTTGTATAAGCCAGCACCCATGAAAGGGTCTACAAGACTATCTTCTATTTTCACTCTAAACCTGTAGTTCCAGGCCAGATTATGTGGCCTCTCAGAATCAGGTTGATCACACTATCACATGGTCCATATGAGGTCCATTCTCTGCCTCATTCATCCTAAACAGATTCAACTATTTTCCAAGATTGAACAGGACTTAAGGGGATACACATTCTCTTCAGAGTTCTAGAATTTAGTTCGTAAGAAGCTCTCAAGTCCCCCTATAAATAGGATCCACAGTACACAATGGCCAGGTAATTCAAACTTGGGAACCATAAGAGGGTGGACTGTAAAGAAACAGATGAAAAATGGTCAGTACAAGAAAGGAAGAAAAAGACTTTCTGTTGAACTTTCACCCAAGTGTTGTTCAGTCGTTTTAATCATATCCGACTCTTTGTGACCCATTTGGGGCTTTCTTGGCAAAGATACTGGAGTGATTTGCCATTTCCTTCTCCGCTCATCTTAGAGATGAGGAACCTGAGACAAATCGGGCTAAGTGATTTGTCCAGGGGTCACACAGCCAGTTAATGTGTGAGGCCAGCTTAGAATTCAGGTCTTCCTGACTCCCAGCCTGGGGCTCTATCCACTGTGCCACCTATGTGTTCCAAAACTGAGCTTCAAAGAAATTAAATAACTTGCCTCTGGTTTTAGGGATGAGATTTGAACTCAAGCCCAAGGTAGAGGCTTTTACCCAATAGCTGCAGGCCTATCTTGTCCAGAGGCATATCATAACCTGGTTATAATTCTTCATCTGTGTGTATCTGGAATTAGCATTACATGGTATTCTCTGATCTGCATTTATTTTTCCACCTCATACAGCTGGCTCCTAGGGCCTAAATGTTAGAAGTCTCACCATAATATAACCCTTATGTAAGAGGCTATCACATGAAATAAAGAGCCAGGGCTTACATTTTTTTTCTTCCTAGTTTACTTTACTCTCTGGCTTCTGAAATTCTCTTCAGCCTTCTTGTGATAGCCCTCGGTAGGGGGCCAAGCATAGGAAACCAATATAACACTGGGTGGCCTCCCATATTTATAGGAAGTAGGGGGACAGATGGAGAAAGCCAGTCCCAATCACCCTATTCCAATGCAACTTTCTCATTAAGAAAATGTGCTTCTAACTAAAAGCAGGTCTCAATGTGCACTCATGGCTAGATAAGTAAAGGCAGGGCTTTTGCTATGTCCACCTGAGTCTAATTCTTTCCAGATGGGTATGACCAAGCCAGAGTCATAAGTATAATGTTTTATATATGGAGTACCGGGAATTCAAGTTCAGGTTATTAAGTGCCTACTATGTACAAGGCACTGGTTTAGGCTCTGAGAACAAAGAGGCAATAGACAAAAATGAAACAGTCTCTTCTTTCAAGGACCTTACATTCTATTTGGCAGGATCAAATGAGTAAACAAATAAATATCCATTGATCCCAGGAAAAACCACATGAGGCATGCTCTCAGTAGGGGCCAGAATAAAGGTGAGGAAGGGGAGTTCACCCGAGCCTGTCATCTAGCAGCTTCCTATTTTAAATAATTACTCTTACTAACTAGACTTGAAGCTCTCTTGTTTCAATGCTGTGGAAGGATTCCAAATACCATGTGGTTGTTGTTCACTTTTTTTAGTTGTATCTGACTCTTTGTGGCCCCATTTGTAGGGGTGGTGGGATGTTTGGCAAAGATACCGGAGTGGTTTGCCATTTCCTTCTCCAACTCATTCTACAGATGAGGAAACTGAGTCAAACAGCATTAAGTGATTTAACCTAGGTCATGCAGCTAGCAAGTGTCTCAGATCAGATTTGAACTCAAGTCTTCCTGACTGCAGGGATGGAACTCCATCTAGTGTGCCACTTAGCTGCCCCACTTATCTTCATGAGTTCAAACCATAAACAACATGTACTGAACCAGGAATGTCTTCCCAATGAACTATTTGGTTTAACCTGATTTTCCAAAGCTTTGCTCTTTTTATCATGGCTGGTGAGGGCAGGAGGAGAACACAAAACAACTATAACAAAAATATGAAAAATCATTTCTAAAAATTGATATTATTTGTAACTCTAAACATACTATGGGCAGCTAGGCGGCAAAGTGCATAGAGCTCCTGATCTGGCATCAGGAAGACCTGATTTCACATCAGACACTTACCAGCTGTGTGACCCTGGGCAAGTCACTTAATTTTGTTTGTCTCAGTGATCTCATCTGTAAAATGAGTTGGAAGAGGAAACGGCAAACCACTTCAGTGTCTTTGCCAAGACAACCCCAAAGGGAGTCATGAAGGGTTGGACATGACTGAAACAACTGAACAACCAGAAAGATACTAACATACCTTCATTCACATGGCAAAGGATCACGTCTGTGTCCTGCCACTGCATCTTAATGTTCGTGTATTTCTCATCTGCTTTACCTCTCCTCCTTCCAGACCCAAAGGCACTGTCAACTGGCTGGCTAAGGAACCCCAAGGATTTTTTTTTTTTGCCAATTTATTATTCACCCTGTCACTGTACCTTAGAACTGATGCAAGGAAAGACTCACTTGGGTCACTGAAAGGAGAAGGTAAATAAGGAGTACATATGGAAATATCTGTAATATAAAACCAAAAGATATTAATACAATTGAAAAATCAAAGAATGTATATACTGTCTTAAGTAGTATCAGCTAGATACTGGATTGGATAAAACACTGTACTTGAGGTCAGTCACTGTACTTGAGTTCTAATCCTGATTTAGTCACTTACTAGATATACAATGCTGGGCAAATAACAAGCCCACTCAGCCTCAGTTTTCTTATCTATAAAATGGGAATAATGCTTGTACTTCACAGAGTTGTGAGCATCAAAAGAGAAAATAGGTATAAGGTACTTGGCAAACCTAAAAATTGTAAATACAGGCCAACTATTACTATTGTTAAATAAATCTTTAAGTCATAGGACATTATAAATATGAACTCTTCCTAAAAACGTGTGGCAGTGGTGCTCAAGATGATTGCAAGTGAGTAAAAAGTCCTGTAGAAGACGATAAGCAGGGGGTTCTCCTTTCTCAGTGTAGGTTGCTGTGAACAGTTTGATAAATAGCAGATCTTTGGAAAAGAACCAGTCAGTTGTAGGGCTATGAGATAAAGAAACTGCTGCAATGGGCTGAAGGTGATTCCAGCTCAGGCCTTCTTCAGAATCAGTGTATCCTAGATTTTTCAAAGTAGGAAATACAAAGAGAGTTCAGGGAGCTCACCCTCATTCTATTGACTTGAAAAGTCCGCTTCAGTTGTGCACTTCAGTTCCTCAACTGTAAAATGGGGATAATAGAGCATCCATCTCACTGGGCTGTTGCGAAGATCCAGCGTGATCGTATTTGTAAAGTGCTTAGCACAATGCATGGGCATGGTAGGTGCTTAATAAACGCTTATTCCATTCGAAAGTCAAGTCCTTTTCCATTTGGGGCATTCAGGTACTTATTGCTGCTACTGTAGCACACGTATTCCAAAGAGGAATGGGAAAGTAGCTAATTTACATTTTACTACCATCAGCATGGAAAACAACTGTCATTCTGCCTCAGTTTCCTCATCTATAAATGAGGCACCTACGTCTCACAGTTGTTGTAAGGCTCAAATGAGATCATTTTAGAGAGATCAGCACAGTGCCTGGCACACAGAGGGGACTGTATAGATATTAGCATCTATTTGCTATTTAAATGACTCATTCTGATTCAAAAAGGCATTATTAATATCTCCACTTTATAGATAAACCAGCCCAGGTCAAGAGAGTTTCAGTCACTTGTCCATAGTCACACAGCTAAGAAAGCCGAATTCCAAACCAGATCTTGCCTCCAAGGACCTATGTTGTTCTTAGAGTAACCCGAGGATCAGTGTGCCTATGTGTGCATTGGTCTGAATGTCTTACAGTAATGTGATGTTCTCTTAAAGCCATTTTTCCTAATCAATCACGCACCTTGGCTGGGCAAACAATTATGACTGCTAATTTGTTTTATATATAAATGGTAAAGGTAGAGCACCAGCAAGCATCTAAAGACATTTTAGAAGCTGTGCCCCTAGATCTCAGAGCTCTTTACTGGTTCTGGAACAAAACACTGCTGCCCTGAACACAACTTACACGATCATTTTTATGATCTATTTTTTTCTCCTTACTTTTTAAGTTACCTGAACTGCCATGGCATTTTGAAGTTCCTTTCCCACACAAGGCTCCTATAATGTGCCATGTGCTCAGGGTTTGGAGCTGCTGCAATAGATTTCTGCCATCAAGGGCCTGAAGCTTTCCTCATTACTGCTTCAGGCTTTTCTAACACCTTCAGGTGGTCTTTTTGATTTAATGACTGATTTCCCTGGAAAAGGGGTACCATATGCACATTCTGGTATGCTCCAAGCTCCCATTACTGGACCTGGTATGTCATTCACATAATCTATATTTCTCCTTACCACAGAAATGGGTTAGGCTCTTCTCTCTATAAATTTATTTATACATAGATATGAATATGCTCTATGGAACTGCTTGATATAAAGTCAGAAAATGGAGCACACATGATTTCTGTGTCCCTGTTTATTCATTTTTTTTCGAAGAAGAAGAGGGTTGATTCAGTTCCCACTCATGAAATAATATGCAGGCACACCCCAAAGGGGGAAAATGTCATGGAAAGGGGAGAAACTTCAATGCTATTATCACTTTCCTTCTCTTCAAGCCTCATCGCTGTGGGGGTTGCCATGGTGATGCAGGTTTGACCTCTCACTTTTTACTCTTCCAGGAGCTAAAAAAAGGTAAAAATGAGCCATTCTGGCTCAAATGAAAATCAACCTCTCTCAGTTAAAAGATGCTAAATCGCTTTCCCTTCGTCAAACCTAATGTTCCATAGCCACATTGTTTTTTTTTTCTTTTCCTCTTACCCCGAAAGATGAAAAGAAGTAGGAGAAAGAGGGTAAGAAACAGAGCTGAACTGATCTAGCAGCAGCCACCATGGTGGCCACCGTAGGGACAGAAGCCACGGCAGCAGCAGGCTGACCAGGCAGCTGGCCAGGGATCAGAGCTGACTGCTTCTGCACTTTCCCTTCTTTAAAACATCTTTTTTCAACTTTTTGTCTGTTTGAGAGTTGGGGGGTTAGCTCGTGGTAGAGATGCTGCCTTTGTATTATGTGGAGGAAAGCTAAGTCATAATATCAGAAATAATCGCTGGTCTGTCGTAGCATTCTAAACTCTTAGTGATAATATGCTGCATGGGAAAGCAGAAAGGGTAAATCAGCTTCTTCTTATTAATATTCTTAAGTCTTTTTTTGCAACAAACCAGCTGTTTTGCCAGCCTTGGCATGTGTTCAACTTGCACATGTGGGTTTCCTAAAAATTCCACGCCTGGACGTGGATACTCTCCTTTGGTGAAAGGCAAAGGACGAGAGATGCTGTAGGAGGTGGCCTGTGTCGTCTGTGCTCAGAGTGGGCCTTGTGAACCTACTGCTTCCTTCTGCCAATTTCACAGAGATGGGCTCATCTCCTCTTCTAACTCTTTCTTTTTTCTCTGCGTTAAGAGAGCTGCCTCTCTGGAGCACTTGTGGAGTCAGTGTGATAGCAAATGAAACCCTCCAGCTCAATGATGGCCCAGGCTGCGATAAAGGCTGAAAGGCTTCATTTGGTTTAGCTCTGATGGAAATTCCTAAGCATTCGGGATAGATCTGTCAAACCTTCTCCTGCATGTGAATTATGCATAATTAGAAGCTAGGCAAGGACTGCAGATTTGTCATTACCACATACCACATCTACTTGTTTAATTCCTTCTTTAATGTAATGAATATTGTTTAAAAATAATAATAAATGGCAATAATAGAAGTGGTGAACCCATCTAACTCTCTCAGGGAGATGTTCTTACAATAGACTCTTTAATCCTGAGCAGAACCCTGTAGGAATCTCATTCTCTCCAGGTCAGGGGGTAACATTTCTCTAAGATCATATAATAACATAACTTACAATACTGTATCACATGGAAATGCACCGCCCTCAGAGAACAATGTGCTAGAATGGAAAGAATGTCAGCTCTGGATTCAAAGTATCTAGTTTTAAATCCTACTTCTGATACAAGTAACAACTTCCCCAGCTTCGGTTTTCTCACTTGTACAAGGAGCAGGTTGGAGTAGATGACCCTGAGGGCTCTTCTAAGTCCAGATCTAGGATCCCACCGAAGGCCCAAAGCTTGAAGATGTGCTACCTTAGTGATATTTATGTTCAAGTGTTATCTTGTCACTAATGGTAACTAAAGCCAGTATCTTTTGCAAAGGTATTCCAGGCCTTGTATCTTACCCCTTCATTTACTCCATGCGTTTCCTGTGGTAATAAATTCTCAGTGCTTTCTCCCTTTGCTTGTTGAATTATGCCTTGTAGATTTTTTTTTTACTCCTAGAGTTGTAAGGTATGTGAAGTAAATGTTCTCTTTCCTCAAAGTAAGTCATGATGCCTAATCCAGGAGCTGTCTCTCATCTTACTCTAGGGGCCTGTTTCTGAGAACACACTCCAAAGATGACTTAACAATATCCTGGTTCCCATCTACCCTCTTTTCTTAATGGAGTGGTGTTTCAAAAGTTTAAAGGGCTAATTCATAGAATGGTAAAGCTATCAAATTCAGTACGTGTGTTTTGATCGGATGTTCAGAATTTAAATTCAAATTAAAATAGCCAAATGCTTTCATGCTATGCACACATATACACATATTTCTCTCTCTAAGTACCTTTCATTCCTCATTTTCCTTAGTGTTATATAGATCTAAGACTGATTAGAGTGTTTCAGATAAGCAAATAGCCAATAATATTCTACAGTTACAGTTTTGACTCTGCAGGTTAAATCCAAATGACATCCATTCCTGCGGCCCTCCCCATGGAAAACAGCTGCTTTTCAGATTTAAACATAGCAAGAGTAACAAGAGCCTCTTTTATCAGCTATCCCTATTCATAAGGCATTAAAATACATGCAGTTTCTTAATCC
The DNA here is from genome assembly GCA_028658325.1 of Potorous gilbertii. Classification (NCBI taxonomy): domain Eukaryota; kingdom Metazoa; phylum Chordata; class Mammalia; order Diprotodontia; family Potoroidae; genus Potorous; species Potorous gilbertii. The sequence continues at coordinate 564,191,128 of CM053769.1, read as the reverse complement.
CTAATGCAGTTCTACTAAGTCGTCAGCTTTAAACTAAAATAGCATGTATCTTTAAAAAGTAGCCAGATGTAAACTATCTTCCAAACCAAATCTGCTCTCAAAACTAGTTCTCCCTAAGGCTTTACATAGGGTGCAAGGTATCTTGGTCACACTGTGTCCTTTTTGGTTGTTTCAACCATAAATTGCTTTGTAAAAAAAAAAAAAAACAAGTTTACTTTTAAGTAGCACAGGCTACTTGGCAAGCTTCATCCCTCTTTCACCTCCTCCCCCTACTCTCTTAATACCCATCTTTGCAGTACAACTTGGCATCGTTCAGCACCACTTCTGGGAAAGACATTTCAGCAGCAGCCAATTGGCATTTGCCAAGCAAGGTCACTTTCAGAGACATCGCTTTTCTGGAGGCAGCATCTCTGGGAATGATAGAAAAGCAGTGGGTCCACAACTATGCAGCCTCCTAGCTTATCCATAGGCCTCAAGAGGGACTGAATGCAGAACTCTTCAGTGATAAATTCACAGAATATTGGGAAGGACTGTATTTAGAGCTAACAGGACATTATGAAGCAAAAGCATCAATTTCTTATTTAAAAAAAAATATGTCTGGTTAAACAGCATTTATGTAAGGTGTAGGTAAGCATTTGAAGCATTTAGAATCCAAGAAGAACATTTCAATCTCACATGAAAACATAAAAATGTAAATTAAGATTTAAGACTATCGTTGGGTAGGCAGATAGTGAACTGATGTCATGGCTATTAAGTTGGAAAGGGGGGAATAATCAATTTCTAGAGAAACAGGTCCCCTAAAAGACTCTCTTTCTTTCAGTTGTTTTTTTTTATAATGGAAATAAAAATAATCCTTACTAAAATTCATCTGAATATTATCAAAATTCTACAAATTTATCAGTCTTTCTGTCTTCTCAGCAATTAAATCAACAGCTTTCTGGTGTCTGGGCACAATACTGATGAAGCAGAGGCAAGGGTAGCAGAAATATGTGTTACATTTTGCATTTAACTATAAATATTTTTACTGGGAAAGAAAATCAACTATGAAATTATAGAGAAAATGATTCACCCTGGCCCCTCATGCTTTATGTTGTTTTTTGTTTTTAAATAGGATTTGTCTACATAACAAATGACTGCTGCTGGAAGTATTTTGGATTTAAAGTTTCTTTCTGGGAGGTGTTTGTTTTTTGATTGCTGTGTCTTCCTTATTCCTCTTGATTCCGTATTTAAAAAAAAAATGTTTGTGGATATTCTTTCGCATTGAGCATCTTTTTCATTTGAAACATGTCCCTAGGTTATGAAGTGGGAGGAAACTATACGTGGCAAGATTTTTTTCCCCCAAGAGCTAGTCAAATATTGAAAAGTAAGAGAAAAGGAGAGTTTCATGCATGAGTGAAATTTAAAAAATAGACCTATACTTTTATGCTTATCTCTTTTGCCACAGGAGTATTGAATCTCAAGAGTTTATTTGTTAAAGAGAAAAGAAAAAAACTCCAGGTAATTCTACATGACCTTTAATACCATTAAAGGAAAAGTTAATTCCAATCACTGAGCTATTCTAAGAAGCGACTCTTCTAGTTATAGTTTGTTCATTTCTCAATCATGTAACTTCATTGCCCTCTTCTGGAGAGAGAGGGAAATAGTGAGGACTTAAAACAATACAAGGAAGTCCTCCCAAAAGAAAAAAAGTGGAAGCCTTAATGATACTTTACTGATTCTATACACACACACACACACACACACACGCACACACACACACACACAAATGGCTGCTGAAAAAACAAAATGCCACTTTACTGTTAATAACATTAAAATGATCAGAATGACAAGTTAAACCTGTCTTTTCCACATCTCTGTCACTTATTTTGTGCAACTTTTTGTGACTTTACCTCTGACTTTTATAACTTTATTTTCAGGTTTATGAGCCCCTCCCAATCCCATCCCCCTCCACCATCTAAACTATAGCAGTGAAACTGAATTATATTATCATTTCAATGCCTTTTTGGAGAGCTCAAGGTTCAAGCAGTAAACACTAGATTTTCTAGTACTTGTTTATGAAAATATTTCCAAGTTTGTAATGAATTAGTACCCATTGTGCAGGGGCATTAAGTGCAATGGGTATAACATAAAAATAATGCTAATAGCAACTGACATGTATGTGTCCATAATTAGGTTATATGCAATCTTGGGAGGTACATGAAAGATGACTAATCTAATATTCAATTCAGTTACTCAGCATTTAGGGTGGGATATATCTATGTGTTATTTATTGGTCCTGTTACTTAGAAATATTTTTTTTGTTTTGCACATCAACATCTGCAAAATGGGGACAGTAATTCTGATGACTCATGGCTTAAAGCAGAGATAATTAAATACCAATATTTTACCTTTTTTGAACTACATTAAAATGTGCCTATTTTCAATTTTTCTTTTCAATCATTATGACACCCTCCCCTCCCTCCTCCTCCACACATACGCTAAATTTGTACTGTGATGGCCTATCTTACTGTGGAGATATACAAGAATTTCTCATTGCTAGGTTGGAAATTCATAAGGTGGGGGCAGAGCCCATCAAGCTGGAAAGGCTTCAGGCCTGGTTCTGGAGACGGATTCTACATTTGCAGTCCAATGGCCTGCCTTACTAAGGTTAAAGAGGCTTATTATCACAAGACTGACTATAGGGTGTTTTGTTTTTTAGCCACAATTACACATGAAAACTCTTACTTGGGCAAAGAAGAGGTATTTACATGCCTTACTGATATTCAAGCACTTGAGTAGTATTTATGGGACCATAGATAGAACTAAAGGTCATCAAGTACATTTTCTCATTTTATAGAAGAGAAGCCCAAAGCCCAGGAAGATTTTGAGGGTGTATTATATTATAATTATATTACATTTTGGTATGTTATATTATGTACCTTATTTTATTTTATATTTAAGACTGGGCATGCCTATCTTATCCATACTGGAAGCGCAGGAGCCATTCACAGGCCCAGTTTCACTTTTGATGGGTATGGAAACTCTCACCTGATCTGCTTCCATCTTTTCCCCTCCTTTAGTGGTACCTCTCCCTTCTCCCTCCCCCAGGAGCTCACCATTATTTGGGTCCACCATTATTAATGACCAAACTTACTGAGGGTACCCCAATTGTCTAGCTCACTGCAACTCAGGCTTCTGGGCTCATCAGTCCCAGTCTCAGTTGCAAACTGCTCTATCTGGAAGCTCTGCAATGTTAAGGAACTCGCCCAAAATGATCTTTTCATTCCTGAGGAAACTCTCTGTGCCTCAAGACCACCTTAAGAACTGAATTTTAAAAGAAAGTTTTCTTCTCAATGTTTATGAAACCATGAGTGTTAAAATAAGACAATATATTTGAAAAGAATGAAGTGAGACTTTTGCCATTCCAACTTCTCTCATGTGGAAAAAGCCCGAAGTTTAACACTAACTTATTATGCTAATATTCAAAGAAGGGCAGCTAGGTGGCGCCCTGGTCTTGGAATCAGGAAAGCTCATCTCCCTGAGTTCAAATATGGTCTTCAGACACTTAACTAAGTAGATGTGTGACCCTGAACAAGTCACTTACCCTGTTTGCCTCAGCTTCTACATCTGTAAAATGATCTAGAGAAGGAAATGACAAACCACTCCAGTATCTTTGCCAAGAAAACCCCAAATAGGGAAATGAAGAGTCAGATACAATTGAAATGGTTGAATAACAAAATTCAGAGAATTTTTTATTTTGACTGTAGTTTCTCCACCAACCCAGAAACAGTTGTATTTGTCTCATTTAATAGATAAGTCTTAAGAAGTTGCTTGAGTCACAAAGAACTTAAATAACAGGTCCAAGGTCCCAAATCACTAAATGCCAAAGCTGAAATATGAACGCAGGCTACCTCAATTATTAAGGATTTTTATTTCAAATACTTCAAGGATACACAAACTTTATCAGTTGTTGCTCCTGTATATGTGTATATGTGCATGTATATATGTGTTTATTAATCCTCATTCAAATATCATAATAAAGTCCAAATAGAAATTTTCCAACAGGAATGTTATAGTTGTCATGAATTGACATTACTCATGATCATACAAGTAGGTGGTCCAATTAAAGTCTGAATCTGTAGTTGAAAGAGAATTCCTACTCTTTGGTTGTTGTCTTGACTCTCATAACTATCTATGTAACTCTGGTCAAAACTCTCCTCCACCCTCATCCTCAGTTTTTGTCATTTGTAAAAAGCAGGGGGCATTGGACGAGATGTTCTTCAGATTTCCTTCCAACGCTAAGATTCTATTTTTCTAAGGTCCGTAATTTTACAAATCATTTCCTTCTCCTTTAGTCCATTACTTTTTATCCAAATAAAACCTATTATTTAATTAGGTACCTGGAATTCATATACTACTTGCAAAAGATGGAATGCACATGCATTTTTTTTGAGAACACAGCTTAAATAGAATGAAATCTTAGTTTTAATCAACAGTTTGCTCCTTGGAGTTGTAAGTGTACAGGTGAGGATATTCCTTTTTTATGACCTTCTCACCTGTGCAATAAATTTGTGGTGAGTTAACTTTTACCTTGATTGAAAGTAATATATAAGCAAAATTTAATGAAATCAAATTTAATATAAGCCTGAGTTCTGTTTTCTGAAGATGTGACTCCCTATCCATCCCAATTCCAACTGCCAAAGGCATGGGATAAAATGTCAATCCTTCAGTTGTAAGATTTTAGAGATCTAATGAGCCCTTTGAAGCTGCAATATTAATGAAAAGATAGTATTATATGCCTCTTTGGTCAAGGAAGAGGTTGATGTAGTAGAACTGATGCTAAATCTCCTGGAGGGAGTCGTGCCTGGTACATATCCCTCCATCAGCCGATCAAAAAGCAGCAACACTTTAGACTGCAGGCACTACTGTCTGCTGTCCCTGGCTATAGAAAACCTATGGGGCAACAACAGTCATATGGGCGGTCAGGAGGGGGAATCAATGCAACCAAAGGGCAATTTAACATTAGCAATTACTTTGTTCCAAAGGACATATGTATATAACAATGGACTTAAATTTGACCCAGCATAGATATTACACTGCACTGTTAGCCCATCTTATGAGTTTAGGATAATTTTTAAAAGAATCTAACTTTCTTATTCAATTAAAAAAATCAAGGCTCACCTTTATCTTGAATTCTGATCCCCAACCCATTCACAGAAGCATACTTATTAAAAATCCACTAAGCATTTATATCTGGAGAGGGATCATGGTATCCAGGCTAGAGAGTTGAACTCTTACTTATGACATTATGACATTACCAAGTCAATTAACCTCTCCAAGTCTCAATTTCCTCATCTATAAAATGGTGATTGTAGTGTCTACCCCATGGGGTTGTTGTAATAAATAAGATATCTCTAAAATGGTCTATAAATGTCTACTAACATTCATTTTCCTAGTCAATGGCAGCATTACTCTTTAAGTTTCATGTGTTTAGGTATGCTTTCATTCTATAAATATTTGTTGATCATGTAGTTCAGAGTCTAGTGACACAAATATAGATAAGACAGACTCTGATCTTAAAGAGGTCATAATTTAATAAAGGAGCAAAATGTATGCAAATAACTACGGTGGGAGCCTTAGCAGTGGCTAAAACAAAGGTCTGTGAGAGTCCATATACATGTGTCAGGAACTTTTTAATCACTGCTTTGTACTAATTAATCTCAGGGACATGATGTTCACCTCCTCCAGGAAGCCTTCTTGGATTGATCAGTTGAGAAAAGATAAATTCCCACTCTATTAGCTGTCCCCTCATTAATTCATCCTCCCATTATGTATCCATCCTTAAACTTTATAAGTGACTGCATGTAAGTCTAGTATATAGCTATTTTCAGTCCTTTGCTCTTTAAGATGATGAGGTGCATTTAATCAGTTCTAGGTGTATCTATTCATTCTCAAAAAGTGTGGATGATCTCAGAAAGGCATTCACACAAAGGCCCACTCTACTGGGCTCTAACTCTCCAGACAGCAGTTGCTATATTGATACTGCAGGTTCTATGACGATACCATAAACAAATTGGCAGTTCATAAATGCCATCAGAATATAAGCTCCTTCAGGGAGGAGACTTTTTTTAATTATGTTTGTATCCCAAGTACTTAGCACAGTGACTGGCACAGAGTAATTGTTGTTCTTGTAGGCTGTACACTCATTTTAGTTACATCCGACCCTTCATGAACCCATTTAGGGTTTTCTTGGCAAAGATCTCTGCTTAGTTTGCCATTTCCTTCTCCACTTCATTTTCCAGATAAGGAAATTGAAGCAAACAGGGTTAAGTGACTTGCCCAAGGTCACGCAGCTAGTAAGTGTCAGAGGCTGGATTTGAACTCATCTTCCTGACTCCAAGCCCAGCACTAATTCCACTGTGTCACCTAGCTGCCTGGCACATAGTAAGCTCTTACCTAATGCTTGTTACCTACCTACCCTAACAGAATGGTAGGATACCTAATAAGCCACCGATGAGGGAAGGAGAAAAGTAGTCTTTAGATTCACAGGGAACTCTCTGAGTGAATAACATCAGTGAATGTATAATGAAGATTTAAGTGATACAGGCAAACACCAGGACTGAAAATCAGCTCCAACAGCAACAAAAGCAAAATGCGACAAGGTAGGGTAGCCTGGACCTGGGCTGAAAACACGGTGAAAACTCGGAAATGGAGAAGAAAGGAAACCAAAGGTTCAGAAATCAAGCAACTGATATTTGAGAAAGAAAAAGAAAAACAATGAGAAGAAGATGAAAGGAATTTAAAGGAGCTATTTCTTCTTCAATATAACAAATATTCATTAAGCATCTGCTATGTGCAAGACATATAAAAGACCCTGAAGTTCAAAGACAAAAACTAAACAGCCCTTCCCTCGAGGAGCTTATATTCCACTAGGAAGATATATCATATACAGAAGTAAGAATGTGGTGATTGGAAGAAAGAAAAAAAGGAATTCTGGGGGCAGGGGGTGGGGGTAGGATCCCAGCTGTGCCTTGAAGAAAAATGAAGATCCTGAGAGAAATAAAAAAGGACAAATGAATTCCAAGAATGGGGATGAGTTAGGGCATGCAAAGGGGTAGAAGAAGGAATAAATCCAAAGAATAGTTAGTAGGTGCCTGGTTGGAATAAAGTACGCCTGAAGAAGAGTTCCGTGAAATAAGTCTGGAAAGGGAAGCTGAAGCCATCTTTTCTAAGGCTCTGAATGTCCTAATGATTATTTCCAGGAGTCCAAAGGGAGTTTTTGAAGACTTTTGAATAGGAGAGTGAAATGATCAGACTTGGGTATTCTTGAACCTTTATGGAGGATGGATAGTAGAGGGGGAGGAACTGGAAGCAGCAGAATGTAAGCTCTTTGAGTCAGGGACTGTTCTATGTTTGTCTTTATTCCTTTGACTAATGTTGGTGCCTTTCATATAACATTAAATATTGTTAACAACATTGATTTCACAAACATTAAATGTTTGTTGAAATGATTATGAAGAGATCAATAGGGATGCTATTACAGTCCAGACCTCCAGAGGGAGTTGTGAGAAGGGCTTGAACGATCAGTATAATGATGAGAGTGGAGAGAAGACCACCATGGAAGGTCCTGCTATGGAAGAAGAATTACTAAGACTTGGTGATTGTATACATCCATTGAGAGAGATGAAAAAATCAAAGGACACTAGGGTTGTGATCCTGGGTAAAATGGAGCCTGGTAGTACCTTCAACAGAGATAGTAAAGTTTGGAGGAACAAGGCTGGGGTGAGGAAGAGCTCTGTTCCGGACATGTTGTACTTGGAATGTCAATGGGCCACTGAGATGGATATGCTCAACAAAGAATTGTTGATGCAGCTGAATTTCAGGAGAAAGATTAGGGATACATACATACATAGATACATATATATATGTGTGTGTGTGTGTGTGTGTGTACATATATATATATATATATATATATATATATATATATATATATACAGACAGAGACAGAGAGACAGACAAGAAAGATAGAGAGAGAGACAGACAGAGAGACAGAGACAGAGAGACAGACGAGAGAGAGAGAGAGAGAGAGAGGTAGTAGCCATTTTCATAGAGGTGACAATTGAAACCATAAGAACAAGTGAGATCACAAGAGATTGTAGACAGAAAAAGAAGCAGGTTGAATACAGAACCATGGATAAATAGGAAGGAAAGTACTGGATGGTGATCCAGCAAAGGAGCTGAAGAGTGGACACTGAGGCAGGAGAATCAACATAAACCACCGATGGAGACATCATTCAGAAAGAACCTGTTGAGAGCTCCAGAGGGGTCAAGTAGGATGAGAATTAGGGAAAAAGCTGTGATTTAGCAGTTAGGAATATGTTGGTAATCTTTGAAAGAGAAGCTTCCCTAGAATCAATCAGAAACAAGATTGCCAGGTTCTTACTGGGAGATAAGGAAGTAGAAGCAGCTGGAGTAGATACTGGGTGATTTCTAGGTATTTATCCATGAAAGGGGCAAGAGATACAGGAAAAAACTTGAGAGAATGTCCAGGGTCAAATGATGATTTTTCAGGACAGAAGAGACCCAGGCATATTTATAAGAAACAGGGGTAAAAGGCAGGTGATACGAAGATATTGGAGAGGAGGCGGAGAGAATGATCAAACAGACAAGTTCCCAGAAAAGACTAGACAGGAAGAAGCCAAGGACATGACAGAGGCGTCAACCTTGGCAAAGAGAAGGGTCAGTCATTTCAGAGAATGATGTAAAGGAAAAGAAATTAGGAGACAATGTAGAGGAATTTTGTGGTGGTGAGTAGGCAAGGTGAAGGAGGTCATGGCAGATTGTTTTGATTTTCTCAATTAAATAGGAGGTAAAATCCTTTGCTAAGAGGGAAGGGGCAAGGGGAGAGAAACTGTAAATACTTTGGAAGGAATTAGTTGCTAGAATCTCAAGGCAAAAGGAATTATCACCAAAAAGAATAAAATGAGATTTTTACATGCAGACTGTGTTGTAAGAATTGTTTTATAAAAAACTGAAGTTGATAGACTCAGGTGCTATACATCAAAACTGAAACTGAATAACATTTTAGAGGATAATTCTGGAGAAAAAATAAAAGTCATGAGAGCTATTGGCTTCCCCAACAGGAGCGCCACTAAGCAAGTCCTAAACTGAAAACTGGATATGAATTGGTTATTTAGTGCTGAAATGAAGGTTAGTGTATAAAGATACATTACAATTATAGAAATCTGACAAGGAAGATACTGAATAAATTGTGCTATGATGTTAGAGGAAAATAAGTATTTCTACATGCCTGTGTTCTAGTCAAATCAGATTGGATCCCCAGGTCCCATCATGTCTTTTCCCAGGATATGATTTTGTTCACTCCATTGTAACCTATTTTGCCTCCTTCCCAGTTGGTTGAAGGCCTTCTCTTCTTTTAAGCCACAAGTCAGGAGCTACTTTCTCTATGAAAAGCTCCTCTAGGTGAAAGTGATCCCTGAAATTCCCCATACACTAGGACTATAGCTTTCTTTTGTATTAGATAGATAGATAAGCATAAAGTAGATATGTTGTTGTTCAGTCATTTCAGTTGTTTCTGACTCTCTGTGACCTCATTTGGGATTTTCTTGGCAAAGATACTGGAGTGATTTGCCATTTCCTTCTCCAGCTCATTTTATAGATGAGGAACCTGAAGAAAACATAGTTAAGTGACCTGCCCAAGGTCAAAGAGCTAGTAAGTGTCTGAGTCTGAGTCTGGATATGAACTCAGATCTTCATAATGCCAGGTCTGATACTCTATTAGCTCCACCAAGAACGAGAAAGAGAGAGACAGAGAGACAGAGACAGAGATGGGGGCGAGGGGAATATTTCCTCATTAGATTACAAACCTGAAAGCAGTACCAGTGATGGATAAATTTTAATATCTTTCATATCCCCAGTGCCGAGGCCAAGGCTTTGAATTTAGTAGGCACTTAAATGTTTGTTGAATGAATAAATGGATGAATGTATTTTCCATCATGGAAATTTTCTCAAGGAGAAAGAAGTTACTGCAAATATATTGGGAAGTCAGGTATTGATGGATATAAATGTTTATTCAGTCATTTTGTTATATTTTCAATGTGAAAAAAGATACAGTAACATACAATGCAGAAACATCCTTATATCTAGCTATGAAGGCAGGTCCTATTTATTCCACTTGGTTAGGTAGAGTCTGAATGAAACAGGTGGGGATATAGTGGGAAAGGACTGGATTTTGAGTCAGAAGATTTGGATTCAAATTTAGACTTTACCACATGTAACCTTGGGTAAGTCCCTTAGCCCTCCTTAGCCTTGGTCTCCTCATCTGTAATTCAAGGGGGTATATCAAGCAGATCATTTGTGAGGCTTTGGAGGTATGAAGACAAATATGGCCTAGCCCCTACTACCCAAGGACTTTCAAGTCTATCTTTTTCAGGGAATTAGATTCCCGAATCTTTGAAGGGACCCTAGAGATCATCTAATTCAACCATTTCCTGAACAAGAATGACCACTAAAACAGAAGAAACAAGTGGTCATCCAACCTTTGCTTGTGGCTCCCTATAAGAGAGAACTAACTCCCTGATGAAACAACCCATTTTACTCAAATAGTTCAAACTGTTAAGTTTCTCAAGTCTAAATCTACTTCCTGGCAACCTCCACATATTGACCTTAATTCTGACCTTTGTGACCAAGTGGGGTCCTGTATTCCTTTTCCATAAGAAAGTCATTGAAATCCTTGAAGATAGCTTTCATATCTTTCTCCCCAACCCCCAAGACTACACACCTATTTCCTTCATCAGTTCTTCATCAGGCACAAACTCCAGGGATTTCACTATCCTGTTGTGCTTTCTCTGGCCATTAGGCTATTTACCAATATTCTTTCTGAAAAGTCTGAATTGAACACAGTAGTTCAGATACATTCTGAGCAGGACAAAGAACAGTACCTCTCTAGTCCAGCATATGACATCTCTCATCACATAGTTTCAAACTGCATTTAATACCATGACAGCCAAATTGTATTTGAATTTGCACTTCACAGAAAGCATGATTTCTTTTTTCAGACTCATTCTAACGCCTCTTAGAAGTTCTAAATAATAAGAACCTAAGTGAGAGAAAAAAAATGAAGATAGTGGCTTGGTCAGCCGTAAGTACAATTATAAGGTAGGGTATTCTCTTTCTTCCTTCTAGGCATCCATCGTTGAGACCTCAATCCCTTAGGTCTACCTTTGGCTACCTAGTACTTATCTCCTTGCAGAAATCTTTAACCCAGTGTTTACTGCAGCTATACACAGCCCCCCCCCACAATTTACCTTTGTCTGAACCTCTCAGGGTCTAAGGTATCTACTGGTTAATCTGAAAATTAATCCTTGCTAAAGCAAGAAAATTCCCCTTTTAGCTAATTAGATAATCTGTTCTTTAATTCCCTGGGATTTTTCGAAGATTATGTAAGTCTCTTATTAATTATTCTATTATCTACTCTTAATGGTGGGAATTTTAAGCCAAGAGGATCATTTGAGAAGATATTTAGGGAAAGATAATTTTGCCTTTCAGAAAACATCAATCTACTTCATCTACCCAGATACCCTGGATGGCAGGACTACCCCAAAGTGAGTCTGTTTAGTATCTCACCTAAAAAGGCCAAGGGAAAGCTGTTGAGTAGCAGAAAAGAGTATGTCAGTTCAGGATGAAGAAATGGATTTAAAGGAGACTGCAGAAATTATAGAGAGAAAAAAGGACAAGTCACACTTGAAGCAGCAATAGGGGATTTTTAAAAAAGCGATAGTGAGAACTAAAAAAGGTAAGGGAATGGAGGGGGAAAAAATCCCACATTTCTGCAAAATGAATAGGACAAAGTGAAAGCAGGTCTAGATGAAAGCACTTTGTCTGAGGTAACTGATGAATAGCGGACAGAGAACTTGAAAGTCCACTGAGAAAAATGTAACTGAAAGATACGTTATGTTGATTGTCAGTCTCAGAAGAAGAAATTACATTCGTCATGTATGCCCAACCTTCACCCCTTACCACGGCTTTTCCCACATATATCCAGAAGAGAAAAAAGAAAACCGAAGAGATAGCATTAGGAAATTAAGACCTATGTACACTACTAGGGTAGGGGGTGTGGTAGAGAGATTTCTTCACTCCCTTCATCCCCCTCCTTCCTCTATAAACCAAAACAAGAATGGTAATATGCACAAAGATTTTTAAAAAGGGAGGTGTTTGGGATTTTGTTCTGTTTTGCTTTTTTGCTAAAATGGGAATGACTTACAAAGTTCCACACGTATGAGTTAGAAAAGGGGTAATGGAGGTCTAGAGCATGCACAGAAGGAATGGACTTTCCCAGTGGAAGGATAGGGATCAAGCTTCTAGGCATAAATGAAGTATCTTGGAGGGATGTGGACCATGCTTCAGCATTTTGTAATGGGATCTGGTCTGCTAATTGCATTGTAAATGGGAGGCTCTTTGGCCACAGAGGCATTCCAAAAAGCCTGTAGGGTTGAACACAGAACTTTTAGCTATTTTCTCTTTGGTGATGCTGTAGTAATATGACACTATTTTACACAGTGAATAGTGATAGAACTGAAATCTTCCCTCTGAGGCTATATGGCCCTTTGAAATGGCCTTGGTTCTGGGCCTCAATATTTATTCTTTTTCTTTTAGGTAAAAGGGATCAAAACCTTTGACCTTGTGAGTTTGAATGGTAAGAAGGACCTTTTGGAAGTCCTGTTTTCCAGAGTCTGGGTTCTAGAGCAATGTTGTATCAATGTCCTAAGGAACAAGGAGTGACCTTTGGGAATGACGGTATCTAGGGTAGAGGAAACTGAGACAACTCACCTGGGAGTCATGCCGTATCTGAACCTAAATGTGGCTGGACCAATGCTATGTAGGAATTGGGCAAAGTTATAAGATTTCCCTTCCCCTCTTCTCCAACCCCCAACAAAGCAGCAGGTATAAAAGTGATATAGGGGAGAGCATGTCTACAAAGGGGGGGTGGGAGAATATTGATCTATCTGTGCTATATCTTTGAAGTAAATATTTTTTATAAACACTGGTTAAAGGAAATTGGGGTGCTATCCACTTTCCCTCAACAATAGAAAAAAATATAACCAATTTGGGCTCAAGTTGGTGGCAGAGTAAATGAGACACTACCAGACCTCAATGCATGCCAGAATCTTAGGGGAGATACAGCCACCTGGTTCTGGGAAAGTAAGCCAGATCATCCTTACTTCAACAGGAAATGGCAGACCGTGGAGTCTCTTAAAGGAAATGAGAGATAGAGCAAAAGGGCAAAGACAGGTTAACAAACTCATCTGAATTAAGAAAAGAAGACATTTCACAGACAGGACATTAGCTTTGTCTTAAAATAATGCAAGGAAATGGGCCATCATCCCAAATTGAAAGAATGCATAAATGTGACAGATCATAGTGGCAAATCGGAGGTTGGAAAGGAACTAGACATCATAAAAGTAGGGAAAGGGGGCATGAAACCTTTCAGTTAATACAGGGGAAAGGTAACAGAGCAAAGAGATGCTTTTGGGGATGAGACTCAAAGAATAAATGCAGTCACTCCCATCATGCTCCCCCCAAATAAAAACCTCTCACAGTATCATATCAAAGCTGGAAATCTCCTCTAGTCCAATTCCTTCATTTTACAGAACCCTAGAGGGAAAATGACTTGTTTAAGGTCACAGATGAAGGATGCTTTGACTCTTACTCAAGCAGATGCTAAACTGAATTTGAGTAAAATCTCGTAAAATTAAAGTTAGAGAGCTAGAAGAGAATTTGAAAACGGATTTGTTCAAACCTTTCATTTTACAGAGGAAGAAACAGAAGCCAACAATTAGTGATAGAGGTAGGTTGTTCAAGTTTAACTTATCCCACTGGGCACTGGACCTTTCAGAAAATCAGGCATTGATCCCATTTAAGAACTTCCATTAAATCAGTATTTATCTTATGAATCAGGGTAAGCAGTTAAGTAGAGATGGGAGATACTAAGTCCTTTAATCTACATTTCCTTACTCCCTCCTCTCTAATCTTTTCTCCATTACATAGAAAAATACTGAAAAATCAGGGAAAAATTTTAGGGACAGTGAATGCCTCAATGGCAGAAGGGATGGCTCTTTGCTATGTCCCATCTGAAGTTCCACCACCCTGTGAATGTTGCTGAGACCTTGTGGAGAACTTCTACACGTATTTTCCTTCCTGTGGCAGTGTAGTCCCAGGTCCCTGGAAATCCTACTCTTGTCAACCCTGGCCTTCTAACTATCCCTAAGGGTAAAGTGTTGAGAAAGTTTTCTTTTTACCTTGCCCCACCAGAAGGGTACCATGTCAGAGGAGTTAATTAAATAGTAGAGGGAAATAGGCTGCCTTGCAGTACTGCTCTTTCTGGCTAAGGAAAGATTTTGCTATGAAGAGAGCCCTAATGAAGGCACAGCTCCTAGGACTTACCCAAGGCAGAACTAGCTGGTTTGCCACTACTCAAAGACCCCCTTGTCCTTTCTCATACAACTATGCACGTTGGTTAGAGGAACCCCAAGAACTGAAGCTGGAGTCTTAACAGATGCCCTAGCTGAAAAAGGAGTGGAGTCATACTCCAAATCTCTCCACTCATCATCACGTGCTCTTCTCTGCCACCAAATTCCACAGATCCATATTTCAAGGATTTTAAAATGCTAGCAGCAGATATTTCAATCTGCTTGCCCTGTGGCAAATCTCTACCATTCAGTAAACCCCAGCATCGTTTAGATCCATCACCCATCCTCTTGGATCTCACTGCTTCTATTATTCTTGAATTTTAGAGGGCAGTGAATAGTAATTGAGGTCAGAGGGGTGTGAAGGAGGAAAGGTGGGGAATGTAGCAAAGTACCTAGAAAAAAAGATGATACAATGAAAAGGAGACTAGATTTGGAGTCAAGGAGACATGAACTTAAACCTTAGGGTTAGGTACCTACTAGCCGAGTGACCCATGTCAGTTTTAACCTTTTTCAGCCTCTGTTTAATAGCACCTACCCCTATAAAGTTATTGTGAGAATCAAATTAGATGATATATGTGTGGCAAAGTACCTTGCCAATTTTAAAGCACTATATAAATTTTAACTAATATTAATAAAATTCCTAAGCAGAGTCAGGAAGGGGTTAATAATAATCCAGTTTAATTGGACTATATGGGATATCCCAAGAGTCTTACTGCAATATTTTCATTTTAAAAAATCTTACTGCAAAGCTTTGATAGCTGAAAATCTATAGTAAGAGTTTTGGGACACCCTCTACAATCTAATCAAACTGGATGATTTACTATTCCTTGCAGATATCTTGTCCTTTCCTCCTTCATACCTTTATACAAATTCCTCTATAGAGCAAAAGCTATCTTGAGATATGTGAAATTAATGATAATTTTATTTCAATACAAGTGGCTTTCTTTGTAATGCTATGTATTTTATTTTATGGATTTAAAAACATCATTCTGAGAAAAGAACCAGAGGTTTCATCAGACTACCAAAGAGCGCCATGGCATACACAAAAGGGTTAAGAATCTCCAGTTTAGGATGACTTTTGTATGCTTATTTGCTGAAATCTTACCCATCCTTCAAGGCTTGAATCAAATGTCTTCACCTCCAGGAAACCTTTCCTGATTTTCCCCTCACATCTCACATATAACTTTGCATGAACCTCCCATGTATTTTTTGTGTTATAATTATTCACATAAAAGATCTGTCCTGTCACTGGACTTCAAGTTTCATGAAGTGAGGTTCAATTTTGTAACTTCCCTAGCATCCAGCACAGCCCTCTGCAAAGAGCAGATACACTGTGAACACTTGAACTAAATTGAAACTGTAGCATTACCGGTTAGACCATCCAAGTTCTTAAGAGTCCTTTGAGGGAAACGATCCACAATTCTAAAATTATCCAAATGACAAATTAAAAATTAGCTTCAAGTGAGGAGGAAGAGTAAGAAAGATAATAAAAGAAAGATGGAATAAGAAGAAAAGCCTACTTTTTATTCTAGGAGTACAGTTTATTGAAAGGATGATGAAGAACTGGGAAGAGAATCTGGAAGGTGGTTTAAATGAAATGAAACTGAGAGATTGGGAGGGTGGTCTTTTGGACGGAGTCTTCCCTCAATGGTATTTAATTCTGGTCTTTCTATACCTGTTATGCCTAAGCAATGTAACTCCAATTGGATGTGCAATGTGTCCACCGAGACTGATTTTTATTGCCTCACAGAACAATAAGGCCAATATGATTAAAAGACAGCTATCATAGTCCCTGAACAGTCAAGACAGCTGGGGAATGACACTCTCAGAGCTTTTCTCTGGAGTTATCTTTCTGTATTATAATTTAATAAGCAAGGGGACCTAGAAGAATGGAGAAAAGGTTTTGCTTCCTCCACTTGCAACAGTAGTGGGAGGATTTGGCACCTTGAAAAAAAGGTAAAGGACTTAGAGACAAGATATAAAAGAGATTTTTAAAAGAGAGAGAGAAGAAGATTGCCAAGGGTGGAATAAAGAGAGAGGAGTTGACTGCCAACAGACTGATAGAATTGTATGCAGATGTCCTAAGGGAAAGGTATAGGAACAAAGTAGTGTTTGAAGGAAATGGGGGGAAAGTGAAAGTGGTCCTGAGAAATTTGAAGAATAGGAAATTACCAAGGAGGAAGAGACAAAGCATCCTGATGGACTATCTGTAGAATAGAAAGAGAGCTAAGCGAAGATCAGTGGTGAGAGGTTTGGGGGAGCACTGGGAGGATACAGAGATGCTAAAGATCAAGGGGCTGAAATAGAAGGAAATAGAACTGTCCTTTTTTTCAGTTAGAGTAGAGGATCAATGATCAATGCACTGGGAATGAAGGTGTTTGGGGACAGTCATGAGAGTGAATGTTTTAGAAAGATTGACACTATAAAAGGATTGTCAGAAAGGATAAAATATGGAATCTTTACTAACAGCTAAGATTACCCTTACCCAGGAGAAGTGGGACTAACAGTGGGTGAGGACAGAGAACTTTCACTAGAAAAGGACAAGCCTTTATGTTATAGTTTGGAAATGTATAGTTTAACAATGAATAGCTAGTAAGTAAAAAAAATAAAAAACGTTCTTACAGTGGCTAATTCTAAGAAAAAAACTGTGGGTATATGACTCCAGAATTCATTTTGTTAAAAAGAGAGAAAAACAATAATAAGTAAGAATATGTACTGTATATATATATATATATATATATATATATATATATGTATATTATATATTCTATTTATGGTATGCATATGCATATGTATATATGTGTGTGTATAGACAGTTAGATGTTTTTATGTATGCATATATGGTGTTCCAAAAGTCTTATGCTGTTTGTTTCTTAGAGTAGTATTTTACATATTTATGTATACATATATACGTTTTTTCATATGTATTTACTTAAGTATATATCACTTAAGTAGCATTTTACGTATATATACATACACATGTAAGTATATACATATATACACACGCATACAAGTGTGTATGCATTTACACACAGACACATGTACAAAACAGAAGGGTCTGAAAGCAAGTCTATGTTACTAGTGAATAAAGTCCTCAGAAAAAGACTTTAAACATTCATGAACATGAATTCAGTTAATTGTATTTTTTCTCCTGGACTCCCAAAGTACTTATCATCTCTAATATATCAATAGAACTATTAATTCAAAATTGTTAAGGACATTAAAGTTACACAAATAAAGCATATGTTTTAGTAGGTCCTGCCGTGCCAGAAAAATTTCAAGGATGCGTCTAGTGATGGCACCACAAATACTGTTTGAGCTAAATCTAAACGCAGGGCAGTTCACCATCTCTTTGGCCATGAAATAATGACTTTTTCAGGCTTAGCAACTCCAGAAGACTATTGCAGAAGACAATCTGCATGCATAGAAGACATACCTACATAAATAAAAGCAAAGAACTTTGAGCTACTGAACTACTGATATTATTTACATTGGCGTCTTAATAAAATGCTTGCTGAGTGATTGGTGGAAGGAAGGAAGGAAGGAAGGAGGGAGGGAGGGAAGGAAGGAAGAAAATACATAGGACCAGAAAGAATATATCATAGGGCTGATAGGTTTTTATAACCTGAGATCATTTAAGTGTTTGAACTCAACAGTCTCAGTGTAGAACAATGCTATGGAAAACCCTGTGAAACACAATGGACAGCAGTTAAGTACTGGGATTTGAAGGAGGTGTGAAGAGAGAGGAACCTGGGAAATCACACTATTGATAGAAGATGGGGGAGGGGCAAAAAACTCAAATTCTTCTACCTTCACAATGTTGCTTAAGAGTATTTTTCTGCCTCTGTTTTCCAAGAATGAAGGCAAAGAGTTATCTAAAAGAATGATGAGATTACTCTTTACTTCTTTACTACAGGCATCACAGAAAATCAAGAAAAGTGTATATAAAGAGAAAATGACTTTGACAACTGAGTTTCTAAATTGCACTCTCTGCAGTAATATTTCAATATTTCTTTTTTTCTGCCTCTAGATCACTCCCTTTCATGTTCACAGACAGATGTCTGAACCTTTGATAAATATCATTGGCCAACATTAAGAAGGGAGACTCTTGACAATGATCCTAATGACTTCACTTGGAATTTAAAGTTTCAGTTTTGACATGGAATAACATAATTACTTATTCAAACTCCTGTGCTCATTGAATTATCTGAATAAAGTTTGCCAGAGTAGTGCAAAGAGGAAAAGAAAACCCATGTAAACACATCTCAATGGAAAAAGTTCAGCATTTTGCATCTAGCATGAAAGAGATCAACCTTGTTTCGTAAATAGTTGAGTTTCCACCCTAGTGCTGTTTCTAGACCTTTACTATAAAAATGGATGAGAGAGACATCTCCTAGGAAAGAGAGGGGAAGTTCAGTTCACTTCAGTTCACTGGTAAGAAATTAGAAGAAATGCCATTGCTTTGAAAGTTGTTCTTCACCTAGTCATTTATCTTTAATTTAGTTATAACTTGATCAAGGAAGAAAGGGAAAAAAAGGAAAGAAGGAAGCAAAATAGAATTTATTAAGTGCCTACTATGTGCCAGACATTGTGCTAAATACTTTACAAATATTATATCATTTGATCCTAATGACTATGTGAGATAGGTATTGTTAAGATTTCCATCTTACTGTTGAGGAAACTGAGGCAAGCAGACAGTTAAATAACTTGCTCAGTGTCACATAGCTAGTAAGTGGCTGAGGTAAGATTGAATACTTATAAAAAGAGTGTTTAAGCAGTCAAAGTTATCAGCTACTTTTTTGAGAGAGAATGTGTGGTGCACTCTACTACCCATGTGACCTTAGGTAAGTCACAACTTCTCTTAGTCTTAATTTCCTCATCTGTAAAGTGAGGGAGTTGGGCTAGAGAACCTCTAAGGCAGGGGTGGGGAACCCATGACCTTGAGGTCACTCATATCTCTCTAGGTCCCTAGGTGAAGTCTTCTGAATCCTAACTTCACGGAAAAATCTCCTCAATAAAATGGTTTGTTCTGTAAAACTTGGACTTTAATCAAAACTGCACCAAAGGATGTAGAAGTTCCCTATCCCTGAGAAACCTGTAGCCTAGAGACCACATGTGGGCTTCTAGGTCCTTGGGTGAGGTCTTTTGACTGAGTCCAAGTTTTACAGAACAAATCCTTCTATTGAGGGGATTTGTTCTGTGTAGATAGGATTCAGAGGGCCTCACTTGAGGACCTAGAGGGACATGAGTGACCTCAAGGCCATAGGTTCCCCACCCCTGCTGTAAGGTTTCTTCTCACTCCAAGTCTATAAACCTCTATGATTTGGGGGAGAATTACAAAATTATCATTTTCATATATGGGACAGCATATGAAAAACATTCTATCTAGGCGAGATAAATAGCATTTCTTCACTTTACAAGAAGCAGACACGCATTTTACAAGATGTCAGAGATAACTCTTATGCTTGTAGTTAGATTTAAGTGATTTGAACAAATCTAGATCTCTTCTAAAGTTTTAAATTATTGCATTTTTTAGCACCTTCCCTCTCAGTATGCACAAAGTCCAGTTATTTGATTATCTGTTGCCCCTGTCAATGACAGTGACACTTTTTTTTAGATTTTAGTTCAAAGGACAATACATTTAGAATTGTAAGGAACCTCAGAGGCCCTTAGTCTAAATCCTCTCATTTTAGAGATAAGGAGACCAAGGCTGAAAGAACTTGAGTGACTTGCCCAGGGTCTCCCAGCAAGTAGATGACTGAGGCAGGATTCAAACTCACATCTTTTTGCCTCAAATCAAATACTCTATCTATTGTGCCACTTACCTGCTTCAAATGATTTGTTCTTTATGGTCTATTTCCTATCTTTGTCAGTTTTTTGACCCTATGAAAACCCAATTTTCATGTAGTCAATTATTGCTATGTATGAGCTTAGACTTCCCAAGAAGCCCATGTTTAATACCAAGAAAGATTGCCTTTCAGTGTGGTTTTCAGCTGAAAGACAATATGGCCTAATGGATACTGTGTTAGACTTATAGTTACAGAAACCTAGTTCAAATCCTACATCAGAAACTTCCTGTGAGACTAAGGGTAAATCACTTAACCTCTCAATCTAAGCTTCCTCATCTGTAAAATGGGAAAAATAATTCCTATTGCATTTACCCCAAACAAGGTTTTAAGGGTTGAATGAGACAAAAGATTAAAAAGTGTTCTGTAAATGGTCATTGTCATTATGCATTCTTTCTTAGAAACCCTAAGTTCCTTGAGATGAGAAATTGTTGTTTTCCATGTTTATGTCCCTCTACTCTCCCCAGAGTAGTTTAGCTCTGTTCCAAGTTCAAAACTGAATGTAATTCAAATGAGCAAAACCTTACTGAGTACCTGCTATGTGCAATGTCCTGTCCTAGGCACTGGGGGTAAAAAAAAAGAAAGAAAATCATGGAAACTATCTACTAACCATAGGAGGCAGTGCTCAAGGGAGACTGCTGAACACATTCACAAGGAGAACAAATGAGAAAGTGTCATCATAACTGGGAAAGAAAAGAAAACAAAGTAGGTTTGTATAGTAAAGATAATCATGTTCATCCTTCATTGCTGAAGAAGACCATGCCATCAGAGAAATGATGACATGACCTGCACTTGACTTTGTTTTGAGTGAGGGAGGGCTGTTCAGGTCACCAGCCTCACTTCTCACAATATACTTTTAATGGAGGACCATAAGAGGGTGGCAACTGTAGGTCTCTGAAAAGATGCCTTGAAACTTGAGTACCTTTGGGCACCATAAGAATGCTAAGTTTTTTTTACAAAAAATCATTAATACCCCAGAGTTTATTGACTGCTACAAAATATAACTACATTATACATTTATTTGTACAGATAAACTTTTGTAATTAAAATATTAGGATACATTAATAGGTCTAGGACATTTTTTTTCCTTCTGGGTTAAATTTCCAAAATGAAAATCCTGTCAACTCAGAGGACTCAGAGAAAACCTACACTATATCTCTTGCTTGTATTGCTTACTTTTGCAAACAAAGCCAACTTGATTTTTATGGGAAATAGTTCACATTTATATGGATGACCTAGAAAAAGTAGTTTGAGCTGCTACACATAGAAATGAAAAAAAAAACATCTGCTTCTAAATGACTGTCACTCATTTCAAGTTTAGAAGAAGGGAGGCTAAGAAGTTCTTAAAATCATTTAAATGACGACCATGTTATTCCCTTGATCATGTAGGCATTTATTATCCCATAAAAATGGACCAACCTTTATGAGATAAAGCCTCATGGAGTTATAAGAAAAGTGGAAAACAAGTAAGATGATGAGCTTAAGGAAGTGGATACAAAAGGTAGAAATATCCGTATAAACAATGAGAAATTAGGGACAGATAATATACCAAAGTAAGTTAGAAATGTTGTAAGTCAATGCAGAGACTTATGGGAGAGATGAGAGGATAAGAAATGTGTTTGGTGTCTAATATGCCTTCTTCAGGGTTACAATAGTAACAGTTGAATAAGTGGGTCAGTGTAAGACAGCCCCTTTGATCTGGAGGATGCTAGCTCAACAGGAACCCAAGGAAATAGAGGAAGGCAGTACAACCTAACACAATGAACACACATCGAAAACAGTAAGCTTCTTTACATGAAATGAATTATAGTGTAGCTAATGGAAGCTCATGGAGATTTCTCTCCTTGTTACCAGGCCTCTTTGACTTAATCTCCCAAGATGAAAAGGGTAAACCTGGAAAGACAATTTAAATGAGTCATAGAGCCTGAGAACGATCATGCTGTGACAGGCTGCACTTTTCCACGAAGCAGACATCGTATGGAGGATCTTTCTTCAATTCATTAGACAATGAAGCACCACTCAGGTACAAGGCACTATGGGAGAAATATCTTAGTCCCCTGAGATAGTTTATTTACATAGAAGGTAAAACTTGAACACAAGTATGACACTAGGCAGACTCAAATTTTTGCAAATTCAAAAGGTCTATAAAATGTGTTGTGAGAAATTAATGGTGAAAGATTTCTTTCAGTTGGATAATCAAGGAAGACTGCATGGAACTTTAGCTGGAAGAAATTGGGAAAAAACTGGATTGCTATGAGGCAGCAAGAGGAAGAAATAGCAGACTAAGTTTAGGGAACAGCCTGTAGTCTACTTTGGGTGGAATGATAACCACTCATATGGTACTTTAAGGTTTACAAAACACTTTATTCACAAGATTGAGTGTAAAGGGGAACAGAGTATAAGAAGTCTGAATAGGTCTCCTGGAGTCAGATCATGGAGGGTTCTAAATGCCAGAATAAGGGGCTTATATTTTATTCTACAGGCAATGAGGAGTCACATAAGGCTTTGAGTAGGGGTAAGAATTGGCAAATGTTTGACGTTGGAGGTGATTAAAAGGTCAAAGGTAACTGAGACTTTGAGTCTAGTTGAATAGAGAAGGTGCCAATGCCTTCAACAGAAATTGAAAAGTGAAGAGTCACTCAGTCAATAAACATTTAGAAGAAAGGAATATTACTGAGATGGGGAGGAGGGAGAATGGTAAATTCAGTTTTAGAAACACTGAGTATAAGGTGCTAGTGGGAGGTATTAACAGACAGTTGAAAATGCAGTGCTGAACCTTAGAGGACAGATTAGGGCTGGATATATAGATTTGAGAATAATCTTAATAGAGGTGATAATTGAAGCTATGAGAGTGGATAAAAATCAGCAACAGATTATAGACAGAAATGAGAAGTGGGTCAAGGACATAGCCTTGAGGGACACTCTCGCTTAGAGGGTACGATGAAAAAGATGAACTGTAGGTAGATAAGAAGATCGGAAGAGAAAAAAATGGCATTCATGGAGGATGAGGACTGAAGGCCATTACATTTGGTAATTAAGACATCATTGGTGGTCTAGGAGAGAGAACTTTTATTACAGTGGTAGGGAAACAACCTATATTTAGGTCAGGAATGAGGGCCAGAGAACTATAGAAAGCAAATTTTTAACTGTCACTAGGTTCCCATGCATCTGTGAAAGCAGGGGTATATGGACAATTTTTCCAAGTAAAAAATCTTTTTTCTTAAAAAGCAAACAAAACAGAAACAAAAATTTCTAAATGTGAATGCCAACATTTCACTTCATTTCATTTTTTATGTTGCATTCAGCTTTGATTTTCTTGGTAAATAGAAATTATCTAATGCAATACATCTCTTTGATCTTTTTTTTTTTTATAAAAGATGTAGTCATAAAAATAATCTCCCAGGCTCTAAGTTTTTAAAAAGTGATATCATCACCTTTTCCTCTCCTGTCAGTAAATAAGCACATTTCTCAGACCTAATTCTCCTTACTTAAGAATGGGGGCTTCTTTCTGGTCCAATGATATGACTGGTATAGGAGACTTCCTGGTGAGAAATTCTTTCTGCTTCATAAGAATGGATCCTTGGCATCAGAAGGACCTGCCTCTGATAATTCCCAGCTGTGTGTTATTTAACTTCTTATTATACAAGAGAATTTTATAACACTATAGATTGTAGATTACAAAAAAAATGCATATATCTACAAAATAAAAGGTTGTCAACTGTTGGGTCTTGGCAGATCTTCTCTTACCTATACTATGCACTTTCCTCAACTATGTACCACTAACACCCCAGTAAAAATGACAACAAACAATAAATAATGAGTTAACCATTGAAGTTTTTACCTGCGTATTTTCATGGCTATCTATCTTTTGGATGAAAAGATGATACCGCCCAATCACTCTCATAGGGCGTGTGCCTCCTGGGTGATGAATTAACAGTCATATATTGAATATCTACTATGTGAGAAATATTGCCCGTAGAAGTGATAGATCTGTACCATTCCATTCACATTCTCTGCTTCCCTTGTGACAGGCATTTATGAGCCAGCTGTCTAGGTTAGGGTTCCAGCCTATCGTCATAATAAACCCAACCTATTAACCTGCCCTGTCTCTCCTTCAGTGGGCTTAGGAAGTGAATGATGTTTTGGTCTTGCAAATGTTTCCCACAGTCCTTCACTGGGTGTGCAAACTGGGACAGTGAACCAGCCAGTGTTCTCAGGAGGATTCAGAGAAGGTGAAGGAGGGACGGGCTGATTGTCCTGCAAACGCACTGTCAAGGGAAGAAGATAGCCTTGGTCAGTGCTTTGATGTCTGTTCCCAGAAGACAGCATAGGAGAATTGAAATGATGCAGCTCCAGGGTGCTTAAAACATAATACCCAGCTGGGTCTAACAGATTACATTGTTAGACAAGAAAAGGGACTATTTTCTTTTCCTTTTTTGGCAGCAGTTTAACGTCTCTGTGGTTTTTATCATTGAGTACATAAATTGAATGGTTGTGTGCGGTGATGTAGTCAAGACCTGCTGAGCACTGAGCTTTAAAAATGTCATCGTCAGAAAGCAAAGATTTCCTTTGGAAGCTAAAATCGACCTGGGAACCTTACCTGAGGTAAACTTTATCCAGATCGGTGCAAGACAAGCTACATTGAAATTCCCTGGCATTCACCAGTGTCCTCTTAATGGGGGATAAGTTGAAGTACAACAGATTCATTCTCTTGTCTCTTGTATTCTCACTTAGATCTATTGTTCAGATGAACGATGAATTAGTAGGTAGATGTGAGAAAAGTGGCCTCTGGAGGTTAAAAGTTTGAGAACTCTGATAAATATTTAAATATTTATACCAAATTTCTGTGAGCTTTTAAGAATATTCATTTTTAATTTCCTTTTTGCCCAGTTTCAATTACCATTCCACAGAGGACGTGACAGGAATTTTCGGGCTAGCTGCTATCAATGCAGCTTCCTAAGGAGGAACGTCATTGATCTCTATGGTCTTTTAGCAAATACGCAAACTCCTTTCTTGGGTTATCCCATACAACTCTCCTACAGGTCTCTATCAGTAGCTTTCTTCTAACATTCATTTTTCTATGTAAAGAAATGGTGACTATTTCAGCTCAACAGAAAAATTAGGGATATTCATATAAACCTGAATCACTTGATGAAAATATTCCTGAGAAATAAAGCATGAGAAGTTACATAAATAGAAAACCAACTACAATTTGATCCCAATTCACTAAGTTAACAGATGTGGCAACTTATTAACTTCTGGATTTCCTACACTACTTCAGCAGAGTGGATAAGGGCTACCTCCATGACCACCTAAGGTATAGGTGGAGTATGGGGTATGATTTCAGTGCTCCAAAGAAGAGTCACCTGTCCTTTTAATACCAGGGGCCCTGAAGTCAAACTCTTTCTTTATAATTTCTTTTGGCCATTTCTAAAAATGCTTTAGCATATCCA
This sequence comes from Potorous gilbertii, assembly GCA_028658325.1. Classification (NCBI taxonomy): domain Eukaryota; kingdom Metazoa; phylum Chordata; class Mammalia; order Diprotodontia; family Potoroidae; genus Potorous; species Potorous gilbertii. The sequence continues at coordinate 564,165,361 of CM053769.1, read as the reverse complement.
ATTTCTTGCTGAGATGATAGCCCCCAGAGCTACACGCTCCAGATGTGCACTAAGCAGGACATAGTCAATATCATTATCATTTCTTTTCTTCTGGACACTATGACTCTTGTAATGCAACCTGGATTAGCATCACCTCTTCTTTTTTGGTGGAGTGGGGCTTCTGCGTCCCACTATTAACTCATATCCAACTTGTGTTTCTTTAAAGCCCCAAGACCTTTCTTTTAAACAGGAAATATAATCTAGGTTTGTCTCATTATTCTTATACTTACATTAAGTTACTGAGCTGAACTGTAAGACTTTATATTTCTGTTGAATTTCACCTTCTTATTTCCCATAATCAAATCTTTCAGTCTGTTGAAATAATTTTTTTTATGGAGACTCATTCATCCAAAGTGTTAACTATCTCGCCAGGTTTCATGTTTAACTGCAAACTTGAGAAATATGTCATTTTTTTACTTCACCAAAGTCATAAATAAAGACATTAAGCACCACAGCCAAGAATAGCCCACAGGAGTGTAATGAAAGAGATATCTCTCCAACTTGTCCCCATTAGTGAGTCTGGTGACTCAAACACTTCTAAATTCTCCTAAATATACGTTCATCTAGCTCATGTCTCTCTGGCTTGTTCATAAGAACACTGAGAGATTTTGTAAAACAGAGACAAGGATTGGATCTGCGATGTCAGTAGTGGAGGGAACTCTTGGTTAAAGAAACTCCTTCTACCAGTGGAGGTTGTCCTCTTTAATGCAATTTTATAGGCCTAGTGCACTGCTAGAGTGACTCACCCAGTGACAGGGTCAGGACTTCCAGAGGCAGGATGTGAACCCAGGTCTTCTTGGCTTTGAGACCAGCTCTCTATGAACTCCACTTATTATGCTAGGCCTGTATCTGATGAAGCAGATTTTTCAATGGTCTTTGCCTTTGGAAGGAAGGGTAGTTATTGTGTAGTTACTGCCTTGTGATGAAGCCCAAGTTAGAGAAAAACATTGTAGTAATACACTGAGACTTGAGATACCAGCCCTGCCGGGAAAGACCATTTTCTCTTGGATGGTTCATATAACTGTCCCACAGCCCAATGCCATGAGCACATGGATGGCAGGAAATGTAAGGACAGAGACAACAGGTATTTTATGAGAATTAAGATTAAATCCATCAAATGTAGTCTTTAATAGAAATTCTGAAAAGGATATAATTAGAAATAGGTGCTAATCATACTCAAATAAAGCAATTCAAGAGATGGGGGTAAGGACTGTCAGTTATTCATATCTGTTTTTTTCTCAGTGTACCAGCTACCAGAACAAGTATCTCCCTTCTCCACCTAAAAACAAAACAAAATATAATCAAGTAACCTTCTTTTGATTTGTTTAGAGCCACTTCTAATAGATGTCAGGGTTTGAACCATGGCTCAGCATAGGTCGATGCCAGCAGTCACTTATGGTTGCACTCTAAGTCTATGTTGAGGGATCAACCCAGCCACCTCCCTCTTGTCATCCTTCCTCCTCTCTTGAGAGATTCTCAAAAGTCCAGTCGATCTCATATTGGCTTCCTCTCTTCCCAAGGAGGGAAGAAACGCGATCCCCAGATCTTTCAGGATTAACTTGCCAGAAGGGTGTTACTACATCATGTTAACTTTCAAATACTTAAGTAAAAGTTAAGTACACTGCATCTTCTGATCTGCCCTGATCTGCCAGTCTAATTATCCTGTCCAAAAAAAAAATAGAAAACAATCTGGCATGGCCAGCTCTTGATACACCCATGTCGATTCTTTGCAAACACTGCTTGCCTTTTAAGTATTTACAAATACATACATACTTATATATGTGTGCGTATATACTTGTATACAAATTTTAAGCATTTACAAATAAAGAATATATTCTATTACTATGCTATGACTAGAACTTAAATTCATTGATTTATAGTTTGGAGATTCTGCTCTCTTTCTAGTTCTTAAAGTGGACACCCTCCTCTTCTTTCTCCATCTCTCTTTCTCCTCTCCTATATTCCATTTCCCTATGGCTGTGCTCTTCACTTTCTATAGTGACAGCTTGTTATCATAAATCTATCTTTAGGCTGTTAGAGCTTATAAAGAATTCCTCAGTCTTTTATTTCTCCCAGTGGTATTTCCATTTTAACAGGCAACTCCTGTGGACATTATCTTAAACCAAAGGAATGATATTAATGGTGGGAATTTAGGGCATTGTGCCAGTGGTAGAAGTTTCATTTTTTTCTGGCAGGGCAAAGGTGGGGCAGCATCCAGAAAGCCTTTTTGTGTTCCTCCAATCACACCCTATGGGCAACTAAAGCCATCACACTAAAGATTATGGTTCCTTCCGTTCTGGCTACAGTAAACTTTACCAAATAAAAATAAGTTAATCTAACAAAAGTTTAGGTATCTATTATGTTTAAAGCACTTTCTCTAGGCAATGAAAAAGAAACAAATGAGAAAAAAAGCACATAGTATCTACTAGCAAGTTTGCAGTCTCATAAGGAGATAAGAGATATGCATGAATAACTTAGATACAAGTAAAAATGTAACAAGTAAACAGAAAAACTCCAACAAAGGAGGATGAAAGATTCATAAGAGGAATCATTTCTAGTTAGAGGATTGAGAAAGATTTCCTCAAGTTAGAAGCTGAGCTCAACCATGAAGGAAGGAATGGTTTTTAAAATATGGAAATGTAGATATAGTATTTTCCAGTGAAAGTAACTACAAGGGGAGAAGAGAGAAGGAGATTCTGCAGCTCTTAGCATTCCATTTTGCCTGGAATAAAGAGTAAATGAACAGGTAAATAAGTGTGGAAATATATCTGGGAGCCCTTAGTGGGAGAGAAGTCTGAATCTGTTCTCATATGCAATTTAGACTTGTTTTCCCCTTAAAGGCAACAATAGTATCTCATGACTTAATTGGTTCTAAGAACTAAGATTCTAGGGGCATCTTCCTTCGCTGGAGCTTCCGGGCAGATTATGGCTATACTGATGTAGCTTCTTGGTCACGTAAAGTCTTGCAGGGGTGAGGTACCTATAGTCTCAAGGCCACATGTGGTCCTCTAGATCCTCAAGTGCAGCCCTTCAACTAAATCCAAACTTTACAGATTTGAAATTTGGATTATCAAAGGGCCACACTTGAGGACATAGAGGGCCACATATGGTCTTAAGACTGGAGGTTCCCCATCCCTGCAAAGATATAAAAAGGTAAAGTCATATGGATTTAAGGCCTTTGAGACTTGGAGAATGTCCCAAGGCTGGGCAAGTCACCACACTGTACCATGTTGACTAGATGTAGTAGGAGAAACCATGTCACACCAAAGCTAGGTGATAAACTATCCTTGATGAATATCCTTTCTATGCTATGACTAAGTAAACCTCCTTTTCTCAACTCTTAAACGACCTATAAGGGACAATTTTAGTTCCAACACTGAACTTGAATCAACAACTCTAGATTGAGTCAGGCCTTCCCCAAATACAGCCTAATGGTGGAGGGCTCTGAATGATATGTTGAGGAGTTTATGTTTTACCCTATAGACAATGAAGAATCAGGAAGGTATTTAGAATGAGGTACAAAGTTGTTTAGGCCTAGGAATTATGAAATATGAAGGTTTATCTGGCAAATGTAAATGATGACCTGGAGGTAGAGCACACTAGAAGCATAGATACCAGTAAGAAGTGTATTATGATTATGACAAGTGTAGAAATTTTTGTAGCCAAGGCAAAAAAATGGATTCAACTATGAACCCTTGACACAGTGAGTCAAAAGGAAGGGACAGATGTAAAAGAAAATATGAAGGTGGAGTCTATAAGACTTGGCAAGGTCTTAGTGAGGTACAAACACCTCCACAAAGCTTTTTCTGATACCAGCCATGAATTCCAGTTGAAACTGGTCTCTCTTCCCTTCTCCAAATTCTCACAGTATGTTCCTAGATCTCTGTTGTGCACATGTCTTACTTGCCCTTGAATACCCATCTTTTATCCTTTCATACTATTCACATCAACTCAATCCAATCCAATCCAATTCTTCCAAAAGATATTAAGTAACCATCAAGCACAAGGGCCCCTGCATGTAGAGGGCAGGAAAATGAAACTAAAAATCTAAGTATTCATACTGTCATTAGAAACTGTTCTAAAGTTAGAAATGTAGGATTGTTGTGGGGGAAATGGATGATAAACTAAAATTTGGACATTTTGAGTCTGAGGTTCCAGTGGAAAATCTAGATGTGGATGTCTAGTAGACAATTGGAGATACAGTACTGGAGATCAAAGGAGAAGGCTATTCTGGAGATAAGAGGTTAGAAAATCATTTGAATAGAGAATCATTTGAATAGAATAATTGAAACCATAGAAGGGGATAAATTGCATCGAGAGATAGTAACAGATAGAGGAGTAAAGATAGACTATAACAGAGCTTTGAGGGCTGCACACACATTGTAAGTGGGAAGGAATAAGTACTGGTTAAAGAAGGTGGGAGGTAGAAGAGTCAATAGAATTCTGTGCTGAGGAAGCTAAAGGAGAGGAGAGGATGGATAAAAGTATGAAATCTGGCAGAAAGGTCAGGAAGGATGAGGACTGAAAAGAAGACATTGGACGTGTCAATAAAAATGTCACTGATGATCTTGGTGAAAACAATTTTAATAGAATTGTGGGGGTGGAAGACACATTTCAAGGGACTGAGAAATGAGTGGGTGATAAGAAAGTGGAAGCTAAGAGTAGAGACTATCTACCACTTCTAGAATTTTCAGAGTGTATGGGAAGAGAGAGGGCAATAGCTCAGGGTTAAAAAAGGTCAAGAAAAAGACTTTTAAAAAATTTTAAGCAGAGGAATGATATGAGCATGTTTTGAAAAAAGACAAGGAATCAGTCAAGAGTGAAAAACTGAAAAATGTCAGGATGAGAGATGTTTGATGAAGAAGGATTCTAAACAGAGGCAAGAGAGAATCAGTACAAACTTAAGTATTAGTCTTGGCAAGAAGGAGTCCTATTTCATCTTCTGAGGCAATAGGTTAAGTTGGAAAAAGTTCCTGAGGTAGGAATGAAGCAAAATGAGGAAACTTAAATTCACTGGTCTCTATCTTCTTAAAGCAGGAGCTGAGGTCATCTGCTAAGAGCAAAGAAGTTGGAGTGAAGTTCAGTGCTTGAGGAGATAGGGGAAGGCTTGGTATAAGCATGGTGGGAAGTATGATAGGGAGTCAATCCTAGATGAAAAGAAGATTCTTACCACAAAGGCTGGAGTACCCAGCTGAGGTTAGCATTGAGATAGCAATGCATGGATTTTTAGTATGCTGAAGCAAGCTTCATGACTTGCTCTGGCAGCACTCAAAGACTCATGGGTAGGATCTAAGGATTTAGATGGTAAAAGTTACTCAGATTTTAGTATTAGCAAAGTGGAAATAACGAAAGGAAGGTGAAAAAGCATGAGAGCATGCAATGACGTTCAGAAGCAAGGATGAGTAGAAGGTAGTGCAGACAGAGGATCATAGCTAGATAGTCATAAGAGACCTTAGTAATCATTTAGTCTAGCCTCGCTCATTTTACAGTTGAGGAAACTGAGTCCCAGAAAGGTTAAGTAACATGCTCAAAATCATATGGGTATATGTAGTCAAGCTGAGCCTCAAACTCAGGACCTGTAACTCCAAGTTTACTACTCCTTCTACTTAACCACACTGCCTTTGCTTAAATAGGGTTAACTGAGAAGAAGGAGTTCTCAAGTTATGGGGGCAGAGAAAAGAGGCAGAGCACTAACTCAGGAATCAGAGGATCTAGGATCAAATTATTTCTATGACACTTACTCCCTTTGTGACTAAGAAAGTCATTTAACTTTCCTTAGTCTTAGTGTCTTCATCTGTAAAATGAGGAGGGTTGAACTAGGTGTTCCTTTCTAGTTCTATGATTTATGATATTAAATGGAGGGAAAAAGAGTATGCTGATTCCTCATCTTGCAAGTCACGGGAACATAAGAACAGAATATCATGGCAAGAGAGATGGTAAATTGGGGAGGGGGTAGAGCCAAGATTATTTCTAGTAAGTAGAAAGAGTATTCCAGAAGAGATCGATGATAAATGGGAGTGTGTTATCAATATATTTATCCCTTCTACATCACAACTTTCCCCACTGAGGTTTTGATATACTGTGGGTTGGCATAAGAAATTAAATGGGAATTTGCGGGGAGTTTTGTGGAAGCCACAGACAAATGTGCCAAGACTGGCAGATGATACAGAAAAAGTTTAGAAATCCCAAAATGCATAAAATATATGTAGAGCATTGTATAATATCAACCTGAATTTTACAATAAGTTAACAACTCATAAAAGAAAAAAGAAAAAAATTAGACTTCTGGTACAAAGGGAAGGCCAAAATATTATACACAGATTTTCCAGGTCACAGGAGTGCCATGCTCCTACCCCTGCAATGAGGGAAGGATAAATTTCTGGCAAAGATCTCAAATGGCATAGTGGGAAGAGGTAAGCAGGGAAAACTATGGGTATGTAGGAGAAAGGTCAAATATGAAGAAAGGTATAACAGGAGAAAATAGTTGGTGCTTGGGGATAACAACAGTTAAAAGAACAAAATGCCTTCATTTTGTGCCAACTAACTGTATGGCACTAGACGAGGCACTATAAAGTTAGGGAGGCAAAAAATTCTTGTCCTCAAGAAGCTTGGTTCCATTGAGCAAAGCTAGAAAATGTTCTCCTGTACTCTACTGACATTTGGGGGTACTGTAACATATACATGGTAATTTGAGGGAGAGGAAGAAAGAGAACCCTAACAATTAAGGGAAAATGCTCTCCATGCAGAAGCCTTGAAGGCAGCTGAGAATTGCCAAGAGGCTGAGGTGAGCAAGAAGTGCTTTAATGTCATAAAGGGCCCCTGGTAAGCACATAGGCACAAAATGGGGAAATGGTGTGGATAGCAGAAGGCTAATAAGAAATCAGACTTCCTATGGCTTTTATTTGGTTTTGAGTCATTAAATATGACAACAAATAGTATGTTTCCACCTCCTTTTTAAAATCAAAGAATGACAAGGGAAAAGAAATATTATTTGGATGGAATGTTGGAGTACACTGAGATGGTTTCCAAAGGTCATGAAGCCTTGTTAGAGTTTGTAATTTCATGTGAACTTCAGAGATAAATGCACTGTTCTTAAAATGCCAAGTGCTATCAGACTGGTGGGATAAGTATGAAAAAGATTAAGGTTAATGTTATTGGATGGTAAGGATGCTGTACAATAAATTACAGTCATGTGTCTTTGCTATGAAAAATGTTTTATATGTAGTAATATTTCTATACTACAATAAGGAGGGATTTAACAGAGCTAATGGCTTGGATTTAAATTAATGAAGCATGCATGATGTGACTAGGATTTTATATACCCAGTTCTTGAAATATTTGTCAATATTTGCTTGAGACTTTTGCAAACACTGCATCAGACTCAGTCCTGATGGTAGAAGTCTGGCCACATTCAGCAGAGGGATAATGAGTCGAGAGGGTTTTAATTTATTTGGAATTTTTAACAAATAAATAACATTCCAATTTGTTGTTTGCTGGCTTTCAAATGGCAACAAATAGTTTTTTTTAGCAACTGCTTAAATTTCCCTATTTACCCAGCACATGCTGAACAGAGAAAACAGCTACATTTGATATTTACAAAGTGCTATTTTTCAATACATTTTAAGATTTGGTAATTAACATTAAGAATAAATGGGAATGCTAGCTAATGAGATTGCCTTTTTGCTGTTAACACTTTTTTAATGGTGGTGAAGCATGGCAAAGACTGCCTGGAGGCTTGCCGGTTCACGGGTGACTTCAGAGATGAGAAAGACTTCTGTAGTGAGTCACTAGCCCTGAACTCTCTTTATTCCCATACCAGGCCAGAGTTCTGTTTGCCTCCTCAACAAAATAAAATGATCTGATCTCATGATTTGGTATCACCAATGCAGAGAAAAAATTAACAGAATCATAAAATGTCAGATGAGTATAAATCTTCAAGTCTAACCTCTTCATAATCTAAATAAGGAAGTGAAGCAATTTATCCAAATTAGTGACAGTCCTGGAATGGAAGCCTGGGCCTCCTGACTCCCAGTGCAAAGCTTTCTCATCTCATTGTGATGCAGTGGACCCATGTGGTTTTCCTGGCAAAGATGCTAGCATGGTCTGCCCTTTCCTTCTTCAGTTTTATGCTGGCAGGGGTTAAGGGTCACATACTTAGTAAGTATCTGAGGTCAAATTTGAATTCATGTCTGAATTCTAGCCCAGTGTTCTAGTCAATGCACCACCTAGTTGCCCTCCAAAGCAAAAGCTTATACTAGCAGATTGCAATACAAAAAAGTGACTGCTTTTGGGTGTTTGAAGGATTTTCATCTTTCCAAAACCAGAATATGAATCCCCGCCTCCTCACCACACCCAATCACCACAAACATATTAAAAAATATTCAATGATTTCATATCACCTCTCGAATAAAGGCATTTAAAGCAAAATCTTCCTTAATTTGACTCCCCCTTCCTTTCTGGTCTTTTCTATTAGTATCACTCCCTTTCAGTGCCCCCCTCAAACTCACACCCTAATTACTATTTCCTGTATACCTTACTTCATCTCCTGCCTCAGTGTCTGCACAGGTCTGGAATACGCTCATTCTTTAGTTCTGTTCCATAAAACCTCTTGCCTCCTCCAGAGAATAACTCAGGCACAAGCTCTAACATAAAGTATCTCCTGATGCCCAAGAACCTCCTCCAGTCATTAACACTCTCCCCCTCTTGAAATTCTTTTGTATTTACTTTCCTATATATACATATTTCACTCTCCCTGGTTACTGCTGGTTTCTTTAGGGTAGGGGATGCTTCCTTTTTGTCTCTGTAGCCCCAGGGCCTAGCACTCTGCCTAGGACATAGTGGGTGCCTTATACATGTTTGTTTATTGAATTGAATTAGATAAGGAATTAGATTCATTTTGTTTGACCCCAGTGAGAAAGATTAGGAGCAGTGGGGTTGGGGCAGAGAAGTCAATTTTGGCCCTTTCTGAGAAAAGCTAACAATCAACCCTGTTCAAAAGTAGAATGGCTGCCTCAGAACTTAGCAGAACTTCCCCATCATTGGGGAAGAAATGTTATATAAGTAAATTCTCATCTCATGTGAGTTCGGCTCAACGAGGTATATGCTCCCTTCCAAAGATGAAATTTGGAGATCCAGTGTAATCCAGTTTTAAAAACAAAATAATCTAGCAGATAGAAAGCTAGCCTCAAAGCCAGGGGGAGCTGGTTTCAATTCTGCCTCTGATTTATCCTGGCTGTGTGACTCCATGTCTTTTAGTTCCCTGGGATTATAAACTGCAGAGCTGGTGTTAGCCTGTTTTGGTAGTGGGAGTTTCCTCCAAAGGGAGTTCTCTTTATCAATGAAATCATGAGTCCAGTGCCAATTCCCCCAAAACTCCACCTTCCTTTTAAGGTTAGGTTCCAGTTTTAGGCATACAGTGGCTAAAATACTAATAGGTAAAACCCATAGATTTACAATATCTCTCCTCCAATCCTCTACGTCCTCCTTCTTTTGTTGCTCTGTCATGTCTGTACTTTTGCAACCCCTTTTGGGATTTTCTTTTCAAAGATATTGGAGCAGTTTGCCACTTCCTTCTCCAGTTATTTTACAGATGAGGAAACTGAGGTAAACAGCTGTTAAAGAAAATCCCTTGTATATTCTTACACAGAAGAAACCCTGGGCCTGAAAAGGGAAACCTGGAAAGAAGCAGAGTGCAATCACAGTTTACACAGATTATAAATGCATTTATTGCCTGAGAAAAAGCTTGCAAGCTGAAACAATGTCAGTGTTACAACATGCCCATTTGGAAAGCATGAGATATTTATACTTTTCAAACAACAGGAGGCAGGGAATTTGGGGAGCAAAGTGGGAAATAGTCCTTGTTCCCAAGGAAGGGGAGATCCAGGAGGGTAAGGAATTCCAGGTGTTACATATGTGACCCTTTGATACACAAATCAGTAGGACAGTTCTCCAAGGTTTGACCACAAACAATAAGATAAGGGGACGTAAAACCAGGAGTCTCTGCAGATAAGGATGTCTCTTGAGGGTCCATAAACCACCAAATGGCTCAGGGTCTGCTTCAAAGTCCATATGGCTTTCGAGTTGCTGATTATCTGGGTAATTATGGGGGGTAGGGTAGGGTAGAGGTGGGGAGCACTCCAGCAAATCAAGGCATCCGTTTTTACACAGGTTAAGTGACTTGCCCAAGGTCCCCTTACAAGTCCTCAATCTGGCTCACTGCCACTTTTCAACTGTTACTGTCTCTTCTTTCTCCTCCATCAGACTGAGACTCTATCTACAGGAAAAGGCATAAGCCATTCCCTTGCCATGCTCTCTAAGAGCATCATGCAACCGTTCTTTTAATCCACACAGGGATACCTGTGTGGAGGGCTGTGTACAAATTACAACAAATCAAAAGGAAAAGTTGCAAACTTTATTGTGATCTTTGCAGTCAATTCCTGTGTTCCATAAATGCTTATATGAGATTAAACTTGCTCTCAGTTCTTCCTCCCCTTCTGTTTGACTTTTGCATGACATTTTTAAATTCATCTGAATAATTATTTGTATTCTCCATAATAAAATTATCCCAACTAACACTCACTACCTTAAGATAGCAAAAAATCCTCTCAGTAAAGTAATAAGAACAAAAATTAAATAGAGAAAGAAAATAATTTTCCACAAGAAAATCTATAATAAAAACAATAGGAAGTCATCTTAAAGGTTCTACTACTTCTGTCTGACCCAGTGTTTAAGTACCCCCTCTACCCTACCCTGCCCCCCACAATTACCTAGGTAAACAGAAGAGCTGTATAAGGACTGACTTGACATACCAATAATCCATTGTAGGGACAAGAGTAAAACTAGCTGGAGGTGCAGAAAATCAGCAACTCGAAAGCCATATGGACTTTGAAGCAGACCCTGAGCCATTTGGTGGTTTATGGACCCTCAAGAGACATCCTTATCTGCAGAGACTCCTGGTTTTACGTCCCCTTATCTTATTGTTTGTGGTCAATCCTTGAAGAACTGTCCTACTGATTTGTGTATCAAAGGGCCACATATGTGACACCTGGAATTCCTTACCCTCCTGGATCTCCCCTTCCTTGGGAACAAGGACTATTTCCCACTTTGCTCCCCAAATTCCCTGCCTCCTGTTGTTTGAAAAGTTCAACTTCTGTAAATGAATTTGAAATTCTGCAAACAGTTAATAATTTGGTAATAACCCCTGACCTAGTCATTCATTATAATAGACCATATAAAACTAAATATTCATAGCAGCACCTTTTGTAGTAGCAGAACTTTCTATCCATTGACTGGGGAATGATTAAACAAATGGTAAATGAATGAATGTAAAAGCATTCGTTAAATGCCAAGGAGTTCTGAAACACTGGAGAAACAACCACAAAAGCAAAGAGAGTTTACATTCTAAAGGGAACGACAACATACAAAAAGTTTGGTGGTTAGGAAAAGGGCATTTTGGTCCTGAAAATTATGGGGATAGTGATTAAAGAGCCATAAGGGAATAGATTGACATAGCCCATCCATGAGCAATGGCAGAGTTGATTCGATCTTGGCTCATGGTTGCAGAACGGAGGGAGATGAAGAGGGTACACACTTGGGCACAATAGCAAAGTTATCTGAAATAGATTCCAGGAGAGACATGTCATGTAATATTCATGTAATGGAATAATACTGAATGACTGAAGATTTCAGAAATATGGAAGACTTGTTTGTAGATTAAAGAAAACAAGTGAATAACTTATACAATGACTATAATAATGTGAGGAAAGACAACATTAAAAAGGGAAGTAATTTAGATTAGATACAATGATGAGTATTGTCTCCTAATGACTGATCCACGAATATACTTCATGTCTGTTGTGAATTGGTGAATTAGACAATGAATTTGAAATCCTAAATATTCTGTGTTTGTGAACACTATTGGATAGGTTTATTTCACTTTTTCTGAAAAATATGGGCTGAGAAAATAGAGCACAATGGAACAGGTTATTGGGAAGTGATTGTGGCACTCAAAAATATGCATAAAACGTTTTTTTTAAGTCATAGGTAATATTCCAATGGAATTGTGATCTCATCAATGTAGCTATCCCTCAAACAATGCAGATTGTCACTTGCCCATGCCTCCACCATCCTACGTGATTCTTGTCTATAGCTTCCCATCAGTTCATTGCAGAGAACTATACATTTCTTTGATGACATTCTTCACACTAATTCTTTACAATTTCTTTTCTGTAACATGCTTCAGCCTGCTCACATCCACCACAGGCCTTTGCTTGGGTTTTTAAGTGATCCTCAATTTTGACGCTTAAAAGGCCTCAATATAATAGTAATTGAAGAATGTTGATATCATTTAAGGAGAGGCAGTATGTGATATTTAAAAACTTGGTGGTTTCTCAAAGTCAGTCTAGTCCCTTTTTTCTTCCTTCTGTTTAATTCTAGTCCATTTCATTGTGCATCTGCAATTTCTTCAAGACACAAAGATAGACAAGCTCTATAGGTTTTCCACTGAACCACGTGTTACACTCTGGACAATAAGCATTCTCTATCATTTTTCCCCTATAATGAAGGAAGCTTACTTTAATTAAGGATTTTATTTAGGAAGCTGTGAAATATTTCAATATTTGATACCATCAGCACATAGTATCCACTAACAGGAGCATCTAAAAGGCTTACAATGACTTCTCAATTTTGATTCTATGCTAGGTCTTCATGGTATTGATGGTGACCACTTATGGAGAACATAGATCTCTCAGTCTTTTTGTCTTTCCTGACATTAATGATCAAGGGTTCATTGAATTAGACAATAAGCTTAACATTTTACATATTCTGTCAGTCTTTTAAAATAATATTGTATAATTTTGATATATGCATGGGAGGCTTTTTGTTAATGGAGAACTTTTAAAGTGGTATTTTACTTTGCCAAATCAAATGGACTTTTATAACCAATAAACCAAAATATCATGTATTTCTTATATTTTTCACTGAACTGTGTAATGGCAAAGTAAAAATGTAGCCTTCCATGCAAAAGTCTGGCTGTGTCTGCTTAATACCCTCATTAAAGATGCCCTCAATACATGTGTAGATTGTTTTCATAAGAACCTTCTGTAGATAAGGAAGAAAAGAGATTCGTTGTTTTTTATGTTCTTTTAGTAACATTTTATTGCTAATAATAAGATCTGAAATTCCTTTTTTCCTTAAATCTCTGGAATATTCCCTTCCTTCAGATCCCTCAAGATTCTTAACACTGTATTTCTTCCAGCATGGAACTTTTCTATGTAAACCTGGTTTTATTCCATTGAATTTATCATCTTGCTATTACTAACATTTCCACTTTTGCTAAAAGTATAATGGTAACTGTGATGATGCAGTTCAAGTATAGAGGATATAAATATAGATAGATATATGTTTATATAACTATATATCTATATTGTATATAGGTATCGCAGATCTTTTCCATCTTCTTGCTATTCTGGTGGTGGTAGTAGTGGTTGGCCTTCTTCCAGTTTGATCCCTAAATAATCTCAGTGTGGTTTTGCCTAGTTGAGACTTTTGCTAGGCTTTCTTCAAACTGGTTTTCTTTCTTTTCTCATTGCTGTTCTGTAAAAAAACCAGAACTTCATAAACTTCTACCATTTTTCTTGAAATTCAACAAATGACTATATTATGAACCAGTTTTACTATTGGTTTCATAGATCTCAATTTAGTAAATAAGTCAAGTGTTGGCCAATTATAGTTGACTTTTAGTTTATTTTTGGTCTCTTCTTTAAAGAAACTTGTTCAATTTTATATGAAATTGTTAGTGATATCAATGTCCTTTCTTTTATACAGCTTTCATTTTCTGTATTCAATAACTCACTAAATAGGTCAGGTTGTAGTTGCTTTAATGCAAACCATGTTTTTTCCTGAAATTTCTCATCCATCTTTTATATTAATTTTTGTTTTCCCAATAACTCAATCATCTAATTGTGTATAGACATTTAATTCAAGAATGACTTCCACATATCAATAATGAATATGTTCCTCTATTTCAAAATATAATCAATTACATTTACTGTAATGTTGTTTGATGTTGCCATATCTAGTCCCAAAATACAACTCAAGTGACTACACCTGCCTTTCACCTATAAAATAAAAGTTGGAGTAGCTAATCCTCAAGATCCTTTTGGCTCGATGAGGTTCTGATTCTTTGTTTCTAGGTCATCCCATTCTTTTATATTCTCCCATGGCAGCTCTTTATTAATGTATATATACCAAAAAAGAAAAACTTTCTTACTTAAAAAAAGGGATAGTATAATAAAAATTCTCATCCTTAAGACAAGAAATATCAAAGATTGGAGAAATGTGTTTTTGTGGTTTGCAAATGTTAAAGGAAATTATTTCCCAAATTCTGGTTTTGAATATAAAATCAGGCTACTATCTTGGAAAGTTATTTGACTTTGGATATTGCACTCATGGGGTAAGGACTCTGTTACTGTTTTAAAACAAATAACAAAGGGGATAATAAATTGCGAAGTAGAAATAAATAGGTATTTATTTAAACACTTCTTAGTATGTCATTTAGTGAATTAGAATGCAGGACAAAGTCATCTTATCTTATGAATAACTTTTATTAATTTTGAGAAAAGAATGCATTGAATTAATATCAATACTTTAAATGAGAAGATTAAAGGTCTTAGTTTTCTTTCCTGAGTGCTGTCCTTTGATAATAGCCATACTCTCATACACAAGAGCCCTGACTGGAATTAATTCTTATCAGGAGCTATCATCACTCCTGGCAACCTTATAATCTCAAGCCAGTTCCATGATTTTTCCTTACTTCTTAAAAACACAAAAGCAACGTGGATCCCCAAGTATCCTAAAATGAAAGGACACAAGTGTTTTATGTCACTACAGAGGGGACTAAGTCAAAGGGAAATACTGAACCCATAGAAAAGACTAATTGAGGAAGGGATCTTAGATGACATATAAGCAAAATTACCCAGAGGATACAGCTCAGTGTCCTTATCCAGACTATCATACTTACCAAATGCCTTTTCTGAAATCACTATGGTCAATAAGTTTACATTGGATATTGAGAAATTTGTGTGCTATTTGGGGCCAAGACATCTACCTCTAAACACTGTAAAAGCCAAGAAGGTTCTGATTCTAAAGTTTCAAATAGACCTTCTCCCATTGGCATATCCTTAGAGGTCTGAGAAAAGAGTTGTCTCAGCTCCATGTTCTCTGGAGATGCTATTAGAGGTCCTACAGTATGTGAATTGGCTTTGTCAGTTGCAAACCAATAGAAAATAATTAGTTAACTGAGTCAAGAAAGAGAATAATCCCCACCTAGTACAAAGGAGAATGAGTCAGAGTTGAGAAGAGAGAAATCTAGAGCTAAATAGACAACTTGGATTGGTACTAGGATGTCTAAATAACATGGAATTACAAGAGGCTGGGATATACAGGAAGACAAGTTGCCAAAGCAGAGATCAGAGATGAAGGAGTCCAAACTAGATTAGGAAGCCAAAATGCAGGGAGGTAAACATTTTTCTGACTCAATGCTATTTCCCAAAGTTTTGAAATTTTTGCTGTGGCTGCTTGCTCTTCAAAAATTAATCCCTGAGGACAGACAATTGCATCCCAAGTTCTTGCTGGGGGGTAAGGAAGAAGCTAACATATTCTAGAACTGTCCTTTTTTCAGGAAACTGCAGATCTGTCTACTTACAGTTTGGCTTCTCAGGTTAGTATTCAAAAGTACCCTAGTCTCCTTAAGACACCATTCCACCATTCATCTAGTAGGATATCATTTTTTGGGAGACAGCTTGCACTTCACGTGGGGTTCAAAGTAAGCTACTTTAGCCTAGTCTATAGGTTATATACAGAAGAGAGGCTTATGAAAATTTTACACTGCACCATAAACTCTGGGAAGTTTTCTGCCCAGCCAGTAAGAGTCTAGTCATTTAGCACCAACAGTTCGCCAGGGCCAGGGTCGCAGGTTCCAATTATTACTTGGACTGTAAGTCTGTATCCCTCATATTGCAGCCAAGCCCTCTGAAGTCTGGGCCAACTGTTGCCTTGGTTTTACAGTCTCTGGACCCCACTTCTTTGTGGTTTGTAGAATGACAAGTGACTTTGCCATTTTAGCTGCAGGCAGTCTATTTTTAATTTTTATTTTAATCAGATACTTTTTGATGTGAGACACAGTCCAACATACACTGAAACAAGCCTCCCATGAATTTCCATCCTTACTTTAGAACATCTAGGGCATCTTTGTTGTTAGTTAACAAAGTTTCCTAATAGGGTGATTTTAACTGATGGTACATGCCACTTAGGACATCTGTAATTTACTGATCACTAATCAAAAAGGAAAGATGTACTTCAATCATTTGGGGGCAATGGTGCCTATTGTCTTTGACCCGAGCTTTGTTGCCTTTAGGGTTTGTCTTTATTTACATTGTTTTAGTCATTGTGTACAGCATTCTTGTGTCTCTTGCTTTTTTCAGTGTTCATCACTTCATTTAAGTCTTCTCAGGTTTCTTTGAAATTTTCCCGTTTGTTGATTCTTGTGGTGCAACACTTTTCTATTACATCCACATACTACAATTTGTTTGATTATTCTTCAATCTTGGGCACATTTTGTTTCCAGTTTTTTGTTCTTACAAATAAAGATGCTCAGGAGGGTTGTGTATATATGCGTCTTTTCTTGTTGTATTAACCTTAGTTGTTTAAACCTAGTAATGAGATATCTATGCCACAAAAATCACATAACTTTAGCAGTGGAAAGGATCACAATGACCATTTAATCCTACCCACAGCTGAATAAGAATTCCTTTTGCAGTTTATTCAACAGATGGTCGTTTCATCTTTTCTCAAGGACCTCCAATGAAGGAGAAATGACTTAGAGTCTGGAAGGAACTACCTCTCAAGGCAGCCCATTCTATTTTGGTGCATCTCAGTCAATCATTTAACATTTATTAAGCTCCTGCTACGTTCTGGGCACTGTGCTAAGCCCTGGGGATGCACAGAAAAGAAAAAAGGGGGAGGGAGGTTCCTGCTCTCAAAGAACGTACCATCTAATCTCTTAACCATTAGGAAATGTTTTCATTATATCAATTATAAATTTGACTTTTTTCAAATCCCGCCATTATTCCTTCTTTGACACTCTAGAGTGGAGTGTATAGTGAATAGCTGTCTCACTTACATCCAGTTTCATGCACAAGAATGCCAAAACAACTCTACAGAAGGAAAACAAGAATTTAGAGACATTTTCTTCTCTGGGTTTTCATAACCCATGCCCTGGGAGCAACAGCGCCATCCTTTCTTGCGTCCTGTTCTCTCTGCCAATGTGTAAAAAAAAATAACAAAAACAAAACCCAGCCCTTCTTATTAGTAGGCATTTTTAAAAAAAGATTGTTGATTTGATTTACATCATTAGATTTCCTTGCCAGACTTAGCTAATTCTGAGCTTTAGCACTTTTGACAAAGTTCTTACACACTGTGCCAAGTTTGTGTTTTCTCATTCAACTACCTGCCTTTGCTTCTGCTTCTATAAATGTGTTTTAAAAATCTTAAGTTTTTTTGTGAGTTACCTGTGCATCAACACTGGTCTCTTTAGATCAGACGTTCTTGACCTGGGTTCTGTGAACTTGTCTTTTTGTTTGTTTTATATTTTTGAAAACCATGTTTTAATAGAATTATTTTTTTGTAATCTTACACATTTTAATTTATGACTTAAAAATATTATTCTGAAAAGGGGAACTTAGTGTTCATCATACTAATAAAGCGATCCATGACACAAAAAAATTATTAGTCTTGCTTTATACAAACTCATTTTTCTTTCTCGACAGTATTGTGTGCTGTTGTGTATTCAGAATTTAATTCTTGACACCTTTCCAAACCTCTGTGCTGCCTTGTCCTATGGAATTTTAGACCAAGTGAACCTGTCTTAAGTGTATTTTATGCTAGTGCAGTCTTACTTCTCCTCTAATGGAACTTCTAAAAGGAAGACACTTCCCTCCAAAGTTCCCTTAATTTCCAACTTTTTGATGGGAACTGGATTAAAAGAGGCACAACTTTCTGTCATAAGGGAGCAAGAGTTCTGCTATGCTTTGTCCTAGTCAGATGTTTTGTTCTGTCCTGAGGGCTATATTTTTTAGAAGGAAATTGACAAGTCATACAGCATTCTGAGCAGAGCAAAGGAAATTGTGAAGGAACCATATGAAGATGGAAGGAACTGGGTGTGCTTTAACTCAGAACAAACCACTTTGGGAGGATGTGATAGCTGCCCTCAAGTATTTGAAGGAATGTCAATGGAAGAGGGATTAGATTTGTTCTGGGATAGACCTTTGACTAATGGGTAGAAATGGCAAAAAGGCATATTTAACCTTGATATAAGGAAAACACTTCTTAACAATCAGAGTTATTGAAAGGTGGAATGGCTGCTTCATCAGGTTTTAGGCTACCTTCTTTTTGTATGTCTTCTATAAAGGATGAATGACCATCTGTTAGTTTTAATGTGGAAGGAATTACTTTTCAGTCATAGATTTAACTAGCTATTGAGATCCCTTCAGACTTAAATTCTATGACTCAAAATATTATTTCCCTCTGTTGG
Source organism: Potorous gilbertii (assembly GCA_028658325.1). Classification (NCBI taxonomy): domain Eukaryota; kingdom Metazoa; phylum Chordata; class Mammalia; order Diprotodontia; family Potoroidae; genus Potorous; species Potorous gilbertii. Next base: position 564,146,734 of record CM053769.1, on the reverse strand, counting down.
TTCCTGCATTTTTTAAATCACTATCAAAAGAAATCAATAAATTATTAGTCGCTCGATTTTTGTAAGACAGAGAGCTCTAGCAGATTTCCAAATAATTGAGGTGTCCTATCACTACGTATTGCACCTCTGATGACAGGACTGTGATATTTCCCTAACATGTTTCCTTTGTCAGAAAGTTTATAGAATAATCTTCATGACCATATCACTTTTATTTCTTCTTCATTGATCTTTAGTGAAATGCTTGCCTCCCATTACTGGATTTTTTCACAAATATATAGTCTAAACACATAAGGATAATATACCCCCTTTTCCTTATTCTATTTTTTAAATTAACTTAATGAGCCATATTTTAGATGTTTATTAAGCAATCCTGTCTCAATAATACCTGTAAGAGCAAATTTCTATCCTTACTTTAGAACTTAAAATTCATCTTTGTTGTTAAGCCATATTGAGTATATTTTTATATAGATACCAGAGGCCATGGATTTTATTACTGACTCTTTTTTAGATTTTATATGCTTTGAACTTCAAAATAGATCAACTTTCATCCTTATTTCTATACCATACTTTTTGGTATTTAGCTTGCAGGATGAAAACCATAATAACATTTACGTAGCACTAGTAACTATGTGCCAGGAACTACATTAAGCACCTTACAATTACTATCTCATTAGACAAGCATAAACTTTTAATTTGCTCTTGTCTTTTCTAGTACGACGCCACTTTGATTATATTTTCATAAGATTCCAATTAAATACAATCTTATCAGTCCTTTCATAAGTGAACTATGCTTGTCATTGCCTGTTTACAAAGTGCTTTATCAAGTTTGTTGGTATTTAAGTTTATCGAAAAAAATTGTTTAAAAAGCCCAAATCTAATTTTTCGACCCAATTTCTTAGTCGGGCACCGACAATATAGCGAATTTCCTGAATAATTCCATTTTCCTTCTTGTGGAACATTTGAATAAGTTCACAGCATTAATAGAAGAGGAATAGTAGAATGTTTACTTTCCAATAACATCTCCAACATTAAATTTTCCTATCTTTACTGTTTTTCCCCAGTATCACTGGTGGGATAAAACATCAGACTTGTTTTAATATGCAATTCTCTGATTATCATTAACAACTTTAATAACTGTTTCCGATGCTGGAATGGTTAGCATGTCTTTTTTTTTTTCTAAATCATTTGTTCCTTTAACCATTACTGAGGAAATGGCTCTTATTTTTAAAGATTTACATTTGGACATTTACCTTTTATATATATCTTTTTTTAGAGCTGTTTAATGCAAAGATTATTTTTCCTACTAAGTATCTTTTGCTTATTCTTGCTGCATTGATTTTGTCCATGCAAAACTTTTTACCTTTTACATTATCATAATGACCTTTTTTGTCTTATATAATCTCTCTCCTGAGTGTAACAATTCCCCTAAATCATATTTGTGAAAAATATGGCATTGCATTTTCATTTCATTTTTAACCATGTGACAATATTCAGATTTCTATTCATTGGTATTTATTGTGATGTACACTATGAAATGCTAGCATAAGCTTATTTCCCAAGGAAATATTTTCCATTTTTTCAAATAATTCTTTTTACATAAGGGATCTCTTGTTTAGAAGTCTGGGTCCTTTAATGGACCTCAAACTTATATATTCACATGTTCCTTCATCTTATTTGTCCCAATTATTCTATTGATTTACTTTTAAAAATATATTTATTTAGTATTTCATTTTCCCACAGTTATAAGTAAAAACAATTTGTTTTTACAAATTGTTTACAACTTGTTACAAATTGTTTACAAATTGTTGCAAAAAATAAAATTTGTTTTTTGAAACTATGAGTGCCAAATTCTCTCCTTTCTCCTTTCCCACCCCCGTGCATTGAAAAGGGAAGCAATTTGATATAGGATATGCAAGTGTAGTGGTCATGTAAATGTTGATTTACTTTAAAAATTTTTTATCCATTATCATATAACTGTGAAATTTTCAGTTTGTAAAGTAATTTGAGGTCTGACTATGTCAAACTCCATTTATTCCATTTTTTGTTGTTATTTTCCTTGATATTCTTGACCTTTTGACCATCCATTTTATTTGTGTAATTATTTTGTCTAATTCTAGAAAATATGAGCTTGGATATTTGATTGGCATAGTGTTAATCTGTAGGATAACTTGCATAGTATTATTTTTCTGGTATTTGAGGTGGTGAGGTTTTCAATGTGTATCATCAAATCAGAACAACATAATAAAATGTTTTATAGTTGTATTTGAGGCAACCAGGTAGCCCAACAGATAAAGTTCTAGGGCCTGAAGGCAGGAAGACCTATCTTCCAGAGCTCAAATCTGGTCTCAGATGCTTACAAACAGTGTGGTGCTGGGCAAGTCACTTAACACAGTTTGCCTCCATTTCCTCATCTCCAAAATAAGCCAGAGAAGGAAATGGTAAACCATTCCAGTATCTTGCCAAGAAAACCCCAAACGGGGTTACAGAGTCTGAAACAAAGGAACAACAACACAGTAGTATTCATATAATACCGTTGGTTATAATTCGTAATACAAATAATTTTTAAAACTTAATTATCCTTAATTTTGCTAGTAATGTAATAAAATGCTGACAGATTTTTTTAATAATTCATTTTGTATTTTGCTATTTTATTGAACCAATTTTCTTAGCTATTTTTGTTGCTTTTCTAGGGTTTTCACATGAAACTGTTATATGAAATTACACACATACAGAGACATATATAATACTCTCTTCTTTTCCTGTGTTTATTCTCTTAAATTAGTTTTCATATCTTGCAGTCCTTAGCCAGCATTTCTAATTGTTTATATACTCAATAAATAATAGAAGCACTTAGTGCCCTTTTATCACCTTTTTTTTCTATTGGAAAAACTTTTACTGTTTCCCTATTTCAAATAATTGTATTTCCTGGTTGCTTATAAATGTTATATTTTTGAAACCTTATGTCTACATCAACTGATATAGTCAAGTGATTTAAAACGTTCGCTTTATTTTCCTTGACACAAAACCAACTTTGTAATAATGAATGTGTGTATGTACATACACACACATATTCCTTTGTCCAGGCTCTGTTAAAATTTAATATCCTTATATTAAATTAATTACTGATACTGGCCTATAGTGCTCTTCCTTTTTTTTTAAATATAAATTTATTTATTTAACTTTTTACATTCATTTTCACAAGATTATGGGTTCCAAAATTTTCTCCCCATTTGTCCTCTCTCCCACCCCAGTACACTGAGCATTCTAATTTCCTCTTTCACCAATCTGCCCTCTCTTCTATCATCCCTCCCTTCCCTTACCCCATCTTCTCTTTTGTCCTGTAGGGCCAGATAACTTGCTATTCCCCATTACCTGTATTTCTTATTTCCTAGTAGCAAGAACAATACTCAACAGTTGTTCCTAAAACTTTGAGTTCCAACTTCTCCACATCCCTCCCTCCCCACCCATTCCCCTTGGGAAGGCAGGCAATTCAATATAGGCCATATCTGTGTAGTTTTGCAAATGACTTCCATAATAGTCGTGTTGTGTAAGACTAACTATATTTCCCTCCATCCTATCTTGGCCCCCATTGTTTCTATTCTCTCTTTTGATCCTGTCCCTCCCTGAGTGTTGACTTCAAATTGCTCCCTCCTCCCATTGCCCTCC